>CM062813.1:135720981-136920981 GCA_031772625.1 Pinus tabuliformis
TTCAAGAAAAATGAAAGCAAAATATCCAACCAGGAAGCATACCACTCACAACTATAAAGACGGAAGTGTTGTTGCCCCTAGTCTTCCACAACCTATAAGTTGACACCACAACAATTGGAAGAAAAAGAGCAAAAGGCTTTGTTCAGTTGTGATAGCAAATACACTAAAGGTCATAAGTGTGCTGAGAAGAAATTATTCTACATAGATTTGAAGAGGAAGAAGAAAAGGAGCAAGAAAGGTCAAAAGAAGAGATATACTCCAGGAACAAAGCCTAGATGAAGAACAAATAATTTGACCATATCTTGTAATGCATTGGTGGGAATTACCACTCCTCAAACCATCAAGATAGAAGGACAAATCAAGAAGAAAAGGTAATAGTGTTGATTGATTCAGGAAGCACCCACAATTTTATTCATTGTAGGGTAGCAAAAGAATTGAATTGCTTCCTATATCCAGCACCAGAGTGTCAAGTGATGATTGCAAATGGAGGAACAATAAATTGCTCTCTAGAAAGTGCCATAATATCAAGCTATCCATGGGAGAATATGTATTGACTAGCCCAATGCTTTCCATTCCAATGGGAGGTGCGATGTTGTACTAGGAGTCCAATGGCTACAATCCTTGGGTACAATAGCTTTTAATTTTCAAGAACTTTTCATCAAATTTTCTACGGAAGGAAAGGAAGTTGAATTAAGGGGTATTGCAGGGAAACCAGGAAAGATAATCAGCTCTATGGTATGACAAAGCTTCTAAAAAAGGAGCAAAGAGGTGTAATTGCACAATTATGTCGCTAGATGTTTCCACATTGGAATCATCTATTTCTCCAGATCTCCAAAAAGTCTTGGACAATCATTCCAAGGTATTTGAGACTCCCAAGGTCTCCCCACCTATGCGTGATCATGATCATGCTATTCATCTGATTCCAGGAAGTGTTCCTCCAAACATCAGGCCGTACAGATATCCCTATGTCCAAAAAAGTGAAATTGAACGTATGGTTGCAGAAATGCTAGAGGCTAGTATAATTCAACCGAATCAAAGTTCTTTCTCAGCTCCAGTAGTATTGGTGCACAAGAAGGATGGATCATGGCGCATGTGTCCAGATTATAGGGAGCTCAACAAGCTCACTATTAAAGATAAGTTCCCCATTCCTGTTATTGATGAATTACTGGATGAATTGCATGGATCAATTTACTTCACCAAGTTGGATCTTCGTTCGGATATCATCAAATCAGAATGAAGATTGAAGACATTTCAAAAATGGCATTTAGAACTCATGAGGGTCATTATGAATTTTTGGTCATGCCTTTTGGCCTTACCAATGCACCTTCAACATTTCAAGGTTTGATGAATTCAATTTTCAAACCATTCCTTAGAAAATTTGTGTTAGTATTTTTTGATGATATACTAATCTACAACAAGTCTTGGAAGGATCATGTTGAACATGTTGACAGGGTGCTACAACTATTGGAGGAGAAACAATTATATGCAAAAAGATCCAAATGTTTCTTTGGAGTCCAGGAGGTGGAATATTTGGGTCATATTGTATCTCATGAAGGAGTTAAGGTAGACCCTAGCAAAATTAAAGCCATTAAGGAATGGAAAATCCCCACATCCATAAAGCATCTGCGAGGATTTCTTGGGTTGACAGGGTATTATCGCAAGTTTGTTAAGAATTATGGGAGAATAGCAGCACCTCTAACAACATTATTGAAGAAAGATTCATTTTCATGGACTCCGGAAGCAACAAAGGCCTTTGAACATCTTAAAGAGGCAATGTGCCAAGCACCGGTCTTAGCTACACCGGACTTCACAAAAACCTTTATTGTGGAATGTGATGCTTCAGGAAATGGAATTGGTGCTGTTCTAATGCAAGATGAAAGACCCATTGCTTTTGAAAGTCGTCCAATCAAGGGAAAGTTTTTAAGCAAAGCTATTTATGAGAAGGAAATGTTGGCAATACTCCATGCACTTAAGAAATGGCGATGCCCTACCTAATGGGAAGACACTTCAAGGTAAAAACGGATCATGATAGCCTTAAATACTTTTTAGAACAAAGATTATCCTCTGAAGAGCAACAAAAGTGGGTCACAAAGATGTTGGGTTATGACTTTGAAATCATCTACAAAAAAGGGAAGCAAAATGTGGTGGCAGATGCACTCTCAAGAAAGGATGAGGATGTGGAAGCATTGTTGTGTGCCATTTCTATTATCCAACCAGATTGGATAAACGAAGCAAGGGAGGAATGGAAGAATGACGAAGAAGTGTGGGCACTTATTCGAAAGCTACAACAAGATTCCAGTACTTCTGATACATTTAGCTGGAAAAATGATTCGTTATGGTACAAAGATCGCTTATACCTCTGTAAGAATTCCCAGCTAAAACAAAAGATTCTTATGGAATTGCACACTTCTCCCTTAGGAGGGCACTCAGGATTTTTAAAAACTTACCACAGGGTTAAGAAGGAATTTTTTTGGGATGGCCTTAAATCAGATATTCAAAATTTGTGGCGGAATGTTTGGTTTGCCAGCAAAATAAAGTTGAAACAATTAAGACACCGGGTCTATTACAACCTTTATCCATTCCAAGCCAACATTGGGAGGAGGTTTCAATGGATTTTATCACAGGTTTACCCAAGTCTGAGGGAAAGAGTGTCATCATGGTGGTAGTTGACAGACTTACCAAGTATGCACACTTTTGTGCATTATCACATCCATTTAAAGCCAGTACAGTTTCTACTGCATTTATGGAAACAGTTCAAAAGCTACATGGAAACCCAAAGATTATTGTAAGTGACAGAGATCCCATTTTCACTGGAAATTTTTGGACAGAATTATTTTCTTGTCTTGGTACTCAGTTAGCTCATAGCTCATCTTATCATCCTCAATCTGATGGGAAAACTGAGATAGTAAACAAATGTTTGGAAGGATATCTTCGTTGCTTTGTATCTGATAAACAGACACAATGGGTCAAATGGTTGCCTCTGGCTGAATGGTGGTATAACACTTCCTTCCATACAGCAACAAAAATGACCCCATTTATGGCACTTTATGGGTATCAACCACCATCCATCACATCATATTTAAGAGAAAATTCTAAGGTTCAGGCAGTGGAACATCACATCGAACATCAACAACAAGTCCTCCAACTCTTAAAGGATAACCTCGTGTTGGCACAAAATAGAATGAAACAACAGGCAGATCAACATCGCAGTGAAAGAAGTTTTGATGTAGGTGATTGGGTATTCCTACGGCTACAACCATATAAGCAAATGTCCCTAAAGCAAGCTAATAAGGATAATAAATTATCACCAAAGTATTATGGTCCTTACAAGGTATTGCAAAAGATTGGTACTATGGCATACAAATTGGAGCTTCCTACAGCTTCTCGATTGCACCCAGTCTTCCATGTTTCATGTTTAAAAAAGGTTATAGGTGACAAGCTCCCAATTCAAACAATATTGCCAGAACTTGATGAGGAAGGAAAAATTATATTGGAACTGGAAGCAGTCACAGAAACAAGAACTCGACAGCTACAAAATCGATCAATTTCAGAGTATCTTATCAAGTGGAAGAACTTATCTGCTGAAGATTCCACATGGGAGGATGAGAATTTTATGCAGAAGTATCCAGAACTACTCAAGCGTTGAGGACAACACTTTTTTGAAGGAGAGGGGCATGTTGGGTCCCTATAATACTAGTGATTACCCCATTACTATTGTAGTTATACCCCTTATTTATATTGTTGTGCTCCTATTACCCCCATATTGTTATTTCTGTGCCCCATAAAATCCCTCTATTGTTATTTTTGTGGCTTTATATTATTATTGTTAGGTCGGCTGGATTATATTGTGACTCCTTAGACTCCTATATATAGAAAGGAGGTTTTGTCATTTGTATCATAAAAGAATTGTTCATTTATGTAATTGTTACAATAAAATTTGTCACCATGACTATTTGCAGTCAGTATGGCTCCATCAATAACCATACTGTCCTCCTTGGCAAGTCTTATACCTCTGCTCCTCATGTCAAACTCCAAAAAAGAGAGAAAGCCTTTAAAAAATCAATATAACTCTGGTTCCGCACTTTCTCTTACTCTTACCTGCGGGCACGCACCTCAAGTACATAATACATGTGTACTTGTACGCTCTGTCTGTAAAGGGGTGGGTGCGTACCCCTGTAAAAGTCAAAAGGCGCAAGTTTTACTTCAAAAAAGTTACTTGTGGTCAAATCTAGAGCATTCTAGAAGATGGTTTGACGTGGATTGAGCGCCTCCAGATGGTTCATGCATCCCAAAGAAAGAGGAACTTATCCCATCAAGAGGGTAGCTATCCCATTGAAAGAGGGGCTTATCCCATTGATGGTGGACCTGATTAACTTCCTCCAAAGCATTATAAATACAGGCATTGGGCCAGAGGGAGGGGAGGTTGAAAGCTGAACATTCCTAAGGGTAGATGCTGCTGAAATTAGGACTCCCTTTTAGAGCTTGAGAGGAGAGATTCCCATCCTTTCTTAGCTTCATTTGGAAGTGGGTGAGCTGATCAAAGTAAAGGAGAACTCTTGCTGGACCCTGGGAGGGACCTGCACAACACCAAGGCACTGGTTGTAATGGTTTCTTTTGTTTCCAATTAATACAATTAAGTTCATTTTTCTCAACAAGTTGTTATATATAATTTGTTTCATAAACTCCTTGGTCTTTATGATGAATATGTTTTATTATATGAGTTATTCAGGTGCTATGTAATCGTTTGCTTGTTAGTGAATGCAGGCTTCAAGGAGAAGGAGGAGCTCATCTGGATCAGAGAGGCTTGGCTGCTACAAACAGCGTTGGACTAAAGGTATGCTTTAAACACCTGGTTGCTTGTATTTTAAATGCATATTTAGGGAAAGATAGTGCTTGATTGTTTCGTTTGTCACTATAAAGCCTTAGCTTCTAGGAAGGTCGGTTTTGTCCGCAAAATTGACTCTTTCCACATGACAAAATGGCGACTCCACTGGGGAATCCATGGATTTGATTGATTTCTCTTTTGATTGATACTTTGATTTGAGAAACGTTGATTTCGTTCTAGTTTTTGACTTGATGATTGTGGGATTGGGTGAATTTAATTAATTTTGAGTTAGTTTTCATTTTTCATAATTTTGGGAGAGGTACGCACCCTCTGAGTTAAGCACAATGCGTACTAGTACGCACTTTTGCTTTGTGCATAGAGCGTAGACGCACCTGTGTAAACAGGTTGCCTGCGTACCCTGTCAAAAATTTGAAAAATTTTAAATTTTTCTCTTTTTTATCAGTTTAGAATTTGTTTATAGGTTTTAGCCATTGCCCAGACCTGCTTGTTCCCTGTCAAAAACTTTCCTTGGTTAATTTCATTGGCATTCATGCTCTAAGCTTTTAACAATTGGGTGTTTTGAGTCTCTTTTTGAGAAATTCTTGATTTGATTTCCTTTGGTCATTACTTGGAGGTTTGTCTCAGTCTTTTCACAATTTTGCATCTTTTTGCTTTTGTTTTTGCAAAAAAATTTCCCCCTCATTCGTCGGGGGGGGGCTAAATTGTGTATGAGTGTTAATCGCCTTTGAGTGTTTTTATTTTTTGATCTTTGGAACTCTCACCCAATTTTCTCGACCTGCACTTGATTGGTTCTTAGATTACATTAGAATCGTCTTGTGTTTGATAATTCTCTTGCATAGATCACATTTGCATAATTAGAATTCTCATTTTCAGAATATTAATGAAAAATGTGCATATATTACATTTGCATACTTTTCAAGTGAATTGTGCATAGATTACAATTGCATAGTTTACATTCTGAAGAATCAATCGTAGATTTAGATCAGTTTTATTTGACTTGAATTTACACGAAAAATAAAAAAAAATAAAAAACTGTTTTGGAATTGATTTGCATTAGTTTTTCTTGATGAAATTAGTGCATTAGAGAATTTGTTATATTTTCTCTTAGGGATCAATTTTTTTGCATTGTTGGAAGTGAATGGAAACTCTCTCCTTACTTTAGTTATGATTCATCGAATTGAAAGGATTACATTATCATATTCGATTGCATTCAGTTTTGAGTCGGGTCATAACACCATTGGTTTCATATCCATTTACCCATTTGAGTAATAACAGCCTTAATAACACAGCGCTTAATTAAAATTCATCTAGTAATTTTTACATTTCTAGGGCTCTGATACACCGACATAGCTTAGGCTAGTGTCTTGGAGTAGGAGAGTAATTAACTCTCCAAGACAGTAAAAACAAACAAGTAGTTGTATCTTGTGGTAGGAAGAAATCCAATTGTTGCATTTATGCTCTGGGAAAGATCCTCTTAAAGGAGAAGCACGAGATCGTGTCCGAACCAGTGTGGGAATCAATCCTTCCTCATTGGGAACGACACCAGATATTCACGTATTAAAAACGGTAAACCTCGAATTAACCATTGTCGAGGAGCCTGGGGTCACTTGTTGGTAAACCTTGGATTATGTCAAGGAGCCTTCAAGGGGATTGAGCTTGCTACTCTGCCCTTGCGTGCGTATCGGATCGTAGACTGTTCCCCCAGGTATATTTGTTTCAGTTGGTAACCTTAGTGGCCATATTCTTTAGGATTCTTCCTGAGGTGACAGTGGTGGGAAGATCCCACTGTACCTGGAGCAGACGTCGGCTAGACTCACTAGGATTTTCTGGGGGGTTCTCTTCACTCGAGATGGTTAAGTGGAGGAACTTGTGCCAGTCTATTCATTAAGCAGGTTGCCGGGGTAACTGTTCCAACCGCCATTTCTGTATTGAATTCTACGAGGTTGGATTTCATCACCAACTAGTGTTTTCGGTACGGAAAGTTACTGTTTGTGTGTGGTTTGACTCCTAGATTTGATAGCGCGTGTTAATTTGTTTGTTTTTACTTTTAGAGACCATAGGTGTGAATTATGAATTTTAATTGTTAGGTGTGAATTTTGAATTGTTAATTTTAGTTTTTAAATTGTTAATAAAATTCACTGAAGTTGAATATAATGGAAAATGTTCCAGAATTTACCAACCAAGGAATCCCTCTTGACGAGAATCCTAGTACTTTTCCTTACTTTGGAAATGTTGGTCCGCCTTACATGGCTACTTTGTCATTACCTGGATTTACAATAGGTTTACCGATATGGTTATTTTCAACTTCGTTGGCCCCAAATACTCCAATTGTTCCACCTCAATCGAATGCTTCACCTCAACAGAGTTCACCATCTCAACATCACCAACCTTCTGTTGACCCTTTACCTTCTTCGCCTAATTTTTCTTCCTCCATTTCTTCCTCTTCGCTTGGTAAAAGCCTTGATGCTAGTAACCAGGTGGCTAAGAAGAAGAAGAAAGGGAAGAAGAAGAAAAAGAAGAAGAAGAAGCAAGATAAGAAAGAAGTCAACCAACCAACCACGACTGTAAGTGTTAGTTGTGTTGAGGAAACCTCCAACATGCATCGTAAACCCAAATACCCTTGTAGGCTTTGTAAGGGTGACCACTTCCTTATCAATTGTCCTGGTATTCCAAAGGTCTTGGAAGTATGGTCAGAAAAATCTCATCAACTTTCCATTGATCCATCAACCAGTGATAGTCAGGTTCCTGGGAAAAAGGGTAAAGTTAGGTTTCCTTGTAAGTTATGCAAAGGGAGTCATCAAACTCACATTTGCCCTCACATGGATGAAGCCTCAAAATTGTTGGAAAACCTTACTGTTCCACAGCAAGAATTTCCAACTGGTTACCATAAACTTTCTCCCAACCTACCATCAATTGACGGAGTGATTGATCTAATTTCAAGTACAGTCAATCACACTCTTCCATTGGAGAGTGAAACTCATGTCACTCAGGTTGATGATCCGTTAGTTGATCAAGTGGTCGATTCAATTTCACATTTGGTCGATCCCACTTTCCCTTTAGAGAGTGAACTTCATACCACTCAGATTCTTCTTGTTACATCAGATTCTTCTATGCCGGGGGGCATTTCACCTGTTTCTACAGAACCCCCTCCAAGTACTGAGGTCTTTTCCTTTGATTGGAATAGACTAACAAAACCTCGTCTTCCTTCCTCCATCCCTTTCCAAATCATTGTCAAGGCTGGTGGTAGGGACATACATCGTACTCAGGTAGATGAAGGTGCTTTTGTTAGTATTTTATCCTCAACTGTTTGGAAAGCTTTGGGTTTCCCTCAGCTTGCGCCTATTACGCAGAATCTGAAAGCTTTTAACATAACCATTAGTGAACCTTTAGGGATCCTTCCTAAGTTTTCTATTACCTTGGAAGGTAAAACTGTCTGTATTGATCTTATGGTAGTTCGAGGTCCCTTGGATTTCAATTTACTCCTTGGGCGAGACTATGTTTATGCAATGAAAGCTGTCGTATCGACACTCTTTCGCGTGATGTCTTTCCCTCACAATGGCAGTATTGTGACTGTAGACCAGCTTTCGTTCCCTAGTCTTTTTTCAACTACCAATAATACGACACCCCTAAATGTTCCTGATTCTAAAGTGGTATCTACCTTGCCACGGGTTAATTATGTGGCAACTGGTCCCATGTTTTCAGTTACCGATGTAAGTGAGCCTCTCACTGTTTGCTCATCTTCCTTTGATTTAGATCCGGTAATTGACATGGAAAACTCTATGGGATTACTTGAACACGATGTTCTTATCCCTTTTGAGTCCCTTGACATGTGTTCCTTCCAAAGAACTATTCTTCCTTCTGATGAAGACCTTTTGGAAGCCATGATCAAGGTGTGTCCATTGACATGTCTTTTTTCCAGTTGGAAGCCATGATCAGTGAGTGCGAGGAAAGTTCCTTTTACTGAGTCAACCTCGTTAAAAAATGAATCAGGTCTGAGGATAGTTCTTTTCCTGTGTCAACCTCATTAAAAAATGAATCAGTTAGTTCGAGGATAGTTCCTGTTACTGAGTCAACCTCGTTAAAAAATGAATCAGGTTAGAGGATAGTTCCTGTTACTGAGTCAACCTCGTTAAGAAATGAATCAGGTTAGAGGATAGTTCCTGTTACTGAGTCAACCTCGTTAAAAAATGAATCAGGTTAGCGGATAGTTCCTGTTACTGAGTCAACCTCGTTAAAAAATGAATCAAGTTAGAGGATAGTTCCTGTTACTGAGTCAACCTCGTTAAAAAATGAATCAGGTTAGAGGATAGTTCTTGTTACTGAGTCAACCTCGTTAAAAAATGAATCAGGTTTGAGCATAGTTCCTTGTCTTGTGTCAAGCTTGTTAAAAAATGAAACAAGGATAGGTTATATAGGTAGATTGTAGAGAGTAGGATTTCGAGGATAGTTCCTGTTACTGAGTCAACCTCGTTAAAAAATGAATCAGGTTAGAGGATAGTTCCTGTTACTGAGTCAACCTCGTTAAAAAATGAATCAGGTTTGAGCATAGTTCCTTGTCTTGTGTCAAGCTCGTTAAAAAATAAACAAGGATAGGTTATATAGGTAGATTGTAGAGAGTAGGATTTCGAGGATAGTTCCTGTTACTGAGTCAACCTCGTTAAAAAATGAATCAGGTTTGAGCATAGTTCCTTGTCTTGTGTCAAGCTCGTTAAAAAATAAACAAGGATAGGTTATATAGGTAGATTGTAGAGAGTAGGATTTCGAGGATAGTTCCTGTTACTGAGTCAACCTCGTTAAAAAATGAATCAAGTATGAGGATAGTTCTTTTCTTGTGTCAACCTCCTTAAAAATGAAACAACTCCCTTTTCAAGTTAAATATTGAAAGTAAACCTTCATTCCATCCACCTAGTTGAATGCAATGAAGCCTGGGGGGCATGTACCTCACTTTGCATCATTATCCTGGGGGCATGCGAACTTCTTGAGCATAGTTCCTTGTCTTGTGTCAAGCTCGTTAAAAAATGAAACAAGGAGTCTTGAGCATAGTTCCTTGTCTTCTGTCAAGCTCGTTAAAAAATGAAACAAGGGTAGGTTAAGTAGGTAGATTGTAGAGAGTAGTCATGAGCATAGTTCCTTGTCTTGTGTCAAGCTCATTAAAAAATGAAACAAGGATTTTAGAGCATAGTTCCTTGTCTTGTGTCAAGCTCGTTAAAAAATAAACAAGGAGTCATGAGCATAGTTCCTTGTCTTGTGTCAAGCTCATTAAAAAATGAAACAAGGATTTTAGAGCATAGTTCCTTGTCTTGTGTCAAGCTCGTTAAAAAAAGAAACAAGGAGTCATGAGCATAGTTCCTTGTATTGTGTCAAGCTCGTTAAAAAATGAATCAAGGTTTTTAGAGTAAAGTTTTTTGTTAGGTAGATTGTAGAGAGTAGTTATGAGAATAGTTCCTTATCTTGTGTCAAGCTCGTTTAAAAAATGAAACAAGGGTTTTGAGGATAGTTCTTTTCCTGTGTCAACCTCGTTAAAAAATGAAACAACTCCCTTTTCAAGTCGAATCTTTACAAGATCTTGAAAGTAAAGCTTCATTCCATCCACCTGGTTGAATGCAATGAAGCTTGGGGGGCATGTACCTTGATTTGCGTCACTATGCTGGGGGCATGCGAACTTATAACAAGCATAGTTTTTGTTTCAAGCTTGCGTAAACATGAAACTGAATCCGAGCATAGTTCTTTTCCTGTGTCAAGCTCGTTAAAAAATGAAACAAATCCTCCTCTACTTGAGTCGAGAGTTTGACTAGATCTCATAAATGTTAAGTTGTATATTTAGGTTAGTTATTTCAGTTTTTTGCGTAATTTTCTTACAGCTTTAGGTCGAGTCTTTCAAATGATCTCGTAACTCAACCTTCATTTCATCCAACTGGTTGAATGAAATGAAGCTAGGGGGCATACGCTCTAGCAGTTACGCTTAGGGGGCATCAAGCACAGTTTTCTCTCTGTTTCAAGCTTGGGTAAAAATGAAACTACTTTGAAGCATAGTTTTTCTCTATTTCAAGCTTTTGTAAAAATGAAACCTATCTCGAGTCAATTTCAGTTATTTTCAAGACTCGTTAAACTCATGAAAATCCCGAGATTATTTTGCTATCTTTCATTCTCGTAAAACAAATGAAAATGCCGAGTTCTTTCCGTCTTTTCCTGCTCATAAATTAAATTGAAAGTCAGCCATATGAGTACATTTTTTATCATTTTTTCGAACTCATTAAAACTTACGAAAAAATGAAAGCCATGAGTACATTTTTATCATTTTTTCGAACTCGTTAAAACTTACGAAAAAGTGAAACCTTGGAGTTCTCTTTTAAGCCCTTTTCAAACTCCTAAAATATGAAAAGATTGCCGAGTTTTTCTTTTTAAACTCGTTAAAACGGAACTAAAAAGATGGTCCTCTTACAGCCCTTTTCTGACCGTAAAAACATGAAAAGATTGCCGGATTTTTGTCGTTTCAAATTCGATATTGGAAATAAAACGACGTGTCCTTGATCGCTTTCTACTTTTCAGATCAGAGACACTAATCATGAAAGTACTCCTTGGTCGTAAAGATCAAGCGGTTCTCTCAAGTATTATTTTATACTTTTTCGGACTTGGGAGACACAAATTTACGAAAAAGGTCAACCCTGGAGTCTTCTTAAGTTTTTCAGACTCTCTAAAATTGAAAAACGCCGAGTTTCTCCTATACTGGACTCGTTAAAATTTCACAGTAAAGGACCTGTTCGATTACAAACAGGAACGGACCACTCCTTCTTAGGGTTCAAATCTAAACTAAGTTGGACTCATCCGAAGGATGAGCTTATAATCAAGCAAATGTTATCCTCCTCAAGCTTGTAAAAAATAAAGAGGTACTTGCCAGAAATGGTGGGGGAAAAGAGAGAAAAATGAGCCTATTTGTTATCCTTTGTCTCGGAAAAACCTTATCACCACTCTTGAACACGACACTTTTCATTCACCTGGGTTGGGAAATCCTTTGCCTAACAGTTGATCAAACCACATTGAAAGTCTTCAGCCGGTTTCCGGGTATTAACTTTGGGGCAATTGTCACCAAACCATCTGTAGTGTCGTTATGTGTTCAAGAGGAGTCTTGCAAATAAACCATTCATCTGCAAAATATCTGTCATCCATCTTGACCATCCCTGAGTCAATCCTTACAGCTACATTTCTTCAACTTGATCTATGATTTCGTGTTGTGGGCTTGCCTGCAACGGATCGCTTTCTATCGACATCAGCACATTATCTAGAAAGATGATCTAGGAATCGTCAGTACCTTGAAATCTGTATGCATCAATGGCAGGTTTCTCGCCTTTGACGATGGTTTACATCATTGACTTTCGATCGAAGGATTCCGTGACATGTTCGACATCAACACATCTACTCACATCTCATGGATTGTACTGGGTACTTTGAGAACCATTGACATCACTGGTGGTCTCTCTCACACTTGTTAAAAGTTTACATCATCGACTGGTAATCAAGTGGTTTCTACCATGTTCGACATCAACTCATTTATTCGCATGGATAGGATCGTACTATTTCGGGAAGTAGAAATGAAGACCCTGGATCTAGTTTTCGCCATCCAGGCTGCGAGGAATTTTGTATTTCATTATGTTGTGGACTATTCATAAACAGATGGCTGCGTCCATACTGTGTTCACACAAGTCTATACTTGTGATGTTTTGCGAAATCATTCCTATATCAGAGCAGTAGTTAGTTTGTTAGTTAAAGTTTTTGATCTGAGTATGGGAATGCCTACCTCAGCGATGATATGATCTCATATATGTATTTTGTGTTGAATATTTGCATGTTCCAACTGGGCTCTCCACAAGATAATCCTCGAAATGATAAAGTGCTTCACCCTTCCTAGATGATATAAAACCCTAATCTACTACAGACCTCGCACTTTAGGGGGCAATCTGTTACACTAAAATTTGTCACCATGACTATTTGCAGTCAGTATGGCTCCATCAATAACCATACTATCCTCCTTGGCAAGTCTTATACCTCTGCTCCTCATGTCAAACTCCAAAAAAGAGAGAAAGCCTTTAAAAAATCAATATAACTCTGGTTCCGCACTTTCTCTTACTCTTACCTGCGGGCACGCACCTCAAGTACATAATACCTACGTACTTGTACGCTCTGTCTATAAAGGGGTGGGTGCGTACCCCTGTAAAAGTCAAAAGGCGCAAGTTTTACTTCAAAAAAGTCACTTGTGGTCGAATCTAGAGCATTCTAGAAGATGGTTTGACGTGGATTGAGCGCCTCCAGATGGTTCATGCATCCCAAAGAAAGAGGAACTTATCCCATCAAGAGGGGAGCTATCCCATTGAAAGAGGGGCCTATCCCATTGATGGTGGACCTGATTAACTTCCTCCAAAGCATTATAAATACAAGCATTGGGCCAAAGGGAGGGGAGGTTGAAAGCTGAGCATTCCTAAGGGTAGATGCTGCTGAAATTAGGACTCCCTTTTAGAGCTTGAGAGGAGAGATTCCCATCCTTTCTTAGCTTCATTTGGAAGTGGGTGAGCTTATCAAAGTAAAGGAGAACTCTTGCTGGACCCTGGCAGGGACCTGCACAACACCAAGGCACTAGTTGTAATGGTTTCTTTTGTTTCCAATTAATACAATTAAGTTCATTTTTCTCAACAAGTTGTTATATATAATTTGTTTCATAAACTCCTTGGTCTTTATGATGAATATGTTTTCTTATATGAGTTATTTAGGTGCTATGTAATCGTTTGCTTGTTAGTGAATGCAGGCTTCAAGGAGAAGGAGGAGCTCATCTGGATCGGAGAGGCTTGGCTACTACAAACAGCGTTGGACTAAAGGTATGCTTTAAACACCTGGTTGCTTGTATTTTAAATGCATATTTAGGGAAAGATAGTGCTTGATTGTTTTGTTTGTCACTAGAAAGCCTTAGCTTCTAGGGAGGTCGGTTTTGTCTGCAAAATTGACTCTTTCCCCATGACAGTAATGTAAAGGAGGTTGCCCCCTCGAAGAGGCTGAATTCTAAGGCATTGATCTATCTTTTCTATCTTTTCTTGAGCTGGTTTCATAACACAATTCTTTACCATTGACCCACCTTCGATCTGCGATTCTGATATCGCAATCGCAACTCGGTAGTGCTGGGGGGCGATTTCCTTAACCGCGTACCTCTTCCTTCTGCGAACTGTGAAATACGGGGCCAAGGGTAGCCTGCCACTTGGCACTTCCCCATTCACTGAAGACTCTGCCATGTCATCTCCTCTACCTTTGTTTTACCTATTGGAAAAAGTGAACAGATCGAGTTTCTGGGACCATACAATGTTTGTTTTATGCGAAACAAGTTGCGTTAGATTTAGGATGACAAGCACTAGGCGGTCATTTAGGTTCCACACCATTCTGAAAATTTTATTTTTGCACAACTGTCAAAGAAATAAAATGATCTACAATAGAAGAAAAATTAAAAAAATATTTCCTCCAACAATGGCCTGCTCCCAAAAAAAACACTTATCCAAATGACTATCTTGAGCATTGACCAATCCATAATGGCATCAATCTTTAATAAGTCTAACTTTAGCTCATCTTCTCCAATATCATGGCCCAAGTACATCAAAGAAGTTTTATCCAACATATACTTTGAAATCTTCATTAACAAATGTTCTTTACATAATACATCGATTATTTCTTTCTCATACATGACATGTTCATAATGAAATTTTCTAAAAATGAAAATGTCATCCAAGTAGACTATCATGTCTAGAAATGGATGCAATACATCGTACTTCATATGCATGAAAGTAGTAGGAGCATGGCAAAGACCAAAAAGCAGAACAAGCCATTCCAACAAACCTTGCTTTGTTTTGAATTTCATCTTCCATATGTCTCCTTCAACAACTCTACTTTGATGAAAACCACTTCTTGAATCCCATTCAATGAAATTCTTACCATACTTTTTGGGCTCCAAAACAAGAGGTACACCACATGGTAAAGGAGATCATTGTATGATTCTATTGTTCAACAATCCTTGGATTTTCTTTGTTATTTATGCACTTTCCCTTCTTGACATTCGATGCATGTCAATGTTAGAAAGAAGACACTTTTGCTGCAATGGTGTTTCATGTTGGATTCTCCTCTTGGAAGGAAATCCCTTTGCTTTTTGAAACAACTCATCATCATGGTTAGAAATATCAACCAAATTAGTTTTCTAATTTTAATTACAACCATCAAATGCTTCATAATCAACATCAACATTGGGTTTGATCATAAGAAGCACTAAATTCTTGCTTGAATTCACTAGTCTTTTCATTTTCCCTGCATTAACTAATGAAAGATTTAGTTTCTTGCGATGAGCTCTCACAATATACTCCACACCATCCTTGAACAAGTGGTACTTGTTTTCATGACGATAGAAGATTTCTTTTCTATCATAGAGGTAAGGACTACCCAAAAAAATTCATGATATATCAAGCAGTACAACATCTAATTCAACTTCGTCAATGAAGTTTGTTGTGATTGCAAACTGAATAATACATTTTCTTGTAACATGTAAGTTTTTGTCCTTTCATATCCAACCCAATGGATATGGCTTGGGATGTAAAATGGTTTCAATATTAAGTTTTTTGACTAACTTATCAGATATCAAGTTGGCTTGAGACCCACTATCAAAAATGTGTCGATTTTTGTATGTTTTGAGATTACTCTCACATGAAATAATTCAATCCTTGATTCTTCATTTGGAGTACTAGTGTGAAAATTTGATATACTAGTGCTAGCAATGGATTCTTTTACTTTTATCCCCATGGCTGTAATTTTAGTTTCATCACCCGAATCAGATCCCAAATTCTCTTGAATAACGACAGTTGTCTTTTCATTTCCCTTGTTGTTTCTCTTGGTTCTCATTTCAGGATAAAGCTTCCAAAAATGAGCTTCATCGTGACCCTATCTCGCACACTGTTTTCATATTGTTTTCTCTTCTTCCTTTTTAATGGATTCACTTTTCTTTCCCTTGAAACCCTTTTCTTTTTCTTTACCCTTAAATGGATTTTTACTACCTTCTTCTGGAGTGTTTTTGCCTCTTGCATCAAGATGAGTGGCTTGCACACACACATCATCTAGATTATTGGGATTAAACATTAAGATAGTATGCCTAAGGTAACTTAGTAAACCCCCTATGTACTTTAGCAATGTGCCATGTGATTGTAAATCTACACCTAACATCAAAGACCTTTTTCTGAATTCTTGGTTGTAATATTGCACATTTTGACTTTTAAGTTGTCTAAAGTTCTGCCAATTCATGATGGATTTCTACATATAAGCTAGAGGGTATAATTGTCTTTTGATTGTAGCAATGAAATAATTCCAAGAAATTGAGATCTTACTGTTTTTTTTAATCTCCTCTTGGGTCTTTGATTCCCACCATACCAATGTTGCACCCTCCATTCTCAAGGAAGCTAATTGAATCTTTATGTCATACTCTTGAAGGTTTTGAATCCTGTAATAGACCTCTAACTAATGAATCCAATTATCAAGCTTCTCATAATTCACTTCACCACTATACATGGGCAGCTCAAATTTAACATCAAGTTTTAAGAAAGGTGATTTACCAATTCCTTTTGAAGTATAATGATGAGTATGAGTAAGGGTTGTATTAGTGGAAGAGGGTGAAGATACTTATGAAGAAGAAGATGAAGAAGATGGTGGAGAGGGTGGAGGTTTGTCTCCATTTCCATTACCTCCTCCTGAAGAACCTTCTCCTTTGGGAGGTTTGGAACTTTCCCCTTGCATCTTGGTATTCCTCTCTTCTTAGAGGACCTTCACAATATCTGTCATATAAAAGAAATCCTTTCTAAGGGTCTTCTCATATTCTATCATGTTTGTAGGTTCTCCTTCATGAGACATGATCTCTGGAGTCTCGACTGCAACTTGAGGTTGAATTGGTGTTGGAGATTGTGGCAACCTTTCTCTCCTTCCACTTGACCCAACTTCAGGGCTTCCAACCTTCCCTTCTCCTCTTTTGAGTTTTAACCTTATAAGCATGACATAAACTTGCAAACAGTTAAATCCTTCTTTCACAAAGAAAACCTAGTGCTCTCATACCAAAACGATTTGATTTAGAATATTAGATTATTGTGCTAAGATCCTCCTCAGATTTGAAACAAAATGATTTCATTGTGCTTAAGGATTCATTAATTTTTGCAAGTGAAATGATGAGTTTTTTATGAGAATTTAACATAAATAAGAGACTAAATAGCAACATAAACATGTACAGAACATCATCCAAAACACATTACAACAGGAACATGATAAAGGAGTTCACCCCTCCTAGGCTACGTCTCCTTGGTCTAGCTTACAATGGCTTGGGCCTCTCTATTATGCTCAAAAGTGTAAAAATATGTGTTTACAATGTTCAAATGCTTCTGAAACCTTGCCAATGAGTCCAAAATGTTCAAAAATGGCTATCTAGCCTCTTTTTTCATCCAATTTGGCTGAAAACTAAAGAATTTATGACCTCTCCTAGTTAGCCCACTATTCTCTCCACAAATTGCTCCAAATACGGCATGATCCTCCAATTTCGCCCCAAAAAGCGCTAACTCGGTGAATTATTCTCTACTAGCACAAATAATTTTTCTAGATTTTTGTATCTTCTTGATATAACCTTTCGAGTTTCTTCGTCTAAAATTTTGCATTTAGTTGATGTGAACACAATTATACGTCCCTTTTCATCTATTTGACCTACACTTAGAATATTTTGTTTTAGCCCTTAAACTAATAATGCATCAATTGATTTTACAAACTTCTCAAGTTTGATTCTACCTGTTCCCATAACTTTTGTTGGATCACTATTTCCAAGAATCACCTTACCATCTTTGTTTTTCTTGAGAAACTCAAACTTTTCCTTATCTCTAGTCGTGTTGTGAGATCATCCACTATCTAGTACCATTCTTCTTCATCTTCAAATGAGCAAAGAGCAAGGCCACACCTTTTTTTTCTTCTTATTTATGCTTATTATGAGAAGTTTTGGTGGATCCATCTTTCTCGGGTCTTTTGGTAACAATATTATTATCTGATTATTTTTCATGTTGTTTGTGGAAGTTCATTGACTTTTTCCTACATTCTTTTGCTACATACCCAAACTTGTTACTATCATAATATATAATATGACCAAAAAAAGGATTTGAAGAATCATTGTATATCCCGTTCATATTCCTTCAATTGCAATCAATATCTTTGCGACCAAATATGTTACAAGAAAAAAAATATCCCTTAAAGAAACCTAAGAACCTCGAAGTTGATGATCTTCCTGTGAGGTGGTTATTTGCTTGAGATCGAAACAACTGATTTTGCAATTGGTTGCAACATGTCCATAATTATGACATATAAAACATTCAACATTATTGATCAGAGGAGAGAATCGAGTAATGTTTGTATTATTGGGAGCAAATTATTTCTTTTGAAAATTCATCTTCCTTGGATGTTAATCTAGTTGACTGCTTCTCTCTTTGACAAGAATTTCATATTTCATACTGTTATCCTTCAAGATCCTTGTACAAGCCTGTGAACTATATTCTCCTTTTACATATTCAAGAAAACCAAGACCACATTTAATAGCAGGAGACCTTTGATTACTAAGAATGTTATCCAAAATATTAGTATTATCTTGAAATCTAAAGTGTTTATCCTTTTCTTCTAATTGACCTTTTAAAATGTTTACCTCAAACTCCATTCTTTGGTATTTTTCTTCCTTTACATGATATTTCTTCCTCATTCCTTCTTCAACCTTTCTTCCTTCTTCCAATTGTTCCTTTAATTTAGTGATCTCTTTCTTCAACCAAAATTTCTTGTTCTTCAAATACTTGAAGTAGCTCTTCATTTTTCTTGTTTGACTTTTCTAGATCTTCTCTTCAAGAGATGATCTCCACTTCAAGTCCTTCACAATATTGTTTAGACTCCATTGTGGCATTTGCTGACTGAACATGATCATTGTTAGCATGTGCCTACAACTTATTCTTAAGATTAACAATCCTTTTCAAATCCAAAACAAGATTTCTTCTAAGATTAAGCACTTCCTTTAACTTGTCTTCTTTTGAATTAGTAACTCCATCTAACATAAAATATTTATCTTTTGATACATCATTATTTTCTTTAGAAATAAGATTACCTGTTGGCTCTCCTGATGAACAATCTTCCTTTGTTTTTCCTTTGTGGATGTCCTGTAGCTTATCCCATACTTCCTTTGCAATTGCATAATGCAGAACCCTTTTTAATGTTGAATCAGGTATGTTATTAATGATGTCACTTAATTCCTTATTATTCTTTTGCACTTCTTCACTTGAAGGGGGGTTTTTAGTAAAACCATTGTGTGCTAAATGCCAAACATTAGAACCAAGTTTCATTAGATTATACTTCATATTGTCTTTCCATTCTTGATAATTATCATTACTTAGCATAGGCATACCTTTATTCTCCATTGTTTCTGACTTTCCTTGTTATCATGTTTGAATTTGTTTTCTCTTTAGAATGCTTACTTTTACTTTGACCCATGAGCGAAATTTTAGTTTATTCACTGTCATCTTCACTATCATCATTATTACATAGACAAGGAAATTCTAGACCACAATTAGAACAAAATCCCATACCTGATAATTCTTTGTTACTGTCTTCTTCATTCTTGATCAATAGAAAGTGAGGTGCTCCCAAAGATGCATATTTGATGACATCTATAACAGTCACTTCATATGATAGATTATCACATTTTTCTAACTCCTTCCTTTCAGCTATCTTCTTCTTTCTCATCATCTATGATCCACTCCAAGTGGTTAAGCTTTAACTGAAGTGACCCACTCTGATACCAATTCTTGGGAAAAATAAAGGGGGGTGAATCAATATTTAAAACTCAGTTCAAATTTTCATTTCTTATTATGATTTATGTATGCAATTTTCATTCAGGAAAACAGCGTATATGTGCGACTGTGATGAATATAAACAACATATACCCAAATAAGTAATTTTTCAATTAGTTCATTAACTATTCATTCTTAACCAGGGAATCATTACTTCATTATTCATTCATTAATAACAAACCATGAGCAGTAAAGAACAAATATATAATCAACACACATGAACACTAAGAATTTAGGTGGAAACCCAATGTGGGAGAAAATCATTGTTGTCGTCATCTTTATATTCTTCTTTTATTATAAATGAAAACATCTTACATTTTTGTATTCGAGTACACCCGTAGCAGTACACAAGAACCCACCTGTAGAAGGTTACAACCTTCTCTCGTTCTCCAACACCCACTGGAATGGAGCTCCAACCCCCTGATCTCATTTACTGGCTCCTACCGGAAGGGAGCTCCTACATATTGCACAAATTCTCCATCAACTACTGGAAGGAAGCTTCAACTTCCTCACTAAAGGCTCCAACCCTCAGCACCTGTGTAGACCATGTTTCATAATATTTCATACTGGATCCACCTAAATCAAAAAAATAAAACTTGTACGCCACATTTCATCATCTTTTTAGACTGGACCCACTTCCATCATTAAGCTCAAACCAAGTAACAATTATGAAACCAAATGTTGAACCAATTGAAACATCAACAATCCAATCAATGAATCTCAACCAACTATTGCAACCAATGCAACTAGATCAAACCAAACCATAACAGATCATATCAATGCACATCCATTAATCAAAACATTATTAGCCATCATAGAAACCAATTGTTGTCACTGTAAACCCTTGTCAAACATACATTAGAATGTATATTCTATTGTTCTAAATCATACCCACATTTGTACGCGCTTTCCCTGAAGAACATATGCTTACATATATCAAATCAATGACTACTGATATTTCTTAAATCACTAGGTCAGTTACTAAATATTGAATCATAACAAATAGGTCAATACAAACTTACTGAAAACCCAACCATATTGTGGCACCATCATTGATCAATATACCATTCTTAATCAACCCAATCAACATTGTTAAACACAAATTATCATGATAGAGAAATCATCAACAGACAACAGAAAATAGAATAAATTTGATAAAATATCATCAAAAGGTCACACTACAAAACCCTAGAATGTATATGTGATTTCAGTTAAGTTGATCCACGTATGTATGCACTTATAATTCACAACACTCATGTAGATATCTGCACAAACTAAAAAACACTTCAGAAAATATATACGCGACTACCCAAAATATGATCTGTGTATGTACACGACCTTTTAGATGAAAACCAGCATACATCTCTGAAATCACTTAATCATACCTTCGTTGCAACCACAAATCTATCATTATTAGTTGTAATCACAAATAGATCAAGCAAGCATATTTATAACTATTTTTTCATATCTATCATATATGAGTCTCTTCCATGCTCCTTGGTGCACACCTGTTTCAGATCAGATTACACATTAATAATCCATAACTTGCAGACATGACTCTTTGATCTCCATCTCTTTTTATAGAATTAGCCTTAGCCAATACCTTAGATCAATCCCTTCGTAATTCCATTGGTATTCTTTGATGAGATCAAATAACCATTGTCGCACTCATTACTATGGGTCAATACCATGGTAAATAGCCCTGGTATTCATAATACCATGGTGCAGATTCTATACGTGACTTCTCTTCACCACACATGCATATGTATGCGATCTTGCTTCACAAGACCCACGTATACCTTCTTACATTTTATCTTTTCCATCCATCTGATATTCCTTTGTTCATATCACCTATAGCATTTTTAGAACCATCATGTTGACATCTCTATCAAATATGGTTCCAACAAAGACAACACATTAGCCATAATGTCAACAACCTTTGGCCCTGAAAATGATACATGAAATAGTAAAGTCCATGCATTTTCGTTCACTTTTTATGAAATTCAAATTTTATTCTCGTAGAGGAAGTTATGACAATTTTCCCAAGGTCACCTATTTGAGACTAAATTCTAAAGCATGCAAAAACCCTAACTTCTTTGGACCATATCTCTGAAAATATAGCGAACTAAGATCTGAAATTTTTCCATGAAGTTCAGCAGGGTTTCTTCTCCATCTGGTCAAAATTTCATCTTTTCAACCTTTGTAGAAAAAAAATTATAGCAAAAATTCCAAGATGGCATGTTTGTAGCAGCGAAACCCTAGAATCCAAAGCTCTGAAAAAAAATTTTGTGTTCCCAGATCAAAAAAGAGATAGATCAACAACTCCAAAATTAGCTTGTTCGAGGAGGTGACCTCATTTACATCACATAAATGAACAATTCTTGAATGATCCAAATGATATGACCTCCTTGGCATATATAAGAGTCTAAGGGGTCACAATATAATCATAGCCTACATAACAGTAATAATGTAAGGGCACAAAGAAACGAGAATGGTTTGTCACTGAAAGTAGACCAGGTTTCCTGTGCGGAAGAGGGCGAGAGCGATATCGTGAGCACGAAAGAGGGATACAGAGGAACGTGAAGGTCGCTCCAGATGGATCACAGTAGAGGAGGGAGCTCCACTCCCTCCTACAAGGAAGCAACTGCCGGTAGAGGCAAGGCATCAGTGGGTAATGTCAAAGGCTCTGGAGAAGAAGGGGAAAAAATAATGAGAAGGAGTCATATGGGGCCAGGTCTAAGGAAAACAGTAGCACAAAGGACAAAGAGGAAGAAGATAAAGGCCAGGGAACAAGGGACAAAAACCGAAAGGGACAGTGCATACCTAAAACGGAGATTATTCCAAGAGTTGTGTTGAATGATCCTGCTCTGCAGGAGCACAGGGACTATATGGGGATGTACGCCATAATCTACAAATTCATGGGAATTTGGTCCTCTGAAAAGGCATTACATACATGGATCAAATACCACTGGAAACCCAAAGGCAGTATTGAACTCCATCTAGGGTTGAAGGGGTTTTTCACTGTGGTATTTACTAACATTGAAGATAAGGATAGAATATTCGAAGGAGGACCCTACTTCTTTGCAGTAGCAGGCCTCTATATGGGGTCGTGGAAATTGAACTTTGTTCCAGAAAGGGAGACATTCACCTCGGTTCCTATATGCGTAAGGCTCTATTCCCTACCTCTCGATTATTGGAAACATGGGTCGCTTGCTGCCATTGGCAATAAGCTTGGGCACTTTATGAAAGCTTCGAAAGCCACTAGAAGGGGAAAATATACTTCCTATGCTAGGATTTTTGTAGAAATGGATCTATCAGTCGCTCTCCCGGATGAATTAATCTTGGAAGTTTATGATGAGGAACGGGTCCAAATGGTGGATTATGAGCACATCCCGCTCAGATGTTGTAGATGACACAAACATGGGCACCTGATTAGAGACTACCCTCTTAGTAAAGAAGACAATAAAGGAGAACCTAGAACTGTGAAGGATACTGAAAGCTTTCAAAGAGTGGTTAATAAAGGAAAAGGGGGCAGAAAAGGATCAAGGCAACAGTGTAGCGATGGGCAGAAGAACAACACGAACAGGTTTCAAATACTGGAAGAAAAGGAAGAAACAACAAGTGAAGACCAAGCAATGGAGGACGGACCTAAGGAAAAAGAGATGGAGGAAAACTACAATATAACACAAGAGACTAGTAACAGGAAAGAAACCATGAATAGTGAGGCTGAAGCAGAAATAGATATGGAAATGACCCAATGTGAAACAGATATGGAAGAGCATGAATTACAAGAAATTCTAGAAAAGGAACATCTAGATCTCGAAGGGTTCTTTATGCAGGGAACCATAGGAGGGTTTGATTCACTACCCCAAGAAGATTGCAACAAAATACAGTATTTGTTTTTATGGAAGACTCAAGAAGGAGAGTTAGAAACAGGAACAACCACTGACAAACTAGAAAACAAAGGAGTGAAATCAATGAAACCATCCCTGGGAATACCTCCGAGAAATACGGGTAACAAGAGAGGCCGGAAAAAGTAGAAGGCATTGTTGATGGAGTGCAAAAAGCTAATGATAGATTCAGGTAAGATAAAAAACCTAACCAGTTACTCCTTTACAAGTCTTTAATAATGAAATTTACATCTTGGAACATCAGAGGTCTAGGAAGTATAAGAAAACAAAGAATGCTTAGTCACTGAATGAAACAAGAAATGTCGGACATGATTTTCATACAGGAAACGAAATGTTCCATTCAGAAAATAAGACTCATACACAGTAAATGGCTCATTATATATGAGCTTCTAAAGGTGAAAGCGAAGAACACAGTGGCGGTTATTCTTACTCTTTGGAATCCCCAAAGGATTGGCATCATGGATGCAGAGGCATCAAGAAATTATCTATCAGTGGTCATTCAACCTGTCATGGTTTCGGAAACCTTTCTGGTAACAAATGTTTATGGTCCTCAAAAATTAGAGGATAAACTCAAATTATTAGAAGCCCTTAGTGATCTCAGGAGCAGATAGAATGGAATGCCTTGGATCTTGGGTGGAGATTTTAACATGATCAAATCTCTCTCAAAAAAAATGAGGTACCAGAGTGCTTAATAAAGACTCCTTAGCGTTTCAATCATTTTTAGGCAATATGAATTTGGTTGAGTCAGATTCAAGCAAAGGCCTTTTTACATGGAACAATAAAAGAAGGGGATAGGTGCTAGTAGTGTCTAAGTTAGACAGGTTTATGATATTGGAGGATTTAATGTTTCTCAATAATGAACTCATAGCCAGAGTGCTTCCTTTTGGAGGTTCAGACCATTGGCCGGCTCAGTTGGAAATCAAGGGTATTGATGCTCCCAGGAAGAGACCCTTCAGATTTGAAAACATCTGGCTCTCCCACCCGGAATTCATCAACAACATTGAAAAATGGTGGGCGGAAGACTTGCAAATACAAGGATCTAGGATGTACATTCTTCATAAAAGATTAAGGCACATTAAGTTTAGACTAAAGGAATGGAACCGGAAGGATTTTGGTAACATTTTTTAGGAAAAGCAACTAATGGAAATTAAAATCCAAGAACTCAACAAGGCTCTGATTAACAATGGATTTGACAAAACCAAAAGTGAGCAGGCTGATAAATACCATCTAGTTTGGGAAAATTTATGCAAACAAGAGGAAATATTTTGGAGATAGAAATCCAGAATCCAATGGCTCAAGGAAGGAGAATGGAACACCAGATTTTTTCATAGATCCACCATGGCCAACAGAGCTCACAATAGAATCTCCATGATTAAAAATGAGAGAGGGGAAATTCAAACCACTCACAAAGATATTGAAGCCGTGTTGGTCCAATATTTCAGGAACATCACTAAGGAAAATACTCCAGATAGGGATCAGCCCATAAGGGGAATCACAAGGCATATCCCCAAACTGGTGTCCAGAGAGGACAATTTTAACCTCAATAAACCAGTTGAGGAGGAGGAGGTCAGCGAGGTTCTCAAAGAAATGTAGAATGGAAAAGCACCAGGTCCCGATGGTTTCAATGTTGATTTTTTTAAAGCGTGTTGGCATATTGTTAAAGAGGACATTGTGAATGTTGTTGAGGATTCCAGGAGAAGTAAGACTATCTTGAAAGCTCTCAACACCTCCTTTCTTTCCCTTATTCCCAAACAGGACAGAACTCAAGCCGCAGACAAGTACAGACCTATTGCCTTATGTAATGTGGTCTACAAGATAATATCCAAAGTAGTGGCTAATAGACTCAAACCTCTCCTACCCTCGCTAGTGTCTGAGGAACAGTTAGGATATGTGGAGGGAAGATAGATTCTAGACAACATTATTCAAGCACATGAGGTGGTGCACATGCTTACCAGCAAAAACAGGTAGGAATGTTAATGCAACTGGACATTTCCAAAGCATATGATAAGGTGAATTGGAATTATATCAAGAAGGTTCTCCACACCTTTGGGTTTGACCACAATTAGGTCAGATGGGTTATGGCGCTGTGTCCTCCTCCAGCTTTTCCATTCTAGTCAATGGATCCCCCTCAAAAATCTTGAGTCCCTCTAGAGGCCTTAGGTAGGGAGACCCTCTTTCTCCCTTCCTCTTTATTCTTATGATGGAAGGGCTCGGGTGATCCATTAAGCAAGCCAAAGATATAGGTAAAACTAGGGGTCTTCAAATTTCTAAGAACGATCCTGTGCTGACTCATCAAAAATTTGTGGATGATACCTTACTGCAAGGCATTCCAACAGTCAAAGAAGCTTTGGCCTACAAACAAATTGTTAAAGATTTTTCCCTAGCGTCAGGTATGGAAATCAACCTCTCTAAATCAAAAATCTTCTTCTTCAGCACTAACATCGCCATCCAAAGAAATATCTTAAGAATTCTTGGATTCCAACATGATACCCTCCCCTCTAAATATTTAGAAATTCCTCTTACAGCCAAACCCATGCATAAGAGTATTTGGGAACCGGTCCTTAATAAGATGCAGGATAAAGTAAAAAATTGGACCTTCCGGGCCTTGAACCTGGCCGGAAGGTTAGTTCTGACTAAGGCTGTTCTACAATCCATCCCAGTTTATATGTTATCAGCTCTCCCAGCCCCAAAAGGTGTCTTAGAGAAAATCAAAGACATTCAGAGAGACTTCCTGTGGGGAAAGGAGGAAACTAGAAAGAAATGGGCCCTGGTTTCCTGGGACAAGGTTTGCAAGCCCAAAAGTCAAGGGACCTTGGCCTGGATGATCAAGAGATTCTTTGTAAATCTCTAGGAGCCAAACTCTAGTGGAGATGGGTGCAAGAGCCAAAAGCACAGTGGGCCGGGATATGGAAAGAGAAATATACCAGCTTGTGGCACAATAATGACCTCATAAGAATGTATGGAATTATAAAAGGTTCCTACATATGGAACAGAGCCTGGGAGAATAGAAGTCTTGTTCAAAATAATAGTTTATGGGAAATTAGAGCAAGAGATCTTGCTATTTTTTGGGAGGAAAAATGGCAAAAAGAACCAACTTTGTTAACAGAGAATTTTGTATGCCTCAAGCAGGAAACAAATGCCCAAGGATTAATCAGAGTTAAGGATTTTTGGGATCTCACGCATACCTCTGAAAAATGGAGAAGCTGGAGAAACATTGATTGTGGAGAGGATAACCCCCTAAAAATAAAAGCAGCGGCTCTTGGGGACTTGCTCAAGCAAAGGATGATCTTAAAAACAGAAGGGCAGGATCAATTAAGATGGGGTAACAACAAGCGAGGAGCCTTTAATCTCAAGGAAGCTAAGGGTTATCTACTAGGGCTGAATTACAGTGTTCCAGACAAGGCCTGGAAGCATCTTTGGAAGCAGCAAGGATGGATGAAGATCAAGATTTTTATGTGGCTGGTTCATCACAAGAAAATATTGACTTGGGAAAATATTAGAAAAAGGGGAATTATGGGGCCCTCCAGATGTCAGCTCTGTGAGGATCAGGAGGAGACGATGGAACATATTCTCAACAGCTACTCTTATACTTCTTGGCTGTGGGAGTCATTCTCATCAATTTTTCAGCAGTCTGATAGAGACAGAGGAAGTATCACAAATACCCTAAATCACTGGAGGAAAATTTTCAAGGAGAATGAAGCCCTCAATTTGGCCTGGGCCTTCACACCCGGATTTATTATCTGGAACGTTTGGAAAGAAAGAAATAAAAGAATTTTCAAGCATGGTAAGTCCTCAGCACAACTCCTTCTTGACCTTATCTTGAAACAAATCAGAGAAACAGTCAGATCTACTGTAAGCAATATCCCCTCGAACCCCCCCACGGATGAAGAGCAGAGAATTCTCAGGCAACTGGGAATGCTAGAGATAACTCCTCAAGGTAGAAACAAAAAGGATAAAACCATGGTTACGGAGAAGGACTACTGGAAACCCCCTCCGAAAGGCTTTCTAAAATACAACATTGATGGTGCCTCTAAAGGCAATCCGGGAAATGCTGGCTATGGAGGAGTTTTAAGGGATGACGAGGGCAATATTATATTTATCTTCCACTACCATTTAGGTAGAGCTACTAATAACATGGCAGAAGTGATGGCGCTGGAGCAGGGTCTAGAGTCTCTATCACAGAATCATCATTCAAATGTAATTGTGGAAGCAGACTCTGAGATCACCATCAACGCAGCTAAAAGAATCAGTGGTGGTTCCAAGCCAAATGTTGGCATTATGATTCAAGTGTTGTCCTTGATGGCAACTCACTCAGAGGTTGGTACAGGTGCTCAGAGGTTGGTACAAGTAATCAGAGGACAGATCTTAGTACAGCATGCCAAGAAAATTCATATACGCGGGTTCTCTATATATCAAGTCGCGTGTACACGCTGGTTGGCTTCAGTAAAAGCGCGTGTATGTGGAAAACTTCTCTTTGGTCCACGGCGGTTATTCCTTGGAAGTTGTGCCTATGATTTTGGACCTTGATGTCTCGACGAACGTGTTGATCCCTAGTTTTGAAGATGATGGTATTGGATTTCTATGGTTTTGGCTCTTGGTATTGAACAAGGCCTAAGGCTATATAAGGAGAAGGAAATCATTAGGCAAGTGTATCTGAAAAAGTCTTGAATATCTGATGAAGTATTAGATCCAGTATGCAGGTTATTGGTTGATGAGGTATTGCTTGATCTGAGCTAAGGAGAGATCTCACCGGTTGATGGAGAACTAGATCTAAGGAGAGATCGGGATCAAATGGTTTGAAATGAACTATCTTTATATGGTTGGTTATGCGTATTTCTAGATCTGCATACTGACGCAATGTTATGTTCTGGGTATAACTGAAATCTGGTACAGCTGCAAGTTATGAAAAATTATTTTTAGATCTGTACGCAGGTTGTCTTTGGTAAAACCGCGTGTATACACGGGTTGCCTTCATTATAGTAGCGTATATCTTTTGGAGCTTGATTTTTGGGTTGCAGCTGGATCTGACTGTTATTGCAGAGTTCTGTAGTCTGCTCTGTGTTCTGGTGACTGGGTTTGACAGGGTTTCAGTGGTTCAGTAATTCAAAGATTGATGATGCTAGTATTGGTTGTTTCATGATTTGTGAATGAATCATGGTCTTCAGATTGTAATGTTGTGCTTCAGGAGTATCCAGTCTGAAAATTGATGAAAATTGGTACCTGAAGGAAAGAAGATTGTAGGCCAGCACCTACGTACTAGTATCTTAGCTAGTACAAGAGCAAAGGGGGTTGGAGCTCCCTTCCAAGGAAGTTTGGAGAACGAGAGAAGGTTGAAGCCTTCTACAGGTTGTAGCCTGCGTACTGGTATAAGGCTGCACCAGTACAAAATATTGTAAACTGAAGTTCTTATTAAAGAAAGATAGAGACGACTTGCAGCAGGTGGTTTTCACCCACATTGGGTTTCCACCTTACATCATGGTGTTCTTGTGTGTGGCTTTTGTGTGATGATCTGTTCTGCTATACTGCATCTGTTTACTCTTAATATGATGAATAATGTCCTGATGCATTTAACTGGAGATAAACTAACTGAATTATAAGATTTATGGTTATACGCTGGTTTCTTTAGACACAGTAGCGTGTACACGCTGGTTCACTTAACTGAAGTAGCGTATATGTTTCTGAGCATTGAAAAAGTTTTATTGATCTGATAATACTGATTCACCCCCCCCCTCTCAGTATTATTTCCAACAATTGGTATCAGAGCAGGTCCTTCAGAGAAGCTTGATCGCTTGAAGGTAGATCGTTCATCATGAGCAACTACGAGAGAGAAGCATCAATCAGGCCACCGGTTTTTGATGGGACAAACTTCAATTATTGGAAGGTAAGAGTTACTGCCTATCTTCAATCTCTTGGTACAAAAGTCTGGGACATCGTAGAGACAGGCTACACTTTTCCTTCAGCTACTCCTACAGATGCAGCCGAGAAAAAGAAATATGAAACAAATGCGAAAGCAGTCAATACTCTATTGGGATGTATATCTCAATCAGAATTCATGAAGGTAATGCACTATAAATCTGCAAAAGAAATATGGGACAAAATTGTCACGAGCTATGAAGGAGACGAACAGGTAAAGCGTGCTAAACTTCAAACTCTCAGGATTAAGTATGAGACTCTCAGAATGTATAATGATGAAAGTGTGGCTAACTATTTCCTTAGGGTTGATGAGATTGTTAATTGCATGAAAAACTTGGGTGAAGAAATAAAAGAGGCTATTGTGGTTGAAAAGGTTCTAAGATCTTTGTCCCCCAAGTTTGAATCTAAAGTGTCTGCCATAGAAGAAAAGGAAAATCTGCAAATTCTTACTATGTCTCAGCTTCACGGGATTCTAACCGCTTATGAAATGAGAAAGGGAGGTCCATCAGACAGAAGAGAAGCTACCTTCAAGGCTTCAGGCAAAGGAGAGTATTATGAAGCAAGTCACGTGCCAGAAGATGAAGAAGAGGAATCAAATTTTGTCAGAAATCTTCAAAGGGGTTCTGGGAGGTTCAGAGGTAAGTTACCTTTTAAATGCTTTACTTGTGGAAGAGTAGGTCATTATGCTGCCAGATGTCCTCACAAAAACAAGAATGACAAGGGAAAGGAACCTGTTAAATGGAACAAGAAACAAAATGAAAAGAAGAAAAGCTATTACACTCATGAAGATAGTGATGGTCTTTCAAATAGTGATGAAGATGAACAAGGTAATAGATATAAATTGTTAATGGCTTTTGAAGATGATGACTATATGGATGCTATAGATGTAGAAGGCTTTTATGAAGAGATGAAAGATCTCAAAGTTTGCTTAGAAGAGAAGAGTGCTATTATTGATTCTCTACAATGTCAACTAGCTGAAAAGGAAAAACATCTTGAAAAATTGGAATGTGAGATTGTCTGTCTTAGAAAGGAGATTGAGAAAACAAAAGCGATTAATCTTAAATTTGTTAAAGGATCTGAAACCTTGGATGAGATTATCAATGTGCAGCGATCTCCTCTGATCAAGACAGGTCTTGGATATAATGGAGAAACATCTCAAGCCTCTACCTCTAAAAGCTATCTTGATGCAGCAAGGAGAAGCGAGCAAAGGCCAAATAAAAGTCATCAGGTGAATCAGGGACAGTTTACCTCAAGAACAAATAAAGACCATCAAGAAATTCGGGGACAAACTGCCTTAAGGACAAACAAAAGCTACAATCAGCCCCAGGTAAAATCTTCCCAATTTGCTCCAAGAATGAATGTGAATAGAAGCTACAATCGGTTGGATGATAGATCTGATTATCGCATAAGTTTCTTTAATGGCCAATGCTTTTCTTGCCATAACTTTGGTCACAAAGCAGCTCAATGTGTTGTCTACAAGACAATCATGACTAGAGAAGCTCAAAAGCAAGGCAGAATGACTGGAACCATGAAAAGGACTTATAACAACTTTTCGGTTCTTGAAAATGAAGTTGAATGCTCTATTTGTAATAACTTTGGTCATGAAGACTCTGAATGCAGGAGCAGGTTCCGGAAGACAACTCAGAAGGAACAAACCTCAAATGTCAAAACATGGAGAATAAAGGAACCGCAACCAGAAAGATGTGGGATAGCCTTTTATGCAGAAGGTCAAGAAAGTCTATGGTACATTGACAGCAGATGTTCGAAGCATATGACAGGGGACAAAGAAAAGCTTGAGTCATATACCGCATTAGAAAAGGGGAAGAAAGTTTCTTTTGGAAACGATATCTCTGCAGCTATAAAAGGAAAAGGTGTTGCTCCATTGAAAGAGAAGGTCAAAGCTGGAAATGTTTTGTATGTTGATGGATTGAAGCATAATCTTCTGAGTGTCAGTCAGATGTGCGATCAAGGAACAGAAGTAATATTTAGATCAAACGGATGTTGTGTTCGTGATCTTGATACAGGTAAAACAGTGATCAAAGGAAGAAGGACTCCAAATAATCTATACATATTTGAAGAAGGACCACAACAATGCTATTTGAGCAAGGATGATGAACACTGGCTATGGCATCGAAGGTTGGGGCATCTAAGCTTTTCACAAATAAGGAAAGCATGCAAATATCAGGCTGTTCGTGGTCTTCCAGATATCAAAATTCCAGACAACACTATATGCAAATCTTGTCAGTTTGGAAAGCAAACCAGAACTAACTTTCCAGAGAAGGGAGGATCAGCCAGCATACCTCTTGAGCTAGTCCATACAGATGTATGTGGTCCATTTAGGAAAAGGACACCTCGAGGAGAAGAATATTTGATATTATTCATTGACGATTTCTCCAGGTTTGTCTGGTTAGGGCTTATGAAGCACAAGGATGAAGCATTCGAAAAATTCAAATCCTTCAAAGCCTTGGTTGAAAATGAATCAGGACACAAAATTAAGTGCCTTGGATCTGACAGAGGTGGGGAGTTTACCTCAAACGAATTTTTCGATTTCTGTCAAGAACATGGGATAAGAAGAGAATTCTCTACAGCTAGAACTCCTCAGCAAAATGGGGTTGTGGAAAGAATGAACAGAACAATACAACAAATGGCTCGTGCTATGCTTGATGAATCAGGTACTCCCGCAACCTTCTGGGGTGAGGCTGCACATGCTGCGGTTATTATTCTTAACAAAACAAATGTCCGAGTAAATAGCACTCAAACACCTCATGAGCTCTGGAGTGGTGAGACTCCTTCGGTGAAGCATTTCAAAATCTTTGGGAGCAAGTGTTATATTAAGAATACTGATGAGCAACTTGGAAAACTTGAACCAAGAGCAGATGAAGGCATTCTTCTTGGTTATTCTCCACATAGCAAAGCATACAAGTGCTACAACAAAAGACTTGGCAGAATTGTTGACAGCATTGATGTAGTGGTTGATGAGAAGGGATATATTCCTAGGCAAGTTCATCATGAAGACATTGAAGAAGATGAAGGCTACCCTCAAAGGCAAAATGATGAAGAAGAAGAATCTCAAGAAGAAGAAGAACCTCAAGAAGAACCAGAGGAGCAGACAAGAATAGAAGAGAAGACTCCATCCAGATATGTTCAAAAGAATCATCCAGAATCTCAGATTGTGGGGCAGAAAGAAGCAGGAATACAAACAAGAAGAAGAATTGCAGAAGCTTCAAGCTATTTGGCATTACTCTCTTCTACTGAACCACAAAATGTGAAAGAGGCATGCAAAGATGAATGCTGGGTCAAAGCAATGGATGAAGAACTTGAGCAGATCGAAAAGAACAATACTTGGGAATTGGTTCCTAGACCAAAAGATAAAAATGTCATAGGGACTAAATGGGTCTTCAAAAATAAATTGAATGAAAATGGAGAAGTAATTAGAAACAAGGCCAGCCTTGTTTGTAAAGGGTATGCGCAGCAAGAAGGAATAGATTTTGAAGAGACCTTTGCTCCTGTTGCAAGACTTGAGGCCATCCGAATGTTCCTTGCTCTCTCAAGCTTTCAAAACTTCAAGGTATTTCAAATGGACGTGAAATCAGCCTTTCTGAATGGAGACTTAGAAGAAGAAGTATACATTGAACAGCCAGATGGTTTCATTCTTGGGAATGATCCAAACCTGGTATGCAGATTGAAAAAGGCTCTCTATGGTCTCAAACAAGCTCCAAGGGCTTGGTACTATCGGTTGGACAAATATCTTCACCAACAAGGCTTTTCAAAAGGATCAGCAGATAGCAACCTCTATATAAAAGTTGAAAATAACAAATTGCTAATACTTGTTGTTTATGTAGATGATATTATCTTTGGCAGCAATGAAGAGACTATGAGTCAAAACTTTGCCTTGGTTATGCAGAAAGAATTCGAAATGTCATTACTTGGAGAATTGACATACTTCCTTGGATTGCAAATCCAACAAAATGAAGGAGGCATCTTCTTGTCTCAAACCAAGTACCTCAAGTAGATCTTGAAGAAGTATGGCATGGAAGAGTCAAAGCCAGTATGTACACCCATGGTTACAGGATGCAGCCTCAGTGCAAATGATGAATCAGCAGCAGTTCATCAACCAACTTATAGATCCATGATTGGGAGTTTGCTTTATTTGACAGGTACCCGACCAGATATTATGCATGCAGTAGGAATTGTTGGAAGATTTCAAGCCAACCCAAAGGAAACTCATCTTCAGGCAGTCAAAAGAATCTTCAAGTATCTTCAAGGGACCCAAAACTATGGCTTATGGTATCCTAGAGATACAGATCTCACTCTTCATGCTTACACAGATGCAGATTGGGCCGGAAGTATGGATGATAGGAAAAGCACAAGTGGTGGTGCTTTCTTCATGGGTTCCATATTAGTATCTTGGTTCAGCAAGAAACAGAGTTCGATTGCCTTATCTACAGCTGAAGCAGAATATGTGGCTGCGGCATCTTGTTGCACACAACTTCTTTGGATGATGCAGACCTTGCAGGATTTTCAAATCACTTGCACTCCACCAGTCTCTATCCTATGTGATAATACAAGTGCAATCAGCATTTCAAAGAATCCAGTCATGCACTCAAAGACCAAGCACATACCAATCAAGTACCATTTTCTTCGGGAACAAGTGCTTGAGCAGAAGATCAAACTGGAGTATGTTCCTTCTAAGGAACAAGTCGCTGATATTCTCACAAAACCACTGCCCAGGGAAACTTTTGAATATCTCAGACAAAAGCTGGGAGTATTTGATGCTTCATCCTGCTGTTGAAGCTTATCTGTTCTACAGAAAAGTTGGTATACGCAAGTTACGTAAGGGATATACGCGTATATACGCCGAATTATGTTGGGAAAGTCGCGTATATGGTGTACGCGTGTTGCAGAAAGCATATCCGCGTGCATACGCCGTTTTCTGTAGAGGAAGTCGCGTATATGGAGTTCTGAACAGCAAGGGCAGACTCCGGTCGGAGAAGGTCTGAGATGGGTATGCCAGAATTCTTCAGGCACAGGTTCAGGGGGAGCAGCAGGCACAGGTTCAGGGGGAGCAGATTAAAGTCTCATAAAGCATTGTTGGCATTTAGATGCTTTTGGTTCTAGTACACAACTGTTGTTGGTTTCAGGAGAAGGAGCTCAGAAGAAAATCTTGGTTGCTGATCTAAAAGATGTGTATCAGATGCTTCTTGTGACTTTCATAAGTCTTGGTCTAGATTTGTTGTCTCTATGTCATGTATCTCTTCTGTGATATCTCTTTTATGGTGTCAAGGTCATGTAACGGCCTATGTTGGTTTCCCCACTATGCCTGGGATGAATGATGTAATATAATTGGTTGTTTCTGATGTATGTATTGAGTCTTTTGATAATAGGAAGGTCCCTTATGGTGTATAAGTCTTGGTTCCTTTGAAGAACATCTTTTGCAGATCTTGCCTACAGTCAGAGGAAGCATGTTTCAGCACAGACAAGCAAAGATATCAGCATGTACTCAGGGGGAGCACAACCCTTTGCCCTTGATGTCAAAGGGGGAGAGTGACTTGGTGTGGTGGTTGCCATCAAGTCCAAAGGGGGAGATTGTTGGCATTATGATTCAAGTGTTGTCCTTGATGGCAACTCACTCAGAGGTTGGTACAAGTAATCAGAGGACAGATCTTAGTACAGCATGCCAAGAAAGTTCATATACGCAGGTTCTCTATATATCAAGTCGCGTGTACACGTTGGTTGGCTTCAGTAAAAGCGCGTGTATGTGGAAAACTTCTCTTTGGTCCACGGCGGTTATTCCTTGGAAGTTGTGCCTATGATTTTGGACCTTGATGTCTCGACGAACGTGTTGATCCCTAGTTTTGAAGATGATGGTATTGGATTTCTATGGTTTTGGCTCTTGGTATTGAACAAGGCCTAATGCTATATAAGGAGAAGGAAATCATTAGGCAAGTGTATCTGAAAAAGTCTTGAATATCTGATGAAGTATTAGATCCAGTATGCAGGTTATTGGTTGATGAGGTATTGCTTGATCTGAGCTAAGGAGAGATCTCACCGGTTGATGGAGAACTAGATCTAAGGAGAGATCGGGATCAAATGGTTGAAATGAACTATCTTTATATGGTTGGTTATGCGTATTTCTAGATCTGCATACTGACGCAATGTTATGTTCTGGGTATAATTGAAATCTGGTACAGCTGCAAGTTATGAAAAATTATTTTTAGATCTGTACGCAGGTTGTCTTTGGTAAAACCGCGTGTATACGCGGGTTGCCTTCATTATAGTAGCGTATATATTTTGGAGCTTGATTTTTGGGTTGCAGCTGGATCTGACTGTTATTGCAGAGTTCTGTAGTCTGCTCTGTGTTCTGGTGACTGGGTTTGACAGGGTTTCAGTGGTTCAATAATTCAAAGATTGATGATGCTAGTATTGGTTGTTTCATGATTTGTGAATGAATCATGGTCTTCAGATTGTAATGTTGTGCTTCAGGAGTATCCAGTCTGAAAATTGATGAAAATTAGTACCTGAAGGAAAGAAGATTGTAGGCCAGCACCTACGTACTAGTATCTTAGCTAGTACAAGAGCAAAGGGGGTTGGAGCCCCCTTCCAAGGAAGTTTGGAGAACGAGAGAAGGTTGAAGCCTTCTGCAGGTTGTAGCCTGCGTACTGGTATAAGGCTGCACCAGTACAAAATATTGTAAACTGAAGTTCTTATTAAAGAAAGATAGAGATGACTTGCAGCAGGTGGTTTTCACCCACAATGGGTTTCCACCTTACATCATGGTGTTCATGTGTGTGGCTTTTGTGTGATGATATGTTCTGCTATACTGCATCTGTTTACTCTTAATATGATGAATAATGTCCTGATGCATTTAACTGGAGATAAACTAACTGAATTATAAGATTTATGGTTATACGCTGGTTTCTTTAGACACAGTAGCGTGTACACGCTGGTTCACTTAACTGAAGTAGCGTATATGTTTCTGAGCATTGAAAAAGTTTTATTGATCTGATAATACTGATTCACCCCCCCCCCCTCTCAGTATTATTTCCAACACCAAATAGAGTCTCGAATCATTGGAAAATTATCCAGGTTTATCAAAGAATACAAATGCATCTAAGGGGCCTTCGAACCATCAGTTTCAACCACGTTCGACGTGATGCTAATAAACTGGCCGACTTACTGGCCAATCAAGGTGTGAACAGTGCTAAAGGTGAAATGGCCAAGAAGTGGCAAGAAATTCCTCCAAGTCGTGTAAAGGCTATCTGGGAAGAACAAGCTAAGGAGGACAGGGAGGTCGCCCGATATCGTGCCGGGTGGAATCCTACGATTGGATGACAATGGGGGGTTCCTTCTCAGTCCAGCAGGTAGATCCTGAGAAGCAGATAGTCATGTTCGTACTCATCTCCTCCTGGAGCTTCTCGACCAGGTCTCCCTGGTTTTTGGTGGCCCCCTGGCGAATTTTTTTTCCTAATTAAACTCGGTATCAGACTCAGGTTCGAGGGAACGCCTCTAAACTTTCCAAGGTTCCAGGTTCAGGAGAGGGAGATTATCAGGCGCAAGAAGAACCCTGTTTTATCTACCAGCTGGTTTGTTATGAACTTGAGGGCCCAGTACAGGAAACCACCTCCCAGGCAGTTTTATGTTGATCGCACCGCTTTTATGTGGAGAGCGGTTTCAGAGATTTCACAGCGATTCCAGTCAAGCTTCAACACGTGGCAGGGGGAGTGTACCGAAAACCGCCCCTTATCGCACATTAACACCTATTCTAGTTGGCCAGTGCGATATCACTCTCACACTGTAGGTTTTTGTCGACATCGATCAATGATTGGATTTGATCGTCCATCTTGGTGGGATAGTGTCACTTATCTCTGGGGCTTTTTGAGTTAAGCTATTTCCCCCCAGTAAACCCATCCAATACGAATAAAAAGTAAGGGAAGAATAAGAAAAATGGATATCAAGGATAAGGGGGGAACTAAAAGCCACAACAACAACCAGGGGTGGAAACTAGGGGAAATCCCCCCAATCAAAACCAAACCAAAACCAATGTACAAATATAATCCACAAAAGCAATGCAAAAATGCTAGTCTCCAGAATAACCACTTTTGTGCCATCTGTAAAGAGTATGGACACTATACCCATAATTTCCATCAACTCTCAGACTTTAAATGCATGAGAGAGGCCAAGGGAAAGAGGGAAGCAAACAAGTAGCCTTCTATAATGCAAAACCCATTCCCCCATCAAGTAGCGGTAGCTAGACAGCATGAGGTTAGTCATCCCCAATACCAAAACCAAACAGGGGATAGTTCTAATGACACCTCTAGTCATGACATCTACATGCAAGGAACGGATGTCCTTCTCCAAATATGAATTCGTGATTATGGAAACCCTCAACTTCAGGAATACCCATTACCATTACTGTTATGCCACCCTTTGACCATACAGTGACCTCCCATTAAACCTGTCTCTAGAATGGTAAAGGGGTCGTTGTGCTACATAGCCCCAAAGGCATCCTATAGCTATAGTATTATTTATGAACTTCCTCAATCTTCACCCACAATGTTTGCATTGGAAGTTCTTCAAACATGTCCAATTCAATGGAAATCACTCCTTTTTGCATTAAGTGAAATTGATTCTTCACATTCATGCTTAATCGCCTTCAACTTGGACAATTCAAAACCATGGCTATGATACATAGTTTCATTTCAGATTCTAGTAACGATTCAAAATGGCAATATCTACATCATTGTTGAAGGGGAATCCACCTCTATCATGTCAAAGTTAGTTTGGAAAAAATTAGGATCCCCTAAACTCACTACTTCGTCCATCACATTGAGGGAATACAACAATCGCCCATCGTCACCTGTGAGACTCTTTCAAAACGTCCTCATTGAACTCACTAGAAATATAGTTCTTATCAATATTGAATTCCTTGATTCCCCTCTTGATTACAACATTTTGTTTGGACAAAGTTACAAGTACGTCATGAAGGTTGTGGCATCATCAGTCTTTTGCACCATGATTTTCCCTCGTGATGGGAAAATCATCACCATTAACCAATTGACACATTATGAGAAGAGAAATTCCTCCTCCTCTGATAGTGTGTTACCATTTTTTGTGACTCATAATGAATTGGTCCCTTCCTTTACTGAATTTAGCCTAGTAACGTTCAAAAATTCATGTCTCCTTGGCAAATATCTAGGAGACCCACCAGTCGTCGCACTGGTTATTGCAGCCCTTGTATGCATGATGACCACATCAGATGGTGACCACACTCAATATCCTTTACAAATTTCCATGGAAACCTCCAATGTTGTGATGAACGAACCCCCATTTCTCCCTTATGTGATTACTCAAACACCTTTCCTATATCCTCCACATGGCTTTGTCTCGCCTCAAGTCATGGAAACTCTTACCTTACTAAATATGGCTCTCATGATGCTCGTCTAGTGTTTGGAACTCCAAGCCATATCGGCTAGCTCAAGTGTCACATCTACTAGATTTGTTACCTCAAACCTTATTCAGGAAACCTTACCACCTGTACAAATACCTACTTCGACACCATAGTGAACCACCAAAAAGGATAAGTGGAAAGTCAAGAAGAATGACCCCCTAGTTATCTCTTCTCCTAGGCTATCTCCCCCACGTGTCGCTATGTGATGTAACGGGGCACTCTAACAACAAATTTCTATCATTGGAAGAGTTGAAAGAAATTCTTCATGCTCCTAAGGCATGTGCACCTTCTTCCTCCCCCGAGGAGAGAACCCCACTACATATCGTAATAAGGGATTACGTACCAACCACCCATGCACCATTTGTGCACAGCATGGAAATTATACTCATAATTTTCCCTGATCTCTCTTGGTATTGTGACACATTTTTCACACTTCATCAAGCTAGTACGATTGCACCATCACTTCCTGCCACATCGCTTGTTTATGATGCACCTCAAACCATTTACTATGTATTTTTTTAAGAAACCCCAATAAAATCACCCCCCATGTGCTCTCTACCATCAAACCTCACACTTTGTGTCACCACCTATGAGGATGAAGAAGAAGAACTTGAAATAGAGTGCTTCAAAACCAACAACTTCATGCACCATATGCGATGAGTTCATACATTCAATCAAAAAAATTCGGTCGTGAAAGAAATTATGGTTTTTCTTCATGATCCAACACCTAGGATGGCGCCTAAGAAAAATTCATCACACAAGTGTCGTAATCATTGTATTGGAACACAATATGCGCACCACACATGTCATTTTCCATGCCTCCCTACGTTTATAGAAGCATTGGCTACTTTGTGACAAACTGACGTAGAATCCCTTATTCTTCTCCTCTCATATGATAAAGCCAAGATTAATAGATGGCATGATCCCCCTAAAGGCATGCCACACATAGATATCTCCCATGGATCACTGTCAATAACCATTAGAGATATATTCACACCTCGTAATCATTATGTGTCTCATATTATCTACTAAATAGCCTTAGAAGCTACACCACGTGCCATACACCCATGTGTTATTTGCACTAGCGCTTCCCATGCCACATCTACTTTTCTGCTTTTTCAGATATTTGGGTGGCTTAGTATCAACTAAAATCCCCCGCAGATAAGCCTAGAAGATCCTCATCCAAGAGAGGATGAATCCTCTACTTTGTCTCCCAGGATGTCAACACCTTCCTAAGAGTATTCTCACATTTACCCTCATGCGACCATTAGGGAGATACTCCCACCACCTAGTGTTTATGACACACAACATCATATTCAATTCATTTCTTCTTCTAAATGAACCATGATTAAATTTTTATTCTCATCATTCCACAGTGTTCAGATCACTTAACCCATTATGAGGTTTGCGCCACTTATGATCACATGGACCCAACCTATATATGTGTTGTCAACATATCTTGGTTCTATGGCCACAAGTATGGAATCATTCTCTTGCTTTTTAGCTAGCATTTCTAAATTCCAACCCATACCTCCTGTCCCATCTCCCCATTTGTCACATTTTGCGAGCCTCTTTCATTCTGAAATGTACATCCTTGAAGGCATAAAAAAATCTGAATGTCCATGGGATGCCATGCATCCTTTTTCTTTCTTCCTTCTAGAAAAATCATTCACAATTGCTGACATGCTAGCTAATAGCATTTATGTAGTATAATACAAAGATTCCCCACCTTCAAGCCACATAGATTGGTTTAAAACTCCTATTCTAGAGCCTAATGCATTTGAATAAGGGAACATATCTAATATCTTTCCCACTGTTAAGGTAGATATTGCAACCAAGCCTGGCATAGCTGAAGATATCTCATTGGGCACAGCTTGGTCACCAAAAAAAAATTCCTTAGACAAAGCCTTGTTCCAGGAATTTAGAGACGTTTTTTATTGGTCGTATTTTGAAATGCTCAGCATTAGCCCTACCATTATAGAGCACCACCTAGACACCTAGCCCGATGCTTACCCTATATGGAAAAAGAAAATATTGTTCCATCCATTCAAAGTAGAAGCGATCAAACTCAAAATTGACAAGCTACATAAGGCCAGTCTCATCTACACCATGCTAGCCTCCTTTCAATTCCTCAAAAATTTCATTTTGAGCCCATTTCACACTTCAAGTGCTCATTAGGTGCACCTTCTTTCCTATTTGGTTACATCTTCCTCGATATTTTTAGTATATATTCTATTTTATGAAGGTTCTTTTACTTGGGGTATTGGTTTGTAAGCTATAGGTCTTTACCGCTTCCATGCCACACCGAGACTCCTTGTGAGACAATTGATAATCAAGGCATCATTCTTCATTGGAATGATGGGTTTCCTTAGAAACTTTGTATACCTTGACATCATTTCTATAAAATTAACCACATGTTCCAACATCTCATCCACATTTACCATCGCCATCCACTTTCACTCAGTAAATATTCACGTTGGTTGATATAGCTTTCACCCACATGGATTACCCCATTTAGTAGTTCCAATTACACTATTGGCATCATGATTGTTTTCTTCTGCCCATGATCCATTCATATGCATGAACTTGAAGATAATCCTCATATATTTTCTTCACCTTCTTTCTTACCACCTCCTCCTAGGCCAACATTCTTTTTAGATCATTATGAATGCACCACCGCATTTCACACTTGGCCTAACATCCCCCCACATTGCATCACACCATTTGTGTTACCACATCCATTTCATTCACATCACTGAGACCAACCAATGGGGCCCCCACCCTCTGTAGATACCCTCCTGCATCAGTAAGTAGGCCATTTCATCTGCTTTAGAATATTAGATTGTTGCGCTAAGATCCTCCTCAGATTAGAAACAAAATTCTTTCATTGTGCTTAAGGATTCATTAATTTTTGCAAGTGAAATGATGAGTTTTTTATGTTAATTTTATGAGAAATTTAACGTAAATAATAGATTGAATAGCAGCATAAGCATGTACAGAACATAATCAAAAACACATTACAACAAGAACATGATAAAGGAGTTCACCCCTCCTCAACTACGTATCCTTGGTCCAGCTTCCAATGGCTTGGGCCTCTCTATTATGCTCAAAAGTGTAAAAAAATGTGTTTAAAATGCTCAAATGCTTCTAAAACCTACTCCAATGAGTCCAGAATGTTCAAAAATGGCTATCTAGCCTCTTTTTTCATCCAAATTGGTCGAAAACTTACGAAGTTATGACCTCTCCTAGTTAGCCCACTATTCGCTCCACAAATTGCTCCAAATCCGGTATAATCCTCCAATTTTTCCCCAAAAAATCCTAAATGAGTGAAGATTTCGCAGCACAGTAGGCGAAATTGTAGGACGGCTAATTCTACCCATAACCTCGCCGGCGGATATAAAAAAAAATGTCACAACCTGAAGATAAGGTGGTCGCATGGGTGTTTGGATTGTCATTTGGCGATGTGGTTACCATGGCAGCAACATAACTATTGTGGGCTACAGATGAGGTGTTCACATGGGATGGTCATCGGTAGTTATGCTAGCGGTCTCCCCCCAACTTAACAGTCAACATAATTTAAAATATAATTTGTGACCATAGTTTGTTAAGTCACATGCTGCGGGCTCAATGGTAAACCTCGGCATTGTTGTATGGGATGTCATGGGTTCGACCTTGGCCTCCAACCTGTCTTGCCAACCAAATTTTTAGCTGACCATTAGGAGGACATGTGGTGGCCATAAACTATCGGTGCTAATAGTTCCATCGCAAATCAAAATCGACCGGAGCAGGGGTGATTCTCCAAAACGGGTAGTTGTGTTGTGCGATATGTGATTTTGATATCACAATTGCAACCTGACTCTACCTGGGCCGATTCTATAAACGCATTTGATCCATGCGATGTGCAATTGTGATTTATCACTTTACACTCCATATTCACTTTGGGGTCGATTCTTTACCATTGACCCACCTCAAATCTGCGATTTTGATATCGCAAATCGCAACCCGGTAGTGCTGGGGGCTGATTTCCTTAACCGCGTACCTCTTCCTTCTGCAATCTGTGAAATACGGGGCCAAGGGTAACCTGCCACTTGGCACTTCCCCATTCACTGAAGACTTTGCCATGTCATCTCCTCTACCTTTGTTTTACCTATTGGAAAAAGTGAACAGATCGAGTTTCTGGGACCATACAATGTCTGTTTTATGCGAAACAAGTTGCGTTGGATTTAGGATGACAAGCACTAGGCGGTCATTTAGGTTCCACACCATTCTGAAAATTTTATTTTTGCACAACTGTCAAAGAAATAAAATGATCTACAATAGAAGAAAAATTAACAAAATATTTCCTCCAACAATGGCCTGCTCCCAAAAAAACCTCTTATCCAAATGACTATCTTGAGCATTGACCAATCCATAATGGCATCAATCTTTGATAAGTCTAACTTTAGCTCATCTTCTCCAATATCATGGCCCAAGTACATCAAACAATTTTTTTCTAACATATACTTTGAAATCTTCATTAACAAATGTTCTTTACATAATACATCAAGTATTTCTTTCTCATACATGACATGTTCATAATGAAATTTTCTAAAAATGAAAATGTCATCCAAGTAGACTATCATGTCTAGAAATGGATGCAATACATCATACTTCATATGCATGAAAGTAGTAGGAGCATGGAAAAGACAAAAAAGCATAACAAGCCATTCCAACAAACCTTGCTTGGTTTTGAATTTCATCTTCCATATGTCTCCTTCAACAACTCTACTTTGATTAAAACCACTTCTTGAATCCCATTCAATGAAATGCTTACCATACTTTTTGGGCTCCAAAACAAGAGGTACACCACATGGTAAAGGAGATCATCGTATGATTCTATTGTTCAACAATCCTTGGATTTTCTTTGTTATTTATGCACTTTCCCTTCTTGACATTCGATGCATGTCAATGTTAGAAAGAAGACACTTTTGCTGCAATGGTGTTTCATGTTGGATTCTCCTCTTGGAAAGAAATCCCTTTACTTTCTGAAACAACACATCATCATGGTTAGAAGCATCAACCAAATTAGTTTTCTAATTTTAATTACAACCATCAAACACTTCATAATCAGCATCAACATTGGGTTTGATCATAAGAAGCACTAAATTCTTGCTTGAACTCACTAGTCTTTTCATTTTCCCTGCATTAACTAATGAAAGATTTAGTTTCTTGCGATGAGCTCTCATAATATACTCCACACCATCCTTGAGCAAGTGGTACTTGTTTTCATGACGATAGAAGATTTCTTTTCTATCATAGAGGTAAGGACTACCCAAAAAAATTCATGATATATCAAGCAGTACAACATCTAATTCAACTTCATCAATGAAGTTTGTTGTGATTGCATACCGAATAATACATTTTCTTGTAACATGTAAGTTTGTGTCCTTTCATATCCAACCCAATGGATATGGCTTGGGATGTAAAATGGTTTCAATATTAAGTTTTTTGACTAACTTATCAGGTATCAAGTTGGCTTGAGACCCACTATCAAAAATGTGTCAATTTTTGTATGTTTTGAGATTACTCTCACATGAAATAATTCAATCCTTGTTTCTTCATTTGGAGTACTAGTGTGAAAACTTGATATACTAGTGCTAGCAATGGATTCTTTTCCTTTTATCCCCATGGCTATAATTTTAGTTTCATCACCCGAATCAGACCCCAAATTCTCTTGAATAACGATAGTTGTCTTTTCTTTTCCCTTGTTGTTTCTCTTTGGTCTCATTTCAGGATGAAGCTTCCAACAATGAGCTTCATCATGACCCTCTGTGGAACAATGTTTTCATATTGTTTTCTCTTCTTCCTTTTTAATGGATGCACTTTTCTTTCCCTTGAAAGCCTTTTCTTTTTCTTTACCCTTAAATGGATTTTTACTACCTTCTTTTGGAGTGTTTTTGCCTCTTGCCTCAAGATGAGTGGCTTGCACACACACATCATCTAGATTATTGGGATTAAATATTAAGATAGTATGCCTAAGGTAACTTTGTAAACCCCCTATGTAACTTAGCAATGTGTCCTGTGATTGCAAATCTACACCTAACATCAAAGACCTTTTTCTGAATTCTTGGGTGTAATCTTGCACATTTTGACTTTTAAGTTGTCTAAAGTTTTGCCAATTCATGATGGATTTCTGCATATAAGCTAGAGGGTAGAATTGTCTTTTGATTGTAGCAATGAAATAATTCCAAGAAATTGAGATCTTACCATGTCTTTTAATCTCCTCTTGGGTCTTTGCTTCCCACCATACCAATGTTGCACCCTCCATTCTCAAGGAACCTAACTATATATTTATGTCATACTCTTGAAGGTTTTGAATCCTGCAATAGACCTCCAACTAACGAATCCAATTATCAAGCTTCTCAACATTCACTTCACCATTATACATGGGCAGCTCAAATTTAACATCAAGTTTTAAGAAAGGTGATTTACCAATTCCTTTTGAAGAATGATGATGATTATGAGTAAGGGTTGTATTAGTGGAAGAGGGTGAAGATTCTTATGAAGAAGAAGATGAAGAAGATGATGGAGAGGGTTGAGGTTTGTCTCCATTTCCATTACCTCCTCCTGAAGAACCTTCTCCTTTGGGAGGTTTGGAACTTTCCCCTTGCATCTTGGTATTCCTCTCTTCATAGAGGACCTTCACAATATCTGTCATATAAAAGAAATCCTTTCTAAAGGTCTTCTCATCTTCTGTCATGTTTGTAGGTTCTCCTTCATTAGACATGATCCCTGGAGTCTCGACTGCAACTTGAGGTTGAATTGATGTTGGAGATTGTGGAAACCTTTCTCTCCTTCCACTTGACCCAACTTCAGGGCTTCCAACCAACTTCCCTTCTCCTCTTTTGAGTTTTAACCTTATAAGCATGACATAAAATTGCAAATAGTTAAATCCTTCTTTCACAAAGCAAACCTGGTGCTCTCATACCAAAATGATTTGATTTAGAATAATAGATTATTGTGCTAAGATCCTTCTCAGATTAGAAACAAAATGCTTTCATTGTGCTTAAGGATTCATTAATTTTTGCAAGTGAAATGATGAGTTTTTTATGTTAATTTTATGAGAATTTAACATAAATAAGATACTAAATAGCAACATAAACATGCACAGAACATCGTCCAAAACACATTACAACAGGAACATGATAAAGGAGTCCACCCCTCCTAGGCTACGTCTCCTCGATCTAGCTTCCAATGGCTTGGGCCTCTCTATTATGCTCAAAAGTTTAAAAATATGTGTTTACAATGTTCAAATGCTTCTGAAACCTTGCCAATGAGTCCAAAATGCTCAAAAATGGCTGTCTAGCCTCTTTTTTCATCCAATTTGGCTGAAAACTAAAGAAGTTATGACCTCTCCTAGTTAGCCCACTATTCGCTCCACAAATTACTCCAAATCTGGCATGATCCTCCAATTTCACCCCAAAAAGCACTAACTGGGTGAAGATTTCACCGCGCAGTAGGAAAAATTGTAGGACAGCTAATTCCGCCCATAACCTCACTGACTTTTATCAAAAAAATGTCACGGCTTGCAGATAAGGTGGTCACATGGGTGTTTGGATTGGCAGTTGGTGGTGTGGTTACCATGGAGGCAACATAGCTATTGTGGGCTACGGATGAGGTGTTCACATGGGAGGGTCGTCAGTGGTTATGATGGCGATCTTCAACCTGGCAATCAACATAATTTAAAATATAATCCACGACCATTGTTTGTTAAGTCACATGTTGTGTGCTCAACGGTAAACCTTGGCGTTGTTGTATGGGAGGTCATGAGTTTGACCCTGGCCTCTGACTTGTCTTGGCAACCATATTTTTAGCTGACCATTAAGAGGACATGTGGCAGCCATAAACTATCAGCGTTGATATTTCCATCGTAAATCACAATCGGTCCGAGCAGGGGTGATTCTCCATAACGGGTCATTGTGTTGTGTGATATGCGATTATGATATCGCAATCACAACCTGACTCTATCGGGGCCAATTCTGTAAACGCACTTGATCCATGTGATGTGTGATTGTGATTTATCGAGTCGTATTTCAGCTTCACTCTAGGTTTGATTCTTTACTGCCGAACTGCCTCCACTTTGCGATTGCAATATCGCAAATCACAACCTGGTAGTGTCGGGGGCCAATTTCCTTAACCACGGACCTCTTCCTTTTGCGATCGAAGAAATGTGGGGCTAAGGGAATCCTACCACTTGGTGCTTCCCCATTCGTAGAAGACTTTGACATTTCATTTCCTCTGCCCTTTTTTTTTACCTGTTTGACAAAGTGAACAGATCGCATTTATGGGATCATACGGTGTCTGTTTCACGCAAAATGAGTTTCGTGGATTCAGGTTGATGAGCACTGCACTGTCATTCAGGTTCCACACCATTTTGACAATTTTTATTTTTGAACATAATTTTGAGCACCTGATCACCATTGTACTCTTGGGGTACCCATCTCCATGTTGTAGATCCAAAACTAGTCTTAAAATTATTTTGGAAAGTATAAAAATATTCTTTTGGAAAGGGTTCTCACTCATACTTTTGTGTCAATTACCTTCTGGCATTCCCTATTCACCCTTGGTTGGAGCTCACTTTTTACTCACCCCATACCCACATCTTTTATCACCAATGGTTTACTCATCCACGGTGATAGTCAAAACATACTTTCTTTGGATGTCCTCCCAACCCAAGGGGCTTATCCCTCAGAATTTTTTATTTGATTGTCGCCACTCGCATTATAGCTCCACCTTGGGTAGTTTTTTGTATCCCTCCCATATTTTCAACCCTTTTTAGCACTCCATCGACCCACCATGTTATAATACCTGCCTCAACTTCATATGGATTTCTTGGAACCATTTTCGAATAGTTAGTGCTTCTTTTATGTTGACTTTAACACTCATCTTCAAAATCGAACCAGTACCTTGGTTGTTTCCCACCGTTTTTGGGAAAATATCAGGTGGAACATTGGGAACACTCATTTCTCGGCATTGATTTCATTGATCCCCCTAATGTTTGACACCAGCACAATTTTTCACATCAATGGTGTATTGTACTTTTTGATAGTTGCAGTTCTCTCATTTAGTCAAAGACTCATGTATCCATATTTAACCTCCTTCAACATTGTTTTATATCTGATGCATGGGGGCACCTAGTTCATTCTAATTAACACATATTCCCTTAAGGGCATGAGTAGTTATCTTCTTCAACTGTCATCACATCAGCCACTTCAATGCTGATTTAACAGGGTTTTCTTGTGTATTTGTAATATTTCAGTCAATGTCATCATATCGAGCATGGGATATGTTTGCGATGTATAGACACTTCTATATCAATATTTATTTCAAGCATGGTTTTCTTCCAATTCCCAGTCAAGGTATTTTCCCCTAATTATCTCCATAGAAATTTTCTCTCTCTAGAAGTTAGCAAGAATCATCGTCGAGAATCGTAAAGTGTGATGTATTTGGGTTATACAATTTCTCCTAACCTAACACATAAAAGAGAAACTATTATTATGAAAAAATGGTACACGCATTTGTGCATAGTAGAAGGCACTAAGAGCCACTAAGCATCATGTACAGAGGACACATTTTGAATTGAAAACATTATGAAAGTGAAAAATTAAAAGGTTTTCCTAAAGTTGGTTTATGAAATCAACCCTCGTGGGTGCTCTAAAGAAATTGTATTGCACCCTTTTCTTCAACTGATAAAACATCAGCCACTTCAATGCTGATTTAACAGGATTTTGCTATGTATTTGTAATATTTCAGTCTAATTCATCATAACGAGCATGGGATATGTCTGCCTCATATAGAAAGTTTTGTATCAGTATTTCTTTCGAGCATGGTTTTCTTCCGATTCTCAGTCAAGGTATTTTCCCTAATCATCTCCATAGAAATTTTCTCTCTCTCTAGAAGTTAGCAAGAATCGTCATCAAGAACATCAAAGCATGATGTATTTTTGCTATACAATTTCTCCTAACCTCACACATCAAAGAGAAATTATTATTATGAAAAAATCGTACACTCATTTGTGCATAGTAGAAGGCACTCAAAGCCACTAAACGGCGTGTACAAAGGACACATTTTGAGATGAAAACATTATGAAAGGAAAAAATTAAAGGTTTTCCTAAAGTTGGTTTAGGAAATCAACCCCTGCAAGTGCTTTAAAGATATTTTATTGCACCCTCACGGATTTTTCTTCAATAGCCACAAGGGTTAAAAAAAATCCCAGTCAACACCTTGGGAGGCACATTTTCTTAAAGAACCCTCAAACTCTTGACATGATAGGGTTGACCATTTGAACCTTGAGGACCAAGAAGCCTTAATTGAAGAAGGATGGTAGCTCTTATCTCATTTATGATCTAAACAACCTCATTGATGAGCCAAAGGAGGGAGAGGGTGTTCACAATTTCTATAAATGCAAGAGCATGGAGAGCCAGAAAATAATAAGTTGTGAATTTTTATGCTACCAAAATTGCTCCAAAGCAATCCATCATACCAATTCAAAGAGAATTCCAACATTAAAAGAAATGTGTTTGCTTCTTTGATAGAGAAAAATCTTGCAAAAGAGATTGAGAAGGGGAAATCCTTGTTGAGAGCTATTGAGCACCATTGCTCAAGAAACTCTCTTCAAGTGTCTTTGAAATTCATTTGTAACTCTTCCACTACCAACAATCAATAAAGAGGGCCCTTTTCCCATTCCTTTGTTGATTTGTTTAGCTTCATTGAATTGTTCCAAGTTGTTTAGTTTTGTTTTGTTTTAGTTTTGCTCATGCATTATTTTCACTTAATTCAATGCTTTGTTAGTCCATATTTAACTACTAACATCATCCATTTTTCGTATACCTTTTTTTAGGGAGAAACCAGCTACAAGAGAGGTAGATTTGGGACTCATATGCTACCAAATACACCAGACAACATCCACTAATGCAAGAAAGGAAGCAGTTTGGTTGCAGATATTGTGTTCAATTATGGGGTTGGTACAATGAGTTATAAGGATACACTTTGATAGCCAAAGTGCAATTTTCTTGGAAAAAAATCATGTTTATCATTCAAAGACAAATCATATTGATGTTTAGCATCACTTTGTGCGGGATGTGATTGAATACAAAAAGGTGTTGTTGGTAAAGGTGGACACTTTTGATAATGTTGTTGATGCATTAACAAAGTCTTTGAGCACTGAGAAGTTTTCTTGGGGTAGAGAAACAATGGGCATTGCGAACTTGGATCGATGACTATGTATTCCTGTGATCCCCTTTGTGTAAAGAATACAACAAGTGGGATAATGTTGGATATGTGTTATATTATTTTCACAACTATCTCTAGGTGTTGTTACATTGCACCGAGTGCATTGGGGGGGTCATACAGAGGGAAATATCCCCCCTTAAGGGGGATTAGTGTTAGAGAATGCAGTAGGGCAGCTATTAATTCAAATTATCTTTAATCTTAATAATTTCTTGTGAACTTTATTTATATTATTATGTGTATTTATTAGATATTCTCATCAAACATTATCAAGAACAAAACAGTATAGACAATGGACACAAGTATTAGGCTCCAAGCTTGGGAAAAATCCCTCCAAGGAGAAAACCCATAAAGAATCTCTTCTCTTCTTATAGAATCTGCTTCAAATGAGAAAACCAAAACCCAAAAACCTAGACCATGTCCTACTCCAAGCACCACGTTATCCCTCTAAGAAGCCCTTCAAATAAGGTCAGAGTCTTCCAAAGTCAACGTCCTTCAAATAAGCCCTTATCCAGCTCTAGGCCCTGCAACATGGATTTGTAACTTGACCTACAATAACTCAACCCTGTAGCAACAAAGCATTAGGGGAATTTTGAGGTCTAAAATGGGCCTCCTTAGAAAAATGTACAATCAAAATAAACTTTATAAGAACAAATAGGTTTCAAGATGATGATTTCAACCATGAGGGATGATTCACCATTTTTGGAGTAAAAATGTAAAAATATTAAAAATTAATAAAATAATAAAACTACTTTTTCAACACGTATTTTCAACTTAACTCCTTAAGTTTTTACTCAAATTTCGAGCAGGAGTACTCATTGGATACAAAATTTAATTCTTCATCCAAGGAGTACCCATGTTGCATACTTTCTATGGACCCTACTACACAAAAAATGAGAGATACATGAAAAAACATGATTGCAATCATGTTTTTTTGTATTTCTCATTTTTCATGTAGTAGTGCCCATCAAAGTATGCAACATGGGTACTCCTTGGACGAGGAATCAAATTTTGCATCCAACGAGTGTTTCCGCTTGAAATTTGAGTAAACCCATAGCGAGATAACTTGAAAATATGAGTTGAATTTACTTTTCTTTTTTCTCTCTAACATTTGATGATGTAATCTAATATTATTCTATTATTTCCACTATTGTTTTATAATTTCCTTAGGAGGCCCATTTTATACCTCAAAATTCCCCTAATGAAACCCTAGCTCACTTTGCATGTGTGAGCATAAAAGTTCAAGTTTTTTTGTCTCAATCTTTTGCTAGGGTCTCCTCCTGTGCTTCTAGTTTTCTTTGGCTTCAAATCTTGACCTTCTTGTACAAACTTTTGGACTTGCAGCTAGATATGAAATCACGACCTTTGTAGTAGTAGTAGAAAACCCTAAAATATTGCACGTGTGAGAGAATAAGACCCAAAACATACTTTTCTTCTTCTTCATGATTTATCCTTGCTTCCTAGACCTTCGTTCTTCCTTTCTTCTTGCTTCTAGCTTCAGATCGAACTTGATTCTTAAGAGACTCAACTAATGATGAAGGAGGTTGAACTTTCTTGTATATATATCATTTCCATGAGGTCGAATACCCCTCACTAAGTAGACTTGTTACTGCGAGGGCTAACTTGTGCTTGGAGGGTCAAAAAGACTTTCTAGACTCAAAATAAATTCTTTTAAAAGTTACATTTTCCCCAATAGGGTCTTATACAAATGATATTGACTCTCTTGACTCATGATAGTAAATATTATGACATGAAAAACCCTAGAAGCATGAAGAACATGCTTTACCTAGATGATCCATCAAAAGAAGCATGAAACCCATGCCTGAAAATATTTTTTCTTTATTTTTCTGGTAACATAAGATATACATATTGACATGAATACAGTGACAATTATGAAGGCTAAAACTAGTTACTTTTTCCAACACTCACTTGTAACTAGGTAGGTATTCATACTTTTACAATTGGTACAAGGATATTCTCAAATTGAAGAGCTCTCATAACAATAATTGGATTAGTAAGCCATCCTTAAGCATCAAACATCATGACCAGCATTGTCAATGTAGTAAGGCCTTAACTTGACAAGCTCTTTCTTATATCATAGCATAATGTTGGGAGACTTTACGTGGGATACCACACTACCTATACAAGGTACATACCCCATTCGTATGTTCACTAGGTATATTCTTTTAGGACTATCCTTGTCTTGGATTCCCAATCCTCAAAGAATATCGGTCCTCTTTAACCACTCTTGTCTTGGACACTTGTCTGGTCCTCAAAGAGAGTCAATCCACTTCCTATCTTGGATTTTGTATCCTCAAGAAATCACATATGCTTATCCAATCCTTCATTCACCATTCTCCCTCCATATACTTCACCTAAACGTACGGATGCTAGTCCTATCTTAGTGCATAACACATGAAGTAGAGAATACAAATATGATGTTTATCATCACTCCCTCTCAACCAGAGAGGAGATCCATATTCCCAATTGTTTTAGGGAATAGATACTTGTGCCTTCACAAATATTAAGGAGACTTCATACTCCCTCTAAACCATAGAGGAGATTCTTTCACCTCCTTTCAATTGGGAAGTCATAAGCTCTCTAGATAGTCTTTGTAAGTGTATCAAATACCAGTTCTTCATGGAGATAGATGCATGGCTCCTTATTCCCTTCGTATATCATCATATTGAGCCTATTATTCTTATGTTTTGGATGTTATGGAGCCATATTCTTCCTCCAATATGTTGAAAAACAAATTATGTGTTGTCCTTGGTCGCAACCTACCTGATGAATGGAAACCCACCTGATGTGTTGTCCTTGATAACAACCTACTTCATAGTTGTTCTTTGATGGAAACCAACTTCATACAAATGTGACGGAGTGTTTGAAAAACGCATAGCAATTCAAAGGAAAAGGAACGATAAACTTGAAATTTCAAGAAGTATACGCGGGTTCTATTAAGAAAATATGTGTGCACGCACAAATATAAAGAAGCAAAGGCACGTACAGTTTCCGCACCATGGTATTCTAATGGTATTTACCTGTGGTATTGAGCCTATTACCGATGTTTTGATCCATCTAAGAAAACCATCAGCTGGACTATGATTTTGACCTATGGTATTAGATAAAGGCTAAGCTATATAAGGGGATGAAGATAAAAGTGACAGTAGGGGTGTGCAAGTGATGAAAATATTATGAATAGTTAGATCTGAAGCCAATACGCATGTAATGGGCTATTGATGTTTTGCTTGATCTAAAACTAAGTATGTACCTGGGAATTTGATGATGGATCAGATCTAATAAATATGAGATCATAATCTTGAGTATGAGATGATTTCATGTATTTTGATAGCATCTTAACATGAGATATTTCTGTGTATGCCAAGATCTAGGTATGTTTGAAGTTATGTGTTGCAGCAAAGGCTTGATTTTGAAATTGCATATCTGTATGCAAGTATTGTGACCTGCAAGGCGTGTAAACACATGAGTGTGATACTGGTAAGTCACGTACACGCAAGTTTGTCTCTTGAAAAGCGTGTATACACACGGATATGCTTTGAGGAAAGCGCGTACATTAAGTAGGGTATTTTATGAAAAGGATGTTTGATCGGTTTATTCAATCTTATATGTTTTTGTTGTCCGTTAATGAAGTCTTCTTAATGATCTAGGCTTAAACAGTGATGTTTTAACTAAGGATTGATTGATTGAAGAATGTTGAAGTTACTTGATGTTTGTGAATGAATAATAGTGAAGGTTCTATGGTTGTTTCAGAATGATCTAGTGAAGCTATATATGATTCGGTACTTATTTCAGAATGATAGTGGTTTAATTTATAGAAATCAGTGATTTGAGATCCGTACGTGGGTATGATTCATGAAAAGAGCATACACATGCGGGTTTGCTACTGTAAAGTAACATATATATTTTGATATATTTTTTATCATGATTTGTAGTAAGAAAATTGGGTTTCTGTGTTGTGAAGTAACTCAAGTAAGGTTATTGGTATTCTGGTTACAGTGTTCTAACTGTTCTGGTTGTTTAAGTTGATTGGTTCAGTTTCATTTGATTAAGGTTATTCAGTTGATTAATTGATTGGGTTTCAATATTTTTTTGATTCAGTTGATTTAGTTGATGGTTGATTCACTTGGGTCAGAGATTGATGATTAAGTGCAGAGATTAGTTTCAGTTTTGATATTTGGTTTTGAGCTTAAATGTTGGTAGTGGGTCCAGTCTTAAAAATTGATGAAACATGGCCTACAAGTTGTGATGTGTTGTAGCAGATGGATCTAGTATGAAAAATTATGAAATGTGGTCCCCGAAGGTGTTGAGGTTTGGATCCTTCAATGAGGGAGTTGAATCTTCCTTCTAGTGGTAGCTGGTAAACTAGTTTAGGGGGTTGGAGCTCCCTTCCAGTAGGAGCTGGAAAATGAGCGAATTTTGTAGCCTTCTATAGGTGGGTTCCTGTGTACTGGTATGATTTTACGCCAAAACAAGATTCAGGGGGTTGGAGCTCCCTTCTAGCAGAAGCTGGAGAACAAGAAATTGTTGTATCCTTGTGTAGGTGGGTGCATGTTTACTGGTATGAGTTTGCATCGGTACAAGATTGCAAAATACTTTTCTTTATATTATAAAGAAGACAAAGATGAAAGCAATAGGTGGTTTTTTCCCACATTGGGTTTCCAGCTTAAATCTTGGTGTTCATGTGTGTTTCTTATGTGTGATGTTTTATTTTGTTCTTATTGCACATGGTTACTGTCTATTTAATGTTTAATGAAGTATCGATGCACTAGATCAAGATAAACAAAAGATGAATTAATTGAAAAGTAAGTTTACTAGATATACGCTAGTTGTCTTAATAATAGTCGTGTACACACGTGGGTTCCCTTTAGTAAAGCCACGTACAAAAATCAGGATATGAATTTGAAAAGTTTAATTATTTGAAAATACTAATTCACACCCCCCCCAATATTTTTCACAAAAATTGGTATCAAAGCAAGTCCTTAGACAGAATCTTGATCACTTGAAGGAGATCTGTCAAAACAATGAGAAGGAAGTAAAAGAACAAAGCAACTCAAAGGAAGAAGAAATCTCAAGGAAACTATGACAGTGATAATTTGATATCATGTGGACTAATAGATGGAAGCACATATTCAGATTCAGAAGAACCCCACTTTATATTGATCAAGAATGAGGATGATGAAGCAAGAGAATTATCAAGTACTGATTTTTGTTCCACTTGTGATCCATTTCCCAATTCATGTAATATTGAAGATAGTGAATATGACAGTGAATCAACTGAATTTGCTTTTGTAGGTAAAAGTTAAAGAAATATAATGGCCCTAGAAGTAGAGGTTAAAAGTCTCACAAATAAAATTAGAGATCAAAAAAAAAATTGATAAAATGGAATATACCTACAAAGAAGAGATTACAAGGTTAAAGACTCGATTGCAAGAGGGAAACAAAATAACGAGGCATTACAAGGAAAAGGAAGATCAAAGTCAAAGGTTGCAAGATGAAGTAAAATCATTAAGAAATCAAGTGAGTGAAAAGGATACAATAACCAAGGAACTTGAAGAAAGAGCCAATTGTTGTGAAGGTCTTGAAGCTGAGGTTGTCTCTCCAAGAGAAAATCTTTAAAAATAAAATAAGTGGAATGAACTACTTCAAGCATTTGAAGAATAAGAAAATGGGTTGAAAGAAGAGATTCTCAAATTAAAACAACAAATGGAGGAAGGAAGAAAGGCTGAAGAAACTATGAATAAGCAGTATCTAGAAAAGGAAAAGCAATATCAAGTCAAGGTAAATATCTTAAAAGGTAAATTAGAAGAAAAGGATAAACATTTGCAATTTCAAGATAGTACTAATATTTTGGATAATATTCTTAGTAGTCAAAGGTCCTCTGCCATCAAATCAAGTCTTAGTTTTCATGAAACTATTGAAGGAGAATATACTTCAAAAGTTGAGGCAAGAAGCTCTAATGCAAAATATGAAATTCTCAACAAGGAGATAAGAAGTCAACCTCATCAACTACCAAGGAAAGAAAATCTTCAAAGGAAATCATTTACTCCTAAACATAGAAGTTTTAATCGATTTTCTCCTCTGGTCAATAATGTTGAATGTTCTATATGTCATAATTATGGACGTGTTGCAACCATTTGTAGAAATAGAATGTTTCAAGCTAATAATCGTGTCATATAAATATCATCCGCTTCCAGGTACTTTAAGGGATATTGTTTTTCTTGCAATATGTTTGGTCACAAATCCATTGATTGCAATAGAAGGAATATGAAACACATAAGGTGTTATGCTTGTAACAAGTTTGGGCATGTAGGAAAAGAATGCAGGAACAATTCTATGGATTGCCACAGACAACATGGTAAGCAACCATATAAGAACATTAATGTCAGAAGACCTGAAAAAATATGGATCCACCAACTTTTCTCATAATAAGCAAGAAAAAGAAGAACATATAAGGTGTGGTCTTGCTCTCTGCTCATTTGAAGATTAAGATGAATGGTACATCGATAGTGGATTCTCTCATCGCATGACTAAGATAAGAGTAAAATGGATACTCTCGGGAAAAACCAACATTGTAATGTTATTCTTGGAACTAATGTTTCTGCAAAAGTACAGGGACAAGGTAAATCTGAAATCAATAAAACTAGAGCAGTAGTTGATGCCTTATTAGTTCAAGGACTAAAACAAAATATTCTAAGTGTAGGTCAAATGGAAGATAAGAGAAATATAATTGTGTTTACATAAACCAAATGTAAGGTTATGAATGAAGTAAATGGAAAATTCATAGCAAGAGGATATAGAAATCGAGACAAATAATATGTGTTTGAAGAACATAATTCTCAAAGATATGAGAAAGATTCGAACTTAGACTAAAAGAAGATGGTGCATATTGCAGTCTCTTATTCTTAAATGAATATTTCTAACAGTGACTGCAAAAGTGGTGAGAGGTACTTGACCTCATGAAAACAGAAGATGATTATCAGGTTTCAGAATCTATGATGTGTAATCTCAGGGGGAGTAATACATGTTATGTCTTGTGATGATTCCCATGATTGTTTTTATATTCATGTTTCTTATATTACTGGCATAGCATCTAGTGTAGTAACAATGAACATTTACAGACATAACAAACTTAGGGGGAGCTGAAGGTGTAAAATTTCAGTATTTCACATTCCATACACAGACCCTATAAAGAAAAGTCACATGTATATGCAAGTTCTGAACTTAACAGTCACGTATATCTTGGTATGATGAAGAAATAGTGGAATAGACTTAGGAAAAGGGTCTGATATGCTTCACTCAATTATTGATTGGCCTTTCTACTCTAATGGTTGATGGTTACAGTCTGTTGATACTCTTTGCCAAAGTGATTTTGGCTTGTAAAATTTTTTGATGACTTGATGGATGGTTGGTTGATGAAGAGACTTTGATGGTTCTTACTAATATATGAAATGATATGATTAGATCTAACAGTGAATAGTTGGCATAGGTTCAGGGGGAGCATTTTCTATGCTTTTAATAATGCATTGTTGGCATTATGTTTTCTTTAGAAGTCCTTGGTACGTAATGGTGCTTATCAAAGGTGATGATGCCTATGTTGGTAAAGTTTTTAAAGGATGCATCATGATATGTTGTGTTCATGGGTTGCCTATTATGAAATCATGGATGATACTTATATATTTCTTGAGCCACATAGTTTTTATGATCTTACTGACCAATTTTTTTATGATGGAAGATTCTATTGATGATGCATATGGTACAAATGTTATAGTGCTTACATGGTGATCTTCATAAGTTCAAGGAGATAAACAGAGCTTGATTATACATCCTCATTATTTGATGGTGATGAATGTCTCTCAATACTCTTATGTTGTTTTCCTTATGCCTTCAAAGATGAATAAATCACATATGGTTCAGTTATGGATGAGGATTCCTATTGTGCTTGGCTCTCACATGGTATATTGTTTGAGGATTGTTGCTTTTGATGGTATTAAGGAGATGAGTTACTAAAAAATTTTGACAAATTTTTGTGAGCTCATGGTTTTCTTTTCTCATTGATGAGAAGCTAGATATATACTTCTATCTCTAAGATGGATGAACTATAGATAAGGATCTTATGGATGATTACTTAAGTTGCATTTTGGTGTGATATTTCTTCCTGCATGAAGAAAATGGGCTAAGAGAATGATGTTACTGCAAGTTTCATGAAGACATGGCATACTTAGTCACATATTAATGATGTTAAAAATGATGATACTTCTCCCTATATTACTTTATGATGATATGTTTGTTGATTGATGCATGAGTTGTTAATCATGCTTGATGCTTATCAGATGTGGGATGTTAGAAACTCCCTAGTGATGATACATGTATGAGATATTGGAGGTTGTTGTGGAAAGAACATGTAATTATTGCTATGATTATTTGGTGATGATGTTGTTGTCATGGATGATGACTATGGTGCCTACATGTGTACATGATATGATATGAATGGTTTTGTGAAGATATGATTATTACTGCTATATCTGCTAGATGATTCTTGAAGCCATGGCATATACTTGGTTGATGCATGAAATTTATGCTTTGATGAACATGGATTAAGGATTTTTATACTAATGGAAACAACAAGTTGGCCTTGATGAGGTCAAGAGGATGAGTTGATATTAGACCTCTATATGTTGCATATTTGGTCACAGGTTAATGATATTAAAACTACATTGTCCTATCTTGCGAATTCTTTATGGAAATATGCAGGTTGTTGTTCTTGGTGTTGTTGATAGATGCTTATGGTGCAGATCATATATGGTGTATGATACTTGGTGTATTATAGTCATGTATGGACTATAATGGTCAAGCCCATTTGGACATGTGATGTAATTTGTAAACCCATTGTGATTTGGTGATTTATGTAAGTTTGATTCCTTGGTTATAGGACAATTCATATGAGTCATAGAGTCATGTACTTCATTGGACATCTGTCAAAAATTTTAGCATGTGCTCAGGGGGAGTAGGGTTAGTATTCAGTATTGAGTAGTTCAGATCTATAGCGCTCAAGAGAGAAGCCTTCATTAATCTGCTTCCCCTTGATCTCAATGGGGGAGAGTAACTTAGTGTTTAAAATCTTGGTGCTTGGATTGATGTGGTGAACAAACACAAAAGTGGTTGTCATCAAGTCCAAAGGGGGATATTGTTGGCATTATGAATTATCTGTCGTCCTTGATGGAAACCTACTTGATGAGTTATTCTGATGTGTTTTCCTTGATAACAACCTACTTGATGAGTTGCTCTTTGATGCAAACCAACTTGATACAGATGTTGCAAAGTGTTTTGACAAAGGCATAGCAGTTCAAAGGTAGAGGAATGATAAAATTTAAATTTCAAGAAGTATATGTGGGTTATGTTAAGTAAAACCACGCACACACACGAGTATGAAGAAGAAAAGGTGCATACAGTTTCTACACCATGGTATTCTAATGGTATTTCCTTGTGGTATTGAGCCCAATAACGAATGTTTTGATCCCGTCTAAGAAAACCATCAGCTGGAGTATGGTTTTAACCTGTGGTATTGGATAAAGGCTAAGCTATATAAGGGGATGAAGATCAAAGTGACAGTAGGGGTGTTCAAGTGATGGTAATATTATGAATAGTTAGATCTGAAGAAAATATGTGTGTAATGGGATATTGATGTTTTTTTTAATCCAAAACTAAATATGCACTCGGGAATCTGATGATGGATCAGATACATTGATCTGAGATGAAAATCTTCAGTATGTGGTGATTTGATCTATGTTGATAACATCTTAACATGAGATTTTTCTATGTATACTAAGATCTAGGTATGTCTAAAGTTTTGTTTTGCAACGAAGGCTTGATTCTGAAATTTCAGATTTGTACGCAGGTTTTGTAGCCTACAAGGTGCGTACACACATCAGTGTGATATTGGTAAGTGGTGTACACGCAGGTTTGTCTCTTGAAAAATGTGTATACACGCAGATGTGCTTTGAGGAAATCATGTACATAAAATAGGGTTTTTTAATCAAAAGTATGTTTGATCAGTTTATTTAGTCTTACTGTGTTTCTATTGTGTTGTTATTGAAATATTCTTAATGATTTGGGCTTAAACAGTGATGTTTTGATTAAGGATTGATTGATTGAAGAATGTTAAAGTTACTTGATGTTTGTTAATGAAGATCAGTGAAGGTTTAGTGCCTATTTCAGAATGATGCGGTGAATATATATATGGTAGTACTTATTTCATAATGAAAGTGGTTCAGTTTACAGAAATCAATGATTTGATATCTATACGCAGGTATGCTTCATGAAAAGAGCATACACAAGCAAGTTTGCTACTGTAAAGTAGCATATATATTTTGATATATGCTTGATCAAGATTTGCAGTAATAGAATCTGGTTTATAAGTTATTGAGTATGTTGATTGGTATTCTGGTTACAATGTTCTAATTTCTTAATTTGATTAGTTGAATTTTAGTTGATTCAGTTGATTCAGTGATTAGGTTTCAATCTTTGGATGATTTGGACGATTCAATTGGGTCAGAGATTTATGATTGAGAGCAAAGATCAGTTTTAGTTTTGATATTTGGTTTTGAGCTTAAATGTTGGTAGTGGGTCCAGTCTGAAAATTTGATGAAACGTGGCCTACAAGTTGTGATGTGTTGTAGCAGGTTGATCCAGTATGAAAATTTATGAAATGTGGTCCCCGAAGGTGTTGAGAGTTGGAGCCTTCAATGAGGGATTTGAAGTTTCCTTTCAGTGGTAGCTGGTAAATCAAATCAGGGGTTGGAGCTCCCTTCCAGTAGGAGATGGAAAACGAGTGAAGGTTGTAACCTTCTACAGGTGGGTGCATGCATAGTACATGATTCAGGGGCTTGGAGCTCCCTTCTAGTAAGAGCTGGAGAATAAGTGAAGGTTGTAGTCTTTTGTAGGTTGGTGCGTATGTACTAGTAAGAGTTTGTGCCAGTACAAAATTGTAAAAGGATTTTCTTTGTATTAAAAAGAAGACAAAGACGACAGCAACAGGTGATTTTTTCCCACAGTGGGTTTCCACCTTAAATCATGTTGTTCATTTGTGTTTCTTATGTATGATGGTTTCTTTTGTTCTTAATGCACATGGTTACTATTTATCTAATGTTTAATGAAGTACTAATGCGCTAGCTCAAGATAAAAAGAAAATGAATTAACTGAAAAGTAAGTTTACTGGATATACGCTAGTTGTCTTAATAACAGTTGCGTACACATGCGGGTTCCCTTCAGTAAAGTCGCATACAGAAATCAGGATATGAATTTGAAAAGTTTAATTATTTGAAAATATTGATTTCCCCCCTCAGTATTTTTCCCAAAAATTGGTATCATAGTAGGTCCTTTGATAGAAGCTTGATCGCTCGAAGGAGATCCACCAAGACAATGGGAAAGAAAAAAGCGAAGAAAGAAACTCAGAGGAAGAAGACAACTCAAGGAAACTATGACAGTGATGATTTTATATCATGTGAACTAATAGATGGAAGAAAATATTAAGATTAGAAAGCACCTTGCTTTATATTGATCAAGAACAAGGATGATGAAGCAAGAGAATTATCAGGTATTAATTTTTGTTCCACTTGTGACCCATTTCCTTGTTCATGAAATATTGAAGGTAGTGAATATGACAGTGAATCAACTGAATTTTCTTTTATGGGTAAAAGTGAAAGAAATTTAATGGCCCTAGAAGTAGAGGTTAAAATGCTCACAAATAAAATTAGAGATCAACAAAATCTATTTCATAAAAGGGAATGTACCTAAAAAGAATAGATTACCAAGTTAAAGACTCAGTTGCAAGAGGGAAACAAAATAAGGAAGTTGTACAAGGAAAAGGAAGATCAATGTCAAAGGCTACAAGACGAAGTAACATCATTGATAAATCTAGTGAATTAGAAGAATACAACAACCAAGGAACTTAAAGAAAGAAGCAGTTATTATGAAGGTCCTGAAGCTGAGGTTGTCTCTCTAAGAGCAGATCTTGAAAAATCAAATAAACGCAATGAAGAACTACTTCAAGAATTTGAAGAACAAGAAAATGGGCTGAAAGAAGAGATTCTCAAATTAAAAGAGCAAATGGAGGAAGGAATAAAGGTTGAAGTAAATTATGAAGAAGCAGTATCTAGAAAAGGAAAATCAATATCAGGTCGAGGTAAATATCCTAAAAGGTAAATTAGAAGAAAAGGATAAACATTTGCAGTTTCAAGATAGTACTAAGATTCTGGAAAATATTCTTAGTAGTCAAAATCTCCAACCATCAAATTTGGTCTTGGTTTTCATGAAACTGTTGAAGGAAAATCTAGTTCACAAGCTGAGGCAAGAATTTCTAATGCAAAGTTTGAAATGCTCAACAAAGAGATAAGAAGTTAGCCTCATCAACAACCAAGGAAAGGAAATTTTCAAAGGAAATCATTTAATCCTAAGTATAGAAGTGTTAATCGATTTTATCCTCTGATCAATAATGTTGAATGTTCTATATGTCATAATTATGGACATATTGCAGCCAATTGTAGAAATAGAATGCTTCAAGCTAATAACCATCTCACAAAAATATCATCATCTTACAGGTACTTTAAGGGATATTGTTTTGCTTGCAATGTGTTTGGTCACAAATCCATTGATTGCAATAGAAGGAATATGAAACATATAAGATGTTATTCTTGTAACAAGTTTGGGCATGTAGCAAAAGAATGCAGGAACAAGTTTATGGATCGCCGCAAACAACATGGTAAGAAACTAGATAAGAACATTAATGTTAGAAGATCTTAAAAAGAGGGTTCCACCAACTTTTCTCATAATAAGCAAGAAAAGGAAGAACATATAAGGTGTGGTCTTTCTCTCTTCTCATTTGAAGATGAATTTGAATGGTACATAGATAGTGGATGCAATCATCACATGACTAAAGATAAGAGTAAAATGGAGACTCTCAGGAAAAACCAACATGGTAATGTTATTCTTGGAACTAATGTTTCAACAAAAGTATAGGGACAAGGTAAATCCAGAATTAATAAACTAGAGCAACAACTGATTCTTTATTAGTTAAAGGACTAAAGAAGAATATTCTAAGTGTAGGTCAAATGGCAGATAAGGGGAATATAATTGTGTTTACATCAATCAAATGTAAGGTTATGAATGAAGTAACGGGAAAAATCATAGAAAGAGGATATAGAAATCAAGACAAATTGTATGTGTTTGAAGAACATAATTCTCATGGATATGAGAAAGATTTAGACTTAGAGTAAAAGAAGATGGTGCCTATTGCAGTCCCTTATTCTTAAATGAATATTTCTAACAGTGACTACAGAAGTGGTGAGAGGTACTTGACCTCATGAAAACAGAAGATGATTATCAGTCCTCAGAATCAGTGATGTGTAATCTCAAGGGGAGTAATACATGTTATGTCTTGATGATGATTCCCATGATTGTTTTGATATTCATGTTGCTTATATTACTAACAGAGCATCTAGTGTAGTAACAATGAACAGGTATAGACAAAACAGACTTAGGGGGAGATGAAGGTGTAAAATTTCAGTATTTCACTTTATGTACACAGATCCTATAATGAAGAAACAATGGGACAAACTCGGGAAAATAGTCTGATACGATTCAGTCAACTATTGATTATCCTTCCTGATCAGATGGTTGATGGTTACAGTCTGTTGATGCTATTTGAAAATGCTTTTCGCTTGTAAAAGTTTTTGATCACTGGTTGATGAAGATACTTTGATAATTCTTATTGATATATGAAATGATATGATCAGATGTGACAGTGAACAGTTGGCATAGGTTCAGGGGTAGCATTTTCTATGCTTCTAATAATGCATTGTTAGCATTATGTTTTTTTTAGAAGTCCTTGTTACGTAATGATGCTTATCAATGGTGATGATTCTTATGTTTCTAAAGTTTTTAAATGGTGCATCATGTTATGTTCTATTCATGAGTTGCCTATGATGAAATCACAGATGATACCTATATATTGCTTGGGCCACATAGTTGTTATGATGTTAATGATCAAATTGTTGATGATGGAAGATTATTTTGATGATGCATATGGTACATATGTTATACTGTGTACATGTTGATCTTCATAAGTTCAAGGAGATAAACTGAGCTTGATTATACATCCTCATTATTTGATGATGATGAGTTTCACTCAATAATTTTATGTTTTTGTCATTATGCCTTCAAAGATGCATAAATTTCATAGGGTTCAGTTATGGATGAGGATTGATTATACATCCTAATTATTTTTTGATGATGAGTGTCGCTCAATAATTTTATGTTGTTGTCATTATGCCTTCAAAGATGCATAAATTTCATAGGGTTTAGTTATGGATGAGGATTCATGGTATATTGTTTGAGGATTTTTTCTTTGGATGGTATCAAGGAGATGAGGTACTAACAAATTTTGACAAATGTTTCTGAGCTCATGGTTTTATTTTCTCACTGACGAGAAGCTAGATACATGTTGCTATCTCTATGATGGATGAACTATAGATAAGGATCTTATGGATGATTATTTAAGTTGCATATTAGTGTGATAGTTCTTCTTGCATGAAGAAAATGAGCCAAGAGAATGGTGTTACTGCAGGTTTCATGAAGACATGGCATACGTAGTCACGTATTGATGACGTTAAGAATGATGATACTTCTCCCTATCTTACTTTATGATGATATGCTTGTTGATTGTGTTAGCGCTTGAAATTTCACCTCAGGCTGAGAAAGGTAAACCTCAAGGCTACATCAAACCATTTAGCCTCGTAGCTAGCCCTACGGGGCAGGAGAAGGCTCTCTCCGGTCAATCTCGGCAGATCTTCAATGGGATGAGATGACCAACAAGGTAACACTAATATTAGGCTAGTAAACTGATCAAAAGGGTTGATTTGGGGTTTTTTGGGTTTTTGGTGGCAAATTGAGGAATTGCAATTTTGGGTGCGGGGATTTGACACAGTTTCTGCAGGGGGTTCTTTGGGGCGAGATAGGAGACCGTATTGATGCTTTTGATTGAGGTGAGTGGATGGAAAAGACCGGTGAGGAGCTAAGGAGAGCAAATAATACTTTGAATTCTCCTTAAACAGCAGAAAACATAGAAATTAAACAAATTTAAAAGCAGAGCATGGCAAGCATGAATTCTTACTTTAACACTCCATTTGTTTAATGTGCAGAAGTAAAGAAAGGAAATGAATCACATAACAAAGCTTACGAGAACATTGAGAAACACACCATCAACACATGAGTCCACAAGAATCCCAAAGATGACTGCAAAACCCTGGTCTTCCTTAGCCAAAAATTGCAGAGATACAAGTGAAATAATACAATGATAGCTTCTCCCTCAAGAGTCCAACCATGAAAATGAGCAAGAAAGTACATAATATAGATGATCTAACCTCTTTCCCTGCCTCCATGGGTCGAGCTCACTATCCTAGGAGCTGTTTCAACCACTTCTAAACTAAGCACTACAAACTAGGCAGTCAAAACAACTTGCCTCTATAAACTTGGAAACCAATTCATACATTTAATTTTTACCCTTTTCATAAATGAATCTTCTAGAAGAGTTACAAAAGGGTAAAAGTGTCTAAAAAGTGTCACAATTACATCAAAGAGGACCATCATTAACCTCAAAAAGTCAAAAAGAGTCAAATCTGCGTTTTCTGGGCTGTACAATGCATTTCTGGACAAAACTGCCTGACGGGTCGCGCCCCCCTGCCTGACGGGTCGCGCCCCTTTGGAGCCCTGTTTGAGGCACTTTCAGGTGGCCAAATTGAGCAAAAGTGGGCTTGTTGGAAAGGTCTGTGAGTCTACTTTCCAACCCAACTGGAATTTTTGGATTTGGAGGTCATTTGCCCTGTCAAAACGTAATTCTCCCAAGACTGGTTTCTGCAACTCAAAAAAGGGGCAGAAAGTCAAATTTTGCATGTATTTTGACCTTCTGGAGGCCCAAAACTCCATAAAAACTCAAGTCCATCCATAGGCATATGTAACTTTGAATGAAAAATCTAGAAATGCTGAGTTTTTGCAAAAAGGAGTTGCCATGACAAAGGGTCTCACCGGGGGTGAGACCCGTTAAAGAGCCAAAACCTGTAAATTACCAAAAAATGCCAAAATTCTCAAAAAAAATTGGGATTTGAGCTGTGGCTAGGCTATTGAGTGCCATGATCCTTGAGTGAAGCCTCAGCCAAGATACGGAGGGGATTTGGCTTCTTTCTCCGTTTTAGAGCCTCGATCAACCGCCTTTGAAACATTTTCATTTTGGCCTTGCACACATGCATCCTCGCCCAATAATGATTTTTCATATTCCTCAGCAACTTTTTCTCTTGTTTGGCCTTAGCCAACAGCCTCTCTAAGTGTGCATTCACCTGGATGAGCATAGACTCTCGGTCAGCAGGCGATGGATCACCGGGTCTTCTTCGGTTCAAGACTCGGTCACTACGAATCCTCCATAGCTCATCAAGTACTTTCTCCTCCTCCAACTGTTTGTTGCGTTGTTCCAGGTAAGTGATGGTCCATTGGGCACCCTCAAATCTCCTCTGCAAAGCATCATTTTCAGCTCTGAGATGCTGAATGATCTCCTTTGCCTCTCGGCTAGGAGAACTGGCCTCAAGATCAATGACCTCGGTGTCTGGGACTCCTGATGGACCCTCATGGATCATGGGCTGTTTGCCCCTCTGTGCTGCTTGTGCTGATGAAGAAAACGAGGCCCCTTCCACCTGATGTGGAGATAACACTCGCTGAGCTGATGATGAAGGCGAGACCCCTTCCACTGGCTGTGGAGATAGTACTCGCCTGGCTGCTGCAAATAAGGCCCTTGGGCCTTTCTGATAGGTGACCAGAGGTGTGGAGCTGACATGTCGAGTGACTGGAATATCAGACTGCTGAGATGGTCCTCCCTCCTCCTGAATGACCTTAGGATGTGGCTGAGGTGGTGCTGTGAAAAACTCACGAGAGATGAACTCCTCCCATGAGATGCCCTGCTGAGTCAACTGATGCAAGACTATGAGCTGAATCAAACCATAATGACATAGGCTCCTGTACTGCTAGGCCGGGGTCTTCCTCTGCAACATGGGCACCATCCTCTTAATGTTCTGAAAGAAGAAAACCGGGATGTTCATCATCCTCACTCGGGTGAAGTGCATCAAGAGGCGAATGTGATATGAGTACACCTGTGAAAATCTGCCCTCACACGTAAAATAGTGCATAATAAGCCTCATGATGGGAGCATACTCGCTCCGGAGAAATCTGAATGGAAAAACACCCGCCAAATGTCTCATGAATGGTGGCTGGACATAAGGCTCAAAGTGAACAGTATCTAGCATCTTGCGCTTAGGCCACACCTCACCAACATTAGGTATCCCTGTAGCATGTGACATCACCTCGGGTGTCAATGTAAAGTCCACCCCTGCAAGGTTGACATGTCCATCATGCAAATGTAAAACAAAGAGGTGGGCCAACTCTCTGTGATGTTGAATCCGAGAGATCCTCTCACAAAACTGATAACAAGACATGTACTGCAAACAAGTGGCTGCCATAGGACAAGCCTGTAATTCTGCCAAAGAGGTGGGCTCCTCTCGCTTATGATGTCCACCCTTACCACCCTTACGACCACCCTTACGAGGCCTCCTCTATACCTCAACCTCTGTAGATGATGAATGGTCATCACTTTGCTCATAAGTTTCGGTTTCTGACATAGTTTAGGAGCAAAGTGGACAAACTGTACTGCTGTCTCTGCCTATAAAAAATGTTGAATTCTATGATGTTTCAAGGGGAAAAAGACATGAGGGAAATGTTAGGGGAGGGATCTTTTAACAAGGAATTGGGAATATATAAACATAACAGGGAATTTTTAAGGAAAATGTTGCAAATGATTATGCATATAGGAGTACATATTTATAATCAGGGATATTGGAAAATCATTTGCAAAAATCACTGCATATGGGAAAAACATGTATGATAGTGAACATATGGGAATATGGATACATGTATTAATAGGGGAGATAGGGAAACATATTCACAAAACTGCTGACATCTTCACCAACATTTTCTTTTATTTACACATGCATATGGTGGAGGGAAATTAGGGTTTGAATTTTTGATGCTTTGGGAAAGGGGTAGGGTTTGCATTTTAGTGATTAGGGAAAGGGGAGGGTTTGCATTTCATTTACAAAATGGTATGGGAAAAAAGATATACATATAAGTGTGAGTGAAAGGGGAAGGAGGGAAACAAACACAAAGGGAAAAACACCTTGAAACAACACAAACCCTAGCACATTTTCAACATTAACATTGCAGTCATATGAAGGAGTTTCACTTGCAAAATTTTGATCATTAAACATGTTCATGACATCCACCATTCATAACCAGCAACCATTCCATGTTTAGAACACCTACCTCAAACGATTTGATAGCTTGGAGGGCGTTTGAGCGAATTTGTTTGGAGTTTGCAGCAATACAGTTCAACGGGTCGCGCACCACACCCAACGGGTCGCGCCCGTTGTTTTTCTGCACTGGAAACAACCCTCTGACGAGTCGCGCGCACCTGACGGGTCGCGCACCTGGCCTGACGGGTCGCGCACCAGTCTAATGCCCGGAATCGCTCTACTTTTGCTCCTTTCTCTCAATCACTCTCTCAAACCTCTCTTGCAAGCGTTAGGATGCACAATGAGAGTGATAGGAGGGAATTTGGGTTTTTATAAGTTTCATTTGAAAAAATTTCATTCACAAACCCACTTTCTAATGTTTTCTCTTTGACACTTTATAACACTGACTTTTTGGTTTCTTTTATCCTGAATTTGACTCATTGAGTGCTTTGACTTGATTCTTTTTGCAGGTAGATCATCTGAGGGATCTTGGGAAGGGGACCAGGGTTGCATTTTGTCCGCTGAAGACTTTTGAAATTTCATCACTTATTTACAAAAATTTGAAAAATGACCTTGGCTTTAAAAACAGAGTTTTTAAATCCAAGGTGAAGATTAGCTGTACCAGATAAGAAATCTTGAAGAAACACTTTTACAATCATCCCTCTGGCTTGCTGAACACTCATTGACCTTTCAAACACATGACCTTGTAAACATTTTTGACCAAAACCCTAGACCTAGGAAATTGACCTCAAGACAAGACGAGACAAGCTTGAAAAATCTTAATGACTGAAATGACCAGAACCAGCAATGCCAAGAGGGGTACAACACACCAGCTCCTCCATCAGGGTTATGGCATGCCTAACGGGATGCAAAAATTGACACTGGTGAGACACCTACATATGCAAATGCGAAGAGTTTTGATCGCTGATGGAGGGCTTCAAGACCGACACTAACATTGGCTCCAATGGGGATGGTAGCTCCTTGGAGGTACCAAGAACCTTAGACCTCTAGGAGAGCAGACCAGTGCCTTATTCATTGGGCGATGGAGTCAACATATACACACATGACCAAATTTGAAACAACTTTATATGACTTGGACAATTGACTGAAATCCTAGACTAACTTTGACACTAACTCGCTTACTTTATGCAGAAAATGAACTGACTGAAACAACTTGCAAAACTCACACCAACTAATCACCATTTTCAGAATTATAGCCTTCACCGCGGGCCCCAAACTGAAGATGAGAGATCAGTTTCACACTTGCTGCAGAATGAAAATAAAATGGTAATTACAATGAGTGTTTAGAGCAGAAAATGCTCAAGCATGATACCTTTTGAGCAGCCGGCCATTCACCGACCCACCGAGACATTCATCACTGTTCATTTCTTTGAGAAGAAAGGCATTTGGACCACGGTATGCTGCAATTTTGTAAGGACCCTTCCATAAGTTGTCGAATTTTCCATGCTTCCCTTTGTCTTCATTTCGGGCATCCCATCTCAACACAACATCATCGATCTGAAAATCATCTGCTTTGGCCTTTTTGTCATAGATTTTCTTTATGCGCTCCTGCAACTTAAGGGAATTCTGATGAACCTCTTCTCGTGTCTGCTGTAAATGGATCATTTGACTGATCCGTCATTGCACCACTAGCTTCTTGAAACAACTTGGCTACTGGAACACTAAGTGAAGTAGGAAACACTGCATCAACTCCATAAACCAGTTCAAAAGGTGACATACCAATTGACTTCTTTTGACTTACCCGATCAGCCCATAATGCATTTATTAACTTCTTGTGCCAGCTCTTCTTATTTATTTCCAGCAATTTCTTTATGATGTTCACTAGAGATTTGTTCGAAGATTCAGCCAGCCCATTACCTTGCGGATGGTAGGCGGTTGAATGCCCCAAGCTGATGTTATATTTATAGCAAAAATCAACCAACTTCTTCGATTTGAATGTTGTTGCGTTATCTGTAATCAACTTATGTGGACAGCCGAAACGTGACAAGATATTATTTTCAAGAAAAGAAATAATTACCGAATCGGTGGCCTGCCGGGTGGGAATGGCTTCAATCCACTTCGTGAAGTAATCTGTGGCGGTCAAGATCCATCGATGCTGCCCGGAAGATGCTAGGTGGATTTCGCCAATAAAATCCAAGCCCCACTGCTGAAATGGTGCGCTGATTTCAACCGGCTTGAGAGGCAATGGCTGTAATTTCTGTTTTCCTTGAAAAAATTGACATTCATGACAGTTCTTTACCGCTTTATACACATCAGAAAATAAAGAAGGCCAATAGAAACCAGCTCTCAAGATCTTATTAGCCGTGGTCTTCCAAAATAAGTGACCCCCACAGTCACCTTTATGGAAATCATCTACTGTTGTCTTAGCTTCCTCTTCGACCAAACAGTTCAGCAAGATGCCACCGGGATCTTTCCAATAAAGTGCAGATTTGATAATACAAGATTTAGCAGCCTTTAATTTCAATGTTCTAGCTTTGTTTCTAGGCATTCTAGGAGGTGAAGATAAATTTTGCAGCACATAAACTATATCAGCATACCAAGGAGAAGACACAAAGATATCGGACACCTGTAGAACTGAATTTTCTTCCTCTTCATCGGACAAGGCAGCAATCAAATTGATATCAAGGACGTGAAGATTTGTTTCAGCCATCAACTTAGCTAGACCTTGACCTTTAATCAACTTGGTAGGCTTAATTTCTACATCATACTCTAATAGTGCAGCGATCCACTTACCCCTTCTTCCTTCCGGTTCCGTTTGCACTAAAACATACTTAACAGCTGCATTAGGAACATATGCTAAAATATGAGAATTCAATATGTAAACCCAGAAATCTTTCAAAGCTTTGATCAGCGCCAATGCTTGCTTCTCAATGATATTATAATTCAGCGCTCCATCTCTTATGATGCGGCTGAAAAAAGCTATGGGCCTCTCAACTCCATCTCTCTTTTGCATTAACACGGCTGCCAATGTATGCTCAGAGGCAAATGAAAACAAAATGAAATCCTGTGTATAATCTGGGCTGATCAAAGTTGGGGCTGAAGATAAGATTACCTTTATCAAATTAAAATATTTCACCGCCTCTTCGGTCCATTTGAGCTCGCTGTCCTTCTTGAGCATATTGGTTATCTCTCTAAGATGTTCAGCAAGATTGGGGATGAAACGACGCAGAAAATTCAATTTACCATTGAAGGACTGAATTTCTTTCTTGCTACGGGGCTGCTCCACTTGCTGAATTGCTTCCACTCGTGCAGGATCTATACGAATGCCGTCTTTAGAAATGATATGGCCCAGCAGCTTGCCTTCGCTCATAGCAAAAAGACTCTTTTTCGGATTCAATGAGATGCCATATTTTCTGCACTTTTGAAACACCTTAGTCAAATGAAACAAATGCTCTTCATCTGATTTAGAAAACACGGTCAGATCATCAAGGTAAACAACTAAAAAGACATCTTTCTCATTTGCAAAGGCCATGTCCATTTCCCGCTGAAATGTGGCACCCGCGTTCTTCAATCCAAATGGCATCTTGGCATAATGAAATGTACCCCATGGAGTAGTAAATGTTGTCTTGTCACGGTCATCTTCGTGCACCAAAATCTGATTATATCCGGAGTAACCATCAAGCAATGACATTCTAGATTCCCCCACAACCTGCTGCAATATGTGGTCCATTTTGGGCAGCGGATAATTGTCCTTTAATGACACCTTGTTCAGATTTCTGAAGTCTATGCACAAACGAATCTCACCGGTCTTCTTTCTCACGGGCACCAAGTTTGAAATCCAATCAGAAAACCGGATTGGCACTATGATTCCGGACTTATACAACCTGTTGACTTCCTTCTCAATTAATGGTAGCAATTTAGGATTAATTCTTCTCAACTTTTGCCGGAAAGGCTTTTGATTTGGCTTTATGGGAATGGTATGCTGAATGATACTTGTGTCATAAGTTTTCAAATCTGAATAATCCCATGCAAAAACATTAGAATACAGAGACAATAATCTGATATACTCTTGCTTTACCTTAGGCGGCAATGCTTTTGAAAGTTTCACCATCTTTGGATTCGCAGCTGTCCCAAGATTTACATCTTCAACTCCTTCGTCCGTTGGCCTCAAAGTTGGCTTGCGAGCCACATCATCTTGATCGAACAATTCTTCCAAAGGAATCAATCCTTTAGGAATGTAATTGTCCTTAAGTTGCAACACATCCATCTGATTTACTCCTTCAGATTCCGTGTCTATTGAAATGTCTTCGAATTTACCCTCAACTTGCAGAAAATCTTTGATTTCCTCATCATCTTGGAAAACTTGCCAACACCTTTGATTATCTGGAACTGTAGGACGATGCTTCACATATATCTCAAACTTATTGCTGGAATTCATGGGAATTTTCAGATTACTTGCTGCCTTAGCCAATGCATCCGCAACACCATTTTGAATCCGGGGCACACATGTCAAAGTATGTTCAGAAAACCTCTTTAAAATATCTCAGACAGCATTCTGATATGCTCGCATACGAGGATGTTTGGCCTGAAATTCACCTTTCACTTGCTTGATAACTAACTCGGAGTCGCCATATAGCTATCTTCTTTGCCTTCAACTTCCGAAGGATTTTCAGACCAGCAATAAGAGCTTCATATTCCACCTCATTATTTGAACAATCAAATGCCAATTTATAAGAACATACCCGTACCTTGCTTGGAACTTGATTTTGGGCTGAAAATGGACTTCGAATCCACACACCTATACCAGCACCATCGCTGCCCACTGCACCATCAAAATTCATGGTCCAAAGACCATCCTCATCATCTTCTAAGTGCTGAAAATCTGATTTTGATTCATGTTCTGCTTGCTGCCCATTTGTTTCAGCAATTGGCCTTATGACAGCAGACCTTTCTTCACTTTCCTTTCTCAAAACTTCCCTGAAATTTTCTGAAATGTCTGGTATATCTTCTACTTGAACTAACTGACTATCTACCTCATTGAAATTTTCCGCAAACAAAACAAAAGATTCTAAATCTGTTTGTACATAATTTACAGGATGATTGACGGGCTTTTCCTTACTAGTGATCATGTATTTCATCTTTTGTTCCCGATATAACTTCCTCATTTGACCGAAAACTGGAATTGTAGCATATGAAAAATCAAGCTGAAGTGTACCTTTGAGTTTGGCTCCCCATGATCTCGACAGCAACATGCCAAACCGCGGAGGAATATCCGCCACCACTACATCCATCAAAACATTCTTCGCTGGAATTTGATCTAGACTCACCACCAAGTCTTTGATCAAGCCAATACATCTTACCCGGCTGGAATCAAACGAATACAAATCATGATACTTCCTTGTGATGTCAAGTCCCAGCTTCTCCATAATCGTTTTCGGCATCAAATTATGCGAAGCTCCCGAGTCAAACATGGCATTGTGCAACACAAACTCATGCAAATGCAAACTGATATAAAATGGAGGAACATCGCTTTCGGGAGATTCACCATTTAAAGCTGGCCCAAAAATCAACTCCGGCTGATCATCTTGTACATTTACCATGTCTAGCATTGGATCGAAATTCAGCAATTTGGAAATTTGGCCTCGGTAAGTGCTGTTCTTCATGACCTCCGTCAAGGGAATAGATATTTTCAACTTTGCAATCTCATTCTCCAAACTGAAAACTGGAAGCTTCTCACCTTCTTTTGCCGGATTATCTCTTTTTTCAGCTTTATCCTTCGGTGCATTTGATGGCTGATCTATCTTTGCTACTGGTGATGATTGAGTTGTTGATGGACCGACTATATCTTTACCTTTTGAGGAAACCGAATCATTCTTTGCTGCAATGTCTTTCTTTTTCTGCACGGGATTTATAGGAATAGCTCGGCTTCTCAATTGCCTTTGCTGTCCTTGCTGAGCTGATAAAGCATTCAAGTACCCTCTTTGATACTCTTCAGATTCTTCTTCAAGTATTGCATCGTTTGACAAAATATAATGCTCATCTTGGGGAAAGACGGAATTACTCACCAACTCATCTTCTTCCGTAATATATGTGGGCATATCATCAGGAGTGAAGAAGTGATTTTCCTCTCCAACATTATCACCTTCATCTTCAGATTCTTGGCTAACAAAATTCTGCTGAAAAGGAGGTTTCATTTGCTGCTGAACTGCTGCCTCTTGTGCCTTTGTTTCATGTTGCTTGATCCTATATTGTTGTTGTTGTTGACCTATGAAATTGGGATTACGAATCTGAGGCTCCGGCTTGTCAATAGTAATCTTTTCAAGTGCCCTCTTTATCTGTTCAACATCACGATGTAACTGATTTGAAGTGGATGCTTCCTCTTTGATTGTGACTCGCTTTTCTGCCTTCATCCTTGCTCTTTTGTCATTCAAATTTGACTCAACGCTGACAGCAATTTTCTGCATTTCCACCAAGGTAGGTGGATCTCTGTCTCTCAATGAATACGCCATCTCCGGATCAAAACCATCCGGGAACTTAAGAAGTGCTGATTTTCTAGATGGCCTCAAATCATCGGGAATAGCATTATAAACTGTATTGAACCTGATTATGTAATCTTGAATAGACTCACCCGGATTACGCTTGAGGTTGTTGTATTCGGCATTAATTTGAAGCGGATCCTTTCTGATTTCCCACCGATCTAAAAACTGATTCTGAAGTGCTTCCAAAGTAGTAATGCTGTTAGCTGTCAATCCTCTGAACCATTTTCTAACTTCTCCTGCAAATGTTTGCACGAATAACCGCATGGTGACGTCTTCCTCATCTAACTCATATAGATCAAAGAATGTGGTCATCTTGTCAATATGCTGCTGAGCGGTAATACTTTGTGGAGTGCCATCAAACATGGGGATTTTACTTTGATAATCAGCTGGCATATCATGAAGATTTGCAGGCAAAACCAATGGGGAAAACCGAGCAGCCATTGCTCTAGGAGGGGGAGTAGGATGGGTATGAGGAGGTGGAGCTGTGATAGCAGGGATTATAATAAGAGGAGGTGTAGTTTGTGGAGTTGGGGGAGTCGGAGGAGTAGGAGAAGAAGGAGGAGAACCGACTGTTGATTCAGGATAGGTGATTATAGGTGAAACTGAAACATAAGGAGGATAAGATTCTTCGTGAGCCATGATAGTAGATCCAATGTGCTCAGAGATATTCTCAACAAAATCAGTAAGGGTAGTAGCTTGAACACATGACTGAAGATGTATTAAGATGAAATTTTCAACCAATTTATTATGTCTTTCAAACTCAATAGCAGCTGCAAAATCAGGGTCAAGAACTAGAGAATCGAGCGCACTTTCAGACTTGGCTTTAAACAGAGACAACTCAAAGCTTTCGTCAAAATCTAAATCTTCAAGATAATCAAAAATAGCTGGGCATGAATGAGATCTGGAAATGGGTCTAGGATCCGTAGCCAGCTTGTTTTTCTCAAAAGACTAGGAAAGAAAAATCGTTCAGCCTGTGAAAACTCTCAACCTATCATCCACGGCTCAGAGTTAACAATTATACTGGGATAGGATGTCAATGAAGCGCTATGTTCACAAGCTCACGGAGATAGACTGAAGCAGCGTTTATCTACTTGCGCTGATGTAAAACAAGAGCATTTTCGAAGGCTACCTGGCGTAACTTCAGGCTCCGTCTAAGACTTATGAAATAACGCGTCAATGAGCAAAGGATTAGATTTTCTCCCCAGTATGGTCGCCAGTATGTTAGCGCTTGAAATTTCACCTCAGGCTGAGAAAGGTAAACCTCAAGGCTACATCAAACCATTTAGCCTCGTAGCTAGCCCTACGGGGCAGGAGAAGGCTCTCTCCGGTCAATCTCGGCAGATCTTCAATGGGATGAGATGACCAACAAGGTAACACTGATATTAGGCTAGTAAACTGATCAAAAGGGTTGATTTGGGGTTTTTTGGGTTTTTGGTGGCAAATTGAGGAATTGCAATTTTGGGTGTGGGGATTTGACACAGTTTCTGCAGGGGGTTCTTTGGGGTGAGATAGGAGACCGTATTGATGCTTTTGATTGAGGTGAGTGGATGGAAAAGACCGGTGAGGAGCTAAGGAGAGCAAATAATACTTTGAATTCTCCTTAAACAGCAGAAAACATAGAAATTAAACAAATTTAAAAGCAGAGCATGGCAAGCATGAATTCTTACTTTAACACTTCATTTGTTTAATGTGCAGAAGTAAAGAAAGGAAATGAATCACATAACAAAGCTTACAAGAACATTGAGAAACACACCATCAACACATGAGTCCACAAGAATCCCAAAGATGACTGCAAAACCCTGGTCTTCCTTAGCCAAAAATTGCAGAGATACAAGTGAAATAATACAATGATAGCTTCTCCCTCAAGAGTCCAACCATGAAAATGAGCAAGAAAGTACATAATATAGATGATCTAACCTCTTTCCCTGCCTCCATGGGTCGAGCTCACTATCCTAGGAGCTGTTTCAACCACTTCTAAACTAAGCACTACAAACTAGGCAGTCAAAACAACTTGCCTCTATAAACTTGGAAACCAATTCATACATTTAATTTTTACCCTTTTCATAAATGAATCTTCTAGAAGAGTTACAAAGCGTAAAAGTGTCTAAAAAGTGTCACAATTACATCAAAGAGGACCATCATTAACCTCAAAAAGTCAAAAAGAGTCAAATCTGCGTTTTCTGGGCTGTACAATGCATTTCTGGACAAAACTGCCTAACGGGTCGCGCCCCCCTGCCTGACGGGTCGCGCCCCTTTGGAGCCCTGTTTGAGGCACTTGAAGGTGGCCAAATTGAGCAAAAGTTGGCTTTTTGGAAAGGTCTGTGAGTCTACTTTCCAACCCAACTAGAATTTTTGGATTTGGAGGTCATTTGCCCTGTCAAAACTTAATTCTCCCAAGACTGGTTTCTGCAACTCAAAAAAGGGGCAGAAAGTCAAATTTTGCATGTATTTTGACCTTCTGGAGGCCCAAAACTCCATAAAAACTCAAGTCCATCCATAGGCATATGTAACTTTGCATGACAAATCTAGAAATGCTGAGTTTTTGCAAAAAGGAGTTGCCATGACAAAGGGTCTCACCGGGGGTGAGACCCGTTAAAGAGCCAAAACCTGTAAATTACCAAAAAATGCCAAAATTACCCAAAATTCTCAAAAAAATTTGGGATTTGAGCTGTGGCTAGGCTATTGAGTGCCATGATCATTGAGTGAAGCCTCAGCCAAGATACGGAGGGGATTTGGCTTCTTTCTCCATTTTAGAGCCTCGGTCAACCGCCTTTGAAACATTTTCATTTTGGCCTTGCACACATGCATCCTCGCCCAATAATGATTTTTCATATTCCTCAGCAACTTTTTCTCTTGGTTGGCCTTAGCCAACAGCCTCTCTAAGTGTGCATTCACCTGGATGAGCATAGACTCTCGGTCAGCAAGCAATAGATCACCGGGTCTTCTTCGGTTCAAGACTCGGTCACTACGAATCCTCCATAGCTCATCAAGTACTTTCTCCTCCTCCAACTGTTTGTTGTGCGGTTCCAGGTAAGTGATGGTCCATTGGGCACCCTCAAATCTCCTCTGCAAAGCATCATTTTCAGCTCTGAGATGCTGAATGATCTCCTTTGCCTCTCGGCTAGGAGAACTGGCCTCAAGATCAATGACCTCGGTGTCTGGGACTCCTGATGGACCCTCATGGATCATGGGCTGTTTGCCCCTCTGTGTTGCCTGCGCTGATGAAGAAAACGAGGCCCCTTCCACCTGATGTGGAGATAACACTCACTGAGCTGATGATGAAGGCGAGACCCCTTCCACTGGCTGTGGAGATAGTACTCGCCTGGCTGCTGCAAATAAGGCCCTTGGGCCTTTCTGATAGGTGACCAGAGGTGTGGAGCTGACATGTTGAGTGACCGGAATATCAGGCTGCTAAGATGGTCCTCCCTCCTCCTGAATGACCTCAGGATGTGGCTGAGGTGGTGCTGTGAAAAACTCACGAGAGATGCTCCTCCCATGAGATGCCCTGCTGAGTCAACTGATGCAAGACTATGAGCTGAATCAAACCATAATGACATAGGCTCCTGTACTGATGGGCCGGGGTCTTCCTCTACAACATGGGCACCATCCTCTGAATGTTCTGAAAGAAGAAAACCGAGATGTTCATCATCCTCACTCGGGTGAAGTGCATCAAGAGGCGAATGTGATATGAGTACACCTGTGAAAATCTGCCCTCACAGGTAAAATAGTGCATAATAAGCCTCATGATGGGAGCATACTCGCTCCGGAGAAATCTGAATGGAAAAATACCCGCCAAATGTCTCATGAATGGTGGTCGGACATAAGGCTCAAAGTGAACAGTATCTAGCATCTTGCGCTTAGGCCACACCTCACCAACATTAGGTATCCCTGTAGCATGTGAGATCACCTCGGGTGTCAATGTAAAGTCCACCCCTACAAGGTTGACATGTCCATCATGCAAATGTAAAACAAAGAGGCGGGCCAACTCTCTGTGATGTTGAATCCGAGAGATCCTCTCACAAAACTGATAACAAGACATGTACTGAAAACAAGTGACTGCCATAGGACAAGCCTGTAATTCTGCCAAAGATGTGGGCTCCTCTCGCTTATGATGTCCACCCTTACCACCCTTACGAGGCCTCCTTTGTACCTCAACCTTTGTAGATGATGAATGGTCACCACTTTGCTCATAAGTTTCGGTTTCTGACATAGTTTAGGAGCAAAGTGGACAAACTGTACTGCTGTCTCTGCCTGTAAAAAATGTTGAATTCTATGTTGTTTCAAGGGGAAAAAGACATGAGGGAAATGTTAGGGGAGGGATCTTTTAACAAGGAATTGGGAATATATAAACATAACAGGGAATTTTTAAGGAAAATGTTGCAAATGATTATGCATATAGGAGTACATATTTATAATCAGGGATATTGGAAAATCATTTGCAAAAATCACTGCATATGGGAAAAACATGTATGATAGTGAACATATGGGAATATGGATACATGTATTAATAGGGGAGATAGGGAAACATATTCGCAAAATTGCTGACATCTTCACCAACATTTTCTTTTTTTTTACACATGCATATGGTGGAGGGAAATTAGGGTTTGAATTTTTGATGCTTTGGGAAAGGGGTAGGGTTTGCATTTTAGTGATTAGGGAAAGGGGAGGGTTTGCATTTCATTTACAAAATGGTATGGGAAAAAAGATATACATATAAGTGTGAGTGAAAGGGGAAGGAGGGAAACAAACACAAAGGGAAAAACACCTTGAAACAACACAAACCCTAGCACATTTTCAACATTAACATTGCAGTCATATGAAGGAGTTTCACTTGCAAAATTTTGATCATTAAACATGTTCATGACATCCACCATTCATAACCAGCAACCATTCCATGTTTAGAACACCTACCTCAAACGATTTGATAGCTTGGAGGGCGTTTGAGCGAATTTGTTTGGAGTTTGCAGCAATACAGTTCAACGGGTCGCGCACCACACCCAACGGGTCGCGCCCCTCTGACGGGTCGCGCCCGTTGTTTTTCTGCACTGGAAACAACCCTCTGACGGGTCGCGCGCACCTGACGGGTCGCGCACCTGGCCTGACGGGTCGCGCACCAGTCTAATGCCCGAAATCGCTCTGCTTTTGCTCCTTTCTCTCAATCACTCTCTCAAACCTCTCTTGCAAGCGTTAGGATGCACAATGAGAGTGATAGGAGGGAATTTGGGTTTTTATAAGTTTCATTTGAAAAAATTTCATTCACAAACCCACTTTCTAATGTTTTCTCTTTGACACTTTATAACACTGACTTTTTGGTTTCTTTTATCCTGAATTTGACTCATTGAGTGCTTTGACTTGATTCTTTTTGCAGGTAGATCATCTGAGGGATCTTGGGAAGGGGACCAGGGTTGCATTTTGTCCGCTGAAGACTTTTGAAATTTCATCACTTATTTACAAAAATTTGAAAAATGACCTTGGCTTTAAAAACAGAGTTTTTAAATCCAAGGTGAAGACTAGCTGTACCAGATAAGAAATCTTGAAGAAACACTTTTACAATCATCCCTCTGGCTTGCTGAACACTCATTGACCTTTCAGACACATGACCTTGTAAACATTTTTGACCAAAACCCTAGACCTAGGAAATTGACCTCAAGACAAGACGAGACAAGCTTGAAAAAGCTTAATGACTGAAATGACCAGAACCAGCAATGCCAAGAGGGGTACAACACACTAGCTCCTCCATCAGGGTTATGGCATGCCTAACGGGATGCAAAAATTGACACTGGTGAGACACCTACATATGCAAATGCGAAGAGTTTTGATCGCTGATGGAGGGCTTCAAGACCGACACTAACAGATTGATGTATGAGTTGCTAATCATGCTTGATTCTTATTAGATGTGGGATGTTAGAAAACCCCCTAGTGATGATTCATGTATGAGATATTGGAGCTTGTTGTGGAAAGAACATGTAGTTCTTGCTATGATTATTTGGTGATGATGTTGTTGTCATGGATGATGACTATGGTTCTTACACATGTACATGATATGATACGAATGGTTTTGTGAAGATATGATTATTACTGCTATATCTACTAGATGATTCTTAAAGACATGGCATATACTTGGTTGATGCACGAAAATATATGCTTTGATGAACATGGATTAAAAAAAATTCTACTAAGGGAAAGAGAAAGTTGGCCTTGATGAGGTCAAGAGGATGATTTGATAGCAGACCTCTATATGGTACATATTTGGTCACAGGTTGATGATATGAAAACTACATTGTCCTATCTTGCAAATTGTTGATGGAAATATACAGGTTTTTGTTCTTGGTTTTGCTAACAGATGCTTATGGTGCAGATCATATATGGTGTATGATAGCTATTGATGGCTATCATGGTCTTATTGAGGTATTTGTCTTGGTTATACATGTCATAGTTATCATTTGAATTAAAGGTCATGTAAATACCTTTGATGTACTCATTGTAAAATTTAGTCATGTATGGACTATAATGGTCAAGTCCTTTTGGACATGTGATGTAATTTTTAACCCCACTATGTTTGGGAAGTTGATGTAATAATGATGTCAAATATGTAAACCCGTTGTGATTGGGTGATTGATGTAAGTTTGAGTCCTTGGTGATAGGACAAGTCATATGAGTCATAGATTCATGTACTTCATTGTACATTTGTCAGAAATTTCAGCATGTGCTTAGGGGGAGCATGATCGGTATTCAGTACTCAGCAGTTCAGATTTACAGTGCTCAAGAGAGAAACCTTCATTAAGCACTTTGCCATTTATGTCAAACGGGGAGAGTAACTTGGTGTTTGAAAATATTGGTGCTTGGCTTGATGTGGTGGCCATTAAGTCCAAAGGGGGAGATTGTTGGCATCATGAATTATGTGTTGTCCTTGATGGAAACCTACCTAACGAATGGAAACCTACCTGATGAATTGTCCTAATGTGTTGTCCTTGATAACAACCTAATTCATGAGTTGTTCTTTGATGGAAACCAAATTGATACAGATGTGACAGAGTGTTTTGACAAAGGCATAGAAATTTAAAGGAAAAGGAATGATAAACTCGAAATTTCAAGAAGTATATGTGGGTTATATTAAGAAAATTTGTGTACACGCACAAATATAAAGAAGCAAAGGCGCGTACAGTTTCTGCAACATGGTATTCTAATGGTATTTCCCTATGGTATTGAGCCTATTATGGATGTTTTGATCCCAGCTAATAAAACCATTAGCTGGACTATGGTTTTGACCTATGGTATTGGATAAAGGCTAAGCTATATAAGGGGATGAAGATAAAAGTGGCAGTAGGGGTGTGCAAGTGATGAAAATATTATGAATATTTAGATTTGAAGCAAATACGCATGTAATGAGCTATTGATGTTTTGCTTGATCTAAAATTTAGTATGTTCCCTGGAATTTGATGATGGATCAGATCTAATAGATATGAGATGATAATCTTGAGTATGAGGTGATTTGATCTATTTTGATAGTGTCTTAATGCGAGATATTTTTGTGTATTCCAGGATCTAGGTATGTCTAAAGTTCTGTGTTGCAACAAAGGATTGATTTTGAAATTGCATATTTGTACGCAAGTTTCGTAGCCTGCAAGGTGCATAAACACATGAGTATGATATTGGTAAGTCGCGTACATGTAATTTTGTCTCTTGAAAAGCGCATATACACACAGATTGCTTTGAGGAAAGAGCGTACATAAAGTAGGGTTTTCTATGAAAAGGATGTTTGATCTGTTTATTCAATCTTACTGTTTTTTTGTTGTCTATTAATGAAGTCTTCTTAATGATCTAGGCTTAAACAATCATGTTTTAACTAAGGATTGATTGATTGAAGAATGTTGAAGTTACTTGATGTTTGTGAATGAAGATTAGTGAAGGTTCTATGGTTGTTTTAGAATGATCTAGTGAAGCTATATATGATTCGGTACTTATTTCAGAATGATAATGGTTCAATTTACAGAAATTAGTGATTTGAGACCTATATGTGGGTATGATTCATGAAAAGAGAATACACACGTGGGTTTGATACTATAAAGTAGCATATATATTTTGATAAATTTTTTATCAGGGTTTGTAGTAACAGAATTTGGTTTTTGTGTTGTGAAGTATGTTGATTGGTATTCTGGTTACAGTGTTCTAATTGTTCTAGTTGTTTAAGTTGATTGGTTGAGTTTCATTTGATTAAGGTTATTCAGTTGATTCAATGATTGGGTTTCAGTGTTTTGTTGATTCATTTGATTAAATTGATGGTTGATTCAATTGGGTCAGAGATTGATGATTGAGTGCAAAGATTAGTTTCAGTTTTGATATTTGGTTTTGAGATTAAATGTTCGTAGTGGGTCCAGTCTCAAAAATTGATGAAACGTGGCCTACAAGTTGTGATGTGTTGTAGCAAGTGGATCGAATATGAAAATTTATGAAATGTGGTCCCCAAAAGTGTTGAGGTTTCGAGCCTTCAATGAGGGAGTTGAATCTTCCTTCCAGTGGTAGCTAGCAAATTAGATTAGGGGGTTGGAGCTCCCTTCCAATAGGAGTTGGAAAATGAGTGAAGGTTATAGCCTTCTATAGTTGGTTTCTTGTGTACTGGTATGATTTTACGCCAATACAAGATTCAGGGGGTTTGAGCTCCCTTCTAGTAGGAGCTCAAGAACGAGAAAATATTGTATACTTGTGTAGGTGGGTGCATGTTTACTGGTATGAGTCTGTGTCAGTACAAGATTGTAAAATACTTTTCTTTATATTAAAAAGAAGACAGAGATGAAAGTAACAGGTGGTTTTTTCCCACATTGGGTTTCCAGCTCAAATCTTGGTGTTCATGTGTGTTTCTTATGTGTGATGGTTTGTTTTGTTCTTATTGCACATGGTTACTATCTATTTAATGTTTAATGAAGTATTAATGCACTAGATCAAGATAAACAAAAGATGAATTAATTGAAAAGTAAGTTTACTAGATATACACTAGTTTTCTTAATAATAGTTGTGTACACATGTGGGTTCCCTTCAGTAAAGTCGCGTACAAAAATTAGGATATGGATTTGAAAAGTTTAATGATTTGAAAATACTAACTCACACCACCCCCCCCCCCCCCCCCTCTCAATATTTTTCACAAAAATTGGTATCAAAGCAAGTCCTTAGACAAAAGCTTGATCGCTTGAATGAGATCTATCAAAAAAATGGGAAAGAAGTAAAAAACAAAGCAACTCAAAGGAAGAAGAAATATCAAGGAAACTATGACAGTGACAATTTTATATCATGTGGACTAATAGATGGAAGCAAAGATTCAGATTCATAAGCACCCCACTTTATATTGATCAAGAATGATGATGATGAAGCGAGAGAATTATGAAGTATTGATTTTTGTTCCACTTTTGATCCATTTCCCAATTCATGTAATATTGAAGATAGTGAATATGACAGTGAATCAACTGAATTTTCTTTTATGGGTAAAAGTGAAAGAAATATAATGGCCCTAGAAGTAGAGGTTAAAAGTCTCACAAATAAAATTAGAGATCAAAAATATATGTTTGATAAAAGGGAATGTACCTACAAAGAAGAGATTACAAGGTCAAAGACTTAGTTGCAAGAGGGAAACAAAATAAGGAAGCATTACAAGGAAAAGGAAGATCAAAGTCAAAGGTTGTAGGATGAAGCAACATCATAAAAGAAATCAAGTGAGTGAAAAGGATACAATAACCAAGGAACTTAAAGAAAGAGCCAGTTACTGTGAAGGTCTTGAAGTTGAGGCTATCTCTCTCAGAGAAAATCTTGAAAAATAAAATAAGCGGAATGAACTACTTCAAGCATTTGAAGAACAAGAAAATGGGTTGAAAGAAGAGATTATAAAATTAAAACAGAAAATGGAGGAAGGAAGAAAGGCTAAATAAATTATGAAGAAGCGGTATCTAGAAAAGGAAAATAAATATCAGGTCGAGGTAAATATCCTAAAAGGTAAATTAGAACAAAATGATAAACATTTGCGATTTCAAGATAGTAATAAGATTTTGGATAGTATTCTTAGTAGTCAAAGGTCCTCTTCTGTCAAATCTGGGCTTAGTTTTCATGAAACTGTTGAAGGCGAATATAGTTCACAAGTTGAGGCAAGAAGCTCTAATGCAAAATCTAAAATGCTCAACAAAGAGATAAGAAGTCAACCTCATCAACTACCAAGGAAATAAAATCTTCAAAGGAAATCATTTACTCCTAAAAATAGAAGTTTTAATCGATTTTCAAGCTAATAATCATCTCATAGAAAGATCATCAACTTCTAGGTACTTTAAGGGATATTGTTTTTCTTGCAATATTTTTGGTCACAAATCCATTCATTGCAATAGAAGGAATATGAAACATATAAGATGTTATGCTTGTAAGAAGTTCGGGTATGTAGAAAAGGAATGCAGGAAAAATTCTATGGATTGCCATAGACAACATGGTAAGCAACCAGATAAGAACATTAATGTCAGAAGATCTGAAAAAATATGGATCCACCAACTTTTCTCATAATACGCAAGAAAAGGAAGAACATATAAGGTGTGGTCTTGCTCTCTGCTCATTTGAAGATGAAGATGCATGGTACATAGATAGTGGATTCTCTCATCACATGACTGAGATAAGACTAAAATGGAGACTATCAGGAAAAACCAACATTGTAATGTTATTCTTGGAACTAATGTTTCTGCAAAATTATAGGGACAAGGTAAATCCAGAATTAATAAAACTAGAGCAACAGTTCATGCCTTATTAGTTCAAGGGCTAAAGAAAAATATTCTAAGTGTCGGTCAAATGGCAAATAAAAAAAATATAATTGTGTTTACATAAACCAAATGTAATGTTATGAATGAAGTAACTAGAAAATTCATAGCAAGAGGATATAGAAATCAAGACAAATTATATGTGTTTGAAGAACATAATTCTCATAGATATGAGAAAGATTCAGACTTAGAGTAAAAGAAGATGGTGCATATTGCAGTCCCTTATTCTTAAATGAATATTTCTAACAGTGACTGTGGAAGTGGTGAGAGGTACTTGACCTCATGAAAACAGAAGATGATTATGAGATCCTCAGAATCAATGATGTGTAATCTCAGAGGGAGTAATACATGTTATGTCTTGGTGATGATTCCCATGATTGTTTTGATATATTTCTTATATTTCTAGCATAGCATCTAGTGTAGTAACAATGAACATGTATAGACAGAACAAACTCAGGGGGAGTTGAAGGTGTAAAATTTCAGTATTTCACATTTTGCACGTAGACCCTATAAAGAAAAGTCGAGTGCATACGCGAGTTCTAAACTTAACAGTCGCATATATCTTGGTATGATGAAGAAATGGTGGAATAGACTCATGAAAAGGGTCTGATATGATTCAATCAATTATTGATTGGCCTTTCTGCTTTGATGGTTGATGGTTACATTCTGTTGACACTATTTGCCAAAGTGCTTTTGGCTTGTAAAAGTTTTTGATGACTTGATGGATGACTGGTTGATGAAGAGAATTTGATGATTCTTACTGATATATGAAATGATATGATGAGATCTAACAGTGAACAGTTGGCACAGGTTCAGGGGGAGCATTTTCTATGCTTCTAATAATGCATTGTTGGCATTATGTTTTCTTTAGAAGTCCTTGGTACGTAATGGTGATGATGCTTATGTTGCTAAAGTTCTTAAAGGATGCATCATGATATGTTGTGTTCATGGGTTGCCTATGATGAAATCATGGATGATACTTATATATTGCTTGAGCCACATAGTTTTTATGATCTTACTGACCAAATTTTTTATGATGGAAGATTCTATTGATGATGCATATGGTACATATGTTATAGTGCTTACATGGTGATCTTCATAAGTTCAAGGAGATAAACAGAGTTTGATTATGCATCCTCATTATTTTATGGTGATGAGTATCTCTAAATATTTTTATGTTGTTTTCATTATACCTTCAAAGATGCATAAATTGCATATGGTTCAGTTATGGATGAGGATTCCTATAGTGCTTGGCTCTCACATGGTATATTGTTTGTGGATTGTTGCTTTTGATGGTATTAAGGAGATGAGTTACTAACAAAGTTTGACAAAAAAATTTAGCTCATGGTTTTCTTTTCTCATTGATGAGAAGCTAGATATATACTTCTATCTCTATGATGGATGAACTACAGATAAAGATCTTATGGATGATTACTTAAGTTGCATTTTGGTGTGATATTTCTTCCTGCATGAAGAAAATGGGCCAAGAGAATGGTGTACTGCAGGTTTCATGAAGACATGGCATACTTAGTCACGTATTAATGATGTTAAGAATGATGATACTTCTCCCTATATTACTTTATGATGATATGTTTGTTGATTGATGCATGAGTTTCTAATTTGATGTAGGAGCATCCGGAATTAGCCATCAATGTGATTATATGTTCACATGTTGTGGCTAACATGAGATGAATTTCATTGACCTGAGTGGTCAAAATCAGTTTTAGTAAGAGAGAGTCGGATCTCTTGAATTGATCTTTATTTAAATTATTGTAATAATTGGATTATTGTATTATTTTTAGAATATGAGATAAGTTGTTAGGATAGGTGTTTATCAGAGCTTGAGAATAGGGATTTAATAGTTGAACTGATAAAAATAGAGATTGAGTTGTCAATGTAGTTAGGATAGGATTTGATCCATAAAAGAGAAAAAAAAATGTAATGATACAGATTGGATGGAATAGGAGAGTGAGAAGTGAGGAATTGGGAGAGAAAGATAGGGTTTGCAACTGAAATAGATGTTAGAGAAATTGTTGTAATCGAGTAGAGAGGGCCAGGACTCTGTAATTTCTATGTTATTGAATAATTGATTAAGTGTGGTGTTGCGTATTATTCGTGGTGTGAAATTATCTTGAACCTATGTATCGGTGTTTTGTACCTTAATCAAGTATTATTACCCATTTATGTATTTCATTTATAATTACAGCAAATAGCATTAAGGATTAATAACGAGATTAGGTGCTAAATCTTATTAAGCACATTTATTAAAGGTTTTGTATTAAGCACGTGGGTAGTATTTGGAAAATAGTAAGTGGTAAATCGCATGGGAAATAAACAGTAAATGGTATTTCTCCAAATTGTGTGATTAACCTAAGCTAGTGACACGTAGCACAGGAAAACCACTTTTCTCGCGTGCTCTCAACCTGATATCGATTATGCAAGAATTCACGTGAGATTGTGCAATAATTGTTGGATCGAATGGGACAGATCGACGGTGGAGATCGTTTGGGCTAGTTGGCACGTGATACAATGCGATATTGGTTGGATCTAAAGAAGCCAAATCGATGGTGGAGATTGAAGTGCTCACGGAGTAAGAAGTCAAAGTGGGATCGGTGGTGATTGGTCAGCTTAGCGAGACCCTCAGAAGGAAATACACGTATGTAATCTTATTAACGTGCAGCTGATTGGTTTTTAAGTGAAGCATTAGTCTAATTCTAGACTACCACTTCAATTTTGGTAACCATCCACATCATTTGGTATCAGAGTTCAAAGATTAAGTCTTTTATAGTAAACATGCCACCTAGGAGAGGAGTTGGCATAGGTCAAGGGAGACCTATAGCAAATGCAGTTCTGCTGGAAGAGATTCGAAACTTGTGTACAAGGATGGAGACAATAGAAATTGCTCAAAGGAGAGCACCTGATGGAGGAGATTTCGGTGCTACAGAGGAATCTTCTGAGGAAGAAGAACAGGATGAAAGAGAAGCTATCGAAGTACTCAAAATGTTGGCCAAATCAAGTGGAAGACCAAAGGTGGAAATACCTTTGTATGACGGGAATCTCAATGTAGAAGAGTTGATGGACTGGATCAGTTCATTGAACAAGTATTTAGACTATGAGGAGGTTGATGACAAAAAGAAGGTGAAATTTGCAGTTACCAGATTGAATGGTCATGCTGGTGGGATGAAATATAAACATTCAGAGCAAGAAAACGGAAGTCCAAGATCAAACAATGGGATAAAATGGTGAGTAGATTGAAAGCTAAATTTATGCCAAAAGATTATCAGTTAAATATTTTCAGAAAATTTCAAAGTTTGAGATAAAAAGGAATGATTGTCAAAGAATATATAGAAGAATTTTATAAGATGAGCATTAGAGCATGACATGTAGAGGATGACATAGAAAAGGTACCCAGATACATCAATGTCTTGAGATGTGACATACAGGATGAAATCAGCTTGTTGAGTCTGAAGACAATTGAAGATGCCTATCAAGCAACTTTGAAAGCATAAGAGAAGATGTTGAGAAAAAAAAATCAGAGGAACGGAGGGAAAAGTTTAGCAAGAGGTAGATGAACTACCAGATTAAGATTTCAGCACCGTCAAGGTGAAACAGGAGATTCAAGTAGTAGACCACCACAGAGAGGAGAGTTTAGTAGAGGAAGATTCACACCCATAGGAAGAGGTTGAGGAAGAGAAATTCGGTGTTATACATGTGGAGAATGGGGACATGGATCATGGGACTATCCTCGTAATAAAGCAACAAATCAAAGAAATGTGAATGTGGCTGAGGCAAAGGAAGAAAAACCTCAAATTACAAATAAGGAAGAATCACCCGAAGTAGGAGAATCTTTGTTATTGAAAAGGGTATTACTCAAAGCAAAGAAAGAGACAGGAGAACCAACTCAGAGGAAGAGTTTATTCAGAACTACATGCAAGTCCAAAGGAAAATGTTGTAAAGTGATAATTGACAGTGGAAGCACTGATAACCTTGTTTCTACAGAAATGGTGGACAAGTTAGGATTAGTGAAAACAGTACACCCTACTCCTTACAAAGTATCATGGCTACAAAAAGGACATCAGCTTATTGTGATAGAACAATGCAAAGTAGAAATCCAGATTGGTACTTACAAGGATGTGGTATTATGTGATGTAATGCCAATGGATGTATGCCATGTATTGCTAGGAAGACCTTGGCAGTTTGATAGAAAATCCATTCATGATGGTAGAAGAAACACCTATACCTTGGAGAAGGATGGAGTGAAGCATACATTGTTGCCATTAAAGGATGAAGCAGACAAAGGAACAGTTGGAAATAGTGTTCTATTGATGAGTGGAAAGGAGTTGTTGCAAGAAGTTGGAAAAGGTGAAGAATTGCATTTTGTTGTCATAGGGAGACCTAAGGTAATTTTGACTTCTACAAACTTGGATGATTTACCCGAAGAAATCAAAACTCTATTGAATGATTTTGCTGATATTATTGTGGGTGAGCTACCAAATGCATTGCCACCAATCAGGAGTATTATCCATCACATTGATCTAATACCTAGAGAAAGTTTGCCAAATAAAATAGCATACAGGTTAACCCCTCAAGAAAATGCAGAAGTTTGGAGACAAGTGCAATAACTGATGGATAAGGGATTAATCAGAGAGAGTCTTAGTCCATGTGTTGTGTCAATAGTGATGAGCCCAAAGAAAGGTGGTGAGTGGCGCATGTGTACTGATTCCAAAGCTATAAACAAGATTACTATTAGGCATAGATTTCCTTTACCACGCATGGACGATTTGATGGATTGTTTAAGTGGGTTAAAGTATTTTAATAAAATAGATCTGAAGAGTGGATACCATCAAATAAGGATTAGAGAAGGAGATGAATGGAAGACTACATTTAAGACAAATAGTGGGTTGTATGAGTGGTTAGTGATGTCTTTTGGACTCACTAATGCACCAAGCACATTCATGAGGTTGATGAATGAAGTCTTAAACGAATATGCAAGCAAGTTTGTCATTTTTTATCTTGATGATATTCTAGTTTTCAGTAGAAGCAAAGAAGAACATCTGGAGCATCTTAAGTTGGTTCTAAGAATTCTGCAGAAAGAGAAACTGTTGATAAATCTGAAGAAATGTAGTTTCATGAAAGAAGAATTAATCTATTTAGGGTTTGTGGTTTTTAAAGAAGGTCTGAAAATGGATCTAGAGAAAGTCCAAGCAATTTGGAACTAGCCTATTCCAAGAAACATATTTGAGGTAAGAAGCTTTCATGGTCTTGCAAATTTTTATAGAAAATTTATCAGAAGTTTTAGTCAGATTTGTGCACCAATTATTGAAACAATCAAAGAGACTAATCAGTCATTCAAGTGGACAAAAGCAACAGACAGAAATTTTAAATTGTTGAAGAAGAAAATTACAGAAAAAACCAGTTTTAGCTTTGCCTGATTTTGGAAAACTCTTTCAAGTTGAAACTAATGCTAGTGGAATTGCAATTGGAGCATTTTTAAGTCAGGAATAGAGACAAATATCATACTTTAGTGATAAACTAAATGAAGCTAAGAAGAAATATTCTTCTTATGACAAAGAATTTTATGTTATTGTACAAGCTTTAAAAAAATGGACACATTATTTGCTACCAAAGGAGTTTATATTGTATTCTAACAATCATGCATTACAATTTATAAACAATCAACCAAAATTGAATGAAAAGCATGCCAAGTGGGTAGAGTTTTTACAGAGTTTTACTTTTGTGATCAAACATACAAGTGGTAAGTCGAACAAAGTTGTTGATGCTCTAAGCAAGGTAAATTTCATTGTGAAAGAATTAAGAGTTGGTGTTATAGGATTTGAAGAAATGGTTGATATGTATAAAGATGATGCAGAATTTAGAGATATCTATGCAGTTGTACAAAATCCAAAAGTTCGTAATAGAAGCCAGTGGTTAGATTATCTTATCCAAGGAGGTTTATTATTTAAAGGTAACAAATTGTGCATTCCCAAATGTTCTATGAGGAGAAACATAATCAAGGAGAAACACAGTGGATGGTTATCTCGGCACTTTGGACAAGACAAAACCTTTTCTCAGGTAAACGATTTTTACTACTGGCCAAAGATGCAAACTGATGTTAAGAGATTTGTTGAAAAGTGCAGGATATGTCAACATGCTAAGGGGAGAAGCCAAAATACGAGATTGTACCAGCCATTACCAATACCAGACTGACCATGGGATGTAATTAGTATGGATTTTGTTTTGGGATTACCTAGAACTCAAAGAGGAAATGATTCCATTTATGTTGTGGTAGATAGATTTTCTAAAATGGCACATTTTATTGCATGTAAAAAGACTAGTGATGAAACACATATTGCTAATCTATTTTTTCATAAATTATAAGGTTGCATGGATTACCTATAAGTATTGTGTATGATAGGGATACAAAGTTTGTTGGTCATTTCTGGAGAACTCATTGGAAGAAACTAGGTATCTACCTTAGTTTCAGTTTAGCATATCACCCTCAAACAGATGGACAGACCGAAGTAGTAAACAGAATCTTTGGAAACATATTGAGAAGTTTAGTGTATCAAAATCCTAAGCAGTGGGATTTAGCACTTGCTCAAGATGAATTTGCTTATAATGACACTCCTAACCGAAGTATTAGGATTCCATTTCATATTGTTTTTGGGATGAATCCAAGAGGTGTGTACAAGCTCAGAAATTTGAGCAAATAGGAGACAAGAAGTGCAAAGGCTGAAGAGTTTGCAGAGTAGATGTAGAGACTACAAGAAGATGTCAAAGACAGATTGTGGGAAAGCATTGGAAAATACAAACAAAGAGATGATATGAGGAGGAAAGAAAAAGAATTCCAAGTGGGTGATCTAGTGATGGTACACTTGAGGAAAGAAAGGTTTCATGTTGGGACTTATAATAAACTAAAGATGAAAAAGATAGGGCCATGTAGAATTGTGAGAAAATTTTCAACCAATTCTTATGAAATTGAGTTTCTAGAAGGGATTGGAATATCACCTATCTTCAATGTTGCAGATTTGTACCCATACAAGGAGACAGAGATAGAGATACAGAAGGAGCCTGCAGAAGATGAAGAACAGAATGTACACTAGGAAGAACAAATGCCTAAAACAGTCAAGAAGGAGGTGGAAGTTGTTCTGGAGAAAAGAGTAACTAAAAGAACCAGAGGAAAGGTTTATTTTAAGTATTTAGTCAAATGTAAGGGACAGCCAATAGAGGATTCTATTTGGTTGAGAGCAGCAGAGTTGTAGAAGTATGTAGTAAACCCTTAAAGTTTGATGAATGATTCTTTTCTTCCCTGGGAGTCTGATGCAGGAGTATCGAGACTTAGCCAGCAATGTGATTGTATGTTCACATGTTGTGGCTAACATGAGATGAATTTCATTGACCTGAGTGGTTAAAATCAGTTTTAGTAAGAGAGGGCCAGATCTCTCGAATTGATCTTTATTTTAATTATTGTAATAATTAGATTATTTTATTATTTTTAGAATAGGAGATAAGTTGTTAGGATAGGTGTGTATCAGAGCTTGAGAATAGGGATTTAATAGTTGTGCTGATAAAAATAGAGATTGAGTTGTCAATGCAGTTAGGATAGGATTTGATCCATAAAAGAGAAAAAAAATGTAATGATAGAGATTGGATGGAATAGGAGAGTGAGAAGCGAGGAATTGGGAGAGAAAGATAGGGTTTGCAAGTGAAACAGAGGTCAGATAAATTGTTGTAAACGAGTCGAAAGGGCCAAGACTCTATAATTTCTACGTTATTGAATAATTGATTAAGTGTGGTGTTGCGTATTATTCCTGGTGTGAAATTCTCTCGAACCTGTGTATCAACGTTCTATACCTTAATCGCGTATTATTTCCCATTTATGTATTTCATTTATAATTACAACAAATAGCGTTAAGGGTTAATACCGAGATTATGCTCTAAATCAAATTAAGCACATTTATTAAAGGTTCTATGTTAAGCACATGGGTAGTATTTGGAAAACAGTAAGTGGTATATCGCGTGGGAAATAAAGGGTAAATGGTATTTCTCCAAATTGCGTGATTAACCTAAGCTGGTGACACGTAACATGGGAAAACCACTTTTCTTGCGCACACTCAACCTGATATCGGTCGTGCAAGAATTCACACAATATTGTGCGATAATCGTTGGATCAAACAGGACAAATCGACGATGGAGATCATCCAGGCTAGTTGGCACGTGATACGATGCAATATTCATTGGATCTGAAGAAGCCAGATCAACGATGGAGATTGAAGCGCTCGGGGAGTAAGAAGTCAAAGTGGGACCAGTGGTGATTGGTCAGCTTAGCGGGACCCTCGGGAGGAAATACACGTATGTAATCTTATTAACGCACAGCTGCTTGGTTTTTAAGTGAACCATTAGTCTAATTCTAGACTACCACATAAAATTTGGTAACCATCCACATCATAATCATGCTTGATGCTTATCAGATGTGCGATGTTAGAAAACCCCCTAGTGATGATGCATGTATGAGATATTGGAGGTTGTTGTGGAAAGAACATATAGTTCTTGCCATGATTATTTGGTGATGATGTTGTTGTCATGGATGATGACTATGGTTCCTACACATGTACATGATATGATACGAATGGTTTTGTGAAGATATGATTATTACTGCTATATCTACTAGATGATTCTTAAAGACGTGGCATATACTTGGTTGATGCAAGAAAATATATGCTTTGATGAACATGGATTAAAGATTTTTCTACTAAGGGAAAGAGAAAGTTGGTCTTGATGAGGTCAAGAGGATGAGTTGATAGCAAACCTCTATATGCTACATATTTGGTCACAAGTTGATGATATGAAAACTACATTCTCTTATCTTACGAATTGTTGATGGAAATATACAAGTTTTTGTTCTTGTTGTTGCTAATAGATGCTTATGGTGCAGACCAATAGGGTGTATGATAGTTGTTGATGACTATCATGGTCTCATTGAGGTATTTGTCTTGGTTATACATATCATAGTTATCATTTGAATTAAAGGTCATGTAAATACCTATGATGTACTCATTGTAAAATTCAGTCATGTATGGACTATTTTGGACATGTGATGTAATTTGTAACCCCACTATGGTTGGGAAGTTAATGTAATAATGATGTCAAAAATTTAAACCCGTTGTGATTGGGTGATTTATGTAAGTTTGAGTCCTTGGTGATATGACAAGACATATGAATCATAGATTCATGTAGTTCATTGTACATCTATCAGAAATTTCAGCATGTGCTCAGGGGGGCATGGTCAGTATTCAGTACTCAGCAGTTTATATTTACATTGCTCAAGAGAGAAACCTTCATTAAGCCCTTTGTCATTGATGTCAAAGGGGGAGAGTAACATGGTGTTTGAAAATATTGGTGCTTGGCTTGATGTGGTGGCCATCAATTCTAAAGTGGGATATTGTTGTTATTATGAATTATGTGTTGTCCTTGATAGAAACATACCTAATGAATGGAAACCTACCTGATGATTTTTCTTGATGTGTTGTCCTTGATAAAAACCTACTTCATGAGTTGTTCTTTGATGGAAAGCAGCTAAATATATATGTGACAGAGTTTTTGACAAAGGCATAGCAATTCAAAGGAAGAGGAATGATAAAATTGAAATTTCAAGAAGTATACGCGGGTTCTGTTAAGAAAAGTTGTGTACACACACGAGTATGAAGAAGTAAAGGTGCATATAGTTTACATACCATGGTATTCTAATGGAATTTCCCTATGGTATTGAGCCTAGTAACGGATGTTTTGATCCTGTCTAAGAAAACCATCAGCTGGAGTATGGTTTTTACCTGTGGTATTGGATAAAGGCTAAATTATATAAGGGGCTGAAGATCAAAGTGACAGTGGGGGTGTGCAAGTGATTAAAATATTATGAATAGTTAAATCTGAAGCAAATATACATGTAATGGGATATCGATGTTTTGCTTGATCTAAAACTAAGTATGCACCTAGGAATTTGATGATGGATCATATCCAATAGATCTGAGATGACAATATTGAGTATGAGGTGATTTGATCTATGTTGATAGTGTCTTAACACGAGATTTTTTTGTGTATGTCGAGATCTAGGCATATCTGAAGTTTTGTGTTGCAACGAAGGCTTGATTCTGAAATTGCAAATTTTTACGCGAGTTTTGTAGCTTACAAGGCGCGTACACACACAAGTGTGACATTGGTAAGTCACATACACATGTGTTTGTCTCCTGAAAAGTACGTATACACGTGGATATGCTTTAAGGAAAACGCGTACAGAAAGTACGATTTTTATTAAAAGGATGTTTTATCAGTTTATTCCCTCTTACTGTGTTTCTAATGCCTGTCAATGAAGTCTTCTTAATGATCTGGGATTAAACAATGATGTTTTGATTAAGGATTGATTGATTAAAGAATGTTGAAGTTACTTGATGTTTGTGAATGAAGATCACTGAAGGTTTTGTGCTTGTTTCAGAATGATGCAGTGGATCTGTATATGATTCAGTACATATTTCAAAATGACAGTGGTTCAGTTTACATAAATCAGTGATTTGAGATCTGTACGCGGGTATGCTTCATGAAAAGAGCATACACATGCAAGTTTTCTACTATAAAGTAGCATATATATTTTGATATATGGTTGATCAAGATTTGCAGTAATAGAATCTAGTTTCTTTGTTGTGTTGTATGTTGATTGGTATTCTGGTTACAGTGTTCTAATTGTTTTGGTTGTTTAATTTCATTGGTTGAGTTTCACTTGATTCAATGATTGTGTTTCAGTGTTTGGTTGATTCAGTTGATGGTTGATTCAGTTGGGTCAAAGATTGATGATTGACTGCAGAGATCAATTTCATTTTTGATATTTGGTTTTGAACTTAAATGTTGGTAGTGGGTCTAGTCTAAAAAAATTATGAAACGTGGCCTACAAGTTTTGATATGTTGTAGGAGGTGGATCCAGTATGAAAATTTATGAAATGTTTTCCCTGAATTTGTTGAGAATTGGAGCCTTCAATGAGTGAGTTGAAGCTTCCTTCCAGTGGTAGCTGGTAAATCATATCAGGGGGTTGGAGCTCCCTTCTAGTAGGAGTTGGAAAACGAGTGAAGGTTGTAGCCTTAAGCAGGTGGGTGTCTGCGTACTGGTATGAGTTTATGCCAGTACAAGATTCAGGGGGTTTGAGCTCCCTTCCAGTAGGAGTTGAAGAATGAGCGAAGGTTGTAGCCTTTTGTAGGTGGGTGCCTACGTACTGGTATGAGTATGTGCTAGTACAATATTGTAAATGATTTTATTTATATTAAAAATAAAACAAAGACGATAGCAGCAGGTGGTTTTTTCCCACATTGGGTTTCCACCTTAAATCCTGGCATTCATGTGTGTTGCTTATGTGTGATGGTTTATTTTTTCTTACTACACATGGTTACTCTCTATTTAATGTTCAATGAAGTACTGATGCACTGGCTCAAGATAAACAGAAGATGAATTAACTGAAAAGTAAGTGTACATGATATACTTAGTTGTCTTAATAACAGTTGTGTACACACGCAGGTTCCCTTCAATAAAGTCGCATACAGAAATCAGGATATGAATTTGAAAAGTTTAATGATTTCAAAATATTGATTCACCCCCCCCCCCAAAGTAGTTTTCCCAAGACAATCTTGTGAGAGTATTCAGGCCATCAATCTTGCATATCACTTTCCTCTAGTCATCATCAATGAAGGAATTATATTGAGCCTTACCAAACTTCAAGCTAGTCATAGCTCCCTCTTAAACATGAAAGTGATCTTTGTTGATGTAGGAACATGAAAAATAGGTTATCTTCTTATACTTATGCCTACTAATACCAAGATGATAGTATGAACATATTGACTACATAATCCTTCAAATATTACTGAAACCAATCACTCAATTCATTTATTCTTTGAATTGAGTTTAACACCCGCAGTTGAAATTGCCTCAATTGTTTATATATTTCTGCAATATACTGTCAGGTAGAAAAACAATATGTTAACCATATAAACAAAATTAAAATATTAATATTATACTTACCTAATCATGATGGCCCTATCAAAGTATTTTCCTACTTGAGTCCTTAGAGATCGACATCCTTTCGCATGATCCTTCTTCATATTGTAGAAGAATCTTTCTACATGCATTCATTTTAATCAAAGTGGCCATTAATCAAACTTGATTACCAAGATACAATATCTTCCTTGGAGTTTTCTTTATTAAATCACTTACTTTCTTCCAGAGACTATACTTGATGTTGATCAATATTGTCATTTTTGTGCTATGCTAGTTTTTGAGAGAGCCTTGATTTTTATCTATTCCAAAGCATGTCAAATTTCCACTTTCAAGCATCATGTAACCATATGGAAGGCCTACCAAGCACACTTTTATAACCAACTCTTGCAAGATTCTTGTAGATATGAACCTTACCCTAGAAAAGTGTTACTTAAAAGATGAAAACATTTGCTTCCATACAACCATCTAGCCATCCTTTCTTGAATGAGCTTCTTTCTTATACTTATCGAAGATAGGTTTCTTTTCCTAATAGTGGAAATACTTTCATAATGCCCTTCACACTATAAATCAACCATATGCATTCCTTCACCCTTCAAGGGTATTGTTTCCATACTAGATGGAATATATATTAGTCATGTCATAATGCTCTTTCCAAGAACCTCCCAAAATGATGGTTCCTATAGGATCTTAATCATCCCTCTTCGTGAAAATGACTCTCTCTAACATGATGTTAGAATATGCTTGGATGAACTCTAATATTCAATATGGTCCCAATCTTCTCATTCATAAAATCTATATGGTTACTACCAAATAAACTTAATCAAGTAGAATCTAATTCTTCTACTATCACATGCTTATTTCTATGATGCCATGTTCTTACAAAAACCAAGACTCTTCTATCAATGCATGATAATCTACTTTATACTTAATAAAAGAAATACAAATGTTATGAAACCATCTCACAAAAAGATAGAAAAGATAGATCAACGCCTTAGAATTCAGCCTCTTCAAGGGGGCAACCTCCTTTACATTACACAAATGAAAAATTCTTGGACTATACAAATGACAAGGCCTCCTTTCTATATATAGGAGTCTAAGGGGTCATAATATAATTAGAGCCAACACAACAATAATAATGTAAGGGCACAATAATAACAATAGTGGGCTTCTATGAGGCATAATAATAACAATATGGGGACTACATGGCCACAACAATACAATAAGGGGGTTGTACTAATAACAATAAGGAGTTACGCTAGTAGTATAGGGACCTAACATGCCCCTCTCCTTCAAAGAGTGTTGTCCTCAACACTTGAGTAGTTCTTAATGCTTCTGTATAAAATTCTTGTCCTCCCATGTGGAATCTTTAGCGAGTAAGTTCTTCCACTTGATGAGATAATCTGAAATTGATCAATTTCGTAGCTGTCGGGTTCTTATTTCTGTGACTGCTTCAGGCTCCAATATGATTTTTCCTTCCTCGTCAAGTTATAGAAATATTGTTTGAACTGGGATCTTCTGCAACTTTTGAATGAGTGGCCACACTTCTTCGTCCTTCTCCATTCTTCCGCATCCTCATCCTTTCTTGAGAGTACATATGCAACAACATTTTTCTTCCCTTTTTTATAGATGATTTCAAAGTCATAACCCAACATATTTGTGACCCATTTTTTCTATTCTTCTAAAGATAATCTTTGTTCCAAAAAGTATTTAAGACTATCATGATCCATTTTTACCTTGAAGTGTCTTCCCATTAGATAAGGTCGCCATTTCTTAAGTGCATGTAGTATTTCCAACATTTCCTTCTCATAAATAGCATGCTTGAGATGTAGCCGTAAGAATACCTAACCTCCTACATCAAAACTTCTTTCAATGTGATGTTGATTTGCCTCTTGTTTCATTCAATTCTACACCAAAGTGGCATTATCCTTTAAAAGTTGGAGAACTTGTTGTTGATGCTCGATGTGATTTTTCACTGCTTGAATATTTTTCTTCTTGATGTGTCCTTCTATCTTGAGAGTTTGAGGAGTGGTAATTTCTTCCAATGCATTACAAGATATGGTCGGATTCATTTCTTGATGCTTGATGTGATCTTTCACTTATTGAACATTTTTCTTCTTGATATGTCCTTCTATCATGATAGTTTGAGTGGTAATTTTGGCCAATGCATTACAAGATATGGTCGGATTCATTTCTTATTTCTCGATGTGATCTTTCACTTCTTGAACCTTTTTATTCTTGATATGTCCTTCTATCTTGAGAGTTTGAGGAGTGGTAATTCTTGCCAATGCTTTACAATATATGGTTGGATTCATTTCTTCTTTCTCTGGGGTTGGTTCCTGGTGTATATCCTCTTCTTTTAATGTTTCTTGATCCTTTTCTTCCTCATCTTCACAAGCAATGTAAAATAATTTCTTCTCAGCACACTTATGACCTTTAATGTATTTTTTATCATAATTGTAACAAAGCCTTTTTTCTCCTTTTTCTTCCAATTTTTGTGGTGTTAACCTTGTAGGTTGTGGAAGGCTAGGAGAAACAACACTTCCATTTTTATAGTTGTGAGGGGTAGACTTCGTTGTTTCCATAATTTTTCTTTCCACTTTTCTTGCCAATCTAAATGCCTTCTCCAATGAATCAGGTTCCCAAAGACGAACCTCATGTTGAATGTTATCCTTTAAAGTCCCTATGGAGACATCAATCCTCTACTTCTCTAGAATATCATTTTCCCTTACATTCAATTTTTGAAAGTCCTCAATTTTCTCTTCCATTGAACACTTTTGCTTTAGATTTATCAATTGGCTAAAAAAGGTGTTTCTCTTTGTATCCTCATAATGTGTTATCATTTCCTTCGTGAAAATTGACCACGTAACAAGTGATTTACAGAAAAAAAATCCCTTTATACCGTAAAAATTGATCCGGTTTTAAATATGAAGATGCAATACTTACCTTTTGTAATAGTGGTACACGATGTAGATCAAAACATTTATCCACCTGTAGTATCCGATTTACCAGATCCTTGCCATCAAACTTCCTCATCTCGCTTTTTTCTTGATTTTAGGAGCTCGATATTCAAACGACTATAACTCTATAACTTCGGATCTTTAAGTTCTGAAATTTTTGCCTGTAATAGCCCTATGAGTCCTCTTTACAACTCCGCAAATCTGATTGCAATTGGATTCCTGAAGAAATATTTATTCCCAATCTCCCGTGATAACCTAATAATAGACTAGTTTAGTAGAGTTAAATTGCAAGACGTTCCACGTGTCACTGTTTCAAGCTTAGATTATGAAATTATACCCAAACAAAATACAGTCCGTCCTCTTTCTGTAACTTCTGATGAAATTTCAATCTGATGCTAAGAGAGAAAGTTATGATGATTTTCCCAAGGTCACTTGTTTAGGATGTAATTCGGGAGTCTGCAAAAACCCTAACTTCCTCAGATCATATATCCAAAAATATAGTGAGACAAGATCTGAAATTCGGACCCAAGCTTCAAACCGATTTCTTCTCAAATTCATTTTTCCTTTAGCTTCTAAAACTTCGTAAAGAAAAATTTATAGAGAAAATTCCACGATGACCGGTTTTATATGCAATTCTGGAGCTTGCAAAAATGCCAACTTCCTTAGATCATATCTCAGCAGATATAGCAGTACAAGATCTAAAATTTGGACCCGAGGTTTAGCGCGATTTCTTCTCAAATGGGTTTTTTTTTAGCTTCTAAAACATCACAGAAAAATAGGTATAGCGAAAATTCCACGATGACCTGTTTGGAGCAGCAAAACCCTAGAATCCAAAGCTCTGATAACAAATGTTATGAAACCAGCTCACAAAAAGATAGATCAATGCCATATAATTCAGCCTCTTTGAGGGGGCAACCTCTTTTACATTACACAAATGAAAAATTCTTGGATTATACAAATGAAAAGACCTCCTTTCTATATATAGGAGTCTAACGGATCATAATATAATCAGAGCCGACATAACAATAATAATGTAAGGGCAAAATAATAACAATAGTGGGCTTCTATGAGGCACAATAATAATAATATGGGGACTACATGGGCACAACAATAGAATAAGGGGGTTTTACTAATAACAATAAGGGGTTACGCTATTAAGATAGGGACCTAACAACAAATTTCATAAAGAACCTAATGTAGATGGAGCTTCCTTCAATAGTAAATATCCTTAGGATCTTCTCCTTTCGGCTTCTTCTTAGGTTCTCCCTTTTTGTCAGCAATGTGAGCTTCACTTCTTTCCTTTCTTTTATTGTTTTGATTATTTTGAAAATCCCTCTTAAAGTTCCCATACTCATTACATCCAAAGCATTGAATCTTGGACATATGTGTTTTCTTCTCAGGCTTTCTAAACTTCCCTTTATTTAACTTTGTGGATCTTGCAATAAAAGCTTGAGAAATTTCATTTGATTTGGTGTCATCCTTTTCCTTGATCATTGATTATTCCAAGATACATTCAGCCCACAACTCATAAAAATTTAAAATATCCTTATTTGAGTAGATACTAGTTGAAAAATTGCTCCAATAATGTGGCAAAACATTTAATACACAAATGGTCATTTCAGAGTTGGAAACAGTTTCCCCAAGCCATTACAATTGATCCCTTATTTGTGAGATATTCATGACATAAGTGGCCATGTCTTCATCCTTTGACTTCCTTATTCTATATAGTTAATTCCTTAAGGAAATATTTTGACTTAATGTACTTATGGAGTACAACTTTACCAACTTATCATACATAGCCTTTGATGTCTTCAAATCAGCAACAAAGGGAATAATATGATATTTGATAGATTCAAAAATGACTCTTTGTGTCTTTACTTCTCCCTTATTTTATTTTGATAACTCTTGAGTCTTATCTTTGTCTGGTATAGCTAGTTCACCAAGGACATATTCCATAACTTCATTTTTAGTGAGTGTTAAGCCAATCCTCTTCTTCCATGTAAGGAAGTTTGTTGATCCAATGTGCTTGTTGCTTTCCTTGCAAAATATCGTCATATGATCTGTAGATTGACACATAGAAGATAATATAACACTTTACAACCAAGCCTCCTCCATTTTGATGATGTCTTCAACTATCTTGATGTTTCAATATCTCCAAGGAGACTTCAAATATGACCTAGAATGATGACTTCTAGGATGCCTTCAATAATAGTATTCTTCAAATAGCTTAAAAGAGTGAATGTTGATCCCAAGATTCCTTTATGCTTACTCTTCTTCAAGATGATTCACTAGAGAACCTTCAATAACAACTTAAACTTCCTTTCTTCAATGAAAGCTTGATCATGAGGTATTTTTTCAATGAAATCTTCATGTAGTATTGTTCCTTCTAAGCCAATATTTATTCTTCTTCTTTTCTTGTGTCCTTTTTTGCAAATGATTCTCCTTGTCAAGCAAATCCTTCAAGATGGTCTTCCAGCTACCTTCTCTTTGTTTACCTTAGCTCTGATTACATGTTGGAGAATGTAGTAGGGGAACTATTAATTCAAATTCTCCTTAACCTTAATAATTGCTTGTGAACTTTATTTATCTTCTTATGTTTCTTTATTAGATTTTTTCATCAAACAATTATGTTGGGACGGGGTCCCCTGGGTCAAATTTTGTTAAAATATTGTAAGCCTTCACATTTTGAGGAGTGTAGCGCGAGTAGCGCAGGTCAAATTGGAGTCGCAGTTTCAGGAAGGTTTTTGAGATCTACCAATGGTTTGCAAACCATGGTAGTGTAATAGAGAACGATATATAAAGGGATGTCTTAGCAAGTATAAGCCAATAAATCAATAAATCACTTGTTATGGTATGATTTTTGGTTTGTAATTGTAGATCTTGTTATTTTTTGGGCGATGGGGAAGGCTCGTGCAGCTGAGTGTGTGGAGACCTTGGTAAGTCTGGAGTTGAGTGTGTGGGGCCCTGTAGTTGTGTACGCAGGGTTTGGAAAGGTTGTAAAAGAATATCTGAAATAATAGAAAGATATTTGAAGCAAATATGTGTCTATTTTTATGCACTATGTATTTTATCTATTTACGCACAATTGAATGCTATTTGTCTGTATTTTATCTTAATTACTCCGCGAAGATCTGGATCAATTGTTAGATGTTTTTTTATGCATGATTAGATAGTTACGCGAATCTTATAAATTTATTTAACTGGAAATTGAATAAGTCTCATGAATAAGGGTTCACGAAGATCAGATCTGAACTAAAACTTCAGAAAGCACTTTAAACCACATCACATAGCCTTCTCAATGTAGAAGCTTGGTTTTAACATCCCCCAATATTGCCTCAGTTTAGACTGCAGCCTACGCTATGCGGGTTGTTGCCGAAAGGGTCGGTAGTGTAGGGTTTTGTTGTTTAGCACAGCTAACTCTGAACCTAGGTACAAGCCCCCTCAAGCCAACAAATGGTTCCATTTCTAGGACCGGGATCTATTTGAGGGATGGGTGATGTGGTATAAGTGGGTAACGACTAAGAAGGAAATTGAGAAGTGTATAGATCGGATTTGGAACAAGTTTGCAAGCCAGGAGAATAGGAATCCACGCTTGTCAAAAGAAAAGTGGTTACAAAGGTATCTTTAGATAGAAGTGCACGAAGTTTTCTTTTCACCATTCCCCTATGAGTTGTATGAGTGGCTATCCAAATTAGCAGATAGATAACCTAATCATAACCGCAACGATCCTATTGTGTGGACTCTAGAACTCATCAAACATCTTGAAAGATATGATTATAAGGTTACGAGGGTTTTTTATTATTGGATTGATAGTGTCTTGGGCAGTTTCATCACTAAATTTGCAATATATACAAATGTGTCTTATAGCGAAGCCAGATGACAATTCTTCAAGGGTTCGAGAGGTAAGTACCTGAAATCGATAAAAACCTAGATTAAAATGATTTTGTATGAAAAGAAGGTTATGCCCTTACCTTAGCATTTAAGAGGGGTCCAAATGGATCTACGTGAAGTGGAAAGCAATTCAGAGTAGATCAAGAAAAATTTGTCGAAAGTGAATACAATCACTTATTGGGAGAGTCTGAAAGTGAAGAAGAGTGAAGTAGCCCTAGTGCACCTAAAGATATGGTGCAGACTATAGATTAGGATGTTTCTGGAATTTAACATCCAACCACTCCACCTTCGCCTCCACCTCATACACCTAGACCTCCACCCCCATTCTATTATTCAGTATGGAGAATACGATAAAAATACCAGTATTCAGGGGCTAGGGATTAGAGGATCCTAAATAGCTTTGGTTCGTCACAGAAGCTTTGTGGAAAACACAGCAGATCAATAAGGATGATATAAAGAAAGCGCAGTTGGTTACAGCACTATAGAATAGGGCACTTACCTGGTATATCAAATACATCATGGCTCACCCAACTGCTTCATTAGCTAATACGAAGGATGTGCTAAACGTGAAATTTACGAAGTCGGAGTCAAAATCTCAGTGTGTGGCTGAGATTAAGGAGATTAAGCAAAAGGTTAATGAATCTCTGTGGGATATAAATCAACGAATGAAGTGCTTGATAATTCATGCTAACCTTCAAATATCAGATGAACAACATAGGGACCGGTACATAGCTTCGCTATCACCTCACTTAAGGTTACCATTATCTCAACAGAAGATTGGCTCGCAGACCAAAGCATTGGAAATCACGATGAAGCTAGAAGCTTCATCGATCTAGGATATGAATGTAGGATTCCATTAGATCCAGGTGCAGCTAGAAAACTTGCATATGGAGTTGCAGGACCTAAATAAGGGAAAGGAGGTTAAGTCAGAGACACACTCTGAATTTTGGTGCACAAAATGTAAGGCTGAAGGCCATCATAAGGATCAATACCTTGTATTTTGCGAATATATAGTTGTGGGAGGTCCTAACCCGCTAAAACCAGAGTCTTCCACTAGATCAAGCACTGGTGCAAGTACCTGGTGTAGTATTTGCCAAGTTTCAGGACAACATTCAACTGATAATTGCTCCTTATTACAGAAGTTTATACAGTCTCCAAAGAAAAATTTTTGTAACTTTTGTAAATCAATTGGTCATGATGAGAGAAATTGTTGAAGCTATGAAATAATGATGGATAGGACTCCACTATATAGGATGCAGGTTAAAAACCACACGTAGAACGGCCAAGGCTCACCTAGAGCTCGAGGAGGATTTCAAGGATGGGGAAGAGGATGAGGACGAGGAGCTGGAAGAGGTTGGGGCCAAATAATTTGTTACAACTGCGAAAAACCAAGACACTTTGCTCACAACTTTCATAATCCAACGCACCCCTCATGTCAGTATTGCCATCAATTTGATCATGTTATAGAAGATTTCCCAATATTAACAGTGAATATGCGAGAAAAGAAGACCCAGCAGCCAACACAGAATATCCAAATGATGAGATTTGAGACACACGAAGATGATCCCAGTGTCAACATAGTCACGCGAAGCGGTGTAGCCAATGGTAAAGACAAGGTTGAAGGAAAATGTCCAAAATCGGAGTCATGGTTCTGAAAAGTCGGTAAGAAGAATGTTGGGTTTGATTTACATAAGGAAAAAGAGACACTTGTGGAGGCGAGAAATAATTTTATGAGTCCATGTGCTTCTAAATCTCAAAACCTAATGTTGATAGCCTCGCGAAAGGAGAAGCTTGAAGATGCTATTGTAGCCGAAGATTCAGATCCTACAATGTTGAAATCATTTCTGCAGACCTGTATGAACTTACTACGGTATCATAAGGCAATAGAGGGACTGCAAGAGCTAATAGATAACTGCGCCAGCAAGGATAAGTCCTTACCAGGACAGCGCGCAGTCAATTAGGTAAACCAAAGCAAGAAAAGAAACAGCAGGGAGATGCGGCTGACTGCGCAGATCGGTGATTTCGAAATGGATCAGGTAATCCTAGAATTGGATTTCGATGCTAATGTACTTCCGAAGAAGGCTTGGGAACATATGGTAAATCCTAAGTTGTAAGGGTCGCCAATTCAGTTGCGCATGGAAAATCAGCAAAAGATAATTCCAATGGGACACCTGCATGGAGTAATTGTAGATATTGAAGGGCCAAGAGCAGTGGTTGACTTTGAAGTTATTAAGATTGTCGATGATAGTAATCCATACCCATCATTGCTCAGTATTGATTGGGATTTTTGACATGAATGAAATGATCAAATTAAAGAAGCGAAGCATGGTATTCAAGAAGAACAAACTTTGAGTAATTGTCTCATTGGATCCAGCTGAACGTTCGCGATACACATAACTGAATCATGATTATTATGAAGATGATGAAATTGAGCACATATATAAGTTAACTACGTGGAATGAATATTGGATCAATCCTACTACGGATCGAAGGATCAACTAGGAGAAGGACATCTCCTGCTAATCAGACTTGGATGAAGAGTTAGAAAACTGGTAGAATCGGTTGCATGAGGTCTCTAAGCTGCGATGTAATCAGATTACAATATTGTTACTTTGTGTATCTAATGAGGTACGTAAGTTACCTTATTATGATGGTTTGGGTGATGTTAATATATTTCTTGAACATTTTGAAAGGGATGTACCAGAGGAACATTAGTTTCAGGCCTTAGATCTAGCGTTAAGAGCTACACCTGCAAGATGGTGGGGTACACTGATCCAGGTGGATATTGGTGGCCACACACCTATTCCACCTAGACCCCCCAGTCAGTTACATCTATTTCCTTGTTCATTTAAGCAGTTACTATTTTTAGCAGTTTTTCGAGTCCTGAACTTCAAGAGCAGTTTTGACCCCCTAAACAGTGTTTTCTTGGGGTTCATGGCAGGCTCGCTGCCATGGGTGGTGGCCTATGGTGAAACTTGTAGTACTTAGAGAGACCTTTCCAACAAGGTATCGTACTCGCCAAACGGAGATAATATGACCAAGTTACGACCCCGGAAAGTTGGCTACCCAACTAAACCTAATGAGGCCCACAAACTCTTGGTGTTACATCTCTTGGGATTATGGTTTTGGTTGTTTCAGGGTTTTTTCATGTTTTCCAATAATCAATAGGCCCTTGAGCCTCATTCTAACACAGTCTAGAGGCATGTAGCTGCCACATCTCTTCTCAGAAATAAGCCACCATCTCTTGAGCTATCTTATTTCCATTTTGTTTGTAAGCATAGTTCAATATTCTTCCATTAATGAAATGAAGTGTTTTTCTGCTGCATCTCTGTGTTTATGATTATAAATGTAAGTGTTGCATTCTTGCTTAAGTTTAGATCAGTGGTACGAGAGCGCACTTCTCTTTCATTTTTTTTATTTGCATGTCCCCAACGAGGTCAGGGTATAAGGAGTTAGGGCTTGATCTGGTTGAACCATTTCAAGACCATCCTTGCAAAACCTAACGACCTCCCATGGCGGAAGAAAATAAAGATGAGGTGGCAAGAGATCCTTTAAAAATGTTGCTCGAGGAAGCCCTCGACCGACAGAGAGATGCGATGATGGATAACTTTGCCCAAATCCTTTGACAGCTACACACAGGCAATGCATCTTCATCCAACAGCCACTCTGGAGGTGCCACTCCTTTTAAGGTACAAGTTAACTTCGATATTCCCATATTGAAAGCCCTGATAGATGCAGACGTTGTAGATAAATGGTTAAATCTATTGGAAGGATATTTTTCAGTTCATGACTTTTCCAATTGGGAAAAGATTACGTTTTCACTTCTTAAAGTCATACCACACGTTAAGGATTGATGGGACACCTACTGTGAACAAAAGGACAAGAGGGAACCCTCACTTTTTTCAGTCGTACCCACTTGGAATTATTTTCGACACGCCATCAAGGAACAATATTACCCTATCGAGAGTTATGAAGAAAATACATAAAGTGGACCACGCTACGACAGGGAAGGGACCAAGATGTGCCAAAGTTCACAAATACTTTCCATACCCTTCACACGAAGCTAGGTATCAATGATACTGAGCGGAATTTTATGCTCAAGTAAAGTGGTTATCTACACAAGTACATCCAGGATGAGATGGAGTTCCTAGATATTTCCTCACTCGACACGGCTTATCGGTATGCTGTCAAGATTGAGCAGTAGTTTAAAAAGAAGAAGCATAACTTTGGATCTACGAATCCAAAGCAAGGAAAATTTGCCCCTAAACCATAGAACAAAGGGCCAAGCTAAGGCAGTGCTACCCAGGAAATCCCACCGAAGCCGCAAGCAAAGAACAACACCATGAAGAGGAAGAAGGAGACAAGAAAATGGTGTGAGTTCCATAAGAGCTCCACTCAAAATACAAGTGAGTGTCGAGACAAGCAGTCACTAGTGTCTGAGTTGAAGGCTTCTGAATCAAACACAGGTTCTGAATCTGAATTAGAAACTGATAAGGGAACTGACAAAGGGAAGCAGATCATTGATGCAAAGTCCAGTGCCACTGGGTCCACCACCAAGATCCAAAAGATTGAGCCTGAAGATCCAAAGGAGGGGGAACGCCTCTTCCACTCACAGATGTGGGTGGAGGGTTCTCCACTACAGTTCATTATCGATGGCGAGAGCCAAAAGAACCTCATGAGGTTGTGAAGCTGCTTGGCCTAAAGACTATAGCACATCCAAAGACGTACACCATCGGGTGGCTTCACCAAGGAAGAGATCTTCGTGTCAGCCAACAGTGTCACCTTCCCTACAGCATCAAACCCCTCATGGATGAGGTACTATGTGATGTTTCTCCACTTGAAGTTTGTGATGTATTGTTAGGAAAGCCATACTTGTGGAAGTGACATGTTGTATATGCATCTAGTCCTAGATCTATGATTATTACTTTGGCTAATAAGTTGTATAGGATAATGGAGGTAGCCCTGCCTACAGCCATCTCTTTTATCACTACAAAGAAATGCAGTAGGATCATTTCCCAGACCAGAAAAATTGTTTTCCTTGTGATTCACCCCCAGGGAAGGAAGAAGGTTGTGGCCACGGCTTCCAGGCATGGATCCTCTACACAGCAGTAGCAGATGGACAAGGTAATGGAGGATTTTATGGATATTTTCGCCTCACCCATAAGGCTACCTCTGCATTGTCAGGTCAAGCACTCCATCGATCTGACCTCGAGCACGTCGCTACCCAATGGATTGATCTAGCGACACTCTGTTTTGGAGAAAGATGAGATAAAGAGGCAGATTGAGGAACTATTACAGAAAAGGCACATGAGGCCAAGCTCATCACCTTGTGGGAGCCCAATTGTATTGGTACAAAAGAAGGATGGGACCTCGAGGCTCTGTGTTGATTAACGGGCACTAAACAAGATCACTGTTTAGAATAGGTACCCAATCCCGCGGATTGATGGCTTCAGCAAGATTGACAAGTTCAGTTATCACCATGTACCTATCGAACCCTTTGATGTGTGGAACACTACTTTTAAATCTAAGGAGGGCCTTTTTGAATGGTTGGTCATGCCGTTCAGATTGATGAATGCCCCTGCAACATTCATGAGACTAATGGACAAAATCTTGCGACCCTTCCCCAATGTATTCGTTGTGGTGTATTTAGATGACATGTTGATCTTCAGCCAGATTTGGGAAGAGAACCTCCACCATATTCAACAGGCCCTTCAAACCCTATGCCAATACAAGTTATGTGCGAACTTGGAGAAATGCACCTTTGGCTTGACCCAGGTTCAATATGTGGGGTACATCATTGATGAGCAGGGTGTAAATGTGGACCCATCCAAGATAAATGTCGACCACAAGCTTCACCCACTCCAATATGGGCCATACACCATCACCAAGGTCATCGATGACAATGCCTTTGAGCTCAGCATCCCATTGTTCCTTGGTCTGCACCCTGTGTTCAATGTAGATCACCTTCGGCCATAATTTCCACCATTGTTGGACACATCTGACATTTGAGAACATCTCACACCAACAGAGCTCAACTAGGACTACATGGAACAGGCCACAACTAATCAAATCATGGACACATAGATCAAGAACACTCGCCAACAGAGAATACAGCTATATCAAGTTGTCAAAGTAGGCCAACTCCTTCACCATGGCAAGTGGTTCACCAGGGACCAGGTTCAACAGAAATTTCCTCACCTCATGGAGTATCGGCATACAAAGGGGACTATTTCTTCCTAAGGGGGAGGAATGATATAGGAGGATATTGGTGGCCAACCACTTATTCCACCTAGACCCCCTAGTCAGTTTCATCTATTTCCTTGTTCATTTTAGCAGTTACTGTTTTTAGCAGTTTTTCGGGTCCTGAACGTCTGGAGCATTTTTTACCCCCTAAATGGTGTTTCTTTGGGGTCCGCGGCAAGCACGCAGCCTTTTGTAGGGGCTTACAGTGAAACCTATAGTACTTAGAGAGACATTTCCAACAAGGTATTGTATGCGCCAAACAGAGATAATGTGACCAAGATACGACCCCGGGAAGTTGCTTGCCCAATTAACCCCAGTGAGGCTCACAAACACCTGGTGTTACATCTACTGGGGTTAGGGTTTTAGTTGTTTATGGTTTTCTCTTGTTTTCCAATAATAAATAGGCCCTTGAGCCTCATTGTAACACATTTCATACACATGTAGCCACCACATCTCTTCTCAGAGATAAGCTACCATCACCCAAGCTATCTTATTTCCATTATGTTTGTAGGCATAGTTTAGTATTCTTCCACTAATGAAATGAAGTGTTTTTCTGTTGCATACTGTGTTTATGATTATATCTATAAGTTGTTGCATTCCTGCTTAAGTTTGGATCAGTGGTACCATAGTGGTCTGCTCTTTCTCTTTTTCCTTGCATGTCCCCAACGAGGTCAAGGTATAAGGAGTTATGGCTTGATTTGGTTGAACCATTGCAAGAGCAGCCTCGCAAAACCTGACGAACTCCCATGGAAGAAAAAAATAAAGACGAGGGGGTTGGAGATCCTTTCAAAATGTTGTTCGAGGAAGCCCTCAAGCGATAGAGGGACACAATGATGGATAAATTTGCCCAGATCCTTCGACGGCTGCCCATAGGCGATGCATCTTTAGGCACCACTCTAGAGGCGCCACTCCTTTTAAGGTACAAGTTAACTTCCATAAACCCATATTTGAAGGCCTAATAAATGAAAACATTGTAGATAAATGGTTAAATATATTTGAAGGACATTTTTTAGTTAATGACTTTTTCAATCGGGAAAATATTACTTTTTCACTTCTTAAAGTCGCCCCACACGTCAAGGATTGGTGGGAAACCTACTGTGAACAAAAGGACAAGAGAGAACCCTCGTTGTTTTCATCTGTACCAACTTGGAATTCTTTTCGATACACCATCAAGGAACAATATTACCCTGTCGGGAGCTATGAAGACAAATACATAAAGATTACCAAGCTACGGCAGGGAGTGGACCAAAATTCGCCAGAGTTCACAAATACTTTCCATACCCTTCACACAAAGCTGGTTATCAAGGATATCGAGTGGCATTTGGTGCTTAAGTACTACATATTTCTACACAAGTACATCTAGGTCGAGATGGAGTTCCTAGACATTTCCTCGCTCGACACGGCATATTGGTACGTTGTCAAGATTGAGAAGAAGTTTAAACAGAAGAAGCGGTACTTTGGATCTCTAAATCCAAAGCAAGGAAAAGGCTCCCCCCAAACTACAGAACAAAGGGCCAATCCAAGGCAACGCTACCCAGGACAGCCCATCGAAGCCACATTTAAAGAACAACACCACGAAGACAAAGAAGGACACGGGAAAATGGTGTGAGTTCCATAATAGCTCCACTCACAATACATGTGAGTGTCGGGCCAAGCAGTTACTAGTGGCCGAGTTAAAGGCTTCTGAATCAGACACAGGTTCCGACTCTAAATCAGAACCTGATAAGGGAACTAACAAAGGCAAGCAGATCATTTATGTGGAGCCCAGTTCCACCGGGGCCACTACCAAGGTACAAAAGATTGATCCTGAAGATCTACAGGAGAGGGAACACCTCTTTCACTCACAGATGTGGGTGAAGGGTTCCCCGCTGCAGTTCATTTTCGACAGTGGAGCCAAAAGAACCTCATTTCTGTAGAGTTCATGAAGTGGTTGGGCCTAAAGACTATATCACATCCACAATTGTACACCATTGGGTGGCTTCAACAAGGACAAGATCTTCATGTCACCCAGTAATGTCGCCTTCCCTACAACATCAAGCCCTTCACGGATGAGGTATCGTGTGACATTACTCCTCTTGAAGTTTGTAATGTATTGTTAGGACAACCATACTTGTGGAAACAACATGTTGTATATGAGCCTAGACCTCGCTTTGTGATTATTACTTTGGCTAATAAGTTGTACAAGATACCAAAGGTAGGCTTGTGCACTACCATATATTTGATTACTGCAATGCAATGTAGTAAGATCATTTCCCAAACCAAGAAATTTGTTTTCCTTATGATTTTCCCCAGGAAGAGAAGAAGGTTGTGGCCAGGGCTCATCTACAGAGCAGCAGCAGATGGACAAGGTAGTAGAGGAGTATAGGGATATTTTTACCTCACTGACATGGGTACCTCTACACTGTCAAGGCATGAATTCCATCGATCTAACCCCGGGCACATCGCCTCCCAATGGACCAATCTATCGACACTTTGTTCTGGAGAATGATGAGATCAAGAGGCATATTGAGGAGCTATTACAGAAAGGGCACATCAGGCCAATCTCATCACATTGTGGGAGCCCGATTGTATTGATATAGAAGAAAGATGGGAACTGGAGGGTTTGTATTGACTATCAGGCATTGAACAATATCATTGTCTAGAATAGGTACCCAATCCAATGGATTGATGACCTTCTAGACTAGCTCAAGGGGACCAAATATTTCAACAAGATTGACTTGAAGTCAGGTTATCACCAGGTGCCTATCGAACCCTTTGATATGTGGAAGACTGCCTTCAAATCCAAGGAGGGCTTTTTCGAATGGTTGGTCATGTCGTTCGAATTGACGAACGCCCCTCAAAACTTCATGAGACTAATGGACAACATCTTTCGACCCTTCACCAATGCATTTATTGTGGTGTATTTAGATGACATCTTGATATTTAGCCAGAGTTTGGAAGACCAGCTCCACCATATTCGGCAGGTCCTTCAAACCCTGTGCCAACACAAGTTGTGTGCTAAATTGGAGAAATGCACCTTTGGCATGACCCAGGTTCAATATCTGGGGTACATCATTGATGATCAGGGTGTACATGTGGACCCAACCAAGATATAAGTCATTCGAGATTGGCCAGCCCCAACCACTCTAACAAAGCTCCATAGCTTTTTGGGTCCTTCCATTTTCTACCGTAGGTTTGTGTTGGGGTTCTCTCATATCACTTGGCCTTTAAGTCCAGTCACCAATGGCAGAGCGAAAGAAAAGATTTTTTGGTTAAAAAACCAACACCAAGCTTTCTCTAAGTTGAAGAGTCACCTTTGTTCTGCACCAGTCCTCACATTACCAAACCTGCAACAACCATTTGATATTGAGACAGATGCCTTTGACTATGCTATTGGTGTGGTTCTTACTCCGCATGTGGATCTAATGGCTTACCACAGTGAGACACTTTTAGACACAATCTAAAAGCACCCCACTTACGACAAAGAAATGTATTCCATTTTGCAGGCCTGTTGTCAATGGAATCATTACATTCTAGGGAAGTAAATGGTCATCCACACAGACCACCGACCTCTATAGTTCATACCTACACAATGGAAGTTGTAGAACGATCTCCATCAGAAATGTTCCACCTATTTTCAACAGTTCCATTTGAACATTAAGTATAATAAGGGTAGCACCAATAATGTTTTTGATTGCCTCAGCCGACCACCGGTCATGGCACTAATCACTGTGCTCAACTCCTATGGGCATGAGACATTGGGGCGGCTACATCTTTACAAGAGTTATCTAGAATTCGGCAGGATATACCAGACACTCCTGGAAGGGAATCAATTACCAAATTTTCACCTTCACGATGCACTATTATGCCACCTAAGACACATTTGTGTTCCTTCAAGTGATCATGCCAAGATTATTTGGGAGGTGCACTACAGTCGAGACGTTAGACATTTCGGAGTAGAGAAAACAATGGCGGTGTTACTGAATTATTTTTATTGGCCGAAACTTCGTCAGGATGTTGGGAAGTACATTAGATCCTACACTGCCTGCGCCATTTCCAAACCAACCATCAAGAAGCAAAGCATGTATACTCCTATACCTACTCCTAGCCGACCTTGGGAATCTGTCTCCATGGATTACATGTCAGACCTTCCTTCTACTAAGCACGGCAACGATTTCATTTTCGTGGTCGTCAACAAATTCTCTAAGATGACTATCATGGTGCCCTGCAAGAAGTGTATCATAGTAGAGGCCACTACTAATCTCTTATTTGAGCAATTACGGGTACACTTTGGGATCCCACATTCCATTGTCTCAGATCAGGACAGCAAATTCTCCAAGTGCAATTTGGTCAAGTCTCTGGTCAATGTTGGATACAAAACTTACAAAGTCCATGGCTTTCCATACTAAAATTGATGGCCAAACAAAGGTTGTCAACAAGATGATCGTACACATTTTACGCATGTACAACTTGAAGTACTGATGCACATGGTATGAAATTCTCCCCTATGTCCAACATAGCTACAACAGAGCTCTCCACAACTCAACAGGCCATAGCCTATTTTAGGTAGGTTGGGATTTCAGCCATTATTCCCCATTGATGTGGCCATACCATTTGCAACCACTCAGGTAGAATTGGCTCATGTTTAGTCTGAGGCTGAAAGGGATAACAACTTCATTGAGCACATTCAGCAAATCTACTAGCAGGTCCATGATATATTAGACAAATCCAATGTGAAGTACAAGCAGCATCATGATCAACATCGAGTGTCGCACAAGTTCTAGTTAGGCGATAAAGTTTGGCTACATTTGCAAAAGGAGCGCCTTGATGGACCCTACCGAAAGCTTCTCCCACTCCAATATGGGTCATACACCATCACCAAGGTTGACGGCGACAATGGCTTCAAGCTCAGCATCCCACTGTTCCTTGGTCTACACCCAGTGTTCAATGTAGATCGTCTTCGGCCATACTTTCCACCATTGTTGGACACATCTAACATTGCAAAACAACTCGCGCCAACAGAGCTCAACCTGGATTGCATGGAATAGGCCACAATTGATTAGGACATGGACACAGAGATCAATAACACTCACCAACAGAGGATACATCTCTTTCAATTTGTCAAAGTAGTCCAACTCATTCACCAGGGCAAGTGGTTCACCAAGGACCAGGTTCAATAAAAATTTCCTCACCTCATGGAGGCTCTGCACACAATAAGAACCATTGCTTCCTAAGAGGGGAGGAATGATCTAGGTAGATATTGGTGGACACTGACCTATTCCACCTATACCCCCCATTCAGTTTCATCTATTTCCTTGTTCATTTCATCAGTTACTATTTTTAGCAGTTTTTAGGGTCCTAAACTTCTAGAGCAGTTTTGACCCCCTAAACGTCTTTTTTTTAGGGTCTACGGCAGGCTCGTGCCTATTATTAGGGCCTTTCAGTGAAACCTTTAATACACAGAGAGACCTTTCCAACAAGGTATCGTACGTGCCAAATAGAGATAATATGACCAAGTTACGACTTTGGGAAGTTGGTTGCCCAACTAACCCCAATGGGGCCCACAAACTCTTGGTGTTACATCTCTTGGGGTTAGGATTTTGGTTGTTTAGGGTTTTCTAATGTTTTCCAATCATAAATAGGCCCTTGACCTCATTGTAAAACATTTCATAGGCATGTGGCCACCACATCTCTTCTCAGAGATAAGCTACCATCGCCCAAGCTATCTTATTTCCATTATGTTTGTAAGCATAGTTAAGTATTCTTCTATTAATAAAATGAAGTGATTTTTTGTTGCATCTTTGTGTTTATGATTATATTTGTAAGTTGTGTTCCTGATAAGTTTGGATCAATGGTACCAGAGCGGTCAGTTTTTTCTCTGTTTTTCTTTGCATGTCCCTAATGAGGTCAGGGTATAAGGAGTTAGCGCTTGATTTGGTTGAACCATTGCAAGATCAGCCTCGCAAAAATTCATGACCTCCCATGGTAGAAGAAAATAAAGATGAGGGGGAAGGATATCCTTTCAAAATGTTACTCGAGGAAGCCCTCAAGCGACAGAGGGATGCGATGATGGATAACTTTTCCTAGATCCTTCAACAGTTACCCGTATGCGATGCATCTTGATCCAACAGTCACTCTAGAGGTGCCACTCCTTTTAAGATACAAGTTAACTTCGATATTCCCATATTCAAAGGCCTAATAGATGCATACATCGTAGATAAATGGTTAAATCTATTGGATGGATATTTTTCAGTTAATGACCTTTCCAATCGGGAAAATATTACTTTTGCACTTCTTAAAGTCACCCCTCATGTCAAGGATTGGTGGGAAACCTACTGTGAATAAAATGAAGAGAGTGAACCCTCGTTGTTTTCAGCCACACCCACTTGGAATTATTTCTGAGACGCCATCAAGGAATAATATTACTCTATTGGGAACTATGAAGACAAATACATAAAGTGAACCACGCTACGACAGAGAAGGGACCAAGATGTGTCAAAGTTCAGAAAAACTTTCCATACCCTTCGCACAAAGCTAGGTATCAATGATACTAAGCGGCATTTTATGCCCAAGTACAGTGGTTGTCTACATAAGTACATATAGGATGAGATGGTGTTACTGGATATTTCCTCACTTGGTGCGGCGTATCGGTATGCTCTCAAGATTGAGCAAAAGTTTAAATAGAAGAAGCGGGACTTTAGATCTGCGAATCCAAAGCAAGGAAAAGGCACCCCTAAAGCATAGAATAAAGTGCCAATCCAAGGTGCCATACCCAGGACAACCTACCGAAGCCACAAGAAAATAACAACACCCAAAAGAGGAAGAAGGACACGGGAAAATGGTGTGAGTTCTGTAAGAGCTCAACTCACAATACAAGTGAGTGTCAGACCAAGCAGTCACTAGTGGCCGAGCTGAAGGCTTACAAATTAGACGTAGGTTTCTGACTCTGAATCAGAACCCGATAAGGGAACTGACAAAGGGAAGAAAATAATTGATGCAGAGCCAAGAGCCATCGGGGCCACCACCAAGATTCAGAAGATTGAGCCTTAAGATCTAAAGGAGGGGGAATGCCTCTTCCACTCACAGATGTTGGTGAAGGGTTCTTCGCTGCAGTTCATTGTCGATAGTGGGAGCCAAAAGAACCTCATTTCAGTAGAGGCTGTGAAGCTTTTGGGCCTAAATACTATAGCACATCCACAGTTGTACACCATCAGGTGGCTTCACCAAGGACAAGATCTTCGTGTCAGCCAGCAGTGTCGCCTTCCCTACAACATCAAGCCCTTCACGGATGAGATACTGGGTGACATTGCTCCTCTTGAAGTTTGTGATGTATTGTTAGGACAACCATACTTGTGGAAGTGGCATGTTGTATATGATTCTAGAGCTCACTCTGTGATTATTATTTTGGCTAATAAGTTGTACAGGATACCGTAGGTAGAACCGCCTACAACCATCTCTTTTATCACTACAAATAAATGCAGTAAGATCATTTCCCAGACCATGAAATTTTTTTTCCTTATGATTCACCCCCAGGGCAAGAAGAACCCTCGTTGTTTTCAACCACACCCACTTGGAATTCTTTCTGAGATGCCATCAAGGAACAATATTACCCTGTCGGGAGCTATAAAGACAAATACATAAATTGGACCACGCTATGGCAGGGAAGCGACCAATATTTTCCATATTTCACAAATACTTTCCATATCCTTTGTACGTTGTTGGGTATCAAGGATACTGAGTGGAATGTAGTGCTTAAGTACCGTGGCTGTCTACACAAGTACTTCCAGGGAAAGATGGAATTCCTGGACATTTCCTCACTCAGCACAGCGTATCGATACACTATCAAGATTGAGCAAAAGTTTAAATAGAAGAAGCGAGACTTTGGATCTGCGAATCCAAAGCAAGGAAAAGGAACCCCCAAACCACAGAACAAAGGGCCAAGCCAAGGCGGCGCTACCCAGGCGAGCCCGCCGACGTTGCAAGCAAAGAACAACACCCTAAAGACAAAGAAGGACACAAGAAAATGGTGTGAGTTCCATAAGATCTCCACTCACAATACAATTTAGTGTTAGGTCAAGCAGTCAATGGTGGCCGAGTTGAAGGCTTATGAATCAGACCCGAGTTCCGACTATGAATCATAACCTGATAAGGGAACTGAAAAAGGGAAGCAAATCATTGATGCTTAGCCCAATGCCACCATGGCCACCACCAAGATCAAAAAGATTGAACATGAAGATCCAGATGAGGGGGAACGCCTCTTCCACTCACAGATGGGGTGAAGGGTTCTCCGTTGCAGTTCATTGTCGACAGTGGAAGCCAAAAGAACCTCATTTTAGCATAGGTCATGAAGTGGTTGTGCCTAAATACTATAACACATCCATAGCCATACAACAACAGGTGGCTTCACCAAGGATGATATCTTTGTGTTATCCAGTAGTGTTGCCTTCCCTATAGCATAACACCCTTCATGAATGAGGTATTGTGTGACATTTCTCCTCTTGAAATTTGTGATGTATTGATAGTAGCCCCATCTACCGCCATCTCTTTGATCACTACAAAGCAATGTAGTAAGATCATTTCCCAGACCAAGAAATTTGCTTTTCTTATGATTCACCCTAAGGGAAAGAAGAATTTTGTGGCTATAGGTTCCATGCAGTGCTCCTTTTCATAGCAGCAATAGATGGACAAGGTCATGAAGGAGTATAGGGATATTTTTGCCTCACCCATAGGGGTACCTCTACACTGTCAGGACAAGCACTGCATCGATTTGACCCCAAGTGTACCACTTCCCAATGGACCGATCTATCGATGCTCTATTCTGGAGAGTGATGAGATCAAGAGGAAAATTCAGGAACTATTACAAAAAGGGAACATCAGGACAAGTTCATCACTTTTTGAGAGCCTGATTGCATTGGTACAAAAGAAGGATGGGACCTGGAGGCTCTATATTGACTATCGGGCGCTCAAAAAGATCACTATCCAGACCAGCTCAAGGGGGCCAAATATTTCAGTGAGATTGACTTGAAATTAGGTTATCACTAGGTGCTTTTCAAACCCTCTTATGGGTGGAGGACTACCTTCAAATCCAAGGAGGGCCTTTTCGAATGGTTGGTCATGCCATTCAGATTGAAGAATGCCCCTACAACCTTCATGAAACTGATGGACAACATCTTGCGACCCTTCACAAATGCATTCATGGTGGTGTATTTAGATGACATCTTGATCTTCAATCATAGTTGGGAAGAGCACCTCCACCATATTCGAAAGGTCCTTCAAACCCTGCACCAACACAAGTTGTGTGCTAAATTGGAGAAATGCACCTTTGGCCTGACCCAGGGTCAATATCTAAGGTACATCATTGATGAGCAGGGTGTACATGTGGACCCATCAGAGATGCAATCCATTCAAAATTGGCCAACCCCAACCACTCTAACAGAGCTCTGCACCCTTTTGGGTCTTGCTAATTTCTACCGTAAATTCATGTTGGGGTTCTCTCATATCACTTGGCGTTTAAGTAAAGTCACCAAGGGCGGAGCGAAAGAAAAAAGTATTGGTCAGAACCCAACAACAAGCATTCTCTGAGTTGAATAATCGCCTCTATTTTGCACCAGTGCTCACATTACCAAACCTGCAACAACCATTTGAGATTGAGACAGATGCCTCTGACTATGTTATTAGTGTGGTTCTTACTCAGCATGGGCATATAGTGTCTTACAGTAGTGAGACACTTTTAGACAATGTCTAAAAGTACCATACTTATGCCAAAGAAATGTATTCCATTCTGCAGGCATGTCGTCATTAGAAGCATTACATTTTGGGGAAGGAAACAATCATCCACACAGACCACCGACCTCTATAGCTCATACAGACACAAGGGAAGTTGTAGAATGATCGCCATAAAAAATGGTCCACCTATTTGCCACAATTCCGTTTCAACATTAAGTATAAGAAGAGAAGCACCAATAATGTTGTTGATTGCCTCAGCCGACCACCGGACATGGCGCTGATCACTATTCTCTAATCTAGTGGTCACGAGACATCAGGGTGGCCACATCTTTACAAAAGCGATCTAGAATTCGGAAGCATATACCATACACTCCTAGAAGGGAAGAAAATTCCAAATTTTCACCTTCAGGATGCACTGCTATACCACCTAGGACACATTTTTGTTCCTCCAAGTGAGTGTGCCAAGATGATTTGGGAGGTGCACTACATTCAGGTCGTTGGACATTTCGGAGTAGATAAAATAGTGACAGTATTGCAAAAGTATTTTTATTGGCCCAAACTTCGTCAAGATGTTGGGAAGTACATTAGATCCTGCACCGCCTGTACCATTTCCAAAACAACCATCAAGAAGTAAGGCTTGTATACTCCTCTACCTACTCCTAGCCAACCTTGGGAATTTGTCTCCATGGATTACATGTCGGGCCTTCCTTCTACTAATCATGACAACAATTGCATTTTCATGGTCGTCAACAAATTCTCTAAGATGGCCATCATGGCGGCCTGCAAGAAGAGTATCACAGTAGCGGGGACTGCTAAGATCTTCTTTTAGCTAGTATAGGTGCACTTTGGGATCCCACATTCCATTGTCTCAGATTGAGACAGCAGATTCCTGAGTGAATTTTGGTCAAGTCTCTGTTCGATGCTAGATACAAAATTTACTAAGTCCACGACTTTCCATCCCCAAACAAATGGCCAAATAGAGGTTTTCAATGGGATGATCATACACATTCTGCACATGTACAACTCGAAGCATCCACACACGTGGGATGAAATTCTCCCCTATGTCCAACACAACTACAATAGAGATCTCCATAGTTGAACAAGCTATAGCCCCTTTCATGTAGGGCTGGGGTTTCAGCCATTATGCCCAATTGATGTGGCCATACCATTTGCAACCACTTAGGTAGATTTGGCTCACGTTTAGTTCGAACTGAAAGGGCTAACAACTTCATTAAGTGCATACACATCCTCCATCGGGTCCATGATATACTGGATAGAGCCAATGCTAAGTACAAGTAGCGCCATGATCAGCATTGAGTGTCACACAAGTTCCAAGTGGGTGACAAAGTTTGGCTACATTTGCAAAAGGAGTGCCTTACTAGACCCCACCACAAGCTTCGCCCAATCTGATATGGGCCATACACCATCACCAATGTCGTTGGTGACAATTCCTTTAAGCTTAGCATCCCACCGATTCTTGGTCTGCACCCAATGTTCAATGTAGATCGCCTTCGTCCATAGTTTCCACCATTGTTGGACACATTTGACATTGCAGAACATATCACATGGAGCTCTACTCGAACTACATGGAATAGGCCACAACTGTACAGATCAAGAACACCCGCCAATAGAGGATACAGCTATATCAAGTTTTCAAAGCAGGCCAACTCCTTCACTAGGGCAAGTGGTTCACCAGGGACCAGGTTCAATAGAAATTTCCTCGCTTCATGGAGGCTCTGCACGTAATGGGGACCATTGCTTCCTAAGGGGGGAGAAATGATCTTGGTGAATATTGGTGGCCACCCACCTATTCCACATAGACCCCCCAATCAATTTCATATGTTTCCTTGTTCATTTCAGCATTTACTATTTTTAGCATTTTTTTAGGTCCTGAACTTTCGGAGCAGTTTTGACCCCCTAAATGGAATTTTTTTGGGGTCTGCAGCAACACCATTTCCATAGTTAAGGGTCTGGGAAGAAGCTTGTAGTACTTAGAGAGAGCTTTCCAACAAGGTATCGTAAACAGAGATAATATGACCAAGTTACGACCCCGGGAAGTTGGATGCCCAACTAACCCCAACGGGCCCACAAACTCTAGTGTTACATCTCCTGGAGTTAGGGTTTTGGTTGTTTAGGGTTTTCTCATGTTTTCTAATAATAAATAGTCCCTTGAGCCTCATTGCAACATAATTCATAGGCATGTAGCCGCCACATCTCTTCTTAGAGATAAGGTCTCTTTTTTCCATTATGTTTGTAAGCATAATTTAGTATTCTTCTATTAATGAAATGAAGTGTTTTTCTATTGCATCTCTGTGTTTATGATTATATATGTAAGTTGTTATGTTCCTTCTTTAGTTCGGATCAGTGGTACCACAGTGGTCTACTCTTTTTCTATTTTTCTTTTCATGTCCCCAACGAGGTCAGGGTATAAAGAATTAGGGCTTGATCTGGTTGAACCATTGGGAGATCAGCCTCGCAAAACCCAACGATCTCCCATGGCGGAAGAAAATAAATACGAAGGGGTAGCAGATCCTTTAAAAATATTCCTCGAGGAAGCCCTCGAGCAATAAAGGGATGTGATGATGGATAACTTTTCCCAGATCCTTCATGGCTACCCACAGGCAATGCATCTTCATCCAACAGCTACTCTGGAGGCACCACTCATTTTAAGGTACAAGTTAACTTCGATTCCCATATTTGAAGGCATGATAGATGCAAACGTCATAGATAAATTTTTAAATCTATTGGAAGGATATTTTTTAGTTCATGACTTTTCCAATCGTGAAAATATTACTTTTGCACTTCTTAAAGCCACCCCACACGTCAAGGATTGGTGGAAACCTACTATGAACAAAAGGAAGTGAGTGAAACCTCATTGTTTTTAGCTGCACCCACTTGGAATTCTTTCTAAAACGCCATCAAGGAACAATATTACCCTGTCGGAAGATATGAATACAAATACATAAAGTGGACCACGCTACGATAGGGAAGGGACCAAGATGTGGCAGAGTTCATAAATATTTTCCATACCCTCCACATGAAGATGGGTATCAAGGATACCAAGTGGAATTTGGTGCTCAAGTACGGCACTGTCTACACAAGTACATCCAGGATGATATGGATTTCTTTGAAATTTCCTTGCTCAACATGGTGTATCGTTACGTTGTCAATATTGAGTAGAAGTTTAAATAGAAGAACAGGAGTTTGGATCTGTGAATCCAAAGCAAGGAAAAGTGCCCCTAAACTAGAGAACAAAGGGCCATGCCAAAGCCACAAGAAAAGAAAAACACCCCGAAGAAGAAGAAGGACATCGAAAAATGGTGTGATTTCCATAAGAGCTCAACTCACAATCCAAGTGAGTGTCAGGCCAAGCAGCCACTAGTGTCCGAGTTGAAGGCTTCTGAATCAGACGCAGGTTCTGACTCTGAATCAGAACCCAATAAAGGAATTGAAAAAGGGAAGACGACCATTGATGCAGAGCCCAGTGCCACTCTGACCACCACCAAGATCCAGAATATTGAGCCTGAAGATCTAGAGGGGGAACACCTCTTCCTCTCACAGATGTGGGTGAAGGGTTCTCCATTGTAGTTCATTGTTGATGTTGGATACAAAACTTACTAAGTCCACGACTTTCCATCCCCAAAATTATGGCCAAAAAGAAGTTGTAAACAGTGTGATCGTACATATTTTGCGCATGTAAAACTCGAAGTAGCCACGTACATGGGATGAAAGTCTCCCCTATGTCCAACACAACTACAAAAGAGCTCTCCATAGCTCAATGGCCATAGCCCCTTTCACGTAGGGCTGGGATTTCAGCCATTATGCCCCATTGATGTGGCCATACCATTTTCCACTTAGTTAGATTCATATCATGTTTAGTCTGAAGTTGAAAGGGCTAAAAGCTTCATTAAACACATTCAACACATCCACCAATAGGTCCATGATATATTGGACAGATCCAATCCTAAGTACAAGCAACACCATGATTAGCATCAAGTGCCTCACAAGTTCCAAGTGGGTGACAAAGTTTAGCTACATTTGCAGAAGGAGCGCCTTGTTGGACCCCACCGCAAGCTTCGCCCACTCTGATATGGGCAATACACCATCACCAAGGGCATCGGTGACAATGCCTTCGAGCTTACCATCCCACCATTCATTGATGTGCACCCAGTGTTCAATTTAGATTGCCTTCGACCATATTTTCCACCATTGTTGGACAGATCTGACATTACAGAATAGTTCACACCAACAGAGATAAACCCGAACTACATGGAACAGGCCATAACTGATCATATCATGGACACATAGATCAAGAACGCTCACCAACAGAGGATACAAATATATTGAGTTGTCAAAGCAGGCCAACTCCTTCACCAAGGCAAGTGGTTCACTAAGGACCAGGTTCAACAAAAATTTCCTCGCCTGATGGAGGCTCGGCACGCAATGGGGACCATTGATTCCTAAGGGGGGATGAATGATCCAGGGGAATATTGGTGGCCACCCACCTATTCCACCTAGACCCCCCAGTTAGTTTCATCTATTTCCTTATTCATTTCAGCAATTACTATTTTTAGGATTTTTTCAGTTCCTGAAATTCTGGAGCAGTTGTGACCCCATAAACAGTGTTTTTTTGGGACCACGGCAAGCCTGTGGCCATATGATAGGGCTTGTGGAGAAACCTGTAGTAATCAGAGATACATTTCCAACAAGGTGTTGTACACATCAAACAGAGATAATATGGCCAAGTTACAACCCCAGGAAGTTGGCTACCCAGCTAACCCCAACAGGACCCACCAACTCTTGGTGTTATATCTCCTGGAGTTAGGGTTTTGGTTTTTAGGGTTTTCTCATGTTTTCCAATAATAAAGAGGCCATTGAGCCTCATTGTAACATAGTTAAGAGGCGTGTAGTTGCCACATATCTTCTTAGAGATAATATACCATCACCCGAGCTATCTTATTTCCATTATGTTTGTAAGCATAGTTCAGTATTCTTCTATTAATGAAATGAAGTGTTATTTTGTTGCATATCTATGTTTATCATTATATATGTAAGTTGTTGCGTTCCTTCTTCAGTTTGGATCAGTGGTACCATAGCGGACTACTCTTTTTCTGTTTTTCTTTGCATGTCCCCAAGGAGGTCATGTATAAAGAGTTAGGGCTTGATCTGGTTGAACCATTGAGAGATCAGCCTCACAAAACCTGACGATCTCCCATGGCAGAAGAACGAAAGATGAGGGGGCATGAGATACTTTCAAAATGTTTCTCAAGGAAGCCCTCGAGCAATAGAGGGATGCGATGATGGATAACTTTTCCCAGATCCTTCGACGTCTACCCACAAGTGATGCATCTTCATCCAGCAGCCACTCTGGAGATGCCACTCCTTTTAAGGTACAAGTTGACTTTGATATTCCCATATTCGAAGGCCTGATAGATGCAGATGTCATAGATAAATGGTTAAATCTATTGGAAGGATATTTTTCAGTTCATGACTTTTCCAATCAGAAAAATATTACTTTTGCACTTCTTAAAGCCTCCCCACACATCAAGGATCGGTGGGAAACCTACTGTGAACAAAAGGATGAGAGTGAACCCTCGCGGTTTTCAGCTGCACCAACTTGGAATTCTTTCCAAGATACCATCAAGGAATAATATTACCCTATTGGAAGACATGAAGACAAATACATAAAGTGGACCACGCTATGGTAGGGAAGGGACCAAGATGTGCCAGAGTTCACAAAAACTTTCCATACCCTTCACTGAAGTTGGGTATCAAGGATACTGAGTAGAATTTGGTGCTCAAGTACCATGGCTGTCTAAACAAGTACATCCATATGAGATGGAGTTCCTGGACATTTCCTCGCTTGGCACGGTGTCTCGGTATGCTATCAAGATTAAGTAGAAGTTTAAACAGAAGAAGTGATACTTTGGATCTATGAATCCAAAGCAAGGAAAAGGCACCCCAAAACCACAAAATAAAGGGCCAAGCCAAGACGGCGCTACCCAGAACATCTAGCCGAAGCCACAAGTAAAGAAAAACACCTCGAAGATGAAGAAGGACATGGGAAAATGGTGTGAGTTCCATAAGAGCTCCACTCACAATACATGTGACTATCAGGACAAGCAGTCACTGGTAGTCGAGCTAAAGGCTTCCGAATCAAATGCAGGTTCTGACTCTGAATCCGAACCCAATAACGAAATTGACAAAGGGAAGCATATCATTGATGCGGATCCCAGTGGCCATGGTCCAAGATCCATAAGATTGAGCCTCAATATCTAGAGGAGGGGGAACGCCTCTTCCACTCATAGATGTGAGTGAAGGGTTCTCCATTGCAGTTCATTGTTGACAGCGGGAGCCAAAAGAACCTCATTTCAGCAGATTTTGTGAAGCGTCCAGGCCTAAAGACCATAGCACATCCACAGTCATAGACCATTGAGTGGCTTCACTAAGGACAAGATCTTCGTGTCAACCAGCAATGTCACCTTACCTAGAGCATCAAGCCCTTCACAGATGAAGTATTGTGTGACATTGCTCCTCTTGAATTTTGTGATGTATTTTTAGGAAAACCATACTTGTGGAAGCGACATGATCTATATGAGTCTATATGAGTCTAGACCTTGCTCTATGATTATTACTTTGGCTAATAAGTTGTAAAGGATACCAGAGGTAGCCCCACTTATCGCCATCTCTTTCATCATTGCAAAGTAATGCAGCAAGATCATCTCCCATACTAGGAAATTTGTTCTTCTTATTATTCACCCCCACGACAAGAAGAAGGTTGTGGCAACAGCTTCTAGGTAGGGCTCCTGTTCACAGCAATAGCAGATGGACAAAAAGGAGTATAGGGATATTTTTGCCTCACCCACAGGGGTACCTCTTCACTATCAGTTCAAGCACTCCATTGATCTGACCCTAGGTGCATTGCTGCAAAATGGACCGATCTATTGATGCTTTATTCTAGAGAACGATGAGACCAAGAAAGAGATTCAAGAACTATTATATAAAGGGCTCACCAAGCCAAGCTCATCACCTTGTGGGATCCGGATTGTATTGGTACAGAAGAAATATGGGAACAGGAGGCTCTATATTGATTATCAGGCATTGCTTAAGATCACTATCGGAATAGCTACCCAATCCTACGGATTGATGACCTTCTGGACCAGCTCAAGGGAGCCAAATATTTCAACAAGATTGACTTTAAGTCAAGTTATCACCATGCGCCTATCAAACCCTCTGATGTGTGGAAGGTTGCATTCAAATCCAAGGAGGTCCTTGCCATTTGGATTGATGAATGCCCCTGCAACATTCATGAGATTGATGGACGACATCTTACAACCCTTCAACAATGCATTCATGGTGGTGTATTTAGATGAGATCTTGATCTTCAGCCAGAGTTGGGAAGATCACCTCCACCATATTTGACAGGTCCTTCTAACTTGGAGAAATGCACCTTTGGCCTAACCCAAGTTCAATATCTAGGGTACATCATTCATGAGCATGGTGTACATGTGGACCCATCCAAGATACAAGTCATTCGGGATTGGCCAGCCCCAACCATTGTATCATAGCTTCGTAGCTTTTTGGGTCTTTCCAATTTCTACCATAGGTTCGTGTGGGGGTTCTCTCATATCACTTGGCCTTTAATTCAAGTCACCAAGGGCCAAACAAAAGAAAAATCTTTTGGTCAAAAACCTAAGAACAAGCGTTCTATGAGTTGTAGAATCGCCTTTGTTCTGCACCAGTGCTCACATTATCAGACCTACAACAACCATTTGACATTGAGACAGATGCCTCCGACTATGCTATTGGTGTGGTTCTTACTCAGTATGGGCATCCAGTGGCATACCATAGTGAGACACTTTCAGACACAATCTGAAAGTACCCCACATACAACAAAGAAATGTATACCACTGTGCAGGGCTACCGTCAATGGAAGCATTACATTCTGGGAAAGGAAACAGTCATCCACAGAGACCACCGACCTCTACAATTCATACAGACACAAGGGAATTTGCAGAACAATCACCATCAGAAATGATCCACCCATTTTCAACAGTTTCATTTGAACATTAAGTATAAGAAGGGCAACATATACCACACACTCCTAGAAGGGAAGCAAGTTCCAAATTGTCACCTTCAAGATGCACTGTTATGCCACCTCAGACACATTTGTGTTCCTTCAAGTGAGCGTGCAAAGATGATTTGGGAGGCGCACTACAGTCAGGTCACTAGACATTTCAGAGTAGAGAAAACAGTGGCGGTATTGGAGAAGTATTTTTATTGGTCGAAAATTCGTGAGGATGTTAGGAAGTACATTAGATCCTCTAATGCCTACACCATTTCCAAACCTACAATCAGAAGCAAGGCTTGTATACTCCTCTACCTACTCCTAGCCGGCCTTGGGAATTTATCTCCATGGATTACATGTTGGTCTTTCCTTCTACTAAGCATGGCAACAATTTCACTTTCATGGTCATCGACGGATCCCCTAAGATGGCCATCATGGCAGCCTACAAGAACAGTATCACAGTAGAGGCCACTGTTAAGCTCTTCTTTGAGTGAGTATGGATACACTTTGGGATCCCACAGCCCATTGTCTCAGATCGGGACAGCAAATTCCTAAGTACATTTTGGTCAAGTCTCTAGTCGATGCTTGATATAAAACTTACTAAGTCCATGACTTTCCATCCCCAAACTGATGGCTAAACATAGGTTGTCAATAGGATGATCCTACACATTTTACGCATTTAGAACTCGAAGAATCCACGCATGTGGGATGAAAGTCTCCCTTATGTCCAACACATATATGACAAAGCTCTCCACAGCTCAACATGCCACAACCCCTTTCAGGTAGGGTTGGGATTTGAGCCATTGATGTGTCCATACCATTTGCAACCACTTAGGTAGATTTATCTCACGTTCATTCCGAAGTTGAACGGTCTAACAGCTTCATTGAGCACATTCAACACATCCACCAAAAGGTCCATGATATATTGGACAGACCCAATGTTAAGTACAAGCAACACCATGATCAGCATCAAGTGTCGCACAAGTTCCAGGTGGATGACAAAGTTTGGCTACATTTGCAGACGGAGCACCTTGCTAGACCCCACCGCAAGGTTCGCCCACTCCGATATGGGCCATACACCATCACCAAGGTCATCGGTGATAATGCCTTTGAGCTCAAAATCCCATCGTTCCTTGGTATGTGCCTAGTGTTTAATATAGATCACCTTCGGCCATTCTTTCCACCATTGTTAAAAACATCTAACATTGCAGAACAACTCACACCAATAGAGCTCAACCCGGACTGCATGGAACAGGCCACAATTGATCATATCATGGACACACAGATCAAGAACACTCCCTAAGATAGGATAAATCTATATCAAGTTGTCAAAGCAGGGCAAATCCTTCACTAGGGCAAGTGGTTCACCATGGACCAAGTTCAACAGAAATTTCCTCACCTCATGGAGGCTCTGCACGCAATGGGGACCATTGCTTCCTGAGGGGGGAGGAGTTATCCAGGTGGATATTGGTGGTGACCAACATATTCTGCCTAGACCCCCCAGTAAGTTTCATTAGTTTCCTTTTTCATTTTGGCACTTACTATTTTTAGCAATTTTTTGGGCCCTAAACTTACGAGGCAGTATTGACCCCCTAGACAGTGCTTTTTTGGGGTCTGCGGCAGGCCCAAAGCCATAGGCTAGGGCCTATGATGAAACCTGTAGTACTCAAAGAGACCTTTCCAACAAGGTATCATATGCACCAAACGGAGATAACATGACCAAATTACGACCCCAGGAAGTTGGTTGCCCAACTAACCCCAATGAGGCCCACAAACTCTTGGTGTTACATCTCCTAGAGTTAGGGTTTTGGTTGTTTATGGTTTTCTCATGTTTTCCAATAATAAATAGGCCCATGAGCATCATTGTAACACAGTTCAGAGGAATGTAGCCACCACATCTCTTCTCATAGATAAGCTACCATCGCTCGAGCTACCTTATTTCCATTATGTTTGTAAGCATAGTTCAGTATTCTTCTATTAATGAAATGAAGTGTTTTTCTATTTCATCTCTGTGTTTATGATTATATATGTAAGTTTTTGCGTTCCTGTTTAAGTTCAGATCAGTGGTACCAGAGCTATCTGCGCATGTACCCAACAAGGTTAGGGTACAAGGAGTTAGGGCTTTATCTGGTTGAACCATTGTAAGATCAGCCTCGCAATACCCGACGACCTACCATGGCAGAAGAAAAGAAAGATGAGGGGGAAGGATATCCTTTATAATGTTGCTCGAGGAATCCCTCAAGCAATGGAGGGACGTGATGATGGATAACTTTGCTCAGATCCTTCAATGGTTACCCACAGGCGTTGCATCTTCATCCAGCAACCACTCTAGAGGCGCCACTCCTTTTAAGGTACAATTTAACTTCAATATTCCCATATTTGAAGGCCTGATAGACGTAGATGTCGTAGATAAATGGTTAAATCTATTGGAAGGATATTTTTTAGTTCATGACTTTGATTACTTTTTCACTTCTTAAAGTCGCCCCACACATCAAGGATTGGTGGGAAACCTACTATGAACAAAAGGACAAGAATGAAAATTCATTATTTTCAGTTGCACCCACTTGGAATTATTTCAGAGATTCCATCAAGGAAAAATATTACCCTGTCGGGAGCTATGAAGACAAATATATAAAGTGGACCACGCTACGGCACAGAACGGATAAATATGTGACAGAGTTCACAAATACTTTCCATCACCTTCGCACGAAGATGGGTATCAAGGATACTGAGCGGCATTTGGTGCTCAATTACCACAGTTTTCTACACAAGTACATCCAGGACAAGATGGAGTTCCTATACATTTCCTCGCTCGGCACAGCATATCGGTACGCTGTCAAGGTTGAGAAAAAGTTTAAACATAAGAAGCGGGACTTTGGATTTGCGAATCCAAAGCAAGGAAAAGATGCCCCCAAACCACAAAACAAAGGGCCAAGCCAAGGAGGAGCTACCCATGAAAGCCCGCTGAAGCCGCAAGCAAAGAAAAACACACCGAAGAAAAACAAGGAAATGGGAAAATAGTGTGAGTTCCATAAGATCTCCACTCACAATACAAGTGAGTGTTGGGCCAAGCAGCCACTGGTGGCTGAGATGAATGCTTTCGAATCAAACGCGGGTTCCAAATCTGAATCAGAACCCGATAAGGGAACTGAAAAATGGAAGCAGATCATTGATGCAGATCCCAATGCCACTGTGGCCACCACCAAGATCTAGAAGATTGAGCCTGAAGATCCAGAGGAGGGGGAATGCCTAGTCATCTCATAGATGTGAGTGAAGGGTTCTCCGCTATAGTTCATTGTCAAAAGTGGGAGCCAAAATAACCTCATTTTAGCAGAGGTCATGAAGCAGTTGAGCCTAAAGACTATAGCACATCCATAGTCATACACCATCGAGTGGCTTCACGAAGGACGATAAATTTGTGTCAACCAGCAGTGTCACCTTCCCAACAGCATCAATCCCTTCACAGATGAGGTATTGTGTGATGTTGTTCTTCTTAAAGTTTGTGATGTATTTTTAGGACAACCATACTTGTGGAAGCAATATGTTGTATATGAGTCTAGACCTCGCTCTCTAACTATTACTTTGGCTAATAAGTTGTACAGGATACTGGAGGTAGCCTTGCCTACCGCCATCTCTTTAATCACTACAAAGAAATGTAGTAAGACCATTTCCCAGACCAGGAAATTGTTTTCCTTATGATTCGTCCCTACAAAAATAATAAGGTTGAGAACATGGCTTCTAGGCAAGGACCCTCTGCACAGCAGTAGTAGATGGACAAGGTCGTGGAAGAGTATAGGTATATTTTTGCCTCACCCGCAGGGGTACCTCTACACTATCAGGTCAAGCACTCCATCGATCTGACCCTGGGCATGCTGCTGCCCAATGGACCAATCTATCGATGCTCTGTTATGGAGAATGATGAGATCAAGAGGGAGATTCAGGAACTATTACAGAAAGGGAACATCAGGCCAAGCTCATCACCTTGTGTGAGCCTAATTGTATTGGTACAGAAGAAGGATGGGACCTGGAGGCTCTCTATTGACTATCGGGTGCAGAACAAGATCAGTGTCTAGAATAGGTACCCAATACTGTGGATTGATGACCTTCTGGACCAGCTCAACGGGGCTAAATATTTCAGCAAGATTGACTTGAAGTCAGGTTATCACCAAGTGCCAATTGAACCCTCTGACGTGTGGAAGACTTCCTTCAAATCCAAGGAGGGCCTTTTCGATTGCTCATGCCATTTAGATTGACAAACGCCCCTGCAACCTTCATGAGACTGATGGAAGACATCTTGCAACCCTTCACCAATGCATTTTTTGGGTGTATTTAGATGACATCTTGATCTTCATCCAAAGTTGGGAAGAGCACCTCCAGCATATTCAATAGGTCCTTCAAACCCTGCGCCAACACAAGTTGTGTGTTAACTTGGAGAAATGCACCTTTGGCCTAGCCCAGGTTCAATATATGGGCTACATCATTGATGAGAAGGGTGTACATGTGGACCCATCGAAGATACAAGCCATTTGGGATTGGCTAGCCCCAACTACTGTAATAGAGCTCTTCATATTTTGGGTCTTGCCAATTTCTACCGTAGGTACGTGTTGGGGATCTCTCATATCACTTGGCCTTTAAGTCAAGTCACCAAGGGCGGAGCGAAAGCAAAGTTTTTTTGGTTGGAAACCCAAAAACAAATGTTCTCTGAGTTGAAGAATCGCCTATGTTTTGCACCAGTGCTCACATTAACAGACCTGCAACAACCATTTGAGATTGAGACAGATGTGTCTGACTATGCTATTGGTCTGGTTGTTACTCAGCATGGGTTTCCAGTGGCTTACCACAGTGAGACACTTTTAGACACAGCCTGAAAGTACACCACTAACAATAAAGAAATGTATTCCATTGTGCAGGCCTTTTGTCAATGAAAGCATTACATTCTGGGGAAGGAAACGGTCATCCACACATACCATCAACCTCTACAGTTCATACAGACACAAGGGAAGTTTCATAACAATCGCCATTAGAAATGATCCACCTATTTGCAATAGTTCAATTTGAACATTAAGTATAAGAAGGGAAACACCAATAATGTTGTTGATTGCCTCAGCCAACCAGCAGTCATGGCACTGATCACTGTGCTCGACTACTGTGGGAGCGAGAAGTCAAGGTGGTCGCATCTTTACAAGAACGATCCAGAATTCAACCGCATATACCAGACACTCCTGGAAGGGAAGGAAGTTCCAAATTTTCACCTTCAGGATGCACTGTTATTCCACCTGGGACACATTTTTGTTCCTTCAAGTGAGTGTTCCAAGATGATTTGGGAGGCACACTATAGTCAGTTCAATGTACATTTCAAAGTAGAGAAAAAAGTGGCGGTATTGCATAAGTATTTTTATTGGCCGAAACTTCGTTAGGATCTTGGGAAGTACACTAGATACTACACCACCTGCACCATTTCCAAACCAACCATCAAGAGGAAAGGCCTGTATACTCCTAGCCATCCTTGGGAATCTGTCTCCATGGATTACATGTCGAGCCTTCCTTCTACTAAGCACAGCAACGATTTTATTTTCGTGGTCGTCGACAGATTCTCTAAGATGGCCATCATGGTGGCCTGCAAGAAGTGTATCATAGTAGAGGCCACTACTAAGCTCTTCTTTGAGAAAGTATGGGTACACTTTGGGATGCCACAGTCCATTGTCTCAGGTCGAGATAGCAGATTCTTGAGTGCATTTTGGTCAAGTCTCTGGTCGATGCTGGATACAAAACTTGCTAAGTCCATGAATTTCCATCACCAAAATGATGGCAAAATAGAAGTTGTCAATAGGATGATCGTACACATTCTATGAATGTACAACTCAAAGCATCCATGCATGTGGGATGAAAGTCTCCCCTATGCCCAACACATCTACAACAGAGCTCTCCACAGCTCAACAAGCCACAGACCCTTTCAAGTAGGGCTTGGATTTCAGCCATTATGCCCCATTAATGTGGCCATACCATTTGCATCCAGTCAGGTAGATTTGTTTCACGTTTAGTCTGAAGTTGAAAGGGCTAACAGCTTCATTGAGCGCATTCAACACATCTGCCAGCAGGACCATGGTATATTGGACATAGCCAATGCGAAGTACAAGCAGCACCATGATTAGCATTGAGTTTCGCACAGGGTCCAGGTGGGCGACAAAGTTTGGCTACATTTGCAGAAGGAGCACCTTGTTGGACCCCACTGTAAGCTTCGCCCACTCAATATGGGTCATACACCATCACCAAGGCCTTCCATGACAATTCCTTTGAGCTCAGTGTCCCACCATTCCTTGGTCTGCACCCAATGTTCAATGTAGATCTCCTTCGGCCATACTTTCCACCATTGATTGACACATCTAACATTGGAGAACATCCCACACCAACAGAGCTCAACCCAGACTGCATGGAACAGTCCACAACAGATCAGATTATGGACACATAGATCAAAAACACTCACCAATAGAACATACATTTATATCGAGTTGTCAAAGCCAGACAACTCCTTCACCAGGGCAAGTGGTTCACTAAGGACCAGGTTTAACATAAATTTCCTTACCTCATGGAGGCTCTGCACGCAATGGGGACCATTTCTTCCTAAGGGTGGAGGAATGATCTAAGTGGATATTAGTGGCTACCCACTTATTCCACCTAGACCACCTAGTCAGTTTCATCTGTTTCCTTGTTCATTTCAGCAGTTATTATTTTTAGCATTTTTTTGGGTCCTGAACTTATGAAGCAGTTTTGACCCCCTAAACGGTGTTTTTTGGGGTCTGCGACAGGCCCACATCCATTTGTAGTGTCCTATGGCAAAACCTATAGTACTCAGAGAGCCCTTTCCAACAAGGTATCATACACTCCAAACAGAGATAATATGACCAAGTTACAACCCTAGGGAGTTGGATGCCCAACTAACCCCAACGGGGCCCACAAACTCTTGGTGTTACATCTCCTGGGGTTAGGGTTTTGGTTGTTGATGGTTTTCTGATATTTTCCAATAATAAATAGGCCCTTGAGCCACATTGTAACATAGTTTAGACGCATGTAACTGCCGCATCTCTTCTCAGAGATAAGCTACCATCACCCGAGCTATCTTATTTCCATTTTGTTTGTAAGCATAGTTCAGTATTCTTCTACTAATGAAATGAAGTGCTTCTCTGTTGCATCTCTATGTTTATGATTATATCTATAAGTTGTTGTGTTCCTTCTTAAGTTTGGATCGTACACACAGGGATAATTTTTTTGATTGGAAGGAATATCGTTGAATGATGCGATCATGATTTGGCTATGCGAACACCCGACTCATTGAAAAATACAAAGGGAAGGATGATCCACGTGAACATCCAGCGTGGTGGACTAACGCATGGGGTCAAATACCTCAACCTAAGTGGGTGCATATCTTTGTTCATATCTTAGATGTTATTCCGAAGAACTGGTATTTAGAAACAGAGTTGCGACACGAGACCGCTGACTGGGATGAGATGAAAGAAAGTTTCTTCCTCGCGTTGAGTTTTGAAGATGGGTTCCCATGCATTGATGAAGTGCTTCAGGAGATTAAAGTAGCAATCTTCTAAACACTCGTTGAGCCTCTCACGTGGGTACAGCCTGTTTAGAGTACGTAGTTGCAGCAAGTTTTAGAATGTTACAATGTTACAACGGAAGAAGTTGATGAGGACCCGAGGAATATTAATATCCCTGAATCAAAAGGACAGCATGAAGTTGAGGGACCTAGTGCAGAGATCCCTGATATTTCGCATCCAGTGGCATAAAGCAGGTGAACATTGGCTCAAAGGTAGAACCAAAATTCACAAACATTGGTGACTATTGGGATGAAGATACAACGGATAAGGTAGTTGAATTACTACATGAATATCAGGACTTATTTCCAATCAAGTTTTCTAACTTGAAGGGTATAGTAGGATATTTTGGGGTAATGAAGATCAATTTAAATTTAAAACATGATGTGAAGCCCGTTAAGCAGCGGCCATCGGGGTCAAAACCCAAATACAAGGAAAAGGTACGACAGGAACTCGATAAAATTCTCACAGCATACAATTAAAATGATAAAGGGCGATATCAGGATTTGCGTAGATCTACGGAAGCTAAACGATGCATGCATCCATGATCCATTCCCTACGTTATTTACAGATGAATTTCTCAAGAATTTTGGTGGACAAGAAGCTTACTCGTTTACGGATGGATTCTCGGGATACCACCAAATTAAGATTGCACCGGAGGATAGAAGCAAGATTACTGATGCAGGAGCATCGGAACTAGCCAGCAATGTGGAAATTTGTCCACATGTTGTGGCTTGACAGGGTGAATTTCATTCACGGTTTGTTCAAATCCAGTTTATTGAGGAGGGCGATTTCTCAATTAATTAGTTATTATAGTAACTTAGTGATAAGATTTGTTAAAACAGGTGTGTGCGAGCGCTAATAGGTAGGAGATTTAATTGTTAGGATTTTTAAAATTAGAAGATTGTGTTATCGATTTGTTAGTGGAGTTAATGTGAGGAAGTTGTAATAAATGAAGAGATTTTTCTTCGTGGGGAGTGAGTCTTTTTGGGTGTGTTTTTTTAGATGAGCGAAAAGCTATTAATAATAGGAGAGACTCTGTTTTTTTGAAAGACTGTTTTTTTGAAAAAAAGCCAAGATCGTTCTTATGAACAGGGATCAAAGGCAATTTTTTGTTCTGCGAAGGTTGATGGTTAGAAATAGCGTGTGCGCTCAATGTATGTGGGCTGTGAAGATTGATATGAGTGTTTTTTTTATGAATTGTTTGAATTGTGGCAATTTATGTATGTAAACAACCCCACAGAAATTCTGAACGAGTCGATTAATATTAATTAGTTTTGAAACTGTCAGATCCAGTTAATTTATCTCATCGGAGCAGTTGAATGTCGGTTGATCCGATTGTGCAGTGTTTTAATTGTCAGATCCACTAAATCACAGAGGGGCAGCTAATGCCTGTTCGCCCATGTAGTCTCTGTTGATGGAAATTTTCAAGCATCCACTTCTGTTCTGGATAAGAGTCGATTTCTATGTACTAACGTAATGTTGTGTTGGCAATGGAAAACCCGATATGTATATATGTGTATAGCCATTGAATTAATTGCTGGATCGGTCGATATGAACATTTGGACGTTGGCGGTGATGATCAGTTCTATGTAATGCTGAAACTATGTGCGATGCCATCGGTACCTCTTTGCCATCAACATTTCAATCATGACTCTTGCTTCTACTCTGCGCTGCATAATTTTTTTAATCGAATTTGAATTGATTCACACGCTGTTTGGACACAATGTGGGCATGGCTGTATTGAGTTATATGAATGGCAGTTCAAAGTGTTTTATGGGGCGTTTGTTCTTGAACAGAATTGAGCTTTAATTAGTTAAGCTGCTAATACATCTTGATTGAGGCACATATGTTAGTTGTATACATCCAATCAGTGAAGACAGTGACTCTGGGATTATGAAAAGAGGAAAATGTTGTTAACAGTAGGAAAGTTCTAATTTTCCTACATCTTTTTTGGTATCAGAGCCAGTCACAGGTGTTGCAGCAAAGATGCCGCCAAGGCGAGGAATTGGTCGAGGAAGACCAGAACCACATGCAGTCTTGATAGAAGAAGTGCGGAGACTGCGTGAACGAATGGAGACAATGGAAACAGCCCAGAGAAGAGCACCTGATGGGAGAACTGAGAGTTCTTCAGAAGAATCTGATGAAGAGGTGGAAGCAGGAGAAGAAAATGAAACTGCCAAAGTCCTCAAGATGCTGGCAAAAGTTGGAAGCAAACCCAAGATAGAAATTCCTATGTATGAAGGGAGTTTAAATGCCGAGGAGCTCATGGATTGGATCAGATCCATAGATCAGTATTTCGATTATGAAGAGGTTGAGGAGAATAAGAGGGTGAAGTTTGCAGTCACTAGACTGAAGGGCCATGCAGCCATCTGGTGGGACGAGTTACAAACATCAAGAGTGAGAAATGGGAAATCTAAGATCAAGCAGTGGGATAAAATCTGAAAGCCAAGTTTTTGCCTAAAGACTATCATTTGAATCTTTTTAAGCAGATGCAAAATCTGAAGCAGAAAGGAATGTCTGTTAAAGAATACACTGAAGAATTTTACAGGTTAAATATCACAACAGGGCATGTAGAAGATGATTTGGAGAAAGTAGCCAGGTATATTAATGGGCTAAGGTATGAGATCCAAGATGAGATTAGCCTGTTAAGTTTGAAAACTGTTGAGGATGCCTATCAAGCAGCCTTGAAGGCAGAGGAAAAACTGTTGCGCAAACAAAACCAGAGAAACAGAGGTAAGAATCCAGCAAAAGAAGGAAGGATACTTGAATCCAAAATTCAACACTCTCAGAATGAGGCAGGGAGTGCGAGCAATAGAGCACCACAAAGAGGAGATTTTTGGCGTGGAAGGTTCGTGCACAGAGGCAGAGGCCGAGGAAGAGATGTTCGGTGCTTTGCATGTGGTGAATGGGGACATGTACAATGGGATTTTCCTCATCAGAGATCAGCAAACCAGCGCAACGTGAATGTTGCAGAAGCCAAGGAAGAGATTCCTCAACCTGAAGCTAAAGAGGAACCACCAGAAGACGGAGAGTCCCTATTACTGAAGAGGGTATTACCAGAAGGAGCTAAGGAAGCCAAAGAACCAGTTCAAAGGAAGACTTTATTCAGAACTGTATGTAAGTCCAAGGGTAAGTGTTGCAAGTTGATAATTGATAGCGGTAGTACTGACAACCTTGTTTCTACAGACATGGTGGACAAGTTGAAGTTGGAGAGAACAGTACACCCCACTCCTTATAAAGTATCGTGGCTTCAGAAAGGCCATCAAATTTTTGTAACTGAACAATGTCAAGTTGAATTTCAGATTGGTACTTATAAGGATGTCATTTTATGTGATGTAATGTCGATAGATGTATGCCACATATTGCTAGGGAGGCCCTGGCAGTTTGACCGAAATGCCATACATGATGGCAAAAGAAATACTTATACTTTGGAGAAAGATGGGCATAAGCATACACTACTGCCATTGAAAGCTGAAGCTGATAAAGAAGCACTTGGAGATAGTGTCACGTTGATGAATGAGAAGATCCTGTTGCAGGAAGATGAGAAGGGTAAGGAGATGCATTTTGCTAATGTTGGAAAACCCAAGGTAATTTTAACTTCTACAAATTTAGAAGATTTACCTGAAGAAATTCAAAATTTATTGAATGGTTCTGCTGATATTGTTGTGGATGAGTTGTTACCCATCAGGAGTATTAGCCACCATAATGATCTAATACCTGGAGTCAGTTTGCCGAATAAAGTAGCCTACAGGGTAATGCAGGAAAATGCCGAAACTGGAACAAAAATGGAAGAGTTGATGGATAAAGGGAAAATCAATGGAAGTCTTAATCCATGTGTTGTGCAAACAATACTCAATCCGGAAAAAGAAGCTGAAGGGCACATGAGCACAAATTCTCGAACCTTATATAAAACCACCATCAGATTAAAGATTGAAGGTTTGGAGGAACATGCAGTCTCCAAAGAAGAGTTGAAATTAGATTCGAAGAAAATCCAAGCAGTTGTGAATTGGCTAACTCCTAGAAGCATATTTGAGAGAGATTACAAAAGCAGATGGCAGGAATGCAGTAGCAAAAACAAACAATGAGCAGATATGAAGAGACGGAAAAGGGAATTCCAAACAGATGGTTTAGTCATGTATTGCAGATTAGTGCTTATACTAAAAGCCAAAAGAAGAACCACAAGGAGACGCCATAATAGACGAAAACACAAAACAGGAAAAAGGAAAAAGAGAGTGCCAAAGAAAATCAGAGGTCAGACTCACTATCAGTGTTTGGTCAAGTGGAAAGAGCAACCAATGCAAGATTCCAGTTGGTTGACAGCGGCTGAATTGCAAAGATATGGAGTAAGTCTTGAAAGTTTAAAGGACAAATCTTTTCTTCCCCGGGAGTCTGATGCAGGAGCATCGGAACTAGCCAGCAATGTGGAAAGTTGTCCACATGTTGTGGCTTGACAGGGTGAATTTCATTCACGGTTTGTTCAAATCCAGTTTATTGACGAGGGCGATTTCTCAATTAATTAGTTATTATAGTAACTTAGTGATAAGATTTGTTAAAACAGGTGTGTGTGAGCGCTAATAGGTAGGAGATTTTATTGTTAGGATTTTTAAAATTAGAAGATTGTGTTATCGATTTGTTAGTGGAGTTAATGTGAGGAAGTTGTAATAAACGAAGAGATTTTTCTTCGTGGGGAGTGAGTCTTTTTGGGTGTGTTTTTTTAGATGAGCGAAAAGCTCTTAATAATAGGAGAGACTCTGTTTTTTTGAAAGACTCTGTTTTTTTGAAAAAAAGCCAAGATCGTTCTTATGAACAGGGATCAAAGGCAATTTTCTGTTCTGCGAAGGTTGATGGTTAGAAATAGCGTGTGCGCTCAATGTATGTGGGCTGTGAAGATTGATATGAGTGTTTTTTTTATGAATTGTTTGAATTGTGGCAATTTATGTATGTAAACAACCCCACAGAAATTCTGAACGAGTCGATTAATATTAATTAGTTTTGAAACTGTCAGATCCGTTTAATTTATCTCATCGGAGCAGTTGAATGTCGGTTGATCCGATTGTGCAGTGTTTTAATTGTCAGATCCACTAAATCGCAGAGGGGCAGCTAATGCCTGTTCGCCCATGTAGTCTCTGTTGATGGAAATGTTCAAGCATCCACTTCTGTTCTGGATAAGAGTCGATTTCTATGTACTAACGTAATGTTGTGTTGGCAATGGAAAACCCGATATGTATATATGCGTATAGCCATTGAATTAATTGCTGGATCGGTCGATATGAACATTTGGGCATTGGTGGTGATGATCAGTTCTATGTAATGCTGAAACTATGCGCGATGCCATCGGTACCTCTTTGCCATCAACATTTCAATCATGACTCTTGCTTCTACTGTGCGCTGCATAATTTTTTTAATCAAATTTGAATTGATTCACACGTTGTTTGGACACAATGTGGGCATGGCTGTATTGAGTTATATGAATGGCAGTTCAAAGTGTTTTATGGGGCGTTTGTTCTTGAACAGAATTGAGATTTAATTAGTTAAGCTGCTAATACATCTTGATTGAGGCACATATGTTAGTTGTATACATCCAATCAGTGAAGACAGTGACTCTGGGATTATGAAAAGAGGAAAATGTTGTTAACAGTAGGAAAGTTCTAATTTTCCTACATCAATTACCTTCACTACAGAATGGGGGTCGTTCCAGTATACAGTTATGCCCTTTGGACTCAAAAATTCCCCTGCAATTTTCTCTAGGGTGTCGGTCGCAGTGTTCAAGGAGTTCATTCATAAGTTTTTGGAGGTATAATTCGACGATTCGACAGTGTTTGGGCTGGTCAAGAAGCATGTCTCTAGTCTGTGCTTAATGTTGGATACATGTAGGAAGTACCAAATCTCTCTGAACTTCAAGAAGTGCATTTTCTATGTACCTTATAGAATATTGTTAGGCCACATCATCTGTAAGCGGGGAGTGATGATAAACTCTCCTAATATTGTTCTCATTGTCAATCTGGAGCCCCCTAGGAACATAAAGCAGCTACGCGCAACATTGGGTCATACTTGGTACTATATTAAGTTTATTAAGTCTTATGCGCAGATCATTGCACCCATGGAGAAGTTGTTAAAGAAGGATTCTACATTTCGTTGGGATGATGATTGTCAGAAATGCTTGGATACTTGGAAGGAGAAGATATTTATGGTGCCAATCCTAGTATTCCCATATTGGAAGAAGGAATTTCTTGTGGATGTGTCTTGCATAGCGTTGGGAGTCATCTTAGCACAACCAGGAGCAGGAGATATCGATCACCCGATTTCCTTCGTAATGAAACTATTTAGGGATGAAAGGAACTACTCAACCACATAGCATGAAGGTTTGGCCATGGTTTATGCACTACATAAGTTCAGGCATTATCTACTAGGTGTGCACTTTAAGATGTACACAGACCATTCTGCTCTAAAGTACCTGGTCAATAAGCCTATGTTGGGGGGGTGGGGGTGCGAGGGGGAGGTGGAATCTGTAGGTGGTTTCTCCTTTTTCAAGAATATGATTTTGAATTCATAGTGAAGCCTGGGAGATTGAATGTTGGACTAGACCACCTGTCTCAGATCGAAAATGGAGAAGAGCCTACCAATATTGAGGAAGGATTACCTGATGTGTAGCTCTTTGTTGTCACAGTTGTAGACAAGCATTTTTTTGACATCATTCAGTTTCTATCTATTGGCGTAGCTCCTGAAGGTTATACAACACAGCAAAAGAAGGAACTAGTTGTCAGGGCTGCCGATTTTTCTGTGATTGCAGGAAAACTATATAAGATGGGGTCGAATGAAGTCCTACACCGATATGTACCTGAATATGAAAGGCACAGTATTCTAGCAGAAGCACATGGTGGTGTCGCCAGAGGACACTATGCAGGTAAGGCTACTGTGCAGAAGATCCTACGCGCAGGACTATGGTGGCCAATAGTACATAAAGATTCCAAGGAATACTCAGTGCGTGTGATGTGTGTCAAAGGACCGAGAGACCGTCACGAAGGGATGAACTTCCATTAAATCCACAGGTCACATTACAAGCATTTGATAAGTGGGCGATTGACTTCGTTGGACCTATTCAGCCACTAGGTTAAAAGATGAGAGCACAGTATACTATCACTGCGACGAAATACTTAACCAGATGGGCCAAGGCACAGCTTGTGAAGGGTTGTAGCACAGACACTACTACAAAATTCATATTTGATTCTATTCTATTAAGGATTAGATGCCCAAAATTTTTGATGAGTGATAGAGGGACACACTTCCTTAATGAGACAATTGCAGCTTTAACAGAGGAATTCTAGATGTATGATCAGAAGAGTACGCATATCACCCCCGGACGAATGGCACTATTGAAGATTTCAACAAGAACTTGGAGAATTACCTCACAAAGGTATGTAAATTTAATAGGAATGATTGGGATGTGCGCATACCAGTGGTTCTATGGACCTATAGGACTACCTGTAAGAAATTGACTAGGAAAACCCCTTTTCAACTGGTCCATGGAATACATAGTGCCCAGCCTAATAATCGCAGCAGTGACCGAGATGGCAAAACGCGACATCATGGAGGAACGCCTCTCACAGTTGCTAGCATTGGAGGAAGACTGCTTTTTGGTCGACTTTCATCAGCAGGTACAAAAAACTAGAGAAAAGGCATGGCACAATCAACACCTTCAAAAATGGCGATTTGGTACTAATGGATGACAGCAAGTTTATGAAGTTTCTAGGGAAGTTTCAAATGCACTAGTTGGGGCCATATATAATTAAGGACATTTTGGATAGTTCATCTTGCAAAGCTGAATGGGGAAATATTTTCAGGAAAGATTAATTGGAGCAGGCTGAAGGCTTCGAGGGACGATCCCACCCCTGCGCAATGACTACATGGACGCAGGAAATTCTTAGTGCTCCTCGCAGTTGAAAGAAAGCGCAGGACTATAAACTATGTTGCAAAGGAAAAAAATTGTCGAAGAAGAAAGGTTGTGCGATGTGTTGAAGGAACGCACAGATGGAAGTTGCAATGAGGTAGTTGCACCACAAGGAGGATTGTCATGTAGTCTACCCAGAAAATTACTATTGGAACAACCACAGTTGATTTGATGGATATTTTTCTGTTAAAAGGAGTAGGGGAAGTGCATTTAAGGCGCAAATCTGGGAAGATCTTTCGTGAAACTCGCATTTATGAGAAAGATTTATGGGGGAACAGACAATTTTAATTCAAATTGACTAATAAATATTGCACCCTTCTCCACACTTGGCCACTTTGTTTCTTGAGAATTTGTTATGTGTTTTTGCGCTTCAAGAGCCGAGTGAATTGTTGTATGTCCAAGAACTTGATTTGGGTAGAAGTTGAGCAATAATTATTGAAGAGAGGGGTAGGAAATATCATGGTTGCAACATCGTTTTTCCCTACAACAACACCCAGGTCATCAAGGCCAAAAGCTACTGCCTCCGTGGTAGGAGAGAAAAAATAGAAAAAGCCACAGTAAGCCCCGGTTCAGCGATCGTTGTGAAAAATCCAAACTAAGCATAGATAGAAGGGTCGTATGGAAAAGAAAAAGTATCATATGGAACCCCAGGACCTGGATGAAGAAGAGCTAACTATGGGGATTGAAAATATCAGTGAAGAGGGCACAAAACCAATTTCTCGGTTGTCGTCGTATATACCCCCAAGGAAACCAACTGCCAAAGTAACTAAGGACCCTGACTTGTTGAAATTCAAGGTATTCACGCCTTTGATGCCAAAGGAAGTACCTATTGAGGGAAACTTGTTGGCCCGGGTACCATTTCTGAAGATGGAGGATTGGGATTTGGTTGATCATGAGAAATTTCCGGAATTAGAAACCAATAAATACCTGAAATCAGTCTACTATGAGGAGGCGGGTGTCACAAGGATTGAACTAATGAAGTGGGCAGTCGGTGTTGAGTGCACAAGGTTTCTCAACATCGTGTACGTCCCATATTTTAGCCGCAACATTATTAATACTATTTTTGTGCGCTAATTGGTTGCGTTGGTTCATGATGGGCGCTTGTGGCTAGGAGGGCCCATCCCAATTGATGATATGTTGGTCGAAAGAATTAAAACGCTACCATATTAGGGAGTGAACCCCACCGACAATTTTGTTGGAAAGTCACAAGAGAAAAATCTCACGGATCAAATGAAGAGTGACTTTGGGTTGGTGAAGAAGTCACGAGGACATGCCATTAGCTCTATATCAAATGAAGCTGTGAGGTTTGTTGCATAGATCTTGGCATGAAAAATCATGACGAAGTGTCGTGCCAATGAAGTACCGGCACCAATGGTATCCTTAGTTGCGTAATGCAGCTAGGGGGTCCAATTCAATTGGGAAAAGTACCTCTGCTAAGAATTCTTGGATGATTGTCGTGAAGCCCGCGAGGAAGGAAAAGTGTTCCACTACAAGTGGCTATTGTTATTAATCACGTTAATATCTTGGAGGACGCCATAGGATTCCTAGTTACCAAAGACAAATACGGACTTGTCTGAGGCTGCAAAATTTGCCTCACTAAGGGAAACGAAGGACCCTGACCGTGTCATAAAAGCAAAATGTTATGGGTATTGTTTGAATCAAAATTGTGTATGGTGATTAACCAAAAGCCACGATTTTCACCCACTATGTTCAAAGAATATCATCGCATTACATATTTTATGGCCAATTTCCACCATGTATACATCCGCGCAACCCGCGATATGATGAAGAAATGGATAGCACTGATGTTTACGGTCATCAAAGATGATATCACATAGTCAGTCATTAAGTGGTTGGCTAATTGGATTCTTCCCACAGATGTTGTCGAAGGTATCACAGGGACTAGTGCCGAAGGCGCAGCAGGCACCAATAAACCAGTGCAAAAGGAAAAGAATAAGGTGACCATCAATCTAGAGAAAAACACCATGTAGGAACCAAAGGGTGAGCATGATGAAGAGCTGCATACTGAAGAAATGGATCAGGGTACTGAAGACCCCTTTGTAGACCTAGAGAACTTTGGTTCTCCTTTTATCCTTAAAAGGCAAAAAAATTTAGGTGCGAGAGGCGCACACAAGAAGCACAAGTCTGATAAGACTGCTAGTGCAGAGGCCATGGTCCTCAATGAGGGAAACCTTGATGAGATTGGAGACATTGTTCAGACTGTGACAGAAGAAATTTGGGGCCATATTGAACATCAGTACCAATCTGTTTTGTCAAAGGTCCAAGCGGGCCTCACAGAGTTATAGGTTCAGGCGATCCAAGTTCAAGCGAGCATGAAGCCAATGACATCAAGTAGTCTGTAGTCGGTCCTCACCTCAAAGCTCCGTGTTGTACCCCTGCCTAATGGATCCTTATATTTGAACGATTTCGTGGAACGGGAGGGTGCCCAGCTACCCAAAGACGTAAGTATTAACCTCGCGGTGCTCCCCCTATCCATATTGCATGAGTTACACCAAGGTGTAGCAGATGAGCTTAATGTGTGAGAGAAACAGGTTTTCATGGTGATCAAGGATGCGTAGATAACCAGTCAACAGATGTGCAATGAAAATCACAGATCTCTTTAGGACCGTGATGAGGCAGTTGCATGAATGGAACAGCTGGAGCATGCCATTTCAAGAGTATGCAGTGAGCTCCCCAAGCTCCAGATTCTGTCGAAGGTTGCTTCTGAAGATAAAGTACAGCAGCTAGTAGATGTGTTCCTAGAATTGAAGGCGCAGGTGGATAGAGTGTGTTTCAATCTGCAGGTCCAAATTATTGATCTTCAATTTAAATTGTAGCCCATTACACCACCGGAGATCAAAGAGCAGCGTGAGGCGACCATCAGAACCGAAAATGAAAAACTTGATGTTGCAATCAAGGAGTGTAGACAGTTGTTTGCGAAGCTTTATAACTATGGGCTTCGTTGCAAGAGGACCCATAGGTGAAGAATATCAAAGTTTCCATTGGAGATAAGAAGCTACATTATGATGAGATAAACGCAATGGCACGCACCCTAGCCCATGTACAATGGTTCACCTGATTGAAAGAGGGGACATCCCTGAAAGGATAGATTGAGGGGTTGCAGAAGAAGATGCAGATTATTACTGCATGAATGCAGCCATGGGAGGAAGAAGTAGGGCAGATCTCACTGACCATGGAAGGCACGCTTAAGAATATGCAGCGGACGCAGCGAACCATTGGCTTAGCAGTAGATGGGCCCACTATGGGAAATTTGGTGGAAGACGTGCGACAGGCAGTTGTTCAATACATGGAGGTTCTTTTCCCAATGAAGTCTTCATTCAAAAGCCTAAAAGCAAAGATCCAGAGCATAGCAACAGAGTGACTCGAGGACGAGTCACATAATTGTGTTGGGGTCCTGTTGGGATGAGGTGCCCTAGGTCAAATTTTGTTAAAATATTGTAAGTATCCGCATTTTGAGGAGTGGAGCGTGAGTAACACAGGTCAAATAGGAGTCAAGGGGTTTTAGGAAGGTGAAAAACCCTTATGATTTGGTATTTTTTTAGATCCACCCATGTTTTGAGGACCATGGTATTATAATAGAGAACGATATATAAAGGGATGTCTTAGCAAGTCTAAGGCAATAAATCACTTGTTACGGTATGATTTTGGGTCTGTAATTGTAGATCTTGTTGTGTTTTGGGCAAAGGGGAAGGCTCCTACAGTTGAGTGTGCAGAGACCTTGGTAAGTCTGCAGTTGAGTGCACGAGCCCCTGCAGTTATGTGTACGGGGTCTAGAAAGGTTGTAAAAGAGATCTAAAATAATACAAAGATATTTGAAGCAAGTTTGTGTCTATTTTTATGCACTGTGTATTTTTGGTACTTACGCACAAATAAATGATATTTGTTATATTTTATCTTAATTACTCCGCAAAGATCTAGTTCAAATGTTAGATGTTGTTTTATGCATGATTAGATAGTTACGCAAATCTTATAACTTTCTTTAACCAAAATTCATCTAAGTATCATGAATAAGGGTTCGTGAAGGTCAGATCTGAACTAAAACTGTAGAAAGTGCCTTAAATAACATCGCATAGCCTTCTCAATGCAAAAACATGGTTATAGCATCCCCTAATACTGCCTCGGGTGCGACTGCATCCTACGTTGCGCGGGTTGTTTCCGAAAGGGTTGGTAGTGTAGGGTTTTGTTGGTTAGCGCAGCTAACTCTGAACCTGGTTCCAAGCCCCCTCAAGCCAACAAATTATCAAGAACAAAAATAGTAAATAAAATGGACATGCATATTAGGCTCGAGGCCAAGGTAAAACCCCTGCAAGGGGAAAACCCAAAAAGAATATTTTCTCTTCTTATAGGATTTGCTTCAAATGAGAAAAACAAGACCCAAAACCCTAGAACAAGTCCTCATCCAAGAACTAAGTCAGCCCTCCAATAAGCCTTTCAAATAAATTCAAAGTATTCCAAAGTCCACATCCTTCAAATCAACCTTAATCTAGATCTTGGCCCTGCAACTTGATCTCCAACTCAACCTGCAATATTTCGGCTCTACAGCAACACAGAAACCCTAGTTCACATTGTACTTGTGAGCAAAAAAATTCAAGTTTTTTGACTCTTTATTTCACTATGGTCTCCTCCTTTTCTTCTTGTATTCTTTGGCTTCAAATCTTGACCTTCTTGTACAAACTTTTGTACCTGAAACTAGATCTGAAATCTCGGACTTTGTAGTAGCAAAAACCCCTAAAATCTCACACATTTGAGAAAATAAGACCCAAAGCATACTTTTCTTCTTCTCTTGATTTCTCCTTGCTCCTTAGACCTTCGTTATTCCTTTCTTCTTGCTTCTAAATTCAAATTGAACTTGATTCATGAGATATTAAATTGGTGATGAAGGAGGTTGAAGTTGCTTGTATATATAGCCTTTCCATGAGGTTGAATACCCCTCACTAGGCCGACTTGTTATTATCAGGGCCAACTTGTGATTTGAGGATCAAAAGGACTTTCTAGACTCAAAATTAATTATTTTAAAAGTTACATCTTTCCCAATAGGATCTTGTACAAATGATGTTGACTCTCTTGACTCATGACAATAAAAACCCTAGAAGCATGAATAACATGATTTACCTAGACGACCCATCAAAAGAAGCATGAAACTCATGCTTGGAAATAATTTGTCTTTCTTATTTTTCTTGTGACATAAGATATACATATTCCCTGAAGAGGGTGGACAAAGGCTTGGAAATCGGGAATTGGGGATATGCCCTTATACCACACAACAAACATGCTAGTTATTAATTGTAGCTCATGGCGATAGTACTTCTACTATGCGAACTCTCCACAAGTTGAGTCTTGGCAGTTAAATGGTGTTATGAGTAATCGCCCAATGCTCGTAACTTGGGAGATAATTTTAGGGCATTGGGAGAGCAGTAAGGTTCACAAAAGAGACCTTGTGTGCTCGCCTGGGTGTTGACTCAGTCGGTGTAGCGCAATGGCCAGTCATCTTATTGTAATCTGGATTCACTGCGATTTTGAAATCAGGATTTGGGACTCGGGATTGACTTGGAGAGGTGTAATTCTTCTCAACGTCAAGCTTGGATGGGAAATAAGGAGAAATCTCATCAATTATGAAAGCAAGTTTAAGGTGGACTATTTTTTGTGCTTGGTGAAGGTAACCCCTCTACTTTTTATTTGGTTCTCCAGTTGGGTTTTTATTTATTCAGTGGATGTTCTCTGGGTCATTTCTGAATGGAATCTTGTGGAGTGGAAAATGGACTAGGAAAGTGGCATTGGTAATTCTCGTAGTGGGGATTTTTGGGGTCTGAGTTGGGGGGTTTCAACTGCTCAAGCCCTAGATGCTGGCATTGTTTCTAGCTTGTGTCTGCCTCCGCTCAAATTTTACCACCTTCTTTGTTTTGGTCTGGCTCTCGTTTTCACCGTCTTCATTTTCCTTAGTCAGAGGCTTCTTATAGCTCTCTTTCTCCCTCTATTCTCCCCGTGTTGTTGCTAGTATGGGGTTAATTCCCTATGGGTGGGTTCTCTGGTTAATTGGGTGCATGTAGTGATCATTTGGAAGGTCGTTCGTCCAATTACATAAGGCATCCCTACCATAAGTTTAACCTAGAGTAAGTATATCTCTTCTCACTCCAGGGCTTCTCCTCGTTGGGTGTGTAATGTTTCGAAGCCAAGTAAGCTCCTTTTTTTTTGGTAGGGGCTCTATCTTCTGCTCCGAAAGGGAGTTTCGGGTCCCTTTTCACATCTCGTTCAATAATATTCATATTTCGGTGGTCATCTTGCGCCATCGTGGGTGGCCACACCGTGGGGCTGGCCACAATATCCCTATAGCTCGTTTGTCTCTCAACCAAATCTCTTCTTCAGGTAATTCTACAAGTATGGAACATGGTGGTAAGGTGGCTCACGCTCTCATTTGTTCTCCTGGCTGAGTAGATGCTCCATCTTCAATGGAGTCCACTATAGAGCAACTTAGAGGAATTCAGGAAAATATGGGCATTATTCGAGAATATCGATATGAGGACCGTAATGATTTGATTGCATATATGAATGAAATTCAATTTAGATAGAACGAGATTGTGGAGTAGCTGGATAATCTTCGTAGGATCCATTGTCGTACCAATGAGCGTCTTCGCGATCTGGAAGCTCGAGTTGAACATATTGACTTCCACATGTATGAAGCTGTTGGGTTTCATGTTGCACCTCATGTAGTTCCTCCCCATCCCTCTCCTTGATATGTTGTTGTCAGTATTTGTGCTCTTTTTGTCTCTCTTTTTTGATGTATGGATCTTAAGCCTGGCAGAAATAATGCTTGTAAGGATCAATCTTTGGCATACTTTGGCCCCCATATCCAATAAGTCTGGTCAGACTAAGGCTCGGGGGACCATATAGACAAATTTTTTAATATTTGTTTTTATGAGAATATAATAAAAAAAAAATGACTAACAAATAAAAACATAAGATATACTTATTGACATGAGTACAATGAAAATTATGAAGACCGAAACTAATTACATTTTCCAACAGTTAGTAGGGGTGTAGTAGCCCCTTACACAAGGTTTGGAGTAGCACCCCAAAAGATAAAAACAAATTATATATATATATATATATATATATATGCAGACCCAAGGATGGGGGGCATTCCCCAAGATGGTGGGTGGAACTACCCATGGTTTTATGTATGATTTTGGCCATGATGGTTTGTCTTGTGGTATTTTGTGGATCCAGTCAAGGGAACTACGATTATGTTCTAATCCAAGGTTAATGGATTGGGGGTTTATGAACGCTTCAACATGTATATAATGTATTGTAACATTGAAAGGAATATAATGAAAAATCAATCTAGTTTTCCCGGTTTTGGGTTCCAGAGAAAAATCTCTATGTATATTTTATGTTCTCGCCATTGCATATTTTTTATTTTTCTTAAGAATTTGTTAGCAGGAAATTTTTGTACAAGGTTAAAACCTTCACTAGAGAGAATTTATATGGTTTCATATAGGATTTCATTATTAATCTCTAAGGAAAACCATTATTATAGAAGAAAGAAGTGTGAGGCTCTAGATGAAGCATCCCAACAATCTCAACAGAGACGGTGAGATTGAGAATTGGATCCCTCTACTCACGCAAAACTATAATCTACACTCTATAACTAATTATCCTTCCTTAACTACCTCACCCCTTCTATTCCTTAATTAATATCATTGACTATTAATGATATTAATTAAGAAATAGCACCATCTAAATTATTTTATTTCATTAACAAATTAACCTAATTTAATTAACTTAAACTAACTTAAGTAATAAATTAACTATTAATAACTTAAACAATTTAATAACATCACAAAAATATTTTAATATAGTTATTAAAGCTATAATCATTAAACTATATAATAATTAAACATATTAACTATATTGAAAGTAATATATATTTATTTAATTTAAATATGTTTAAATATATATATATATATATTAATATATCTAAATCAACATTTAAATATATATTTATATTAATATTTAAATATATCAATTAATATTTAATATATGCACGTTCAAATTAATAGATTTAAAATCAATATTAATACATACATCTTATATTTAAATCAAAACATACCACTCATATTTATATTAATACATATTTAAACTAATTTAATTAAAATGTTGATATATTAATTTTACTTCAACTTATGACAATATCATTTTGTCGTCCATTTCTCATTGCCCGCTCCCTATTTATTATGCAATTCTTACTTGCTTTTTCTCGACCTTTTTCCTGACAATGGGTCTTGGTTTAGACTCGAAACGTCAACAATAAAAATGTCTATTGTGGAGCAATCTCCGACATCACAATTTCAAGATAGAGTTTCTAACATCCATGCATATTCATAATGTGTTTCATATTTCATTACTTCACTTGTATGTTCGTAATGTTAATCATGCAATTGATTGGAATATGATTTAGGTGGAGCCCAAGGGAGACTTCCGATCCAACTAGTGTGAATTTTGGACAAGAAGGTCAAGGTGTTCTGAAATCAAGCCATCACCTTGTTAAAGGTGTAGTGGACCCATTTCGTTCCTCAAGATGCTACATGGGAGCATGAAGATGTAATGAGGGAAAAGTACCCTCATCTTTTTAGATAATCTTATTTTTGTGCGTGTGTGTGTAACGCATTGAGGATAGTGCATAAATAAGGGGGAGGGGAATGTAACACCTCTACTTGACCTCTAGATTGTAAATAACATGTACATGTGAAAGTTAGGTTAGTGATCTTAAACATATTAACTAGGTCGGTGAACGAGAATTTTCTTTTGGGGCTAGTATGCGTGTGTGCATTTTTATTCTTATGTTTTGGGGTTAGTATGTGTGTGTGCATGTGTATTCTTATGTGTTGGGGCCAGTATGCCTATATGTAGGTCTTTTATATGTTTTGAGGCTAGAAAATATGGTATTGTGAACATGTTATCTTATGCATTTTAATAAACACATCACGGTTGCAAACCAAGTTAGACAAAAAGAGTATGGGGGGCTAAGTATCCATATGAATATAAAAAGGGGCCCATATGATTTAATAATCATTAAAAGAGAACATGTATATAACCAAATTCCATTAAGTGACTTTATAGAATGTCAAGTGTCAGGAAAAAAAATGTTGGTACTATGAGGCAGTTAGTCAAAGTGGATATGGAGGATGGCAGTTGTTGTCACTCACTGCCAAATGTGTTTTCAGTTGTCCAAAGTGAAAAAGAGCAGTGAAGTTTGAAGACATCACTCTATAGTGAAACCTCTGATTTTGAGCATGCAATAAAAGGGCTCCGATAAGGGGGCTAGCTAATGGACACGAGAAGAGCGAATAACCAAGAGCTAAGCAGGACAGGCGATCCCACATATTGGCAATCGCAAGTATCAGAAGGTGCAACCAAATACAGTGTCATGAAACCACCAAACGTCAATAACATTACAATCGTCGATTGAAAACCTCCAATAAAGGGGCTTTGATAATGGGGTTAGCTTGCGATCACATAAAGGGTTGAGGAACCAAGGGCTATCATAATTTGAGATCACAAACAAGTTGCAGCTGCAATATAAAAACCCTAATTCCAATCCGGCGATTGAGGAGCTCTAATATTTGGCCAAGCACCCGGTCATAGCCTCCAGTCATATGAGAAGAAAGGCACAAAGGGGCTAAACCAAATGGGGCGAAAGGATATCGGGACTCGTTGTTTTGTAACGCCTTTTAGTGTAAAAATCTTGATACAACGATGCCTCGATAACGTGGTACAGAGCTTTAAAGGTAGATGGGTCGGAAGCTGAGACTTTGAATAGAAGTATGGAGCAGTTGCAAATTGATATGGGATAATCCTGTAGAAGCCCCTGCAACAAGAAACCAAGGACTACCTAGGCCACAGAAATGAATTCGACTTCTTCGTTGCACGTCTTCGGACAGTAAATGGAGGCATGGGACTCAGGAAGACTTAATGGCTCAACATGGGGATCCACTCAGATACACAGTGAAGGACTTCCAGGACATTCTCCACTTCTACTCTGTAACAAGCAACCATAGTCGATCGCTACCAACTCCAGAGAGTGGATAAGCCGGTCAGTTAAGGCGAAAGCGACAGGAACCGGTCGTGCAGCTAGAGGGACACATTGTGATAGAGATGTGGCCTGATCAAGGGCCTTCAAAAGAAAAACAAAAGGATATTTTCCTCAGTCATATTTCAATTTTGCTTATTTATGTTTATTTCTATAATTTCTATGTATTTTCAAGAAAGGAATCAAATCCTTAAGAATCATTTTGGGCACCAGAGCTATCGCGGGCCGAGATAGATAGTCAATATGTCAGCTGGCCCTTGGCTAATATATTTTGTAAATATTGATTAAAATCCCCCCCTTCTCTGTATAAATAAGGGGGAGAAACACTTAATACAAGTTTCGGAATTTTGCACCCGCAAAGGTCAAAATTATGAGATTCCACTTTTGGTTCTATTTTCCTGTTCATAGGGGACTTGAGCAATATCTTGTTGAATGTAATAGACTAGTATGTTGGAATCATAATGGATTAATGAAACTCTTGTGATTCCAATAAGAGCAATGCGCAGTATTTTTTCCCCATTTGTAAGTCTCATTTCATATATGTTTTTCTTTCTCCGAAATTGTGTAATGAAGTTGTTGATCTCATCCACTCATGGTTATACGTATGTTGCTAAATAGTGAACAATACTTGTGTATATTACAGATTTACTTGTGCTAGTCTATAACTTACAGTACCTGTGTACAAGACAGATTTACTTGTGTTATTCAATTAACTTGCAGTACATGTATGAGCACAGATTTACTCACATTGTTTGGTGCTAGAGGTACCCATGAGGTATACGGCATGAAACCTTAATTTGCACACCACTCTTGCCTCTCTTTCATATCCTCAGTCTTCCATACTTCTGCCGGAATATTGTTGCTTAGGATTTTGTCTTATTTATAACCCTATGCATCGGATTCCCCTCCTCTCTTTCCTCCTCTTCATTTTACTACAATGCCAATATTGAGGCTACCTGTTGTTGTGTGTCGGCCACCAAAACAAGACATTTCTCTTTCAGGTTGACCCGATTTACCCTCTACACATTTGGATCCATCTATTGTCGTGAGTTTGCCTTACTGAAGGGTTATTGAACCAAGCCCCTTTTATTATCTTTTTAACTACGTGACAATTGGAGTGCAACAGGAACCCCACTGATAATCCTCCATGCACTCCTCTATTCAATATGTCCTCGGCACTAGTCTATAATCAACCCATAGGTTGTCTCTAGGAGGATTTCTATATCCCCTGAATCACTTGTGCCACAGGTGCTAGAAAGGCGACAACATCTTTCTGCCGTCGTTTCCGAGGAACGAATTAGAATATTTTTCCCTGGGTACGACAAATCTTTACATTCCCTCTATTAGATGAGCAAGGGAAGTGTGGCTTGAAGATATCTCACCTTGGCGACTCCAATGTTTCAATTTTATGGTAAACATCTTGGCGACTCCACTGTCCATATCTCTATTTGATCGCCCTAGATTTCAAGCGGCCTCCTACTCACTCTAATGCTAAAGCAGCCGAAAATGTCCCCTGCCTTTGAACTTGAGCTCACTCACCTAAAGGGGTTTCAAAATGGCCATTCCTGCATTCTTGGCCAACCAATTTTCCCCACTGGATTTTTCTTCTATTGTTGGTTATCCCAATCATGTCCCTTCATTTAATGAATGGAATACCTATTTGTCTAGATTCAATGGGAACACATATAGAAGGCCTAGCCAGCACCTCAAATATTTTCATGAATGCACGGAGCAAAAGGGTATTATTTTTTAATATGCACAAATGAAATTGTTCAGGTACTCTTTAGAAGAGGATTTTAGAGTTTGGTATAGAACAATACCTCGTGGTAGCATATCCTCCATAAAATGTTTTCATATGGCATTCCATCATTATTACAAAAGATTATACCCACCGAATGCTTTGTTGGAAAATTGTTGCACACATTTTAATGTCAAAAATATCCCTGAGGGTAATGATCCTGCTGAAGATGTTTGTGAGACTCCATTCCAAGAAGATATCTACTCACATCAGGAAGTATTGCCCATTGGTAAAGACAGGAAAGAAGGAAACATCATAGAGCTGCAAATAAGCCCTTAGAGATCTTATTCAGCCGAATTTGATGATTCACCTTCTTATGATTAGTATGAATCCAATGGGAAGTCGAGTGACACTGAACTACAACAGTCTCAGTCATGGGAAGATGCACAGAAAGAAGAGGCCCCATGCCATGATTCCTAGCCTTCGCCTGGAGAAGAAGTTCAAGAACCTCCTCCAAATTATGATTCATATTATTCAGAGGAGGATGAGATGGTTGCGGAGGTTCAAAGGGAGTTGTTTACCAACAAGTGGGGAGAAGGTTCCCAGCAGCAAATTTTTCAAGAAGAGCCCAAAGTTGAAGGACCAAGCAATGTTTGTGATTACTTATTGCAGAAAGGTCCCTATCGGGAATTCTCAGTAGGCCCTCCATTCTATGACTCTTACAGTTCAGAAACTGAATATTCTATTGCAGATTTCCAAGAGGGTTGGCCCATTGACAAATGGGTAGCAAAATATCAGCAACAAGCTTTTCTTGAAAATTCTAAGGCTGAGGAGCTGAACAGTATTTGCAGCTGCCCTGACCAAGAAGATATCAGTCAGCAGACTTTTCATGGAAATAAGGCAGCTGCAAATTCTTCTTGTTGGTCCTATGACCCTGTAGCTGATTACATGAGCACATTCTTTGGTCAGCATCAGAGGTTGTTTTTGGAGTATGCATCAAGTTTTTTGTTTGAAGATTTTTCATGGTGCATGCTTAGTTTAATTTTTAAATTTCAGCAACAGGGAGGCATTAGGTCCAGCACCCAAATGATGTTCTGGCTCAATTCAAGGGTAGAACTCACTTAGGTGAATTGAGCCCTATATGTAGGTAGGAGTTGTATATAAATAACCTCACTAGCTGAGCATTTACTTTATAGTTGGTAGAATTTGTTTTTCTGCATTTCAGTCTGATAACGAAAGGACTCTCTGCGAATAAAGTTTCATGGAGATTTTTTGGTTATATAACTTCATTATATTTTTAACTCCATGCCCAATGGTGAAGGCTACTATTCTACAGGTTCTCAACACCTTGCCAGCAAGGCACTATCCCCAGTTGGAGCCAATGTTGTCACTTACTGCCAAATGTGTTTTCAGTTGTCCAAAGTGAAAAAGAGCAGTGAATTTTGAATCCATCTTCCAAGCTAAAGAAGCTCTCAAATCTAAATTATTCCCTCTCCATTGGATATTTCTTGGAGTAATATTTCTAACGGTATGTGGAAGTCTAAAAATGGACTCCTAGATCAGAAGTTAGAGCAGATTGAAGCTGACCTTTGAAATCCAGAAAACAAAGAGAAAAAGACCAAGAGTAAGTTACCAGCAGATCGGAGGTCCTAGCTCATCACAAATTATAGTCGAATTTTTCTGGAAGCAGAAGTCGGCGAGGTCAGAGAAAAATGGAGATGGAGCGATCGTCGATATCGCAAAGGTCAGAGTAAAATGGAAATCGCCGATATCGCATATCTCATATCAGGTCTAGGCCATATCGGCAATCGATGATCGGCATTGTCAAAATGTCAATCTTAACCAAGTTGCGATCAGCGAACTCTGATGGTGTTAAAGCTTCAGGAGGGACAAAAACAATTTAACAAAGGATTTCAACGAAAAACCAAGTATCAACGGGCCTTTTCTCTCTCTTCGGGGGGGGAATGTGGCAGACACTATTGGGGTCAATAAAGAAGTAAGGAAGTTGATGTCATCATGACCTGGAATTATGAAGGACACGTGGCATGTTGATCTGGTATTTTCAGGGGTCCTATGGGGGCATATCGGGTGACACGTGTCACCGCTCAAGAAGTGACACGTGGCAATGATGATGTCACCCATAGGAAATCGGAAATCAGCGAAATAAGACATCACTCTGTAGTGAAACCTTTGATTGTGATCATGCAATAAAAGGGCTCTGATAAGGGGGCTAGCCAATCGACATGAGAAGAGCAAAGAACCAAGAGCTAAGCAAGACAAGCAATCCCGCATATCGACAATCACAATTATCATAGGGTGCAACCAAATAAATCATCATGAAACTGTCGAATGTTGATAACATTAAAATCATCGATTGGAAACCTTCGATAAAGGGGCTCTGATAACGGGGCTAGCCCGCAATCACATAAAGGGTCGAGGAACCAAGGGCTATCGCAATCAGAGATCACAAAAAATGCGGCTCCAATATTAAAACCCCCATTGTGATCTGTTGATCGAGGAGATCTGATATTTGGCCAAGCACCCAGTCATAGACTTTGGTCATATGAGAAGAAGGGCAAAAAGGGGCTTAACTAAAGGGGGCCAAAGGATATCGGGACTCGTTGTTCTGTAACGCCTCTTAGCATAAAAGTACCAATACAGCGATGCCCCGATAACGTGGTACATAGAATTGGTAGATAGATCAGCAGCTAAGACTTTGAATAGAGGTATGGAGTAGTTGCAAATTGATATGGGTTAATCCTATAGAAGCCCCTACAACAAGAAACCAAGGACTACACGAGCCGCAAAAATGAATTTGACTTCTTTGTTGCACGTCTTCAAATAGTAAATGGAGGCATGGGACCTAAGAAGACTTAATGGCTCAACATGGGGATCCACTCAAATAAACAGCGAAGGATTGTCAAGACATTCTCCACTTCTACTATGTAACAGGCAACCATAGTTGATTGCTACCAACTCCAGAGAGTGGAGAAGTCGGGCAATTAAGGTGAAAGAGACAGGAACTAGCCAAGCAACTAGAGGGACACATTATGGCAGACACGTGGCCTAATCAATGGCCTTCATAGGAACAACAGAAGGATATTTTCCTCAATCATCTTTCAGTTTTTCTTATTTATGTTTATTTCTGTAATTTCTATGTATTTTCAAGAAAGGAATCAAATCCTTTAGAATTATTTTGGGAAGCAGAGCTATCGCAGACCTAGACAACTAGTCAATCTGACAGCTGGCCCTTGGCTGATATATTTTGTAAATATTGATTCAAATCCCCCCTTCTCTGTATAAATAAGGGGGAGAAACAATTAATACAGGTTCTGGAATTTTACACCCGTAGAGGTAAAAATTCTGAGATTCCACTTTTGGTTCTATTTTCCTGTTCATGAGGGACTTGAGCGATATCTTGCTGAATGTAATGGACTAATATGTTGGACTCATATTGGATTAATGAAACTCTTTTGTGATTCAAATCAGAGCAATGTGCGGTATGTTGTCCCCCTCTGTAAATCTCATTTCATATATGTTTTTATTTCTCCAAAATTGTGTAATGAAGTTGTTGATCTCATCCTCTCATGGTTATACCTATGATGCTAAATAGTGAACAGTACATAGTATATTACAGATTTACTTGTGTTAGTCTATAACTTACAGTACCTATGTACAATATAGATTTATTTGTGTTATTTGATTAACCTGAAGTACATGTATGAACACAGATTTACTCACGATGTTTCGTGATAGAGGTACCCATGAGGTATACGGCATGAAACCTTAATTCGTGCTCCACTCTTTCCGCTCTTTCATCTCCCCATTCTTCCATACTTATTCCGGAATATTGCTGCTTAGGATTCTGTCTTGTTTATAGCCCTATGCATCGAATTCCCCTCCTCTCTTTCCTCTTCATTTTACTACAACGCCAATATTGAGGTTGCCTGTTGTTGTGTGTCGGCCACCACAACAAGACATTTCTCTTTGAGGTTTCCCCGATATACCCCCTACACATTTTGATCCATGTATTGGCGTGAGTTTATCTTACTGAAGGGTTATTGAACCAAGCAACTTTTATTATCTTTTTAACTACGTGACAATTGGAGTGAAACAGAAACCCCCTTGATAATCTTCCATGCACTCCTCTATTCAATATGTCCTAGGCACTAACTAGTCTACAATCAACCCAGAGATTGTCTCTAGGAAACTTTATATATCTCTTAAAGCACTTGTGTCGCAGGTGCTAGAGAAATCGTTCGCATCTTTCACCTGGAGAACAAGTTCAAGAACCTCCTCCGATTTATTATTCATATGATTCTCAGGAGGGTGAGATGGTCATGGATTATTAAAGGGATCTACTTACAAACAAGTGGAGAGAGGGCTTCCAGCAAAAAAAAAATCAAGAAGAGCCCAAAGTTGAAAATCCAAGAAAATTTTGTGGCTACCTATTGAAAAAAGGTTCCTCCCTGAAAATTGTTCAAGAAAGGGAGACAGCTACTAATTTTCCTCATCAGTTCCATGATCCAGTAGCTCACTACATGGTATCTTTCTTTGGCCTGCAACAATATACATCTATTCCAAGGTATGTGTCAAACATTTGATCTGAATCTCTTATGGGTGCATACACATGTTAGCCACTAATTTTCAAGAACATGACCCCATTATGAGGTTCATGAAGGAGATCGAAAGAGTTGAACATCAACTACCAAGTTGGGGGCACATATCAAAATTTTGGTCCAAAGATTTTTCTTGGTGCATGTTAGTTATAATTTTTAAATTTTAGCAGCATGGCGGCGTTAGGTCCAGCACCCAAATGTTGGTATGGCTCCATTGGAGGGTTGAACTAACTTAGGTGAATTTATTCCCTATACGTAAGTAGGAATTGTATATAAATAAGCTCACTAGCTTAGCATTTAGTTTCTAGTTAGAATTTGTATTTCTGCATTTCAGTTTGATGAGGAAATGACTCCCAGTGAATAAAGTCCCATGGAGATTTTATGGTTGTATATGTTCATTATACTTGTAACTCCATGCCCAATGGTAAAGGCTACTTGTATGCATGTTCTCATCACCTTTCCAGGAAGGCACTGTCCCCAGTTGGAGCCAATGTTGTCACTCACAGCATTATGTGTTTTCAGTTGTCCAAAGTTCCAAATATTAGTGAATTTTGAAGCCATCTTCCAAGCCATGGAAGCTCTCAAAGCTAAATCAGATCCTCTCCATTACATAGTGCTCGGAATGATATTTCCAACGGTATATGGATGTTCGAAAATGGACTTCTGGATCAGAATATTTGGCATGTTGAAGTTCAGGGGTTTTTTTTCCTTTGAAATGAAGGAGAAGAGCGTATCGGAGGTCCGGGAGCACATCGCAAATTGTAATTGGATTTTTCTAAAGCATAATCAGGAGAGGTCAGAGCAAAATTGCAATCAGTGATCGTCAATATCGGCAAGCGGCAGTCAGAAGTCCATGGCACATAGTATATCGGATATCGGGGGTTCTATCGATAGGACATATCAGCGATCGCACATCAGGGTCACATCGCATATCATCACATCGCATGTCAAAGCTCCAATGTATCGCAGGTCGCAGCAACAAAGAAATATAGGCGATTGGAAACCAGCGATCAGTCATATCGACAAATCGGCACATTGTCGGGGTGACAACTCTAAAATGTTGTGATATCACAAGTTGCAATATGTCAGTGTTAAAGCATCAAGAGGGGCCAATTTCGATTAACAAAGAAATACAACGTAAAACCAAGTGCAGGCAGGCCTTTTCTCTCTCCTCCAGGGAGCCACATGGATGAATACTATTGTTCCCGATAAAGCCACGTGGCATCTGACATCATCATAACGTGGCAATATAGAGGACACGTGGCATGCATATCTGGCATTTTCAGGGATCCTATGGGAGCATATCCGAGTGACATGTGTCACCACTCAGGAAGCAACATATGGCACTGATGACGTCATCAATCGAAAATCGATGATCAGAGGTAGCAATGCATTGTGCATCACAAGGTATTTGTCGACTGTGAACCGCTAATAAAGGGGCTCCAATAAGGGGATTGGCCCACTGTCACATAAAGATTTGAGGAACCAAGGGCTAAGAACTAAAGCACTATCGGTGATTGGTGAAATTGAAATGTTGCAACTCCAAGTTAAACCCTCGATTGGAAATCACCGATAAAGGAGCTCTGGTACAGGGGCTGGCCTACAGTCACATAAAGAGTTAAAGATCCAAGGGCTAAGGCTAAACATAGAGGGTTGATCAGTGAAATTGAAATGTCACAACTCTAAGCTAAAATCCTCGTTTGAAAATCGCCAATAAAGGAGCTCCGATATAAGGGTTGGCCCACGATTAATGATAACTCAAAGAAGCAAGGACACAGGGATGAGGAAAAGCACAGAGAGCTATCAGCAATCAGCGGATTTGGATGCCGCAACACTGTGAAGTTTGCAATATAGGACTTCTTTGATATTGCACTGTAGCGAGACTACTAGACATATCAGGCTTTGATAGTGTAATATAGGGACGGCTAAAGGGGCAGATGAGTTGGAAATTGTTCATAGGAACTGTTATGGCCATCATGGGTGATCGCTTCTGGTTCCTATAAGTGAAGAATTAAATCTGTTAAGACCGAAAGCGACAGGAAGACTAGCTGGATCATTGAGGTAGAGACATGGCCTGAGCAGAGGCCATAACAGGGTCATCTGGGAGATATTTTCCTCCCATCATCATTGTGTTTTCCTTTTTCTTTTTATTTCTGTAATTTCTATATTTCCAAGAATGGAATCAAATCTAAATGTAATCATTTTAGGTAGCCAAACCTTTGCAAGCCAAGATAGATGGTCTATCAGACAGTTGGAGCTCGAGCTGGGATATTTTGTAACTGTTAATTCCAGCTCCCCCTCTTCTTATAAATAGGGGGAAGAAACACTTAATCAAGGTTCCGGAATTCTGCACCCGTAGTGGTCCAAATTCTGTGATTCCACTTTGGTTCTAATTTCCTTTTCATGAGGGACTACAGTGATACATTGTTGAATGTAATGGACTATTATTTGGACCCTTCAAGTATTAATGAAACTATTATGGTGATTCCAAGCATATCAATGCGTAGTATGTTTCCTCTTTGTAAATCTCATTTCATATTTATTTTTCTTTCTCTGAAATAGTGTAATGAAATGAATAGTTTCTCTTTGATTCATGGATTTATCTAGGCTGCTAAATAAGCAAACAGTCCTTGTGTTTAAGACAAAGTTACTTTTGTTAGCCTGTAACTTGCAGTACCTATGTACAAGATAGATTTACTTATGTTATTATATTAACCTGCAGTGCCTGTGTGAGCCCAGATTTACTCATGCTATTTGGCAATAAAGGTACCCATGATCTATCTGGCATGAAACCTTCATTAGCGCTCCATTGTTTCTACCATTCCACCTCCTCCCTCTTCCAATTTCTACTGGGACATTGTTTCTTAGGATTCTATTTATTTACAGCCCGATGCATCGAATCCCCTCCTTTCTTTCCTCCTCTTCACTTTACTACAATGCCAATATTAAGCTATTTGTTGTTGTGTGTCAGCCACCATAACAAGGCATTTCTCTTTGTTTTTGGCTTGATTTACCCCCTGAACATTCGGATCCATGTCTTGGCTTGAGTTTACCTTAATGAAGGCCTATTTGAACCCATCCCCCTTTTATTATCTTTTCAACTTCGTGAAAATTGGAGTGTTGTCGAAACCCCTCACTGATAATATTCCAAAGCACACCTCTATTTATTATGTCATAGGCACTAGTCTACAATCAACCCAGAGGTTGTCTCTAGGAAGCTTTCTATATCTCCCGAATAAATTTTGCTACGGGTGCCAGAAAAAGCGACAACAGCAACAAGAACTCATGAAGTCCCAGCGTTGAGAACATCCTTGTCTCGCTGAGTTAGATGTCCTGGGGGTGGTTACATAGCCTAAAGGACTGCAAGTGCAGAAAAGGGTGTGCACCAATTGGGTGTGATCTTATGGGGATGTGAGCTTGGAGGTTGGAAGTTGTTATGGTTTGATATGAGGGCTTAGAGGGTACTTGAAGACCCTAGGAGGGAAACAAGAACTCTTGAAGCCACAGGACTCTGAGAACATCCATATCTAGTTGAGTAAGATGTTTTGGAAGTGGTGGCACCATGGGTGGCATAGCCTAAGAGACTGCAAGTGCAAAGAAAGGTTGGAATTACTTGGGTGCAGACTAATGGAAAATGTGAGTATGTAGGTTGGAGGATACTAGGTTTCGGTACCTTAGTCGATTGATGGTACTATACATGTACCTGGATTTGGGTGAGTTGTTACCCCATGGAGTCAAAGCCTCAAATCGTGAGTGAACCTTTGTTGAAAGGAATTTAATAGTGGTCTATGGCTGGCAGGAATGTCAAATATCTACAAGAAATCAGAAAAAACAACAAGGTAAGTGTTTGCTTTCTATGTTTATTTATTTTTATTTGTAATAATTCATAGATTTTTTTGAAATGTAAATGAAACATAATTTAATAATAATATTTGTTCTAAAATACAACTGTGCATAAGTATTTCATTTAGCTTGCATCTAGTCATGCATTTCACCATGCCATAATTTCCCAAAAAAGGGAATTCGCAAAATACAGGTTATTAGTAATGACAAACACATAATTAGGCCTAAGTGGTTGGAATTAAAATGAATAGGAAAATTGTTAGAAAACCCATATTACAGAGAGTCATAGGTCTATGAGTATGCCCTAGAGATGAGTGGAATGCACCAATAGATGGTTGGAATAAGTTGGCATTAGGTTGGGGACATTACATTTCTAGCTAGGTATGATTGTGAAGTCAAGCACATAAAATCAAAGGACAACAAGATCATTGATGCACTTAATAGAAGTATTCATAAAGTGTGTGTTATAGCCATCAATGTATGCAAATCTAATCTAAAATTCAAAATTCTATAGGCTAGAAATAAAGATCCACATTATGTACAAATTAAAGAAAGCATACAGTGAAATAATTTGCAATCCAAGTAAAAACACTATGAGTTATGTGAGTATGGATCTCATGTAAAAAACCAAAATTTATATACCAAATTCACAAAAGGTGAAAAAGATGGTAGTGGATGAGATGTGGAATGCACCCCATGCTAGGCATCCAAGGTATCAAAATACTATACAAAAATCAGTACTTTTGGTTAGATATGAAAAGCCTGGAAGTGGTTGATTATATAGCTACGTGTTTGGAGTGTTAAAAAGTTAAATCTACGCATAGAAATCTAGTTGAATTGTTACAGCCCATACTCATTATTGAATGGAAGTGGGAAATTATTTAGATTGATTTTATTACCAAACTATATAGGAATGTGAGGCAACATGATTCATTATGATGATGTTGAGTAGGCTTACTAAGGCTAATCATTTTATTTCAACATAGTCATCATATAAGGCAACCAACATTGTAGAGATACACATAAGAGAAATTGTTAGTGTACATGGAGTGCCTAAGGCAATCATTTTAGATAGGGATCCAAGTTCACTTCCAAACCCTTATATCACCTAAAATCAGATGAATAGATTGAGAGGTCCAATCAAGTGATTGAGGATATGCTCAAGATATATGTAATGACAAACCATCAAAGTGAGAAGAATATTTGCATCTAGTCGAGTTTGCATAACAGGTATCAAGGATCCTTGAAGATGAGCCCATTTGAAACCTTGTATGGAAGGAAGTGCATTTCACCTATAATTTGGGACAACCCAACAAATAGGGTAATTTTTAGGTCAATTTTGCTCAAAGAAATGGAAGAAAAAGTGATGAAGATCAAACAAAACTTAAAGGTTGCCCAAGATACGTAGAAGAGCTCTGCAAATGAAAACAAGGGTAAATAGGGAATTCATAGTTAGAGACCATGTATTCCTAAAAGTGAAGGCCAGAAAGAGTTAATTACAATTGGAAAGTTGTTTAAATATGACAGCGAAATATTTTACACCCTTCACAATTCTAGAAAGGATTCTAACAATTGCATATCAGCTTACACTATTTGCATCTATAAATATATATAATGTATTTCATGTATCATTACTTAAGAAATATGTGATTGATTCTAACCATGATTCAATTAGTGTGTGATTTGAGTCAAGTCAAAGGGTAACTTTTAGGTCCAGTCAATATGTGTATTGGATGGGAAGGTCAAAGTGCATTGGAATTGAGCCATTGCACCGGTAAAAGTGCAATGGGCACATTTAAATCATGAGGACACTACATGGAAGCATAATACCATCAGGGAAGAGTACCCTTAGCATTTTGAGTAGTTTTGATTCTACATATGTATATGATGCATTGATCATAATGCATAAATAAGGGGGGGTATGATCTCTTGTGTGTATTGTAAATATTTTATTAGGTTGATGAGCTAGGTTATGATGGATCTACCCATGTATTTATGTGTATATATTTGTGTTGGGGCCTACATAATTGTCTATATGTTTTGAGGCTAATGTCCATTTGATTAAGGCCAAAGATCCCATATCCTAAAAGGTCTACGAGCTTAGTGATGTAATATATAATTACAACCATGCAAACTTGAGTGGGCTAAAGTTTTGAAATGTTGATTAATTGATATTGGCCCATTATGGTGAGGATTCAGGGTTAGGTGTGCCCCTAAAGTGGGACCGAGTGTCTCTGGACATTTCGACACTTTCGAAGTCACAATTTACTACTAGTATTGACTTGTGGACTATAGGTACTAGATCCACCCATTTTTTCTTGTGTGTGTGTGTGTCACCACCACTGCAAACCAATTTAGGCACAATAAATGGCCCACTAGAGGGAAAGTTGGGGGGGGGAAGTGTATTTCCTAAGCCAAATAAATATTATAATATTCCCAAAGTCACTTTATGAATATAATCCAAGGTCATGAAACATGGTCCAAACCTAATTCATAATGGAATATTATATCCTAAGCCCAAAAAATAAGGGGAAGAAAGGTCTACATGAGTTCAAATGTGGTGGGGATATGTTCTTCAATGGACATTTGGAAAAAAGACTTCATGCATACATAAGCCTTGTTTCCCATCATTCAACCATCATTTATTCATTATTATTTCCTAGTTCTTGTTGGTTCATGCTAGAAACTAGAGGGTAAGTGAACTTGGATAGCACACTAAGTCCTATGAACTATTAAACCATTGTAAATTTTTAGGTGGGATTCTATTGCCAATTCTCCTTGAGTTTCCTTATATAAGGTCGGATCTAAAAGATGGAATTGGTTGAGAAGGATTGCCCAATGTAGGCCTAGGGGTGCCTAAAATACTCTCAAGGGTATCTAAATCTCTCAAAGCCACTATACTCTAAGACTTCATGGTTGGCCTGTGTTGGAAGCCCTAAAAGGGGAGTAACATAGTCTAATGGACTACAAAGGTAGAGAAGGGGTTTTGTTTCTTTGGATTGTGTGGGTTCAAGAATAAGAGATCATAGGTCGAAAGGCTTGCTAGAATTGGTGCCTTAGCCTAGTACTTGTTTGGTACCGACTATGTAATCATAGTTGGCTCTAACTGAAACTTTTCCCTAATGGAGTTATAGCCCCAAGTCGGTAGTGACCCACTATTGAGAGATTTAGGGCAATGAGGTCAGTTATTAGGTGGAACATCTGAGATCTACAACCAATAAGTTATTTTTATAATAGATAAGTGTTTCTATTATGTTGTATATATTCTTGTGTGTACGTGTTGTTCATATATTCTATATCCTATGCATATTTGTATTGCCATTTTGGTCATGTTAGTCATTGTATTTCATGGTAGTACGGATGAAACATCCATGAAAATATTGATTTATGTTATAGAGGCACCATAATGAAGGAATTCAATCTAGTAATGTGACTTGAATATGTTAGAAAGCAATTAAAATGATGCTAACAATAATTCGAATGCAATTCAAATGATGCTAACAAGAAGTGAGCTTGGTGACATAATTAGTGTTGGTATCACAAGTTTTATGAGCCAAATTAAACAAAAAAAATATGAAAATATAATAAATATAGAATTATACTAGTAAAAGCATGAGTTAGAGAGGAGTATAAACCCACAGATTGAGAGACATGTTACTTGGTTGACATAATCTATTAATGGATTGCTTCAACTACATTGTTCATCTGTGTGTACCATCAACCTACCTATTGGGTCGAATGTCTTGTCAATTTAACGTCTTAAATTGCTCTATATAAATTATCAATCCGGGTATCGTAAACTGATGAAGTGTGGTGCACCATATGTGCTTAGTTAACCTTTTTCTTACTTCGTTGTTTTATAGATTTTATTTTGTTTTGGGGTTTTGTTTTTGTTGGTTTCCTAAAGTGTCTAATGCAAATGGAAATCCTATTCTAAGGTCTTAAGAATACTTTTAAAGGACAAGTATGGATAGAGATTTCAAGATAAGGCCTAAGTCCTAAGTCCCTAATGGTAACTTCCAAAACTTTAGCACTTCAAAAGATCTCAAAACATGTTATTGATGGAATTAGTACTTGAACAAAAGTGTAAATATGCAGCTACTTCAATCAAAATGGAATGCAACAACCAATCAATGAGCTAGTGACTATGAAACCCAGTATCATTGCTGCTATATGAAAAAGAAAGTAAAAACTGAACTTAAAGAAACTCAAAGACTGAAAGCAAAGCAACTAATTCATCACACTACTTCAACTCTTCTGATACTTTACCCTTCAACTCAATCTACCTTATGGGAAGCAATCATGAACAAGTTAAGCAATATGATATCTAAATTGCAAGAAATTAAATTGCATAAAGGAAACTAATCACACTACTTCAACTCTTCTGATCCTTTACCCTTCAGCTCAATCTACCTTATGGGAAGAAATCATGAACAAGTTAAGCAATATGATATCTAAATTGCAAGAAATTAAATTGCATAAAGGAAACTAATCACACTACTTCAACTCTTCTGATCCTTTACCCTTCAGCTCAATCTACCTTATGGGAAGCAATCATGAACAAGTTAAGCAATATGATATCTAAATTGCAGAAAAGTAAATGAGCAAAACAAAACTGATTGAAATAACAATGCTGGAATCAGAACTCAAAAAAAATAAATCAGCAGAAGGACAAGATGATTCTGTCATGTCATTAGTCATTAAAAAGCTATGTGCATTACTAACCTACAATCAACCGGTTGAACACACTTGCATGAATTAAAATTGCATGAATGAAAGATCTAATCTATCAACTTGAAAGCAATCAAATGACATAATGAAATCAAAGCAAAATTACAAATGAAATCTACTCTACCTTACATTCTAATGTGCTCCATGACATCTACTTCACATCTCCTTCCATGTTGAGAACATCAAAGCTTTATTCAAATTCTTCAAAATTACAAAGTACAACAAAGCTCTCCAATTTCAAAAGCCATCAAGGAAGAACTACAAACTCCAAGCTAAAGAACTCACAAGCTAAAAGACTAATAATCTAAGCTCTCAAATGAAGGAGAGAGATCTCCTATTTATACAAAAATATGAGAAGCCATCTCATTAATGAGAATCCATGAATCTCTCCCTCTACCTCTAGAGTCCTAATCAAAATAGGAACTGATAAGACACATGTCTTCTTAGAGTTACAATACAATTAGGAGATGTAACACATATCCTCATGATCCCATGATTCTTTCCACTCAAATTCGAATTTGGCCTTAGAGTGCCACATAAGAGTCTTCTAGAAGCCTCCTTTCAACCTACACATGTCAACAATCTCAACCCATTTGTTAGGTATAAGCATATGCACATTATTTTCTAATGTTTAACCACAAATTCACTTAAAAGGCTTAGAAATAATAAAGATTGGAAAAACATAAAGGTGGCCCAATGATAATGAAAGTGGGATGAATGTGGTGACATAGTAGTGAAATGGAGGTGAAATGGAGGTGATATAATGGACATAATAGTGAAAGTGTAATGGAAATGAATGACATTTTCAAGACTCAACATCGACCTGATTATTCAGTGAATGGGCATGTTACACTCATCAATAGCTTAGTTGAGTCAACTTTTCATACAAATATGCTAACAGAGGTAGAGTTTTGTAATAATGTCCCTCAAGTGAGTGACTAGGTGGTGTTATGAAACATATGCATAGGGTACTTTAATGAGGCAAGTTCAAAAACTTCTATGTAAAGTGAGATTCAAAGGTCATGTTCCTAAACTAAGAACATGAAATAACCTTCAATACAACTTCCAAACCCAAAATAAATAATTGACTAGAATTAAATGCACTTTAGATGCTAATGAAAAAGCAAGTAAACAAACAAACAAAAAATAAAAAATTATTAGGAGGAATTTTGCAAAAAAAAAAAAAAAATTCTTAAATTTGAACTAACATGTATTAACTCCTCAAGAATACCTTCCTCTTCTTATGGGTAGTTGAAGAAGGTTCTCAACCTACAACAATTATTTGATCCATACAATGATTAGATATTCTCCACTAAAGGGGAATGCATCCAAAAAAAAGCAATGGTCTATGAAGATGACACTATGGGGAGAGTTTTTGAAAAAAAGATGAACTATTTATTGTTGAAAATGCAACAAGAAAATCCTAATTTAATTTTGTCCTTGAATTAAATTGTAATTTCAAATCTCATGACAGCTTATAATAGTTAACTAAGTTAATTTGACTTTTTTGGCTCAATTAATTCGAGTTGAGGGTCTAACTAGAGTCATGTAGAGTGTCTCCTATTTTTTAGGAGCTCTAGTTGAGTTTATTTTGAGTTGTAATTATTTAATTCAATTTAACTAAGTTAAATTTAATTAAACTAGTTCCAACTGATGGAGGAATTAGTGGGAGATCCAGTAGTGGGGTGTAACCAGCACTGATCAATGAGTAAACTAAACATTCACTCATAATTAACTCATGCATGTCAAATCAGAGAAAGACCCAATTGAAATTGGAGTTCAGGGACAGTGTACTATCAGTTGTCTAATCATAAGAATTGTACAGGTGGTGCATGCAATTAAAGAAAGGCCTATGAGGATTGTGCAATTCATATTTGTATAATTTCGGAATTAAATATGGGTTAGTTCCCTAGGAAACTGCACAAGGAAATAGGAGCTTGGCATGCAACTAAATTGGCTAAGTATTGGCTTGAGCTTGTTTGTGAAGCAGTGAGATAGATAGAGATAGTGCAGATATTTCTTGGGCTTGAGCAAAGCATTGTAATATTCTCATACTTTATGGTTAATGCAAGATGCAGATAGTAGGGGTTTTAGCTATGGCTTTCCCTAGAAAATTATTGTGTTATATGTGATTGAATTCTTTCTCTTTTATGCTTCGTGATTTCATCGATTGTTTATTGTTTCCGCTGATGAGTAGAGTATATTCAAGTTAATTGTTTTAGCATATTGCAATCTGTAATTTGAATCTACAAGGAATTTCTACATGGTATCAGAGCTTAAATCATTATAGAAGATGAGAATACGAGTTTGTCTTTTGCAAGATAAATCAAATTTGCAGTGTCATACTTCAAAGCCAGCAGGATGTCGTTCTACGGATTGAGACTCAAATATGCCCTTGAGGGTAGTTCGAACTATATTGCTTGGAAGGACAAGATGGAGGCAATGTTGGAAGACAACAGGCTTAAGGAATTCATAGACAAAGATATTCCTAAGCCAATTAGTGCTCAGGATCTGGTAGAGTGGAGAAAGTGTGTCGAAAAGGTGAGAAGGATTATCCTAGGAGTTCGAGATCATATTGTCTTGAACCTCCACAGTAAGGAAACTCCATTTGCAATGTGGAAGGCCTTAACAGATCTATTTCAAAACAACAGTGACCACAAGAAACTAGCACTGAAGGACAAACTCAGAAAGATCAATATGTAGAAGACGATATTATAGTTGTTATAGTTTTTGAAGACGATCTGGTGACCCTAGCACTTATAGGCCTTCCCAAGAGATGGCACAGCTACCAGGACTCAGTTAATCGGAGGGAGAAGCTACCAGAGTGGGAGTGATTGTGGTCCGACTTGGGACAAGAAGAGATTAAGACGAACAATAGAGATGGATCCTCATCCAAGCACGATAAGGAGGAGAATTGTGCCTTAGCTAGAAAGGTGAAGAAAGGGAAGGGAAATTCATCCCACTCCAAATCAAATACCAGTTAGGGTGGAAAGAAGAAGTACATGTCTAAGATTAAATGTTTTCATTGTCATGAGCTAGGACACCATGCTATGAAGTCTCCACACAAGAAGGCCGGTAAGAATCCCTCATGAGGAGTGGAAGGTGAAGCTCTTGCTTCACAATTTGAACTGGATTTCACCCTCATCGTTTGCATGGTGACATCGGTGATGGGTAGTGTGTGGTACCTGGATAGTGGAGCCTCATTCCATATGACCAACAACAAAGAGTTCTTCAGTGACTTGGAGGAGAAGGACCTCAAGATTCACATCGAGATGGGATATGATGGGAGGTATAGCACAAGAGGCATCGGTATTGTTTGTTGAAGAATCTAGGGCAAAGTAGTGTAGTGTGATTCTTCGTTACTTGATAACAATTTGTGGAGTCTTTTTATTTTTCTTGTTAGCTTATGCTTATTATTATTATTATTATTATTAGTGCATATGTGTGTACTTCATCAAACTACTACCAAAACAAAATAACAAGAACACAAAGTTTGGCTCTCTGCCAGGGACAAAACCTCTCCACTCTTGAGAGGAAAACCCTTGGTAAGTTTTCTCTTATTGAAGCTTCTTATTTGAACAACTATCAAATCCTAGACCCTTGACTAAGATATCCTCCAAGCATAATTCAAATCCTTCCTTTTTCTGAACTATCACTTCTGACACATCTTTTGGCACTTTGTCTTCCAACACTTCATCTTCCAATTAGAGTCCTTTTTACTTTAGAATGATGGACTCCTTCACTAGGCTTGTGAGTCCTTGGAGGCTTGATCTCTCACCCAAACAAAGAACTGTTAGTTGTTTTCATACCCTTACTGTACCTCGCACGTGTGACTATTTCTAGCCCTAGAAACAGTGCTCTTCTTCCTTGGCTTTCTTTATTCTTGCTTCGTTTGTGAGGGTCTCTCCTTCGCTTTAGAGGGCGGCCTTGTAGACCTTAAATTCCAACCCAAATAGTGATGATACCCGAACTATTCTTTTCTGCTTCTATGGCCGCAGTCAAACTTTCCTTGACCTCACAAGTGTGACTGTAGTTGCTTCAGAAATGTCCTCCTTTACTTCGTTGTCCTGTCTTCTTATTACGTTGCCCTTGTAGCCCTTTTCCTTGTATTTTATTCGTCCTGTCTGTTATCACTTAAGAAATGATTTCTAAATTCAAAGCATCAATTCTATTCCAAAGGATTGGTGTTAGCCTTGGTCTAGTCTTTCCATGGTTGCTTTAGTGTCTAAGATCTAGAAAAGAGTCTTGTTGGTATGGTCAAATAGGGTCAACACTCTGTTCTTGCCCATCACTGGTCCCACATCACACATTATTTCCATGTGTCAAGCTTGTGTCAAGGTTTACATTTTACATTTGTTCCTAAGTCATAATGTTAGATGGTGGTTAAGTCGCTTTTATGGTTTTTAGAGTCTAATTCATAGAGTTAGAGTCTCATTTCCATCATCAAATAAAGCTCAACAACCTTGTTTTACACTTTATGGATCTCATATCATGTTTGAAAGTCATGTGTTTAGCCATTTTGAAAAAAAATTGAAACTTGCTACGAATCCATGTTTTCGTAGCGCAGACAGTGTAAAAAACTAGTTGTGCGCTACGAAATCACTGAACTAGGAATTTTCATAGCGCGCTACGAAACCCCTGAAAAAGCCTGTTTCAGCATAAAAAACTATGTTTTCTGCTTTTACTAGTCAACTTCCAAAAGTTTTCCTGAGCAGCTGAGAACTCAATTTTGAAAAATGAAAGAGGCTTTTCTTCCTAACATGCTGAACTACAAAATGTCTCTCAGTTTCTTCAAATTCGTTCTGAGGTGGGAGGAATTTATGGTTAAACTTGCGCTACGAAACTGCTGAAAGTCAAACTTTGTCTTTTGGTTTTAGCAGTCTTTTTCAAGATCAGTTTCTGATTACAGGAAAAGGTATTTTGGAATTCTAAGGGAGGTTTCTCTTCAAAAACTCTCTAGATACAATAACCTATCTCACTTTCTTCATAAGTATTTTCAGTTCGGAGATAATAAGCTGACCCTAATTTCAGAGAACAGATTTTTCCTGTTTGACACGTGTTTTTCAAGGACAGATTCTGGACAACGGGAGAAGTGTTTTAAAAAAACAAGAAAAATTTTTGTTCTAGATAGCATGGACTACAAAAACCTCCTTCAGTTTTGTAAAATATGTCATGAGTGAGAAGATAAGGGCTCTATCCCACGTGCCATTTTCAAGGATCCTAAGCCTAAAAACAAGGAAACATGTTCCCTAATTTCTAGGGTTTGTCATCAGCAATCAGGTGACAACGTGGGAGGCTTCATCAAATTAGACTTCATGAGGTTGTAGCTGTCAAAGAATGCTTTCAATGTTTAGATAAGGTTGTTGTAATCATAACAAGGAGTTGTACTCCTAATTGTATTAGGACTCTAGGACTGCTAGTTTGTTGTCATTTGTATTTAATAGTTTGTTTTATGGTTAAAATAGGTGTCACTCATAGAAAATTCGAATTCTCTTGATGAGGGATGAAGGAATACATGTTGTAAATGCTATATATAAAGCAAGAGGTCGAATTAGCAAAGGGGTTGGAGACTTTTTGGCTCAGCTGCTGCTCTATGTGCAGATTGTGTATATTTTTAACCTAATGCAGAATTTCTACTTAGACAACTCAAGATTCATGAAGAGTTCTTGTATGTTCTTGTTTTGATGGTATCTTCCAATACTTACATTGCAGTGGTGTTTACTTATGATACTCAGAATTCATCAATGATGCTCTGACTTCCTTCATAGATAAACTAATTGTGTTTCATTGTTTTATATTTGCATTTCTGCACTTGAACTCTATAATTCCTTGACTTCCATGCTAGGTAGAATGTTTTGGCTTCACTACTCAGGATTCAAAGATAGTTTTTAATGTCCTATTGTCTCATGGCTTTCCTCTTTCACTTACTTGCAGTGGTATGAATACATGTTACTTAGAACTCATCAATGATGCTCTAACTTCCTTCATGTATTTATAAACTATGTTTCCTTGCATTGTATCTTTGTTTTGTTGATGTATAAAAAGTATTTATGCCCTAACTTCATGTTAAGTTGATCTCGCTGTGGTACTGAAACATACTTTGACTCCATAGCCCAATGGTAGCCAGCCTTCATCTTTCAACCTATAAACATATACAATCACAAACCATAGATTTAGCCATCTATCCATATCTTTAATCAAAATCATTAACCCTTTGAGAGAGCCCTCTCAGGCTGAGGAGGCTAAGCCTTAGCTAAAAGTTTGGTTTGAAATAGTTACACTGAGATAGTCTGATCATCAGCCTATCAGGGTCCTATTTTGGTGATAACACTGTCCAACCCTCTTCTTGTGTGCAGATTTCAGAGTGAGTTCCTTATACTTTTGAGGAGTGGACAGCCTCTATAAATAGAGGTTTTTCCCTCCTCTTCAAGCCGACATGGTTGTCCATTAGGCCGACTTACAGTTTGCACTATAATTCAACTTTTATTCATCGTTTTGTTGCTTAGAGACTTCGTTGATTCTAGGAGAAGATTTGACTATGCTTGGAGGTGTTCCCATGACCTTGTATGATGACATACATGATGTAGCATGCCCTCAATGGGTCTTATCATAATTACATTTTGACTTTGACTTTCTAGAAGCACTTTAAAATGTGCTTGGCCTATTTTCAATGAGAAAAAAACTCATTGACAAATACTATAAAAATAATCTCTCTTTTTCTTGAATAAATACAAATATCAAAATTGCATTTATGAAGACCGAACCTAGTTACATTTCCTTCAACATTATTACCTTTCAGAGGGATTCTAGTTTTCCTCTCACATTAAAACATGTCATGTATGTTCCGGGTTTGAAGAAGAATTTGGTTTTATTTTCCATGTTGGATGACCGTGGTTTCGATGTGATATTTAGAAAGGGAAAGGCTTTCCTTCATCACATAGCCTCAGGACAAGTGAAGAAAATCGGGGTTCAGGTTAAGAACCTCTACATATTGGATGTAGAAGATTGCGTTGCTTTGAGCACAAAAGCAAAAAAGGTGCAAAGTTGAGACATCTGTGAGTTGTGGCATAGAAAATTGGGTCACTTGCACCATAGAGCTTTGAAGATCATGCAGCAAATTTCTACAAGACTTCCCAAGGGTACACTAGAGCATAGAGACACATGCAAAATGTGTACATTGGGGAAGTACACCAAAGCTTCATTTCATGTAAAGAGAGTTGAGTGCAAGCGATCCTTGATAGAGTTCACTCAAATGTGTGTGGACCGTTTTCGACAACATCCACGGCCAATCACAGATATCATGTAATATTTGTTGATGATTTTTCTCGTAAGTGTTGGATTTTCTTCATGCAGAAGAAAGATCAGATGCTCGCTAAATTTTGTGAATTTAAAGCACTTGTCGAGAAAGATACTAGCAAGTTAAAGCTCTCAAAAGCAATAACGGTGGAGAATATGTGTCGAATGAATTCAAGAACTTATGTGCATCGGAAGGAATTCGAAAGGAGTTAATAGCACCTCATAAACCACAACAGAATGGGGTGGCTAAAAGGAAGAACAGAAGTATTGTGGGAGCGGAATGGGCGATGTTACATTATCAGGGCTTATTGTTGCTCTTGTGGGATGAAGCATGCAACACAGTTGTTTATTTGTTGAACAAAATACCTCACCGAATTCTTGGAATGAGTACACCAAAAGAAGTTTTTTTATGTAAAAGCCCAGATGTAGCACACTTCAGGATCTTTGGTTCATCAGTCTACTGTCATGTTACCAAGGATGCATGGAAAAATCTAGAGCCAACATCTGAGTTCGGCATTTTTTGGGGTACATTGATACATCTCATAACTATCGAGTGCACCTGCCATCCAACAGGATGACAGTGGTTCGTAGAGATGTGAAGTTCGATGAATAAAATGCCATGAGATGTTCCCTTGAAAGGGAGCTTCATTTACATGCAACTGAGGAGATTTTAGCTCCAAAAGAAGAACCTCGAGATGATGTGGAGCAGCCACATGTGGAGGAGTAGAGAGTGGAAGCACCCACTCATGCAGAGACTTCCAGATATGGAAGGAATCACACCAAATAGGCTGACATATTGATGCATGATGCTAGAGAGAATTTGGGAGCACCCACATCACAGCGCGGGTAGAGGAGTTCACTAAATCGGTACACTAGCTACATGGCTCTGATGAGCGACAGTGTAGATATTGAGTCATCCTCATTCAAGGAAGCAATGCAATAACCAGTATGGGTTGATGCCAGGGTTGAGGAGTATGACTCCATTATCAAAAACAGTGTTTGGGAAGTGGTCCCAAGACCAACAGACAAGTCAGTGGTGAATTCCAAATGGATTTAGAAAGTAAAGCAAGTAGCAAATGGGAGTGTGGAGAAACACAAGGCCAGATTTGTGGCCAGAGGGTTCTCTCGGGTGGAGGGAATTGATTACAATGAGACCTTTGCTCCATAGCAATTTAATCTTCAATTAGATCTATTCTGTTGGAAATAATACTGAGGGGGGGGGGGGTGAATCAGTATTATCAAATCAATATAACTTTTTCATTTCCAAATTCAGATTAATATACGCTACTTCAGTTAAGGCAAACCGCGTGTATACGCAACTATGAGTATTGCAACAAGCGTATATCCAGTAAACTTATGATTCAGTTAGTTGATCCTTAATGAGTGCATCAGAACATTATTAACCATATAAACAGTAAACAGGTACAGTAAAACAGAACAGATCATCACACATAAGGAGCACACATGAACACCAAGATGTAAGGTGGAAACCCAATGTGGGTGAAAACCACCTACTACAATTCGTCTCTATATTCCTTTAATAAGAAACTTCTTTTTACAATATTTATGTACTGGTGCAGTCTTATACCAGTACACAAGCTTCTACCTACAAAAGGCTACAACCTTCTCTCGTTTTCCAGTTTCTCCTGGAAGGGAGCTACAACCCCCTTAGCTCTTGTACTAGCCGATCCATTTTCATACTGGACCCATCAACAACATTGAAGCACAAAATTAATCATCACTGCAATACACCCATCAACTATAGCTGCATCATCAATCTCTGAATCACCCAATACTGAAACACTGAAACCCTGTCAACAACATAGTCACCAGAACACAGAACAGACAACAGAACTCTGCAATAATAACCAGATCCAACTACAACTTCAAATATCATACTTCATAATGTAAACGCTACTACGATGAACCAAACCGGCGTATGTACGCGCTTTTACCAAAGCTAACCCGCGTACACATCTGCAAATATTAAGTCAGAACTTTGCAGCTGTTCCAGAAATCAGTCATACCCAGATCATAACATTCATAAAACATGCGTCAATAATTCAGATCTAGTCTATCCATGATCAAACCACATAATGATAATACATTCCAAGCCTTATGATCCCGATCCATCATCCATCATCAACAGCATAGGTGCATCCTTGATTCAGATCAAGCACAACATCACAAACCCATAACCAGCGTACTAGATCTCACACTTCATCAGATATTCATCACTTGCACACTTACCCCCTTGGCCTAATGATCTTCTCTTTATATAGGTTTAGGCTTCTCTCAATACCATGGTCCAAAACCATGTTGAACCAATACCTTGGACCCAATACCTGGGGTCAACACTTCGGACCAAATACCATGGACCAAATACCATGGACCAAAACTTAGTTTTCTGACATGTACACGCCTTTCATTATGTGAACCTGCGTGTGTACGTATACGCGCTTTTTGTTATTCTCACTTGCGTGTATACGCACTTTCATCAAGGTTAACCTGCGTATATGTCTCCCTTGACCTACTGTACTAAGATTTGTCCTCTGATTGAGTTGCCATCACCTGTATCATACCTCTGAGTGAGTTGCCGTCAAGGACAACACTTGTATCATAATGCCAACATATTCTAGCACTGTCAGTGCAAATGGGATGGAAGAGACATCATATGGATGTGAAAACATCATTCCTCAACAGTATGATTGAGGAAGAGGTGTATATTGAGCATCCCGAAGGATTTGAGACCTTCAACAAAGAGTCACATGTGTTCAAACTCAAGCAAGCGTTGTATGGACTAAAACAAGCACCTTGTGCTTGGTACACCAGCATTGACAGCTATTTCATCGGGTTGGGCTTCACTAAAAGTGAAGCGAATGCAAACCTTTACCATATTGTGGTTGAAGTTAAATTGTTGATTATAGTATTATATGTCGATGATTTGATTCGACCAGGTGATGAGATGTTAATAAAATCTTGCAAAGAGGATCTTGCAAGAGAAATTGAGATGAAGACTTAGGGCTCATGCATTGCTTTCTTGGAATGGAAGTATGGAAAGGAGATGGTTAATTGTTTGTCTCTCAAGGAAAGTATGCCAATGAAATATTGAAGAAGTTCCACATGGAAAGAAGCAAACCCATGGAAACTCCTCTAGTAGGTAATTGGAGGAAGGAAGATGATACTTCAGGTGAAGTAGTGGAGGCTACTATTTATAGGCAGCTTGTGGGTTCACTTATGTATTTGGTGAACACACAATCAGACATGTGTTTTGCATTCAACTAGCTTAGTCAAGCCATGGTTAAGCCAACCAAACTTTATTGGAAGGCAACTAAACATGTGTTGAGATACCTCAGAGGCCCCACTCAGTTTGGTCTTTGGTACAGATGGACAGAGGGAGTGAAGCTTCAAGGCTTCATAGATGCATATTGGACAGGGAGTCCATCCAACAGGAAGATCACATCAGGGGGAATCTCCACTATTGGGTCAACAGCAGTTTTTTGGTACAGTAGGAAGTAGGGTTCAGTTGCACTCAGTTCAATAGGCGCAGAGCACATGGTTGCTAGTCAAGCATCTTGTGAGGCTATCTAGATGAGGAAGATCCTTGTTGGGCTATTTGGTCGGCAGATGGATCCTACAGTCATTTACTGTAACAATCGAAGTTGTATCAAACTCTGAGAATCCAGTTTTTCATGATCGGTCCAAGAATATTGACATTCACTTTCACCATCTATGAGATTGTGTGCAAAGGAGAATCATGTTGTTGGAGTACATTCTTAGAAAGGAGTAGGATGCATATATTTTGATAGAAGCATGGTCAAAATGCAAATTTGAGTTTCACAGAGACAGGATCAGGGTAGCAGATAATCTCTTTATTGTTGAGAGAGAGTGTTGAAAATGCAACAAGAGAATCCTAATTTAATTTTGTCCTTGAATTAAATTAGGAATTAAATTGTAATTCCACATCTCATGATAACTTGTAATAGTTAACTAAGTTAATTTGAGTTAGTCAACTTACTTAATTCTAGTTGAGGGTCTAACTAGATTCATGTAGAGTGTCTCTTATTTTTTAGGAGCCCTGGTTGAGTTTATTTTGAATTGTAATTATTTAATTCAATCAGTTAAATTTGGTTAAAATAGTTCCAATTGATGGAGGAATTAGTGGGAGATCTAGTAGTGGGGTGTAACCAGCACTGATCAATTAGTAAACTAAAGATTCACTCATAATTAACTCATGCATGTTATATCAGAGAAAGATCTAGTTGAGATTGGAGTTCAGGGACAGTGTACTATCAATTGTATAATCATCTGAATTGCATAAGTGGTGCATACAATCAAAAGGCCTATGAGGATTGCACAATTCATATTTGTAGAATTTCACAATTAAATATGGGCTAATTCCCTAGAAAACTACGCAAGGAAATAGGAGCTTGGCAGACAGCTAAATTGGCTAAGTATTGGCTTGAGCTTGTTTGTGAAGTAGTGAGATAGATAGAAATAAGGCAAAAGTTGCTCGGGCTTGAGCAAAGCATTGTAATCTTCTCATACTTTATGGTTAATGCAATATACAAATAACAATGGTTTTTAGTTATGGCTTTCTTCGAAAAATTATTGTGTTATATGTGATTGAATTCTTTCTCTTTTATGCTTCGAATTTCATCGATCATTTATTGTTTCCGCTAATGAGTAAAGTAGATCCAGGTCAATTGTTTTAGCATATTACAATCTGCAATTTGAATCTAGAAGGAATTTCTACATTTATTAACTCTCTAAAGAAACCCTCCTTATTCTTCCAAGTGCTTGAAAAAGATTCTCTACCTAAAACAATAATTTCATCTATGTGTGATTAAATATTCCCCATCAAGGGGATACATCCAAAAAGGGGTAATGGTTTGTAAACATGACACTAAATTTTATTGGTTTAAATTTGTAAAACTTTATCACAATTTTTTAAAACCAACATAGATCCATCTTAACTTTGGATTTACCAAGCGTCAAGAAGAATCAAATTTCTCAAGAGGGAAACATATTTAGAATGCAAAACTTGAGGAATGGTTTGCACCTCGAGAGATTTGGTTTCTCCCTACTATTGGTAGACTTGGAGTTAAGATGGATCTATGTCAATTTTGAGCAAAACACTAAAACTTTTTATGTTCACTAGTTTTTTATATTATGTACATATTTTACATTTAAATATTTTATTTATGATTTACAATCTCCTTATTAAAATGTCCGTATATGCTCTTTCATATTTGAAAGTAAAACACACACACACACACACACATATATATATTAAAATGTTACATGTCATCTCAACGTAGAATTAATTACACATCATATAATATCAATAATATTATTTGTATATCTCATTTATCAATTTCATTTAAAATAGTGAATAAGTTAAATCTCTTATACTACAAAGTAAATTAATTTTTTTTGTCAACTCCATATTAAGTAGCGAAGGAATTACATCTCTCTTATACTAAAAGGTAAATTAATTTTTTTCACTTTCAATTAAATTATAAAGTTGATGTAAATTTAAAGTGAAAATTGAATTTTTTAATAATGCTAACATTGATTGTTTTTGTTATTGCTATGTTTTATTTTGTTAATGTAAATATTATTTTATTATTTTTAAATGTAACATTATGTGGCATCTACCGTTGTGGAGTGCCTCAATAAAATCCATATATTCAATTTGTTAGAAAAAAAAAAAATCATTTTTATTGAAAGAGCTTATAAGGAACAATTTTGAGTGGTTTTTTTTTTATGACAAAAACTATCATAACTTTATTGTCAACTGAAACTAAAAAAAAAATCAATCATTGGTTATTGTCCATGATGCACATTAACTCATCATTGTTATTCAAGGAAAACCGCATCACATAAACTAATCCTTTGGTGCTTTGTAAGAGAGTAGACTTTCACTCTTGTAGTGTGTTCTTGGGTTTTGGATTGTTAGCATGTTTTCTTACATCCAAGAAATACAAGCTTTAAACCCATCAGAAGCAATTGTAGGTGTTAGTTTAGAACTATGAGGTTGTAGTATGTTTTTGGGTTTTGGATTGTTAGCATGTTTTCTTCCATCCAAGAAATACAAGCTTTAAACCCATCAAAAGCAATTGTAGGTGTTAGTTTAGAACTATGAGAGAGTGGTATAGTTGAGAGCATCTACAAGAAAGTTAAATTAATGTCCCTTGTGGTCATCACTAAGACTACCACCATAATATTTAATCTTGGTATCAAATATAAAACAAAATAATACTCCTATTGCAATTTAACTTCTTATTTAAAATATATATCTATATATATAGATATATTAGACACCTAATCAATTAAAAGTTATGAATATAAATAGTCATTGGAATCCAAAAAACATATAAAATATGAAACCAATAGTCATAAGACTGTAATAACCAATGATCATAAAACTGTATGAATATCTATATACTTGTGGATAAAATGCATTCAACCATTTATCAATTAGGTTTATCATTTCAAGTAAATGAATAAAATGCTTTCAACCATTTATCAATTATTTCCATCATTTCATGTAAATTTAACATGGTATCAAAGCCCATCACCTCTGCACCTGGTCATTAATTCTTTGTTTGTCAGGCTTCTAACCTGAACCAGACACTTTCTGGCCCGCTCAAATTTATCTGTTATAAGTCCTGCATGCGCATAGTAACGCCCCTAACCCACTTTCCTAACGCTCAGCCTGTTTAGCATAGAAATTGACCCTGTGTGAATCCTGCAACCCCGGGGCTTGGTGCACTGTCAAGACTCCAGCGCATATACCGTGTAGTGTGTGTCAATTCTAAAAAATTTGGCGTACATGTCAATGAGCGCAAACTCTATATAGTCATCTAACTGAAATCCCCTTCTAATTATGTGTTCATGAATCAGTTTTCCCTCTTGCACAGGCATTGAATACAGCAGGGAAAGTATACTTGTTAGTTGAATGCCCCCCTGATCCATTCGATGATAGAATCTCAAAGCTTAATCACAACAACCGTTCTTCACATATCCTCTAATCATGAAAAAAGTGTGAAGTGCCACACAGAAGATAGGATTTTACCAGGTCATCATAGGCCCTTTGTGGTAGCTTATTCGAAAGTTCAATATCACCACTGGGATCTGGAGCCTTACGGCTACCTAAACATCGACGGGTAATCAAAACGAATTGCTCTCTGCGTATATAATAGCACTTAGCAGTCACTTGTGGTTTATTCTCTGAGACAAGGTGATGTATCCATATTCCCTTCCGCCAGTTTCAGTGTCACATATGTAGACATATTAAGCACTATGCACACTATGACAAGTCATGACATTGGGATTTTTAGTTTTTACAGCTTTAAAACCTGAAAGTAAACATCTTTTGTGTTGACACTCGAGGTTTTACACAAAAGACATCTACACAGGTTGGGTCGTTTGCTCAATTGAAAAGCCGAAAAGCAAGAGTTTGAATCGAGATAGCAATGCCGATTGCAACCTAGATTATGAGGGATTGTGTATTGCATTGCTTTGCTTGTGGAAGCTTTTGTTTTCAAAGCTTTATACCCGAGAGAATTAGCTAGGGTTTGTGGATTCTTTAACTTTGGTGCTTTGTGTTAAATTGAGTCTAAGTTGCAAGGGATCCTCGTAGATGGTTCAATTCGAAGTGCAAACCTGGCAGAATCCACTAGGTTGTCCGTGGAGTTGTCAAATCTGATGCTTAGTGCCAAGTAGAGAGAGTTTATAACAGAGTTTGCTACCAGACAAAAATTGTTTTTCAAATCTTGAAACCCTTCCCTCTTCCTCCGTAGTGAGTCTGTTGCAAAGCCGTTGACATCAGTAACATTCCAAAAGGGACTGAACCAGTTTGGCTCAAAGATGCATTTGTCATTCTAAGCTTTCAAAGCATTCCTCCTTGTGCAATTATTTTTATGTTTGGCAGAATCTGGCATAAGAAATACAGTGATTTGATGGTTTAAGTATCATTGCCTACAGTATTTATTGACACAGTAGTGTAGTGTGGAGACTTGAAAGTGTGAAGCTAGGGCTAGAAACATCACACCATCACTACAGAGTTTGATAGTCTAGAGGCTTTTATCCAATCCACTCCTATTAACTTCATTTCTCTCTAGCTTACGAAAAACAGAGTTGCTTCAGTACCCTTTTGTTGCAAGTGAATTTTCAGTTGTTTGGAAAATGGCCAAACATTATGATGTATTGTTACTGAATACTCCAATACATTCTAATGTTGATGGTACAATCAAAATCAGCAAATCCATCCTCACTAACGTTCAAACTTGTTTGCAAAATACACAAAAAAAGATTGAGATTCTGCAACTCGAATCTCAGCTATAGCAAGATGAACTACAACATAGGCATCATTCTGAACTGGGTTTTGTTCAGAACAATCCTCTAATTGAGTTTGAGAGAGACTCCCATCAGCAGCCAAAAACTAATCAATTAGTGAGGTTGAGGTTGATTTAGTGCCCAGTGCAAGCGCAGATTTGCGTGCAGATGCAGAGGTTCAGTGTGCTCTTTCCAAGCGCATTATCAGACCTTGGGAAGAAGTTGCTAATAACATGAACAAAACCAGTGTTGCATATCACAAGGATGTGTCTTTTCATATTCCAAACTATTCCAAGCCCATCAAGTTTCAAAGCGTTGGATTTCTTCAAAATGGTTCATATTCATCTCTTCTAGATCATGTTTCTCTTCCACAACAGCGATGGATTGTTAGATGCCAACATTGTGACAGAGTTGGCCATGTGAAAGATCATTCTTGTGATTTTCACCCATGTGAAGAGTGTCATAAAAATACTCATCATTCAAACAGATGCTTCAGAAACAAGCTCCCTGCAAGAACGAAGATTCACCTTGTATGGTTCGCTTCTTGGCAATGGTCCTAAACAACGAAGAAGATATTTCGATCATACCACAATATTTATTCTCGAGTAATGAAATGTCTTGTAGTTAAGATTTCTTCATCTTCTCACCTTGTAGAATTGATAGTCATCTACAAGCTCAAAGATACATCAAATGAGTCTAAGCCACTAGAGTGAACTTGTTCCCTGAGCCTAGAGCCAGAGTCAGAGATACCCAGATTCAGAGTTATAGCCAAAGACAGAGCAATGCCCCATGTACATTCTTTTGGTTGGTGCTCTTCCTTAAACCACCACAGATTGAGACTTCAATGGTCTCCATTTTCCAAAAATTAAGGAGCCAGATTGAGTTATAGCCAAAGACAGAGCAATGCCCCATGTACATTCTTTTGGTTGGTGCTCTTCCTTAAACCACCACAGATTGAGACTTCAATGGTCTCCATTTTCCAAAAATTAAGGAGCATTTCCTCTAACAGAAGACTGCAACTTCTAGCCGGATTTGGTATTGTTTTAGGAACTGCATCAAATGTTCCAAGTTAAGACTTGAATGGTCTCCTTTTCCGCAACAAGAAACACTTCCTCTAACAGAAGACTTCAACTTCTAGCCAGATTCGGAATTGTCCCAAGCACTGCACTAAGCATTCCAGTGTCGTTGGTCCGGTTGACACCTCTAATTCTCCAACCTTATACTATCATTTCATAGTGCACAATCAGCGAATTGCTGCCATACATTTTTTGCATTTTTTGTATTTCAGCACTCTTTTTGGACTCATATTTACCCCTTCAGATTAAGGAGGAGAATGTTAGACACTATGTTGCACGGGTTCCCGCACCTTGGGGAGGGGTTCTCGAACCCGTCCCGGGTTCCCGCACCTAAGTACCGGATTCGGGTACGGGTTCTTCCCAGAGGAACCCAGAAGAACCGGGTTCTTACATAAAGAACCAGGTTCTTCAAAAAAAAAAAATTGGGTTCTTTTCCTTTAATGGGATCTTGGGTTCTCTGGGTTCTTTGGATTGGGTTCTTCATAAAAAAAACTATATTTTGAAAATACATACTAGGATACGGCATGCATGAATGACATGTTTATGCTACTTATAACTTTATAAGTTATTTCAAAAATTCAAACATAAAATAAAAATTTACATGTAACATTGTAAGATACTAAGATGTCTAATGCCAAAGCAGCGAGTCCAACATTTACTTAAGTAAATGCTAGACTCAACTATTTTGGTGAAACTTGAGACAGATTTTGTCACACACAGTTGACTGAAATACACTAGCCAAGGAGTATGCTCAAAAATCCTAAAGTATTTTGAGTTCTCAAAGACTCAACATTTTAAACTTTATTTTATTGGGCTGCTTTGTGTGTTTGGTGGGACAGCAGTGAAATATACGCTGCCAGCAGCCATAATTTATACTTTAATGTAGCCACAAGCCTAAAAAAAGCCCACAGAATTTATATGTAATGATTCAAAATATATATAGTATAAAAAACGCTCTCGATCTGGAAGCTTCTAAAAATTGTGTCCCCCACTCTAGCTCCCACTTCCAAGCAGCCTTGGTTCTTATACCTATTAGTTCATTTTTAATAAAAAGGGATGCAATAATATTGGAGGTCAAATAACTTGTATTTTCCAGTTTTTTGGTCTTTGAGGAAGCCATTGTTCCTTAGGCTTTCGCTGTTTAGTATTTTTATTTTAGCATTTTAAAATTTCTTAGTTCACGTTTGAAGATGCCTTAAGGCAAATTTTGAATGTAGTATGACAATGGACATATATCATGATTCATGATTCTTATTAATATGCAAACAATTAACAGTTTTTTGGTGATAAATTTTGAAATTTCAATGTCGATGTTGAATGTTCAATGATGTGCATGTTTAAATGATTAAAGTTTTCTTGTTTAAAGTTGAAAAAATATACAAATTCAAATTTCATATATATTATTAATTATAATTTATAAAATATAATTATTAAAATTTAATATTATTATATTACTCAACGAACCCACGCACCCTGTTTCCAAAAATGGCGTCCCCGTCCCCGTCCCCGTCCCCGCACCCGTCCTCGAACCCACGTTTCCGAGCAACATAGGTTAGACACCTATCCACTAAGGATTATGGTGTAGAATATGAACTGGCATTGAAATCCAAAAAGCCACATGGAATATGAAAAATCCAAAAAGCCACATGGAATATGAAAAAAGGTCATAAAACTGTATTAATATGTATATCCTTGTGAATAAAATGCATTCAACAATTTATCAATTATGTCTCATTTCATGTGAATTTAACCTAAATACCCCGTCGCCGTACCCACGTTTCCTGGCAACATAGGTTGGACACCTATCCACTAAGAATTATGGTGTGGAATATGAACTGGCATTGAAATCCAAAAAGCCACATGGAATATGAAAAAAAATCATAAAACTGTATTAATATGTATATCCTTGTGAATAAAATGCATTCAACAATTTATCAACTATGTCTCATTTCATGTGAATTTAACCTAAATAAAAAAATTAAAGAGTAGATATATATTTTTTCTTTTAAAAAGAAAATAATAAAAAATAAAACAATAGCTTTTCTTTATTGTTGATTTCAATGAACAATAATGTCATCATCATCCATCAATAACCTTGCAGAGCTTTGTGCGCCATCTGCAGAATTAGCATCATTCACAGCTTCACGGCTTATGCACCATACGCAGAATTAGCATCATTGCTGCAATAGTGTCCCACTTTATGGTTGTTTAATTTTTAACCTCTTATAAAAAATTTGAGTTTTGGCAAGTATCTTTGAGTCGTGGAATTTATTTTCCTTCATGGGCACTTGCTTGCAAGAAAAAGCGCTTTGCAATTTAAATTTTTTCCGTGTGTGAAGTGATAAACAAACACATTTGATAGCCACACTAATATGATTTTGAGTTTTGGCAAGCATCTTTGAGTCATGGAATTTATTTTCCTTCACGGACACTTGCTTGAAAGAGCGCTTTGCAATTTAAAAAAAATTCCCTGGGCCCTGCGTCGCTGAGGACCCCACGAAGGATATTTGCTCATCTGTTGGCTTCTGCCTTATGAAGGATATTTGTAACGGTTTCGGCCATATGTTGTAAAAATTTGCTGACTTCGGCCATATGCTGTAATATCTGCTGGCTTCGGCCATATGCTGTAATATCTGCTGGCCTAGGCCATATGTTGATTTTCTCTCTGAAAAAAAAAGAAGTGATAAACAAACACATTTGATAGCCCGCACTAATATGCTCCTAAATTTTTCTTACTTGAGATTGTAAACCAGCATGTATGTCATAACCGTGCAGCATATGCCTTGCAATTTTTCCTGTTAATGTGATGGTGGCTAGAATACATGTAATCACCCGCTACATATTTGTTAAGCTAGGCAGAATACTGCAACCCCAACCTTGCTAAAGGGCATCATGTGCCAATGATGAACACAATAAATTTAGAACTTAGGCTTCAATACGTTGTCTACTAATTAACTCCCATATCGATGCATTTTCCAGGGACTTAATAGTATGGGGAATCATTATTTGTTCCCAAAAATATTTTGCAAGCAAAAAGCAAGCCCGCGTCTATAGAGAAAAGCAGTAACTCCAAATAAATCATCATTACGAAGCGTTGTACACGATAATACTTCATGGGTAGAAAAGAGTGCATATATAGCAAAAGATACACCACAATCGGCTGCAATATTTCACGTAACTACTGACAATGAAAATTTAGCTGAGTAAAAACCGATGCTTTGATTATAATCTCTCTTTAAAATACAAACCTCTACATTTGGATGAGAATGAATTTACAGAGGAATACAAAATACAAAGATTACACTGGTATTGTGCGTTTGCTGTTTAATTTGCTGACCTCGATGCTATTTTTAACATTCGAGAAGCCAGCTTCTCTAAAATCCATGAATCAGAAAAAAAAAATTGTGGTGTAAATCGTTGCATAATTTGAAAGATTAATTTTCCTGAAAACACCACCTACAAATTTGAAGACATTGCTGTGTACATTAAAACCCTGACAGTTAAAATGCTGTACACTCAACAAACTTCCTAAAGACCCTTCAAAGGGACCAGTCCAATATATATTTTCACACCAGCAGTGTTTCAACAGCAGTAAAGAAATGCGAAGTAGTTATTCGTTTCCTGGACCATCTTGATTAGCATTTCCCTTATCGGTGGTTGGTTTACCTCCTTTGAGTGCATCTCCACTGCTGGAAGGCACTCTCCCCTCAGAATTTTGGTTGTTTAAAATTCCTTCTCCAGATAAGACTCCACTTAAAGGGGAAACGGTGGAGGTCAAATCAGCAGATGTCTGCCCTGACTTTATATGGCCATCTCTATCTTCACCAGCATTACCGTCTTTCGGTTTCAAACACTTATTTTGCAAAAGCTCACTTCCAGACAGATAAGATTCCTGAGTTGACATCATATCCTCATAAGTTATGAGCACCGTGAATTTAGACATAAATCTAAATTCTTAATCTCCTGCAAAGTACCTACTTACCTGTTGTTTGGTTTTTCTCTCTTGTATTGCTTTTTGGCGAGCTTCATAGAACTGAAAATCATCTAAAATAGACATCTTACAAATATAGTTCTTAAATATAGTCAACACTTCTACTCCCTGCTCAAATGCCACCTGGAAACATATTCATAAATCTTTGGTTCAACATATCTAAGAAATGCAGTAACTTTGATGAGTCCTATACTTTGAGCTAAGGCTTACCTCTTGTGTATCTCTGCTGTTTGTCATTGGTTTATTGTCATTATTTTCAAGAATAATGTGCCGAAACTGACTGTTGGAAACATCTTTGATAATATGCCATTTAACGGGAAATTGGCCGCTCCACTTGTCTTGCTGCCAATAGGCCACATTCCTTTGGAAGTCAACAGGGCCCGTCATCTCAGCAACTCCACAGAATTGACCACTTGCATTAACCTGCATTCAACAAAAGTAGATTGAATGGAATTTCTACTGTCACTATCCTGAACGATAAGAAAACCACCCCACGGTGCTTTCAACATATATTCAAGGTACCCACCGAGAAGAATAGAAAGATTGGACATAAACCAGGCTTTTCCTGAGCTTCTCGATAGGCAGCATCCAATTTTTTGTTCCCATTTGGAGTACTAGCCCAGACGCCATATTTGATGCTTTTATGAATATTGTCTTCACTGTAGGATTTAATGATAAAGAATTTTGCATCTTTATATTTAGTGACAAATTCAGGACTATTATATTGTTCTCTGTCTACAGTTACATTATAAGCTTCATTGTTTCCGTTGGAAATTAAAATTTGCTCCTCGACTTGAAGTGGATCTCCCAGTGATGTTGGTTGGTTCCTAAACCTTGTTCGTGGCCCTCTATTTTGCTCACTGAATACATCAATCGTCCCAATGCAATCACAGAGGGAATCATTACGTCTTCCTCTTGGTTTACTCTTGTCCACAGCAACCCATGTCCTTCCATTTGTCCCATAACTAGGACTCAACCTTCCAGAGTTGTTACTATGTCGATATATTTTATTAGGTGAGTATACCCTGTTAAAAGTTGGAGCAGTTGCAATGCCAGATAGCGGTCTTGGTTGCTGGACCCCCTGCTTTAAAGCAGAAGAATAAACGAGTCAAATTCAAAATCAAATAAAGTAGCAATCTTAATTGAAAGAGTAGCACCACCCGAAAATGTAAGTAAAACTAGAAACCCAAATATAAGATAGGAAAGTGGCATACCATTACGTGAGATGCACGGTGAATATTTTGCCCAAAGGGTCCTAGAGCCTGAGCTTGCTGAGAAATAACAGCAGGAACAGAAGTACTTGTTGACCTTTGCTGACCCTCTGAATCACTTTTTGAATCAAGCCAAGAACCACTAGGCCTAATTCCGTCATACCCCTGCCTTCGATCCTGATATCCAGGACTAGTATTTGTTACGTGCAAGATACCCCTGCCAACTGAACCATAAGCAACAGAATAACCAGGCCTTGGAGGAGGCATCGACATACCATTCTCATTAACAAAATTTGCGCTGGAACCATCACCACCATGGAAAGTAGATTGTTCTGCACCCACTGAAGTTGACAACTCCGCCTGAGACATGGGAGTCGCTGAAGATATGTACTGGACACCCGGAGGAACAGCCTGCTGGTAGAAAGGTCCTGTATAAAGCTGTCGAGTGCCATAAAGCTGGGAATCTGCCCTAATAGAAGGAAAAGGCGTCCCAGCCGGTGAATAAGGGCCATATGCCATTTGAGGGGCATACGCATATCCAGCATGATATAAAACAGATCCATTTTCACTATATACACCCTGCTAGAAGCATGTTTATATACATCATCTTGCACATCTCCAGCATTGCACTACCAGAAGCAATTTATAGGCATGCTGAATGAAAAGAAAACCAGCACAAAAAGATATGCTCAAAAATAACAACTTACAGGCGATGGGATTTCCATCCCATCAATATTTACATATCGCGGATACTCTTCCCATTCAGGGGCAGGGCTATCATATCCTGGACATGAATACATACACATTACGTATACATAAACACATGAATACATACCCATTACCAATATGGTGTATAACTTTTGGTCATCCCAATTTCATATTTGCAAATATAATGAACTAACCTGGTTAGAAAAGACTAACCTTCATAGTAATATGTTGGAGGAGGATAACTGTTTTGCCCATAAAACATGTTAGTCTCCACTGCTGTATCTTGTACCCCAGGGCCACTTGACCCCTCGGCTGAAGAAACTAGACCTACCGCACCCGGAGTTCGATCAGAAATTTCCACATCCACACTTGGTGTTGACAAAGGCTGAAAAAGATCAGAGACACATAAATGAAGTACAGCTTTATCATAATTATTGCAGACCATCCAAACTATGACTTCAATCGAATTCTTTACACAAAAAATACCATGCTTTACCCAATATTTTCCCCCCACCCCAACCTCATAAAAGGGGGAAATATGAGGGTGGATGAGAGGGGAAATCTGAGGTTGGGGTAGGGAGAAATATTGAGTAAAACATCTTAGGGGTGAATTCTTTACACAAAAACTACCATGCTTTACCCAATATTTTCCCCCACCCCAACCTCATAAAAGGGGGAAATATGAGGGTGGATGAGAGGGGAAATATGAGGGTGGATGAGAGGGGAAATATGAGGTTGGAGTAGGGAGAAATATTGAGTAAAACATCTTAAGGGTGAGGGGTAATAATGGTTAAAGCATATTCAGATGGGGTAGGACAGGTGAAACAATGGGTAGAACATCATTGGGGTCGGGGCAATAATGGGTAAAACATATTAGGATGGAGTGGGCCTGGGAAACAAATGGGTCAAACATCATAAGAGTGGGGGCGCTGCCAAATATGTTTTACCCAAAATTTCCCCAGCCCCCAATTGAAGTTTGAAAAAAATTACCTGGTTCTTTGCATCTGAAGCCTCTGCAAGCTTTGCCTGAGGGTCTACTGTCAACTTTTTCAGTGATTCAGTAGTCTCTGGGTCAATAGTCAAAGTAAAACTTTGCAATAAAAAGTAAGGAATAAAACCTTCAACCAAGACACCCACCCTCCTCAACCCTTCTAAAGGCCATAAAAAGGGATACGGTATTAATTTTCATTCATCGAGGAATAAGTTTGATATAATAAGAGACAGATCATTAACCAGACAGTAACCATGGCTAGAGGTTAGAAGAGAATAACAGAAGGGGAGAAATCTCATTCAATAATAGAACACAAAACAACTCCTATATAAGCTGCAATATTCCCAGTGTTTGATTTTTATATTTCACAAAAAAAGCTAAAAAAAGGCTGACAAGATAAACAGATATGTGAAGGTAGACCAATTACTGTTCAGTCACATTGGCTACATAAAAGGCAAAGTTTGATAGACAATGTTGTAGGCATATGCTACACAATGGGAAAGTCTGGTATATATTGTAAATCCCTCCAGCAACTCATGTCCATAAGATAATTCTCTGGTCAATGCAGCAACCCAACACAAAACAATCCATAAGCAGCAATGCGTAAGAGTATCAATGCAGTTCCATCCTAAAAACATAAACAAAGAGGCCTGTTGAAGGAAATTCTCTTATGCCACACATTCACACATTATTTCAATAAGAAAGTCCATCATGGAATACATTTCAGTATGATTAAGATCAGGACTGGCAATTTATCATGTGCATTCAGGATTGGCAATTAATGTAATGCTTAGAGAAGTGTAATGAAACGACTGCACAATTTTGGCCATTTACTTAAATCAGTAACGAGATTGTACTATGCAATTAGTAAAATCAAACGAAACGAAACCCATCTACAAACAGACATTAGAGGATTGGTCTAGAAACCATGCAGAGATAGCATGGTAACTTGCACTGTTGATGCAAACTCTCTCCAAGAGAAGAAATATTTCACTAACCAATTGAGCTAGGGATGAAGATGGGCACAGCCTCAGGCCAATCTGAAAACAATTGTCCCATCCGATGCAAACTGCTCCTAAGGAAAACAACATTTTATCATAGCCCGGCAATGCTCGCGGAGAGGATATATTGTTAATGAAGATTCTGATTTAAGACTGCATTTAAATAAAGCCAAACAAAAAAACGTGCGAGTTTTAAGTAAAACTTCACCCGTCATTATTGCAATAATAAAACGAAAGAAGTGCTGTAAATGGTGAAGGCTGATAGAATATAAAAGGTCAAGTGAAGAAATAACTGAAACAAGGAGAAAGCAGAATATTTTATAAACACGTGTGCGCAAGGGGATGTTAGGGCGCAAAACTGAGAGACTTGGAAAAAAATTTGATCTACGCTACGCCACATGGAAATCAAACGACGGAAGAACGATATATCCTATAATACCTGGCAAATATTACAAAACCAAAACCCAAAAATACGTAAATGTCTAATACAAGCATTCTTCGACCGCCAAAACCCCAGTGAAAGTCCAGCAGGTGACTGACTAATCCGAAATATATAAATACAAAAATTGATTTAACACTGACATAATCAATCAGGTTCTATCGACGGAAATTAACCTTAACAAAACAGTGCATAAGGAAAAACGTCTGGAAGGAATTAAGAACCAACGGAGGAAACTACTAGGGTCCCAGCCGGATAGAAACACAGAAATCGCCCGGAAGGCGTCAAGGAAACCACCACAAAAAACAATACACCAAAACCTACGAAGAAATAGCATGAGAAAGCGAGAGATCTTCCATTACATCGAGGCTTCCTTAAGGTGAATCCAACACGAGATACAACAAACCAGGAAAGCACAAAAAAGCACAGGAGAAATTATGATGTCGAGCAGACCTATTCATTCAAAAATAAAGGGGAAGGATACGCTCGACCGATTGTACTGCAGCGGTGGCCATTTACCCCTCCCTCGCTTGCTCGGTCAATGAGTGGCCTTCTCTCTGTCTTGCAGCTTCAGCCTTCAATCAGAAATTGGAACTCTTCTTCCTTTGCAGAATGGGAATAGGAAAACGACCAAGTGTGTTGCAGAGGAAAGCTAAACGACGGAGCCCTTCTTTGCGGACGGAAAGAAACATTCAAAATTAAAAAATTAAGGGAAGACTGACGACAGGATTTCCTGGGTTTGGTAGCGAAGGGCATGGTTTGCAACGGTTGGGTGAAAGCAGCCTCTGTTTAACAGGCGGTTTGTGTAAAACAAGTTTGTTTTCGGGGCAGGTAACGGTTTGCAAGGTGAGTAATTAGGGTTTGGGCGGATGATGAGTAGTCAAGCGTGAAAGGGAGCGTGAGCCAGGTGGGGCTGACTGATTCTTAAATAAGTTGCATGCGTCCTTTCCTCACATTCAAAACAGTTACTCTTTCCTCTTGTGTTACCACACGAAACCAGAACAGCCAAAGAATAATTCTATTTGTCCGCTCCTATCTCTTTCCTTCAATCATTTAATCAATGGTTAATCACCAGTAACTTTAAAGTCAAATCAAATCAATTGTACTATATGAGGTCTTGGTGGCCGAGGTTGGTTTGTTTTCCATGGGAATTTTTATTTGTTAAAGTATTTAGTGGCCGAGGTTGGTTTGTTTTCCATGGGAATTTTTATTTGTTAAAGTATTTAGTGGCTCAAGTTGATCGTCGCAGAAGAGTGGCAGAAGAGTTAGAAGAGTGGTAGAAGAGTTAAAAGTGTTAGGAAAAAAATTTGGAGGATCCAGAATGACAAGTGGATTGGAAAATAGGGAATTTGGCAAAATTGTCCTAATTCTAAAGTGAGTTGTCTTTGGTACGATTTTTTGGAAGCTTTTCTGATGGTTTTTTGGGTCTAATTTCTCTAAAATCCGGCAGGAATTTATTAAAATCACAAGTTTGATGGGTAACCCCTGTACAATCCAAGTGCCCTAGGGATTTATTAGGCTGTTGAATCCATATATACAGTCAAAAAAACAGTTTAAATAACACAAATTAAGATTTCACCTCAAATTTTTATGTCGGTTTCCGGCACCAGAAAGTCCAAAAAGTCACACTAAAGACAACTACATTCTAAAGTGGAAATTAAAAAATTGGGTACTTGAAAAATTCAAGACCGCTATGTGGGAAAAACATGTTAGCCATAAAAAAACAATATATATCAATAATTTCAACCCAACATGGTCGCATAATGAAAAGACCTATTTGAGTGCCACAATCAAGGGAAATGTTAAGATTTTAATAGCAGAGCTAAGGACCGAATCCCATCAAACGGGTAGATGGGTAGTTCCCAAGGAAGAGTGGGAAGAAAGAATTTGTGTCTTTTGTGAGGAAGGAGAGGTTGAAACCGAATGGCACTTCGTCGTGGAGTGTCACATTCGTAGTCAATTCGAAAGTGACCTGAAAGTGGACAATACGTGTGAGTTATTTGTGGAATGAAAGTTTCACAAGACAGTAAACTTTTTGATCACTATTCAAGCCAAGAGGGTTGTTATGGAGAAAAACTTGATTGTATGATGTTTTGGTGGTTAGCAACCTGAAAGTAGATAGTATGTGTGAGTTATTTGTGGAAGGAAAGCTTCACAAGACTTTTGATCACTATTCAAGCCGAGATGGTTGTTATGGAGAAAAACTTGATTGTATGATGTTTTGGTGGTTAGCGACCTGAAAGTGGATTGTATGTGTGAGTTATTTGTGGTAGGAAAGCTTCACAAGACAGCAAACTTTTTTATCACGATTCACGCCAAAAAGGTTGTTATGGAGAAAAACTTGATTATATGATGTTTTGTTGGTTGAATATAAGGGTCCCTTAGACCATTTTTGTCACGCCCCCAGGCCGGCGGTAGTCTTTCAACCGCTCTTGGCGAGGTGCGGCACCACCGAACACTTTCTTTTCACCAATATTTATGTTCGTGGACTACACCTAACCACTTATCCTACTTAGTTTGTGTTTCACAACCAAGTATTATTAATGTTTCCTTTATGCCAATGAACACCCATACACATTCATTATCAATAGCAATTATAAACGAGAACACAATTGCACAGTATAAAGGGAGGGGCAACTCCCTAAACAATGAGTTTGTGCGAATAATATATTATTCAACTTTACAAAGTTACAATGTTTTACAAGTATACTTGGAAACACCAAGTTTCATACTTAGCCAAATTTACAATCTTCGGAAAACTCGGTTGCCCAGCTCATCGGCGCCTCTGCACGGTCGCCGCACGACTCACCAACCCTTCGTTCACCTCGTCGCACAATCGTGTTATTTGCCCAACTTAGGCGCACCTCCAAGTCGCCACACATGGGCGCCTCTACCCGAGACACACCTTTGTCCACAACCTCAACACTTCACCAAGTCACCGTGCACACTTGCACGATGGGCGGGCGCTCACCCGAGCCACCCAAGAACCCGTGCTAAGTCGTCGCATGTTAGGCCCCCATACTACTAGTGTAACCCCTTATTGTTATTAGTACAACCCACTTATTATATTGATGTACCCATGTAGTGCCCATATTGTTACTATTGTGCCCCATAGAAGCCCACTATTATTATTATTGTGCCCTTACATTATTATTGTTATGTCGACTCTGATTATGTTATGACCCCTTAGACTCCTATATATAGAAAGGAGGTATTTTCATTTGTATCATCCAAGAATTGTTCATTTATATAATGTAAAGGAGGTTGCCCCCTCGAAGAGGCTGAATTCTAAGGCGTTGATCTATCTTTTCTATCTTTTCTTGAGTTGGTTCCATAACATTTGGTATCAGAGCTTTGGATTCTAGGGTTTCGCTGCTCCAAACAGGTCATCATGGCACTTTCGCTATAACTTTTTCCTGCGACATTTCAAAAGTTTCAAAAGAAACCCATTTGAGAAGAAATCGCGTTGAACCTCAGGTCTGAAATTCAGAGCTTTTTGCGCTATATTTTCGGAGCTATGATCTGAGGAAGTTGGTCTTTTTGCAGACTCCTGAATTTCATTCTAAACAGGTGACCTAGGGAAAATAGTCATAACTTTCTCTCTGGTGATCGGATTGAAATTTCGTAAAAAGGTACAGAAAGAGGACGGACTGTAGTTTCTTGTATGCATTTTTCAGATCCAAAGGTCGAAACAGTGACTCGTGGCACGTCGTACAAGTTTGCTCTACTGAACTAGTCTATAATCAAGTCACTGTGGGAGATTTCGCATAACTCTTCCTTGGAGAATCCAAATTGGGTCAGACTTGTGGCATTGGAAAGAGGACACAGAGGGCTACTATAGGCCACAATTTCAGAACTTAAAGATCTGAAAGTACAGAGTTACAGTCGTTTCAAGATCGAGCTCCTAAAATCAAGAAAAAGCGAGATGAGGAAGTTTGATGGCAAGGATCCGGTAAATTGGATACTACAGATGGAGAAATATTTCGATCTACATGAGGTGCAACTATTACAAAAGGTATGTATTGCATCTTCATATTTAGAACCAGATCAATTTTTATGGTATGAGGGGCTTTGTTCTTGTAAAAAACTTGTTACGTGGTCAATTTTCACGGAGGAAATGATAGCACATTATGAGGATACAAAGAGCAACACCTTCTTTAGAGCAACACCACAACAATTGGAAAGAGTAAAAGGGCTTTGTGACATAGTGGAAAGCAAAATTATGGAAACTAGGAAGCATACCCCTCACAACTATAACGATGGAAGTGTTGTTTCTTCTAGCCTTCCACAACCTACAAGGGTTACACCACAACAATTGGAAGAAAAAAGAGAAAAAGGGCTTTGTTACAATTGTGATAGCAAATGCATTAAAGGTCATAAGTGTGCTGAGAAGAAATTATTTTAGATAGAATATGAAGAGGAGGAAGAAAAGGATCAAGAAACATCAAAAGAAGAAGATATGCGCCAGGACCCCATCCTAGAGAAAGAAGAAATGAATCAGACGATACCTTGTAAAGCATTGGCAAGAATTACCACTTCTCAAACTCTCAAGATAGAAGGACATATCAAGAAGAAAAAGGTGCAAGAAGTGAAAGATCACATCGAGAAAGAAGAAATGAATCCAACCATATCTTGTAATTCATTGGTTTAAATTACCACTCCTCAAACTATCAAGATAGAAGGACATATCAAGAAGAAAAATATTCAAGAAGTGAAAGATCACATCGAGCATCAAGAAATGAATCCGACCATATCTTGTAAAGGATTGGAAGAAATTACCACTCCTCAAACTCTAAAGATAGAAGGACATATCAAGAAGAAAAATGTTCAAGCAGTGAAATATCACATCGAGCATCAACAACAAGTTCTCTAACTTTTAAAGGATAACGCCACTTCGGTGCAAAATCAAAGGAAACAACAGGTAGATCAACATTGTAGTGAAAAATGTTTTGATGGAGGTGATTGGGTATTTTTACTGCTACATCTCAAGCAAGCTATTTATGAGAAGGAAATGTTGGCAATACTACATGCACTTAAAAAATGGCGACCTTACCGAATGGGAAGACTATTCAAAGATGAGGATGTGGAAGCATTGTTTTATGCTATTTCTATTATCCAACCAGATTGGATAAACGAAGCAAGGGATGAATGGAAGAAGGATGAAGAAGTATGGCCACTTATTCAAAATTTGCAAAAGGTCCCAATTCAAACAATATTTCCAGAAATTGAAGAGGAAGGAAAAATCATATTGGAACCTGGAGCAGTCACAGAAACAAGAACTCGACAGCTACAAAATCGATCAATTTCAGAGTATCTCATCAAGTGGAAGAACTTACCCATTGAAGATTCCACATGGGAGGACAAGAATTTTATACAAAAGCATCAAGAACTACTCAAGCATTGAGGACAACGCTTTTTGAAGGAGAGGGGCATGTTAGACCCCTATACTACTAGTGTAACCCCTTATTGTTATTAGTACAACCCATTTATTATATTGATGTACCCATGTAGTGCCCATATTGTTACTATTGTGCCCCATAGAAGCCCACTATTGTTATTATTGTGCCCTTACATTATTATTGTTATGTCAGCTCTGATTATGTTATGACCCCTTAGACTCCTATATATAGAAAGGAGGTCTTTTCATTTGTATCATCCAAGAATTTTTCATTTATGTAATGTAAAGGAGGTTGCCCCCTCGAAGAGGCTGAATTCTAAGGCGTTGATCTATCTTTTCTATCTTTTCTTGAGCTTGTTCCATAACATCGCACAAACCGGGCGCCACACCCATGCACGCCTCACTCCAACCGGCGGGCGACCCTGCCCGCGCCCTTCACCCAAATCAAGACAAGTGTTTTACTACCGTGCGGCCTTGCCCAAGAACGTCTCCAAACTGCGCCTCTATCTCTTTGCTGCGTCCACACCTTGTTCTGTGCCTCTCCTTCACATGAGCGAAGATGCTCCTTGTGTTGGATCGATGAGCGATTATCCAAATGCCATCCACGCGTGGTATACTTATACGCTGCCATGGATTAGTCGTGCCAACTCTCGGCCGACTCTTGTCTTTCATTAACCAACGCCTTTGTTTGCCATTTTACATGGTCGGCCCATTGCCAACGCCCAAACTAACAAATCTTCCATCGTCGGCTTTTATGAACGAACTCCCTAGCTCGTCCCTTATAAATATACGACCTGCTCCTCACTTGTACGCACTCGCTCCAAGTGTTTTGCTCTGTCGTGATGCTAACTCGTGCGCTCAATGGTTAGTAAGAACCGCAGGTCCTTACATCCTCCTCCACCTGAACTCGTTGTCATCCTCGACAACACACCATCCTGGTAGCCATCAACCAAGATCAAGATTTCCATATCCGAACAGTCTTATCCATGATATCAACTCCTCCACACACTGCAAACATCCCAGCAACATATGTAGAACCACCATCTTCATCATGTCTCGTCCCTTTGTAGGCTGCCTGTCAAGATACTCCACCTGATATGAACACATCTCTGCACATTGGTACCCCTCATGACTCGAACTAGTCGGGTGATCAGTCCAACTGTCACGCTGAATTCATAAGAATGCACATCCTTATGCCCCCAGCAGTCTTTCCCTGACTTCTGCTACATCTCGGACTCATCAAGAATCTATCCAATTCCCATGCTCGGGTCCATGGAAACTCCATCCCATCTGCAACATGTTCGAACCATGGCCTTGTTGCACAAGAGTGTACAACCTCTCCACCAGCTCATATATCTCCATGTCACAACAGCATATGCACAACATCCTTTGCTTTGGAATTCCCCCCGTAGAATGTCCATGAATGACACCTCTACACATGCTCCCGCATAATGTCCCTGCATAATTGTCATGCTCCATATCTCCAACCTGGTGTCCATGACTCTAGTTTTCCATGATGTCCAACCCATGTAGACTCCATCCCAACATCTGGCCATCTGCATCCAAGTCTGCAATCTATCATAAAGAAGCCTTCTCCTAAGGCCCCTTGCTTAAATTGGTGTAGCCCCTCCCAAACAAGGTCCCCACACCAACCCTTCTCCAAGGTTGTCTATAGAGAAAGGAGGGCCAGGAAGTTTCCTCCTGACTCTCATCCACCCATGTATCAAATTGATGTTGTGCCCTCAAATATCTGTGCACGGCCTCAATCTCCTCACATGTACACCCAAGCTCCCTAAGCTTGTCCTTCGTCAACTGAAATTCATATATGCCCATAGCATACCTGAAAAAGTCCACTATACTAGCCGGATCTCTACCTTCATAATCCTCATCAACCACTGCCTCTGAAGTAGTACTCGGACTCCCTTCATTTGCAACTCCATTGTGAAGATCATTAGTAGAAGATGTCTCTGTCAAGTGCTCCCTGATTCATGAGATTGTCCTCTCACTTCCTTCTTTCTTCCTCGCTCTTGCAATGAAGTCAATCACCTTCCCTTCCTTCGTTGTTTGAGTCATACTCCCAAGTCCTCTTTGCTCCACATCCTCGTGCTTCACATTCGGATCTTTGGGATACAGAGTCATAGAATTCATCCTTGGTCTATACCCCAAGCAACTCCTTCTATTCATCGGAACCATCATGGTTCTCCCTTCAGCTGTGATCGAGAGAATGTCCCAGTCCACCATTGGTATGGCTTGTGCAAGCCTCATGAAATCTTGCCCCAGCACCATAGAATGATCATCCATGTCCACGATCCTCAAGTCCAACTTTCCAAACCATGATCCCACTCTCACCTGAGTGTTTTCGATCACACCAATAACAACTTTCATGGTAGAGTTGATTGCTTTGAAAGCACTCCATTCCCTCTCCATTTTTGCTTTCTTCCCAGAATACTTTGCTGCTTTCCTGCTTAAGAAGCTATGAGTAGCTCACGTATCCACCAAAGCTGCAAATCTTTTGCCCTTCACAGTCACCTGCACAAAACTCAGCTTCAAGGAATCACCTCCTTCTGTTGGCTTTGTCTTGTATCTCACATCAGCAACCTTCTTCAAGAATTCAGCCTCAGAAGTGTCAATTGGCTTGTGCTCCAACTTGACATTCCTCCTAAGGTACTTCACTTCCTTGCTTGGCTCTTCTAAGCAACTCGATCCTGGTCTAGCTTGATTCCCTTCAAGCTTGTCCTCCATCGAATTCTGCTCAAGTGCACCAACCAAGTGTCCATTGACTACTTCCATAGAACTAAGCTTCCGAACATCCTCTGGATTGTCTCGGTAGTGAGTTCCCAGCCTGTCAATGTAGTCGAGCTCTTCCTGCTCAATTACAACGATCTTCTTACCAAGAAGCTTCTTCTTTATCTCTTCCTCAATTTGCTTGATTTCGGCTTCCACCATGGCACTTTTCTTCCTTAACCGGGCTCTCTCATCCAAGAGCTCTTGAAGACCAAGACCACTTTGTCAGATCTCCTCATCAAGTTCCTTGAGTTCAACATCTGTCCTAATTTCGCATTGGCTCTTGAGTTCTTCAAGTTCCCTCCTTAGTTCCGAACAACTTTCCAGAATCTTCATGTTCTCAGCCTTCATCGAAACCCAGTTAGAACTCCATCGACCCATCTGTTCCAACACTTTGTACCAGAAGACTTCAGCTACATCATGGCTAGATTCACCTGCCATAGGTTCATCCACCATCTTTTCCTTTCAGTCTTCTGCACGGTGCCTGCAATCATGAACCAACTCTTGTTCCACTTGTATGTGAAACAGCTTCCTTCACCTGCAAGTACATATTCACCAACTGTCAAGTGTTTACACACTAGCTTCCTGCAAGACTCCTCCAAGTCTTCAAACTAGCTCTGATACCAACTGTCACCATAGTGCAGTGGGATCAACACTTCATCATCAACCCGAACACGAGCTCTGATACCAACTGTCACGCCCCCAAGCCGGCGGTAGTCTTTCAACCGCTCTTGGCGAGGTGCGGCACCACCGAACACTTTCTTTTCACCAATATTTATGTTCTTGGACTACGCCTAACCACTTATCCTACTTAGTTTGTGTTTCGCAACCAAGTATTATTAATGTTTCCTTTATACCAATGAACACCCATACACATTCATTATCAACAACGATTATAAACGAGAACACAATTGCACAGTATAAAGGGAGGGGCAACTCCCTGAACAATGAGTCTGCCCGAATAATATATTATTCAACTTTACAAAGTTACAATGCTTTACAAGTATACTTGGAAACACCAAGTTTCATACATAGCCAAATTTACAATCTTTGGCAAACTCGGTTGCCCAGCTCGTCGGCACCTCTGCACAGTCGCCGCACGACTCACCAATCCTTTGTTCACCTCGTCGCACGATCGTGTTGTTTGCCCAACTTGGGAGCGCCTCCAAGTCGCCACACATGGGCGCCTCTACCCGAGACACACCTGTGTCCACAATCTCAACACTTCACCAAGTCACCGTGCACACTTGCACGACGGGCGGGCGCTCACCCGAGCCACCCAAGAACCCGTGCCAAGTCGTTGCACAAACCGGGTGCCACACCCATGCACGCCTCACTCCAACCAGCGGGCGACCCTGCCCGCCCCCTTCACCCAAATCAAGACAAGCATTTTACTACCGTGCGGCCTTGCCCAAGAATGGGCGCATCTCCAAACTACGCCTCTATCTCTTTGTTGCGTCCACACCTTGTTCTGCACCTCTCCTTCACATGAGCGAAGATGCTTCTTTGTGTTGGATCGATGAGTGATTGTCCAAATGCCATCCACGCATGGTATACTTATACGCTGCCATGGATCAGTCGTGCCAACTCTCGATCGACTCTTGTCTTTCATTAACCAACGCCTTCGTTTGCTATTTTACATGGTCAGCCCATTGCCAACGCCCAAACTAACAAATCTTCCATCGTCAGCTTTTATGAACGAACTCCCAAGCTCGTCCCTTATAAATATACGACCTACTCCTCACTTATACGCGCTCGCTCCAAGTGTTTTGCTCTGTCGTGATGCTAACTCGTGCGCTCGGTGGTTAGTAAGAACCGCAGGTCCTTACAATTTTGGTCTCGTGGACGTCATTGAAATTCTTCAATTCAATTCCATCACCACATTGTCCATTTTCTTTTTCACTCTTCTTTCACTATATTTTCTTTCATATTACTAAAAGTAGTGTAGTTAGATCAAATCTCTCCATGTACAAATCTCATTTTTTAATACAAAATAAATTTGAAGAAATATTTACACTTCAAGGGATTTTATCTTTTACCACACTTAATAAATCTAGAATTAAAATATAATTGCTTTAGTTAATTTTATTTTTATTTTATGTATTTTAAATACTTTAATTTTCTTTTCTTTTAATTTTTAATTTATTCTTATTCTTATTCTTATGTAATTTCACTATATTAAAATGTTTAAATAACATATCAGGATATTATAATATTTTTTCCAAAATGAGTTGGAGAGAGCCCCAGATATATATATATATATATATATATATATATATATATATAATTGAAAGTGAAATATATAGTTATACAATTTAATTGAATTTAAGATTAAGTGAGTGTTTGCAAAGTGAAATTTATATGTTATACAATTTAATTGAATTTAAGATTAAGCTAGTGTTTTGAAAGTGAAATTTATACGCTATACAATTTAATTGAGCTTAAAATTAAGTTAGTTTTTTTTTTTCTAAGTTCGTAAGATGTTAAGGTTCATAAATGTGAATACTTTATTTCTTAGATTTGAACTTGTCATTTTTAAGGAGGAAAGACATGTTCTTAATTATTAGGCTCATTCAAGCTATATGTGTTGTTTAAAGAGCTAGGTTTGTTATGAGAAGGGAGTAATTTCTAATTATTGTTTTTCAAAGTTGTATTGTTCAACATCATTTTAAGGTTGCAATTCTCCTAGAGGCTTCACCATTTAACCCTTGTTTCTTTAGCAAAGGTGTAGATGTCATTCTTCATGCAATCTAAAAAAAAGCACACTTAATACATTCATATGTTTTACGAAACCCTAATTGACTTGCTATGAAAGAGGAATGTAATTCAGTTAACGCTCATTATTTGAATGCTAAATTGTGGACCAAAATGATACACCCTTTATACCACACTGCATCCTTCCACCAAGTGTATCATGCACTACCCCATTGACATTGACTTTGAAATAGTTACTTTGAGTGATATATTAGTATTTGAGGACATCAAATAATGAAGACCCTACTATGTGTGTTATGTGATGATGACACTTGATATGCTTAAATTGGTAATCAAGATAGATATTATTTGACGAGTCATTTTTTGTACGATGATAATTGCTCATGTGGAAATAATTTATCATGCATACAAATTTATGATGATTAATTATCATGGTCAAAAGTTATTAATGATCTCTAGAGTGTGGCAGTGGACTACAATGGTGAATAGGCGCAAAAATGAACAACATATTCTAGTTTTATTATTGAGTAATGTAAATTTCAATTTAAATTATTAGTGATGAATATGCTTACAAAAGATTGATGACAAGTATAGTGGATGCAGGCACAAGAAATGTGCTTATTGAACAACTCACATATGAGTAATGGATTTGTATGAAACGACTTGGATTTTCTTTGGAGGGGTGGAATCATGTCCTTGATTCCACCCGCTAGCTCTAGTCATTACTTAGGTTGGAAAGTTCAAGGCACTTTCACCTTAAGTTGTACGATGTTGTGAGGGTTGAACCATAGATTAAGTTACTCACGAGGTATAAGAGGGGTGTGCATTAAGGTAGACACCTTACTCTTAGGTCACTATTCGTCTCTCAACAAAGACAACCCTGGAGTTAACGGTTGCCTCCATCATTGTACTTATGTTCCCTTCAACTAGTCACAAGTACCAGAAGGTTAAACATTATGGCATCTTGGAATTACACAAGGTAATTCTTGAAGGCACAAATGACTTGGAACCCTTGGTACTAGGTAAATGAAAAGGTTAACTTGATTTCTTTTTTTTTGTATGTGAGAAGTTAGGCACTTTATATTACTTCAAAAGAGAATTATGTAGTCAAAAAATAATGGCTTCTAGTTTTCCCAAAGGGGAATTAGACCAAAAGCATAGGTTTAAAATTTTTAGGTTATTGAGACATCATCTAATCAGAGCATCAAATATGTAGAAATACATGTAAATAGGTTGAATACCCCAAGCCATGACATACATTGGAAAAATTAAACATGAGAAGCTATTGAAACTAAAATAAATAAATAAAATGGTAAAGCATAGTTGTTATTAGATTAAGTCTCTAAGAAGTTGTGTCGGTTGAACATCATTTCCATCTAGGAAGAAGGAGTGGTTGGTTGAAATCCTTATGGGAGTAGTGAGCTTATGATCTATAACACCAATTTTCTCCTATAGCTCTACTAGCCTGATGGATTTCTCCTAATGATTGTTGGCATTGTCCATGAGAACTTGACCCATAAGAACTATGTTGTGCTAATAAACATTACCAACTAGCATGTAGCCACATAAACGTGATCTAGTTGAAGTTCTAGTGTTAGGTGTCTAGTCTCGAGTGGTTGCATCAACATGATAATCAGGGGTGCAATGCCTTTTCTGGCGTACCTCTTCCTCCACGCATTGAATCTCTCATTGGACTAACTCGGGGATGAGTTCTTGGTAATGAGTCATAGAATCCTGAGCTTGAGCCTGAGCACAGAGTTGAGAGGTGGAAGCAATGTCGCTATCCCTTTGCCTAGAGATAGAGGAACACCTTTACCTACCTCCCCTTCTTCCAAATATAGATCATCCACGTGGCATGTCAACACAAGGAGCTAGGAGGAAGAGCATATGGCAAAGGGAGACAGAATATGGGCAAGAAGAGATACAAAGGAGGTGAAGAAGAATAATAGTATAAGGGTGAAACAAGGAGAGCTAGAGTAAGGGAGCCAAAGAGTAAGGAGAATGAGGTAGGTCAAAGAGGAAAAGGAACTACACTACCACTGAGAGGAGAGCACTCGAGGAGGAGAAGGGTGAAGGATGATAGTGACAAGAATTCAAGCAAGTAAAATAGGGTACCAGATGCTAAGTCAAACCATAAAACCTAGGAGGGAAATGCAAACCCAAACTCTAGTTAAACCACAATTCAACAATTCAGAACTAAAGGAGACATGCAAAAGGAAAAGCTTGATAGATAGAGTAGTCACCCTTAGCATTGAAAAATCCCTTGTGAGGCAAATTCTGATAACATTGATAGAATTTTGGAGGAAAGCTATTGATATATAGGAGTGCAACTCCAGTGAATCTTGACATGATCAAGCTAAAATGTTGTGTATGCATTCAGATACAAAATAGTTGTCAAGGTTGGTGAGCAGGGTGGCGTCAAGCCAATAAAATTGTCGGCCTGACTAAACTATGCTTAATTGTCACTCTAAGGAGGAATGGTCAAAGTGTAGGTTATTGTGCAACAAAGAAAACTGAGACCCCATTGTTTGTGTTCATCATGAAAAATAGGCTTAAGAATCAGGAGCCACTACCAAATACATCATAACTTGAACAAGTTGGATAGTCATTGTACTGAGCCGCCAAGATGGTATGTATGTGTTAATGTTGCTTGGTTCCTGTGTTTGACATTTCCACTAATGTGAGGTGTAAACCATAGCATATTATTTGACCTGGGCACATGTAAAGTGCCAAGTACCCCAAGAGTCATAGCTCCCCTTCAATTTGATTGTGATTATATCTGGGTGGAGGGAGGAGGGTTTGCTCCAGGGCACCCTCTACGAAGAGAAGTCAACATGAATTTAGCATCAATAGTCTTAAGACCTAATTTAATCTATATGTTAAATTGAAAGTGAACCTTAATCCAAAATGTTGTAAGTTCATAAAAATTTAAAGGGCTCTCCCTCTCCTTTTGATCCCCTCTTTCCTCACCCTAGGGTTTATGATTTAGCCCTCAAACTGAGTGGAAAATCTACTACAAGTGGATTAGAATTTTACAATAATTTCATTTGCTCATTAAGTATAAGAAGGGAAACACTAAGGAGAAGGGTGATGTGTTAAATAATATTAAAAAGAACTTACTTGAAAGATTTTAAATAACAATTAAAATATTTTGGTAAACATATAACCCTTAGAAAAACCACCTCTTAGTAGGAAACCAACACTTGAAGGTTGAATGTGCATAAATTAATATATAAACCAATTAATTTATTGGGAATATTAATTTCAAGAGAAATCCTCATGGAGGAGGAGGCATAGAATGAATCCCAACTAAAATTTAAAAATATGGAGAAATAAGAGGAGGCTAAAGACATGATTTGACACCAAGATAGTTAACTCAAGTTAAAGAAACTAATAAGTACCAAAATAAGAAAAGTGAAAGGGGATCAAGGGACAACTAAGAGAAAATTTAGGAAATTTGTCTTGGGTGAGGGAAATTTCTCTTTTAAATAAAATAAGAAAATGGATTTTCATGAGAGCTTTGATAAAAACTTAACACATGGATGGGTGAATAATGAGAATTTGGGGATTTAACCAAATTATAGATTTTGCATGGGAAGATAAGTTGCAAGCTTGAAAACTATTATAAAAAGAATATTAAACTAAGAACATGGGACTTTATGCACCTTATTGTTGGATGATTGTCCCAATGCAAAAATTGATAACTTGATAGAGTGGATGTAACATCCTCGGTCCACAATTAGGAAATGCTACTACATTTTCATTGCTTAAAACTATTTAAATTTAATATAGAAGCAAGAAAATTCTAAACCTACCATAATTACTCTTGTACATTGAACTCTTTGGTCAACATGTATGCAGGGCTAAATGCCATGAATGCATTATTCATCACATATAAAACATTAATACATATTTGCACAATGGAAATAAAAGTTAATTAACAAAAATTAAACCCAAAACCCTTGATACTAGGGCTTTAATGTAAAATCAATAATTAAGGACAACACATAAACATAAGCTAATGCAATGAAGTGTAAGCACTTATCTTGTAATAATAATCCAATTGGTTATGAGCTCTCCATGTTCCACCGAGCCATAAACTACGTGATTCATAAATATCAACCACAGGTCACCCCCGAGCTAAGGCTACAACTCCATAGGCAACAGTTTGAACACTAAAAATAGATAATAGATATTGGCCAAGGCACCAACCCCAAAAACCTCAATCTCCAACCACAAGCTCACATTCCCTTCACCTGCACCTAAGTGGCACAACCTGAGTCCCTTAACAGTGCCCACCTTCCAAGGCACCTTACAGTAGTCAAGAATAGTCTCAACCTGCAACTCTAGGAGCTATGTTGCTCTTTGGGTGTCTAGTCACCCCTATCAGCAAAACCAATAACCCAAAATCAGTGTCAGATTTTAATCTTAGGACTCACTAAGTATCTCTTAACGAAGTTCCACCAGAACTCCAAGGCCACCAAGCCATAATCAAAGCCATGAAGCTCTCAAAGCCATCGAGCTCTCCAACTAGGATACATCAAACTTGGTATGGTTAATTGAATAACCATGCCAGTGTCAGTTCTAGAGTCCAACCAAGGACTCACTAACTAATGATTAACCATAACTACACTCAAGAAAAACTACACTTCTTTTATATGCATGTCTTTATTTTTCCATGTGGTATCCTCCAAAGCCACGTGGGCCCTATATGACTTTTTCCCCAAAACATATCAAAATTTTTGCCATTTTCATGGAATTATGCCCCCCACATTCCTTTCCACGGATTGGGCTCATAGTTAACCATTATTTTATTAATATATGTGTAATTAAATCGTAATTACATTCTGAGGCTCTCTGACTGTGTAGCCATTATAGGCATATATATCTAGCACATTAGCCCCAAAAATATAAAACCATGTATATGTGGGCACGCATGCCCCCCAAAATAACCTTGACTCACTAGCCTATCATTCACACATCTTTGGCTCACCAGTCTAAATATCATTTTACATATATTTACATTACCATAGACAAATAAGAGTGTTACATTCCTTCCCCCCTATTTATATATTGTCCTTAATGCATGATATATATACATGTTTGTACAACATATAAGTAAAAAAAGATGAGAGTATTCTTCCCTCATTACATCTTCCTGCTCCCAAGTAGCCTTGTCAAGAACGAGTAAGGTCCATTGTCCCTTTACCACATCGATGACTCGATTTTGGAGTACTTTGACCATCCTGTCCAAAATTTGTATTGGTTAGACCTGGAAAACTCCTTCTGGATCCACTTGGATCATATGTCGGTCAATCATGTGAGTTAGCGCCATGAATACGTTTTTTAAGCAAAGATACATTAAATACATCATGAATATGCATAGATGCAAGCCTATATACAACGAGACAAATCCTCTCAATAAGGTGACCATTTGAATTTTACACCCTTTCTCTACAATGAAGTAATATGATGTGCTATCTTGGAAAACCCTTTAACAAATCTCCTATAATAACCATATAGACCCATAAAAGGCATAACTTCAATTACATTCTTAGGTGTTGACCATTCTCTGATGGCCTTAATTTTCTCTGGGTCCATAACTATTCCATTTTCTGAAATAATGTGTGCCAAGTAATGTATTTTCCTCTGGTAAAATGAGCATTTACTTATCTTAGTGGACAATTGATGCTCCCTCGATACTTGTAAAATCAATCTCAAATGTTACTTGAGCTCCTCTTTTGATTTAGAGTATACCAATATATCATCTAAAAAAACATTAATAAACTTATCTAGATATTCTCTAAAGACATCATTCATTCAACATGTAAAAACACTCAGTGCATTGGATAATCCAGAAGGCATCACCACAAACTCATAATGTCCATAAAGAGTTAAGAAAAATTTCTTACTAATATCTTCTTCTTTAATTCACAGTTGGTGATATCATGACCTTAAATAAATCTTAGAAAATATCATAGCTTCCTGAAGCTAATCGAAGTCATCTATCCTCGACAATGGATATTTATTCTTAATAGTCATCTTGTTCAACTACCAAAAATCCACACACATTCTATCCTTTTTCTTAACAAACAATACTAGAGCATTATGGTGATACACTTGGGCATATATATTCCTTCTTTAATAATTCCTTTAACTACATATGCAATTCTCTAAGTTCTAGAGTACTCATTCTATAAGGTGCTTTAGATATCGGAACAACTCCTGGTACCAGGTCAATAGAGAAGTCGATATCCCTCCTTGGAGATAATCTAGGTATTTGAACAAACACACCAACATATTCCTTTAATACCGAGTAATACTCCAAATTAGTTTCTTGATCCCTATCTGATTCCTCCAAATGAGTTTCCAAAATCTATCATCCTTTTCTAAAATCCTTCCTTAATTGCATAGCTGACATCTCTCTGATAGATATCGGCCTAGGGACTCCTTGGACCTTCCTCTACTATCCAATACCATTAATACACATAAAGGGCCCGTTATAGCCAATCCATGTCAATTAGACAATCATAAGGTCCTAAAGAAATTACATTCAACTTATCTGTTGTACTTAGTCCATTCATATCAATTGGACATTTCGACCAACTCTAGAATTTTCCTCTTTGCACCTATGGCTAGTTGTACTAACCATGCTTCACAATGTTTAGTTTTCTTTAAATTAAAATTTTCAACCAATTTAGTATCAATATAACTATGACTAGCTCTTGAGTCAATTAAAATAGCAATAGGTTGGTTGTTAAGGTTACCTTCAACTTCTATCATAATTTCCTAGTGCTCAACTTGCTTGTTATCAAGTGCTGCATAAATTCTAGGCATGCCCTTACCCATATCTTCCATTGTATCTGATGCTTGTACGTTATGCACGACCCTCAACTTTCCAACTTTATTAGGACAATCCCTATATTTATGGTCTCCTTTACAACAATAACATTTAAAGGGTGGAAACAGATTTTTCTTTTTTGATATATCACCTCCTTTTGGCTCATTAGGGGTTCGTATTATTTGTTGGCTTACATGTGAAACGTTCTTGAAAGATGAGAGTTTAAACCCTTCCTTTTTTTGTTCCTTAAAATTCATCTTCTTGTTGCCCCGGGTCCTCTGTAGAATTGACTTGTTCTTACTCTGCCCATACAACTGATTTGCGTTCCTCATGGTTACTTCTAGGGTTTTGGGCTCATCAAATTTAATCCTATCTCAATAAAAAGATGGTAACCCACTAATATATCTCTGAATTTTAATTGTTTCATCTTCAATGAAGCTAACATACCTTAATAGCTCAGTGAATTTTCAACCATGCTCCTCCATGTTTAGGTTTCCCAAGTGGAGCTTAGAAAATTCTTGCATTTTTTTCACTCATAGTAGTGTTGTGACAAATATTTCTTTTGGAAATACTTCTTGAATGTCTTCCATGTAATTCTCCTCTCATCCAAATGTTTCACTGCCTTGAGTTGCTGCCACCATAAATTAACCTTGCCCTTCAAGTGGTAAATGGAAATTTTAGCTTCTAGGTTTGAGGAATAGTTGTACAATTGTAGGTATTTCCTCATCTCTAACAATGAATCTTCAACTTCTGCTCCTTTATTATGCTCCCCATTAAATGTGGGAGGCTTAATTTTTCTAAGCTTCCCTTATAAATCTTCCTTGTCTAATTTTCTTTTTGTCTTTCTAGCAAGTGACACAGTAGGGTTGCTGCCTAATTATGAGGTGTTGTAAGCCCTCGTACTTGACCTCCTTATTGAGTGATAATGTTGTTGAGTAACACTCCTGGGTTGCCTTGACATTCCAACACATTTTTCCTTGATTCCAACGTTAAATTCATATGCTTCCCTGGGCTCAATTTGTTGGTCCAATTCTCTCTAAACTTTGTTCAGACTTTGCAAAATCTGGTTATTAATTTGTTGTTGCTCCTTTATTGGCCTCTCATCATTTGCCTTACACCTGAGTCCTTCCATTCTGATGCTTCTCATGATCTCCTCTAGATATTTATTCTCTGTACTATCCACTCCATGGCCATTGTACTATTTCCAAACATTTCCCATGCTAATATTTACATACATGACCTCCTCTTTTACATTATAAGGTCCCTAGGCATCTTCAGCACTCCTAGCGGCCATTATGTAATTTCTCTGTCTATCACCTGTAGCTTTTCCTCTAGGATTCTAACTAGAATTTCACGCTATTTAAGAATGTTGGGTATGTCAATATGTTCTCCTCGTCAATAGCTTTCTATTGACTATTTATTTGTGTAATTTCAATATTTGAGCTAAAAGTTATGCCCTGTAAAAACTTGCAATCCGTTAAACCATGTTTGTCCTTCTGAAGCTTTTGTAGTTTTCCTTTTATACTTCAACATGTTTATATCCTAAAACCAAAACTATGGGTTAGTAATTTTATTCTTATTGGAAATGGCTTTCTTTTGATTGGTCACTTGCCCAATTCCGACTTTTGGGATGAAAGTTATGGTTCCATGAAGTTTGGTTTGTTTTCCTAATTTCCTTCTATATCTTAAAATTCAATTGTTGGCATGCCTAGAACAATTTTGTAATTGTTTTCTCACTGGGTTCGATTCCAATTCTTATTGATGGTAACTACCTATACCCACATACAACTTCCTCTCCTAATTCCTCATACCCACTTAGTTCAAATTGGACATGAATTGGCTTGGCAAGCTTTTCCTCATCACCTGTCATGTGTGCATTTGCATGTTGGCTCCACTAAAATCCCTTAATGCTTGCATGGGACCTTCCACGCGACAAGGATTCAATGTTCATACCCACGGGTCAGGTTCACCTCCTCTTTCTCCAACTCTGAATCCATTTCATTATCTATCTATCTATATATATAATTTTATTTATTTATTTATTTATTTCCTTTTTTTTTCTTTCATATCATTTTCAACGAGCGTACCCCACTATAATGTGGGTCCCTTATTTAATGATGGTGATGATCCAACGGGAAAAATTTAATTAATGTTATATTTACATCACCATATATATATATATATATATATATATATATATATATATATATATATATATATACTTTTAATCAGAGGCGCAGATTGACCTTAGCAAAGTCTCAGACTCAATACTTCCTAGGAGTCCCGCCACTTTAGGCTTACATATGCATATCAAACTCGACCCAAGACAGAATGACTTGGAGCTTTTAGAAAGAATGAGAGCTCCAAAAACACAAACTCGAATCCCTAAATGGCGATACATTTTCCTTATTTATAGGATTTCAAGAGATCATAAAGTATCTTCTCGAAATCTCACATGTATACATAAAATGTACAAACTATAGATATCAAATCTAAAATTTTTTGTAGATTCTTTGAAATGTGGTTCAAGTCCCACCAAAATTCGGAGAAATGCTCTGAATTTCAGATATTCATCCGAAAAGTTAATCTAAGATTTTACTTTGGAAGATAGACCCGTCCACTTAGTCATTTAAACTTTCCTCAAATTATCTTCTATGATTTACACAATTGAGATTTTATCGGAATCCCACGGTACCGGTCACACTCACTGCCAGATGACTAGACATGAAATACAACCCACCATGCTTCCTTACAAAGATTCTGTCAGTCGCTTGGATATCCATAATTATCATTGTCACTTGAGTAATATAGATGTTGCAGGCTTGGTGACAAATGAGCTTCTGCATGAGGTGGCATGATATTATAGCACGGAAAGAAAGGAGATCCATACATACTAGGTACCCTCTCATCTATAGGATTACAAATCGATCCAAAGAATTGAGATATTTCCTTATAGATGGGTTTCTCTGGTGGTTGAATAGTATGTACTTTAAGTGTGTTGAACAAATGTTCTATCTGGAAGCAAAACCATGCCTCGGACTGTGTTGTTGTTCTGATATCTTCTCGAAGATAATCAATAAATTCATGTCTTCTGATGGTCCAGAATATTCCTTCTCTTGGGCACCAGTCATGTAGCAGTATTTTGAACCAGGGCGACCAGTGATTATAGGGGTTACACATAGAACTACATTCGAACATCAACCAAACTCTCTTGGCATATTTGGTGTACATCAAGATATTACAATAGTCTGCATAACTCAGCCATGGCTCATACAGACAAATATATCTTTGTCCTGCAAAAGGTGCAAATCTAATGGCCCCTTGAAACATTATGGGCGACTCTATAAAATACATAATATTACTTACATTACTATGGCTACTATTAACCCATTTTTCAAGGATGTATTCATATGCAAGACTCTCCTTGACCCTATCTATGAGACATTGAAAACAAAATGACATATGACAATATTTACATATTAGAACCCACTGAAAACCCTCTGGAGCAGAGGGAGGTGCTGATGAAGTTGAAGCTGATGAACAACTGAACATCTTGATTTCTTTCGGAGTTGCTTCTCTTGTAAGAAAATCTGCTAAACAATTATCTTTGCCCTTTTTATATTCAATCTCAAAGTCAAATTCTTCCAGCCATAAGCTCCATCTTAGTACCCTATTATTTCCTTGTTCTAACAATCTTTTGTTTCTAAGCATCCCAGCCATATGTTTGAGGTATGTTCTTACAATGAACCTTACTCGCTTCAGGAACAACTTGAATCTTTTGATTCCATTTTTTATGGCAAGGATTTATTTATGAGAAGATGGATACTTGATTTTAGTGTCATTAAAACATCCTGATGCATATGAGCAAACTTCTTCCCTTTTTTCATGCTTTTCGTCAAAACTCCTACCCATACTTCATTGGATGCATTTGTTTCTAAAATATAGGGCAATTCATGTCTTGGAAGAACCAGACTTGGCAGATTTTGGACCTTTTGTTTAATATTTTGAATTGATATCATCATAGATGGGGTCCATTTTATTCCTCTGAGCCTCTTTTGTAGGATCTTGACATCTTTGGCTTGATTTTCATAAAACCGCCTAATGTAATTGAGGCTTCTCAAGAACATCTACAATTGTCTGCGGTCATAAATGGCATCTGTAAATTATGTTAAAGATTTCAACACATGTTCCTACAATTCATCTTTTCCTTGGAATAGGATTAGTCCTAGATATTCAATTCTAGTTTTTGCAAACTCAAACTTAGACTTGTTGAGGACTAACCCATGCTTAAAATCCTATTGTGAACTATCTCCAAGTGCTTTCTATGTTCTTTTAACTCAAAAGAACATATTAGTAAGTCATCAATATAAACAATAACAAATTTCAAATCTCCAAAAATATATTCCATTCTTTTCTGGAATTTAGAGGGTGCATTCTTCAATCCAAAGGGCATTACTCGCCATTGGAACTGCCCGTGTGTTACCACAAAACCAGACTTGTATCTATCAGATGGTTTGATACCTATCTGCCAAATTCCACTCTTAAGGTCAAATTTCCTAAACACATTATTATTACTGATTTTCTGAAATAAAGCTTCTTTAGATGGTAGAGGATACCGATAGGCAAAAAAGCATTGTTTAATTCTCTATAGTTAATGACCATCCGTGGTTTACCTCTCTTTTTCTCTGAATGATTGTTGAAATAGAATGTTGGGCAAGCCCAAGGGCTTCTGCTTGGTTCAATCAACTTTCTTTCTAATAGCTCAACAATCTCCTTTTTACAGAGTTCGATCTCTGGTGGGGACATCTGGTTTGCTGATGATTTCTGAGGTGTTCCAGAGTAATTTTCTTTGTAGGGAAGATCCACAAAGTATTGTTTTCTTTGCCAAAATGCATTGGGTGCATCTGTTGTACATTTTTCTTCAATTTTCTCTTTTATTTATCTGATGTATTCTAGTCCTTGGATCTAAACATTTCTGATTACTTTGTTGATCTTTGCTAGCTTGTCAAGAGAACATTCAAATATATCTAGGATAGGGTCTACAATTCTATTTACATAGCTCTACTTGCTCTAGACTTTTATAGTTCTTCCTTGGATGTTGAGGCAAATATGGTTTGCTTCTACAATAAGAGGAAGATGTCTCCTTACAAAATCTTGTCCTAACAAAATATCACTACCTGTATCAAAACTGTACAAAATTACAGAAGTAGGAATTCCATTAATGATAATTGGGAAATCATGAGCCACAACTCTGATAGCCATTAACATCTTATTTACAGCTCTGAACTACAAGTTTGTGGGTTGCCAATAATATTCAGGAATGGAACTATGTTTTGCATAGGAATTCATAGCTCTTGTGTCTAGTTGTGCATCGAGAGAATATTGTTTATAACCACTGACTTTGACATCTACTCTAATAACAATCCTATCTTCAAATCCCTTCATCTGGAGAATAGATGTACCTGGTTCTGACTGGTGGTCTTTTGGTATGCATTGTAATGCTTGTTGCTCCTGGTTATGATCTTCTTCTTCTTTGAGCACATCTTCAAATTCTTCTATCATCATTGAATCTTTTAGTTTTGCAAGTTGTTTCTATTTTTCAGCCAATTCCTTTTGGTCAACTCTCATACTAGTTAGAATTTCTTTAACCAAACCTCTTTTTTCTTCAATGGTGGTTTCTAGATGCAATATTTCTCTTTGCAGTTTACTAACCTGGTCTGATTCTTCGTCTTCGTCTGAGAGATTCTCAATGATGGGAGTAGCTTTCTTAGACCCGTAGGATATCTCTGATGAAGAAAGCTTACTTTGTCTCTGCTTACAGTGGACCTACGGGGAAACTGCTTCTTTGGTGGAATGTCGGATGAGGGTATAAAGGAAATATGTACAGATGTGGTAGGTGTGTCACTTGGATAGTAGGAACCAAGATTCACCATGCTTGGTTGGTGATTTTGGCAAGTTGGTTCTAGAGGGTTGAGAGACGTTCTGTGAGCCGATGTCGGATGGCGAAATCTCCTAGTGTGAGAGAAGAAATACGAGATTGTATAGATGCAATTTCAAAGAGGAGGTCTGCGGGAGTTTCTAAATGAAACATCTTGACATCGAAAATGAAGTCAAGATCTGAGGTGGATTCAGAGCAGAATGAGTCTTTAGGACGTGGAGATGGAGGGTTTGACTCATCTGAATTTGTGATTGAAAAACATTCTTCATTTTGTGGGGACTAATCTACTTGCTCCCATTCATTCGGATCATAAATGCTAGAAAAAATGTCAAACAATTTATTTTGGAAATGATTTTTACCCTTTAAAGGACATTTGCTTGCTGAATGGCCCAACTTCTTGCAAATGAAACAAGTCCCTGATTATGCTCTTTGGGTGCCTTCTTTCCTTTTCTTGAAATATCCTTTTCTCGGTCTCTGAAACCTTTCTCTTTTAGGGTAAAACCTTCTAGGCTGGCTTTTCTTTGTGCATTTTCAACATTAGCAATCACTTCCACATTGTCCTTAGCTCGCATTCTTCTTTTTTCTTTTGCAGCCAAAATGATAGTTTTTGCATAGATTTCACAAACACTTGCATTGAAGATGAGTTGTTTCTTCACTGATTTAGTTGTCTTATTTCAGAGGCATTCTTTCTTTAGAGTAAATACAATTTTTTCATGGAGTCTTGCAAGAGAAAGATTTTCAATATCTATATTTTCAGCTTCAAATCTGGCCCTGACAAGGTCTGGTATCCTGCCAGGCATTGTAGACAAATATTTTCTCAAATAAGCTGTATTTTGTGGGTCTCTTGCCTTATAAAGAAGACCCTGCATTGTGCAGAAGAACTTGCGAAGTTATTTTATATCACAAAGTCTTTGGCTCATGAACATATCTGCATAATGATGGCCATCAACCTTAATTTCTCCATAAATCTCATGGAGAATTGCCTTGACAAGTTCGGCAACTGGCTTATCACTATTCATAATATTGAGCTTGTCAGATTCATGCATTCTAAACCACTATAATTCTTAGTTACCTTGGAAACCCCAAGTTATCCTTAAATCTAATTCTAACCATGAGACTCTGTTTTTGTGAATGGACTTTTGAGTGCTTTCCCATGCACTCCAAGTATGGATTGCCATGAGGATTTCATTTTTAGATTTGTCATTGGAGCTTGATCTATGTTAGCTCAACTAAGATTAGGGAACTCATCAATGTTTGAAGGATCATATGGAGTTTTTCCAGGAGAACCATACTTGACATTACACCACTTTTCCCATGAAGATTCAAAAGGTTGGTTTGGTCTACCTCTATCTACATTTCTGGGTCTTTTCTTAGATCCTTCTCCCTCTTCTTTTACCATTTTTATTTCTGATTTGTTCTATGGTAACATATCAAAGACTGGGTTTTGTGATTGGACTAGGGCCAATTTTTCTCTAGCAAATGAAATAACATTTTCGAATTGAAAAATTCTGGGATTATGTACAGAGAATTGTTTGAGCAACAATGGGGTATTTTTCCTTTCAGGGTTCTTTTCTTCTAGTTGGAATGTCTGGCTATAAACATCTGTTGCAGTAAGTGCTTCTTCTAACTCAGGATTTTCTTTCTCCAGAATCAACTTTAAATCTACTACTACTTCCATAATTTTCTCTAACTTCATATTTACATCTTTTAACTTATCAAAATGCTCAGAAGATTTTTGACTCAAATCATCTAAACTAAAATGGAGTCCTGACACATCGAACTATATTTTCAGCACTTCTTGTGATAGGTCATCTAAATTTTGTGCTACACATGTTAGATGATAATTGTTGTAGTTTTGAAGCCTTATAATCTCTCTGGGCTTCTCATCTATCAATTTCCTATAATGTAGGAAATCCACATTAGCTACAACATTCCCTTGTTTGAATTTTTGTACAAAATTGCCAGGAGCAAGCCTCCCTTCTGCGAGTAGAAGCTTTTCTAAATCTTCCCTTGCCTTTTCTCTAGGCAGTGTGTATCTCATGAACTTAATATCTCTCAGAGAGGCAATTTGTAAACATTCTTGACATTCTGTATGTTGGCCCAAATGTTCTTCTTTCAAGGTGGACTGAGGTTTGTGAAAGACTTGAAATTTTTTATCAGAACTTGGACTTCTAGCAGCAATACATAATTTGCATTGAGAAGATGATTCATACTTGTGTTTTTCCAGATGCCTACCGAGGTCTGAAGTATCATGGATTTCGAGAGAGTGACTTCTAACAGGGACGTTGGGTAATGTAGTTTCATTCCTTAGTCGAATTACTGGTCCTCTACTCGACTCAGAAATAGATAATCTTTTAGGTTCTAGAGTCGGAAATACCTTTGAGACAATGGATGGGTCCACTCATCAGGGATTTTTAATTGAGAAAACCCTATTGTTATAGGAGTGATATTACCAGGTCCAACCACCACTCCTTATGTTGTGTCTCTCTGAGTAAGCTGAGGATTGAGTGTTGGAAGAGTTGTCGAGACAAATCATAAACAAATAGTGGACTGTAACTGAGCAATATCAAACTGCCCAGTCATATTAAAGCCAGAAAAATGGATGTAAGCCTGAAGTAGTTCATTAATATGGGGATCAGCTAACGAAACTTGATATCGTGGGATGATGGATGACCAAACTAGACAATGAATGAATGACCATACTATACATATTACCCGTGGAAAGTCATTGACTACCAAGTGGGGTGAAGATCTGATGTTGGGGGTCAATGGGAGCCCCTCCATGCACTTCCAACTCTAAGTAATAAAATAATAACATATAACATTGTATATTATAACCTCATGTGTCGTGGCAGATTGACAGTTGGTACTTAGCCGATCAGATGAGCCTGATGTCATTGAATTTTAAACTTGTGCAAATGTTAACACGAAGTTGCAGTCCAATGGGATTGAACGGTTTGAATTGTTGAAAATACAGCAAGAAAATCCTAATTTAATTTTTCCTTAATTAAATTAGGAGAAATTCGAATTTAAATTTCAATAGAATACTTGGAGGTAGTTAATTAAGGTGAAATAACTCTTGTCACTAAGTTAACTCATAAAATTTCAGTTGGAGACACTTAAGTTCAGCTCTAGATGATTGATTGCTAATTTCTAGCAATCTATTTCAATTAATTTGAGTTATTGTAAGTGTAACTAGTTCTCACTGTTAGTAGAACTAGTGGAGGTTCAGTCAATGGTGTGTAACTTTTTTCACAATGAGTGACAAGGGCGTGTAAAATTTTTCACACTGAGTAATCATCTGGTTAACTAATCAATCAACCTAAATTAACTCATGCATGCAGAGAATTTAAGTTACCTAGTTGAGATTGGAGTTCAAGGGCAGTGTACTATTAGTTGTAGAATTTTCCAAGTTGTACAAGTGGTGCATGGAGTCAAAGAATTTACCTAAAGGAATTGTGAAATCCATATGAGGAAAATTCCTATTAAATAGGGGCCTAATTCCCAAGGCAACAATGCAAGGAAATAGGAGTTTGGCAGGCTAAGAAATTGTCTAAGTATTGGCATGAGTCAGTATATGAGGCAGAGAGATAGATTATACTAGTGCAGGGGTTGCCCAGGCTTGAGAAAGCATTGTATTTCTTCTCTATTCTTTGATTAATACAATACAAATAATAAGGGGTTTTGAGCATTTGCTTTCCCCTAGATAAATCTCAATGTATTTGCATTGAATCTTGATGCATGCTAATGATTTGTGTTCTCGATCATGATTTTCTTTCCACGGATGAGTAGAGTAGCTTCAAGTCGTGTGATTTAGTAAATTTCATGAGCAATTTTGAATCTACACATTAAAATTTATACATGGTATTAGAGAAGGAATCACATCAGAGAAGAGAATTCCAAGTTGTCTTTGCAGGTGGATCGAATTTGCAGGATCAATTCTTCAGAGCTATAAGGATGGATTTCTATGGACTTAGACTCGACTATGCCCTTGAGGGTAGCTTGAATTATGTTGCCTGGAAAGACAGGATGGAGGTAGTGTTGGAAGATAATGGGTTGAAGGAATTCATAGATAATGATATCCTGAAGCCTCTAACATCTGATGCTCAAGATCTAGCAAAATGGAAGAAGTGTGTAGTTGGGGTGAGGAGAATCATATTGGAGGGAGCATGAGACCATATTGTCTCTAATATCCATGAGAAAGAGACTCCATATGCAATGTGGAAAGCATTTACATATCTATTCCAGAACAATAGTGAGCACAAGAAGTTGGCACTCAAGGACAAGCTTCGAAGTATCAAGATGCAAAAGAATGACACAATTCCGTAGTACTTGAGCAGGTTTACATAGTGTCGTGATGAACTTGGTAGGGTCGATGTTATTTTCCCTGAAGAAGATCTGGTAGCTATAGCCCTCTTGGGTGTAACACCCTCATCCCACATCTACCCAAGTAACTGGCCAACCGGGGTAAATATGCAATGAGAGGCCACTATAATGGGTTTCAACTTCCTAGATGTCCTTAAGGATGTGGAATTGATGGAAACACACCACACAGACCTTCCACATCAACAATAAAACTCCCAGGAGCCATCCCAACCACTCAGGAAACCAACCCCTGATACCAACTGAATTTTTAGACCATTAAACCCCTGGACACTCCCTAGATATGGACAAGGGTGCGTTTAGGAGGCTCCAAATGCTCCCACAACATGGGTATGCATGCGTCTAGGGACTTTTCTTCCCTATTCTGTGCCTGTGTCTACAGGATTTGAGCCACTTTTTTAGGCCCATAACTCAATGACACTTTCAAAAATGAAATATAACAATAGAATAAGGATACAAATGCAATTACTTGAACAAGGACTTGACTAGACCCCTACTAGCCATGACAAACATTTCGTCAAACATGTCACAAATATGTAATCTATAGGTTTAAACAATAGATCTGAGCATAAGGGTCTCATACTTATATGAGAATTGCTAAGAAGCATTGTTCCCTTATATCATTAGCTGCATTATCATCTATTAGGTCATAGATACATTGTTCATTCATTTACAAATCAAAACATGAGGAGAGCCATACATCATCATTGTCATAATACATGCTTATAAACAACATAATAACAATAGAAATATAGAGGATACATCAACCATAGAATCCACATATAAACAAATACATTTAAACATAATGTATCAAGGAAAAAACCTCTTATTAATGAATACAAAATCCAACCCGGTATGGGACCACCACATTCCACCCACCATAGATTGGTTGAGAAAAATATCTCTTAAGCCAATCACCCCCGTGTAATATTCCAAGCATGATTGTGGGACTCAAACCAAGAGAACCAACCAGGGAATCTCGAGGCTAAACCACCTCACCCTCATTAATAGAAACCAAACTTTACCACAATCCACATCGGATCACTAGGCCAACACAATAAACATCTAATAACAGGCTTTACCATGATTTCCACAAGATCTCTTAGCAAAAACAAGCATGGATGCCAATGGATTTCTCCACCTACACCATGTGGAATTTTCCTGTCTCCTAGTCTCTCAGACTTTATTGCAATTCATTGTTTGATCCAGGGATCACTAGGCCCTAAAACGAGACTCCACCCTCTAGGATTTACAATATATCTCGTCATTCACCGGAAAGGATTCCTAGGCATACTCAAGGGAAACCACCTCTAGGCTTTATTGTATATCCCACCGTTAACCGGTTGAGGATCCTAGGCCCACCAAGGCACACAATACCTGGCTTTACCACAACCCACAGTTTGGTTCAGGGGTCACTAGGCCAGTGGATTTACCAGAATCCACAATCTGGTTCAGGGATCACTAGGCCATGTGTTCTTTCTTTTAGAGATACACCTCACTTAGCTTTGAATCCATCTAGAAATCCAGCTCAACCAAAACATGAGAACCCCATCACACCATGGCTATCTGAAAATGGTAAGGCTAAGATGAAAACACTGTCACACCTATAAAAACCCATGCCATGACAACAAAGAACCACATGAAATACCATGCATGCCAAATCTAGCAAGGAAAACACACATGCAAATCGATACCTGCAAAGGATCTCGTTGTAACTGGTTGATCCTGCTCTTCCTTGCTTGTTCTTTCCTTCTTCTTGCCTTTTTTGCCTTTCTTGATCCAATGCCAAAGTGATCTAAGAAAAATATAAGTGTCCAAGAGTATGAGAGAGAGAGAATAGAAGAGAGCTCCACCAAAAACCTGTAAAAAGCTTGCCAACTGATCCTTAGAAGCCTTTTTATCAACGAGGCCTCTATTTTATTCAATTTCCATTATTTTCCTTCAATTTCCTCCTCACGTGCAACCGTGACATTTCACCTTCCTTTTATCCTAATTTCCATTATTTTCATAAATAAAATGCCAAATAAATGCCTCTTGCTTTCCAAAGCCTTTTCCACTGCCTTTGTTAATTTCTTTAGCCATAATAAATCGAATGAACACCCATTAGGATGTTTTTCCCACCATTCAACTTGGAATACCTGTCCCGTTACCATGGTATTATATATTTTTACATGACTTTTTAACCAGGGCTGTTACATTGGGCCTTCCCAAGAGTTGACATAGTTATCAAGATTTGGGAAATGGAGGAGAGAAACAACCAAGCTGGGAGCGGTTATGGTCTGATCTAGTGCAGGAAGAAATAAGGTGGAGCAACAGAGATGGGACCTCATCCAAAGAAGATGAAGAGGAATTTGCGTTATTCAGTAAGGGAAAGAAGGCCAAGGGAAAGATGTCCCAAGGTGAGGCTATTTCCAGCCAAGAGGGAAAGCAGAAAGACACATCCAAAATCAAGTGCTTTCACTGTCATGACTTCGGGCACTATGCCACGAAGTGTCCATAGAAGAAGGAAAGCAAGAAGGATCATGCAGTAGCCGCAACAGGTGAAGATTTGACTTCACAATTCGAACTTGCTTTTACCCTCAATGCATGCAAGACAAGCACAGTGATGGGTAGTGTGTGGTATCTTGACAATGGTGCCTCATTCCACATGACATGCAATAAATAATGTTTTAGTGACTTGGAGGAGAAGGATCTCTAGATACACATCGAGATGGGAGATGATGGAAGGTATAATGCAACCAAAATTGGTACCGTAACTTTTTAGAGGGAATCTAGCTCCCCTCTTAGACTCAAGGATGCGTTGTATGTACCGGGTCTGAAGAAGAATCTAGTTTCCGTCGTGGTGTTGGAAGACCATGGCTACGATGTGATATTCAACAAAAGAAAGGCTTTCTTGAGACACATTGCTACGAGATAGGTGAAGCAGATCAAGTTTAGATTCAAGAACTTGTATGCACTTGAGGTAGAAGATGCATGCAAAGCCTTGAGAAGCAATGCATAGACTACATATTTGATGGTTGAGAGGGAGCATGTTAGACCTCTCAACGTGCAGCCTCAGAAGTAGCCTCAGGAAGTTGTGGAGCAACCACAAATGGAGAAGCAGATATGAGGCAGAGTGGAGACATACACTCAAATAGAGACCTCTAACAAGTGGAGAGTTTGAGCCAAGTGGGCATAAGGAGCATATAGAGGCATACCTCCAGGTGTGAGGTAGGGCGATGTGAAGCCCTACGTAATAGCCCTAGTGAAAAATCCATGTAATAAAAGTAAATAAAGACAAAATAATAACCACGAATAATGGGACACTTATTCCAAGCTGAATGTTGGGCAGAATCCCAGTGATGGGGATCACTCGTGATTATTTATGGCTAAGGAAATTGACAAAGGAAATGGCTAAGGCTTTGGAAAGGAAAAATGGCATTTTTGGCACATTTATTTACAAAAATAATGGAAATCAGGAGAAAAGGGAGGTGAAAGGTCAAAGATTGCATGTGAGGAGGAAATTGAAGGAAAAAATGGAAATTGAAGAAAATAGAGGCCTCACTCATAAAAAGGCTTCTGAGGATCAGTTGGTAACCTTTTATCAGTTCAGTTTTGGAACTCTCTCATTAATCTCTCTCTCTCTCTCTCATACTCTTGGAGACTTAGAGTTTTCTTGGAGCACTCTTGATGGGCATGGCATACTTAGATTTTTGGAGCAAGAAGACAAAGGAAGAGCATGAAAGCGCAAGAAGGCATCAAGATCAACAACTGCATCGGATTTGCTTGCAGGTACTGAGTTGAATGTATGTTTCCTTCACTAGTTTTGGCATGCATGACACATGCATGTGGTTTCTTGGTTGTGACCTATCATTGACGTGGAGGATTACCTAGATTGACATTAGATTTCCTAGCCTTGTCATTTCCTGGATAGCCATGGTGATTGTGGGTTTACTTTCATTGTTTTGTTTTTGTTGGTTCTCATGTTTCCTTAGCATGGGTTGAATTATTAGTTCTTGTAAGCCCTGGTTGGACAAACGCTCTGGAAGCCCTGTAACAGCTTGGGTTGAGCTAATAGTCCTGGAAGCCTTGGTTGGACAAATGCTATGTAAGCCCTTGGTGTGTTGAGTTACTAGTCCTAGAAGCCTTGGTTAGACAAATGCTTTGGAAGCTCGATGATAGGTGTGGGTTGAGTTACTAGTCCTAGAAGCCTTGGCTGGAACAAACGCTCTAAAAGCCTTGGAAGGCTTGGATGGAGACCAATCTGATGATGGTTTTGTGATTTCTAACTGTGAGGTGGAATTACTGCTTGATAGGTTGAGGTGGATGGCCTCTGGAAGCCCTAGATGAGTTTTGATTGATTTGTTCTATGAGATCCCATATTCGTGCTTGGCATATGGCACAGGGGTGAATAGCTAAAGAGAGATTTGGCTCAACCATTCTACGATCGGGTGGAACGTGGAAGTCCCATCCCGGGTTTGGATTTTGCATCATTAATGAAAGGGTATTTATCCTTGTATTTCTATGAGCATTTTGATGGATTATATGTGGTCTATATGACTATACTTTCATGAGTATTTATGTTTCTATTATTCTAGTTATGTATGTGTTTTATGATAACAACCATGTGTGGCTCTCATCATGTTTTACTTGTAATTGAATGATCAATGTATCTATGAACTAATGGATGGAATAGCAGTTGATGTGTTGAGGCATCAATGGTTCTTAGCGATTCTCAGCTAAGTATGACACCCCTATGCTTAGAATTGTTATTTACACCTGTAGATTACATATTCGTGATATATTTGATGAAATGCGTGTCATGGCTAGTAGGGGTCCAATCAAGGTCTTGAACAAGTATTTGCTTTAGTACTGTCATTTACATGTTATTTTGCTGATTTGAAGAGATGGTTCAATTCTAGGCAATGACCTGGGCTCTGGGCCTGAAAAATTGGCTCAAATCCCATAGTCGTTGGCATAGCACTGACAGTTTTGGTCTTTGGTCACTGGTAGGCAAGCCTATGGGAAACTTTGGGTTTATGGTCGCTCTCATGCCTATAGCATGAGAGCCACTGAGGCTTAAGTTGTCCAAAAGTTTAGTGGGACCCCAAGGAAAGTTGTCTAAAGTATTGGATTGGTTCCTGAAGGTCTTGTAGCTGATGATTAATGTTTGTATGGTGTGTTTCCATCGGTTCCACTTCCTTAACATGACTTAGGAGGTCGAATCATATCATAGTGGCCTCTTGTTGCATGTTTACCCCGACTGGCTGGTTGCTTGGGTAGATGTGGGAGGAGGGTGTTACAGAGTGGTATCAAAGCATGGTTCACCCCTCAGACTAGATGGGCTATGTGTTGGTCATGCATGCATGTCATTTGCATGTGTGTCTCCCACACTTGCATTTCATGTGCTTGTTGCATTTGCACGATGTTGTTCATGGTTGTAGTGATGTTGTCATGTGAAATTTGAGGTTGTTATTGTGGAATGCATCACTATGAGTATATGACTGGTTACATGTCGATTTATGTCACTTACATGTATCATTGTAGTATGTTTGGTTACATTCTTGCATGTTTGGTTACATTCTTGTATGCTTGGTTGCATGTATCATTCTTGCATGTTTGATTTCAAGTATCGTTCACTCATGCTTGATCATACATGTTTATGCATATGTGTGGATGGTTATGCGTTGCTTATGCATGTTCATGGTTGTATGTGGTCAAGTGTATAGTGACATAATGATGGTGGTTGTCATGCATGAGGTCGTGGTGTGTGTTGTTGTTGAGGTCATGCATTGATGGTTGTACCCTAGCTAGAATGATGGTTGGATGGTCATATGCTTATGTTTTATTTTTCTATATACTGTCATGATTATGTTATACATGTATCACACTGATTTTTTTATCTTGCAGACAACATATGCTCCTTGAACTATGCTAAGGTACGTTGGTTTATTGTGATTTAGTTTAGCTGACATGATACGCCTTGTAGAAAGAAATATCAAATGGCTAGCAAGATGGTTGACTACAAAGACTCTCCCTGTGAATCTGAAGAGCAGTATGGTGTTGGGAACTCTTCCGATTTGGCAGTTACAATGAGAAGATTAAAGGAATAAATAAGGAGTTGTAAGGCAGATAATGACATAACCACACATGCACAGGAGAAACAAGCAGAGGTAAATGCATTGATACTTCAGAGTTTGTCAGATTTGCAGCAACATGGACCACGTCAGATCAACTATGAGCAAGAGGATAGAACTAATGGGGCATATCGTAGTTGGTTGCATGGTGGTCACAAGTCAGATAGAGATGACACAATTAGAGATGGTAGATTGTTGGACACTCCGGATAGGAGAGGGGATATACATAGGTATTATTCTAGTTATGGTTCAGATATGCATCATGATCGTGATAGTTATCATCCTTACAAGAGGAGTGATAGGGGATATTTTCCAGATGAGTTTCAGAAAGCAAAGGCACCAACATTTGATGGAGAAATGAAGAAACCACAGGATGCATAGGTATGGTTGGTTGGCATGTAGAAATTCTTCAAGTTGCATGACTATTAAGAGAACATGAAAGCTAGAGTGGCTACATTCAGTTTCAAAGGTAAGGCAGCGATTTGGTGGGAAGATGTGAAGAATATCGTATGCATTCATGAGGAGGATTTGACTTGGAGTGAGTTTGAGCAGCTATTCAAGAAGAAGTACTTGTCAGAAATATACTTTGATGACAGAGCAAAGGAATTCTATGAGCTAAAGATGGGATCCATGACAAATGATGAATACACTAGTAGATTCTTGGAGTTGCTGAGGTATGTTCCTTATCTCATGGAGGAAAAGGCCAAGATTCAGAGGTTCATTAGTGGGTTACCAGTTTCATTTAAAGATAGAATTGAGTTCTATGAGCCTAGATCATTGGAGGAGGGCATTCAAAAGCTAAGGCATTGCTATGAACAATCGAAGCAAAAAACTGAGACTAAGCCAGACTAGAGAGGTAATGCAAAGAACAAAGGAAAATGGGACAAAAAGAGAGCAAGGCCTTAGGATACATGTAACAAGGAGAATGTCGCACCACCTAATAATTTCAATGCATCAGATAAAGGACAAGGATTCCGATAAGGAGAACAGAACAAGGAGTCAGGTTGGAAGCCTATAGAGTGTTGGATTTGTGGTAAGGATCATCGTAGGAGAGATTGTCCCCAAAATCATGGTGGTAGACCTTAGACAAACAATGCGCAGGAGGCACAGACTATTGGGGATGTTGGTTAGAGTATTCCACGTATCTATGCAGTACTGGATAACAAACAGGTAAAGCGTCAGACATTTATCATTAAGATGGACAGTAACATTTGTGATCAAGTTATTTCTATTTTGATTGACCCTGGATCTAATTATAGCTATGTTAGTCCTAACTTGGTGGAAAAGTGTGGTTTGAGTAAGGAATTGCATGTAGAGTCTTGGTTAGTGCAGTTGGCTACATGCACAAAGAAGCGAGTTCATCATTAGGTAAGAGCTTATGCATTTGATTTGAATGGTATGTCCATTGCTGCACATTTGAATGTATTACTGTTGGGTTCATACAATATGTTATTGGGCATGGATTGGTTGTACCTTCATAGAACCAAGGTAGACTATTATGATAAAGCTATTGAGTGTGTTGGTGACAATGGCGAACCAAGAGTCTTACAAGGTAAGAGGAAATCTACATCTGTTAGGATGGTGACAGCTATGCAAGCAAAGCATAGCTGTAGGAAAGGATGTAAGTTATTCGCAATGCACATTTCTAGTGATAAGGGTAAGGAAGTTGAGGATATGGATGTGTTGAAAAGATACCCTTTTTCGAGGATTGATGACTTGTTCGATCAGCTGAAGGGAGCAACAATGTTCTCGAATATCGACTTGAGATCCAGATATCATCAAGTACGCATCAAATAGGAGGACATTTACAATACATGTTCAGGAACAAATATGGGCATTATGAGTTCGTTGTTGTTCCATTTGGCTTACTAATGCTCCAGATACATTTATGTGTTTGATGAATAGTGTGTTGCGTCCATATTTGGATAAGTTTGTTATTGTTTTCATTGATGATATACTGGTATATTCTAAAAATGAGGAAGAGCATGTCGAGCACTTAGCAATAGTGTTGAAGTTTTTGAGAGAGCATCAGTTGTATGCGACACTCAACAAGTGTAGTTTCTTTCGGATTGAGGTAGGCTACTTGGGGCATGTTGTCTACAAGGAGGGCATTGCAGTAGATCCAAAGAAGATAAGGGCCATCATGGAGTGGGTAGCTCCTAAGAGTGTGGATGAGGTGAGATCTGTCATGGGTTTGGCATGCTATTATCGGAGGTTCATCAAGAACTTCTCGCAGATTGCTTATCCCATCACATCATTGCAAAGGAAAGGTAAAAAGTTCGAATGGACAGAGGAGTGTGAGGCTAGATTTGAGAAACTTAAGTAGTTGTTGACACATGAACCAGTGCTATAGATTGCAAATTCAGACAAAGAGTTTGTGGTATGCACATATAGATGTAAGAGAGGGATTGGTGGAGTCCTTATGTAGGATGGGCAGGTAGTATTTTATGAGTCTCAGAAACTAAACGAGCACGAGAAGAACTACTTGACACATGATATTGAGTTAGCGGTGATCATACATGCATTAAAGATGTGGAGACACTATCTTCTTGGCAAGAGGTTTGTACTTATGAGTGATCACATTGGGTTGAGGTATTTGTTTGACCAACCGAATTTGAACTTTAGGCAGGCTAGATGGTTGGCCATGATCAGTGAGTTTGATTTCGAGATCAGGTACATCAAAGGTAAAGAGAACATGGTGGCAGATGCTCTCAACAAACAGGTACATGTAAATCACTTGGTAGCTATGAGCTCCTATCTGACAGGCTTACAATATAGGATCTTGCAAGCAGGCCAAAAGGATGTCAAGTACATGGAGATTGTGCAAAGGTTGCAGCAAGGTGCAAGTACAAGTATTGGTATAGGTACATGTGATAGTACAGGTACAAGTATAGGTGCAAGTGCACAGGGTATGGGTTATTGTCTCACAACAAATGGATTGGTCAGGTTCCGAGACAAGATATATGTATCAAATAACAGTGAGCTCAAGAAGATGAGCTTGAGGGAGTTTCATGCGAAACCTTATTTAGGTCAATCAGGTTATCATAAGACATTAACTACAATGAAGAGATTTTACTATTGGCTGAATATGAAGAGAAATGTAACGGAGTTCATGGCTAGATGTTTTCATTTTCAACGAGTGAAACCAGAATGTAAGCATCCAGGTGGACTACTACAGCCAATTGCGATTCCATAGTGGAAATGGGAAGTTATTTCCATGGACTTCATCACAAGGTTTTCAAAGACAACGAGACAACATGATTCCATTATGGTTATTGTGGACAGGTTGACGAAGGTTGCACACTTCATTTTGGTGAAGTCTACATTCTCAACTAGTGATGTAGCACAGGTATTCATCCGAGATGTGGTCAGATTGCATGGTGTTATGAAGAATATTGTGTCAGACAAGGATGCAAAGTTCACTTCCAAGTTTTGGAAGGAGTTATTTGTAGGTTTGGGCACAAATGTTGGCCTTCAGTACGACTTATCATTCGTAGACAGATGGACAAACAGAGAGGGTCAACATGATATTGTAGTACATGTCGAGGATGTATATGATGCATCATCATCGAAAGTGGGAAGAGTATCTTCCATTGGTGGAGTTTGCGTACAACAACTAATATCAAGAATCATTGGGGATGAGTCCTTTTGAGGCATTGTATGGGCGGAATTGTAACACTCCCATCAGTTGGAGTGATCTGGTTAACAGGGTGTTGATTGGACCAGACATGTTGGCAGACATGGAACAAAAAATGCAGGTTATAAAGAAGAATATAAAGGCAACATAGGATAGGTAGAAGAGTTATGCAGATAGGAACAGGTTTTTCAAGGAGTTCTAGGTTGGGGAACATGTGTACTTACACATCAAACTGAAGAAGAGCTCCTTTTGGAGTGTACTTCCCTAACATAGAATGTACCCACAAAAGTTCGTCCTCCTTATCAAGGATCCTTACATGTGAGTTTTTGAGGCCTTTAATATATATGTTCCATAGATGATGCCGCTCTTTAGGTAAATCAATAGTCATTGCAGATAACCATCCTTCCTCCCATAAAGAAGTGGATGTCAAATCTGCAATTTGATTTAGAATTATTAAATCATGATTAGTCAAATAAGACCAATTCTAGGGGAAAATTGTGCTGGTCACCACAACCAAACCAGAGATCACAACCAATCAGAACTCAAGTAGAATTATAATTATAAACAATGATATTACGAAATTATATTAAATTATCTTTATTATTATATGATAAATGGAAGTGAAATTGTAATTATAAACCATGAAATTAGGAAATTATATTAAATTACATTTATTATTATATGATAAATTGAAAGATAATTGTAATTATAAATAATGATATTATGAAATTATATTAAATTACATTTTTCCATTTAAAAAAAACCAAGAGAATATCTTAATATTATTTAAATTTAGTAATATGAAGCAAATAAAATAGTGAATGAAAGAGTGTGTATATATAAAATATAAAATATGTCAATATTTGCATAATGGTTGGCTAGTCCATTTAACCATTGTTGTTAAAGGATTTAAATTTAAATTGATGTTTTATTACCTATTATTAATTAGTTGAATGGTATATTCATCTTTGCTTCTCATCGCTTATTATTAGCTGTTTCTGTTTAGATAATTGTAGTGTGAACACTATTAACTTTATATATATATATATATATATATATTATATGGAAAAATTACAATTGGTAGTTATGATTTTAAATCTTATATTTTAAGATCATTTAATTAGAGATCTTGTACATGTTTTTATTGAGAACATTAAACCCCGTAAATGATTAGTAGTTATGATTTTAAATCTTATATTTTAAGATCATTTAATTAGAGATCTTGTACATGTTTTTATTGAGAACATTAAACCCCGTAAATGATAATTACTAATCACTAGATAATTAAAAATAATTATTTTTGAATCTTTGATATTCTATTATTATATTGGAATAACATTCCATTTCATTAATTATATAGATAATCATTTAAACAATTTTAAGAATTTTTTTTAGGTGTATAAATAAGTATATATTAACTTATCCATAATACATTACATATTGTCTAAAAAACTAGTATACGGATTATCTAATCATAACCGTGCTCAGGGTTACACACATCAAGTCACTATATGGGTATTTTGACAAAGATGAATGTTAATGTAGATCCATTAACCATCATATCTTTGTAATTATATCTAGGTGCATCATAGTGACTATGGTATGTGTGAGTATGTATGCATATATACATCACTAGGATGCACTTAGATTAGTATGACATCTTGTGAAATTAATTCATGGTATTGATTTTGTGTGTTATATATGTTCACTCAAAAAAAATATAAGGATGAATAACAATTATTTAGTATGATGTGATATATTAACATAAATTTAATTATTAGACTAGATTGTAAATGTATATACATACAAGTTTTAAGCTAATGTGTCAATTGAGTGAATTCTAGGTGGTTAGGAGGGTTTAATGATAACCTTCTCACCCAGGTTCAAGGCTCATTGACATGACATTGTATAGTTATCACTGAAATATGTGGATTATCCTGAACTATGTTGTACTATGTACCTATTTCTTAAATTAAGAAAAAAGAGAGAAATCTATTAAAAAAAAAGTTTCATGCTAATATAACTCATCAAACTCAGTTAAATATCAAATTTACAGTTATTTTCTATAATCTTTGTTGAGAGTATTCTCTAAGTGTATTACTTTCCATGTTTGAACCATATCAACTACAATTACTATGGTGCAGTCAAATTCTACATGACTTTGTAGATTTTTACTTGTAGATTCAATAACTTATGTGAAATTCTAAAACATAAAGCAAAAATATTCTCTACTTATTAGCGGAAAACAAAATCGATCGATGAAAACAATAAAAAAAAGGAAGAATATCTGTTATCACCAAAATAGGACCCTGATAGGCTGCTGATCAGACTATCTCAGTGTAACTATTTCAAACCAATCTTTTAGCTAAGGCTTAGCCTCCTTAGCCTGAGAGGGCTCTCTCAAAGGGTTAATGATATTGATTAAAGATATGGATAGATGGCTAACTCTATGGTTTGTGATTTTATATGTTTGTAGATTGGAAGATGGAGACTTGCTACCATTGGGCTATGGAGTCAGTGACACCTCAATATAACAATGAACTCAACCTTACATGGAAGTCAGGGCATTCAACATTTAAACGTTCAGAACATAAACTCATAGGGGACCACACAGTTTATAAATGTATACAGGAAGTCAGAGCACATTCAGTGAATTCTGAGTGATTATACATCCATACCACTGTAAGAATTAAGAAAAGGACAACATCACATATTCTGAACATAAAAAATCCTTCATGAATCCTGAGAAGTAAAGTCAAGCATGTATCACTGAACTCAATTCACCATAGTTTAACACTTAAAGGAAGTCAGAGCATGTTCCTCCATGAATTCTGAGTAATAAGCATTAAGACTATGGAAGTAAAGCATTTCAAAGATAAAAGATGAAGCTCACTGAAGTACACTAAGAATCTCAGCTTCAGAAAAATCCAACTGCTTCTGTATATATCAATCCCTGCATAGCATTTACAAAAGTAGTATTTTTCTCTAACATTTTCCAACCCTTTGCTAATTCGACCTCTTGCTCTATATAAAGCATTTACAATTAGGATTCCATCATCCCTCATCAAGAGAATTCGAATTTTCCATCAGTGACACCTATTCTAACCATAAAACAAACCATTAATTAGAACTAGCTGTTAACTAGGAGTGCTAGTGACCTAATACAACTAGGAGTGTAACTCATTATTATGATTACAACAACCTTATCTAAGAATTTAAAGCATTCTTTGACAGCTGCAACCTCATTAAGTCTAATTTGATGAAGCCTCCCACGTGGTCACCCAACTGCTGATGACAAACCCTAGAAATTAGGGAACATGTTTCCCTGTTTTTAGGTTTAGATCCTTGAAAATTGGCACGTGGGACAGAGCCTTTATCTCTTCATCCATGACACATTTTACGAAACTGAAGGAGGTTTTTGTAGCCCATGTTGTCCAAAACAAAAACCTCTCCTGGTTTTTTAAAACATTTCTCCAGCTGTCCAGAAACTGTCCTTGAAAAACACGTGGCAAACAGGAAAAATCCGTTTTCTGAAAGTAGGGTCTCAATGAAAGCTTAATATCTCCCAACTGAAAACACTTATGAATAAAGTGAGATAGGTTATTGTATCTGGAGAGTTTATGAAGAGAAACCTCCCTCAGAATTCCAAAATACATCTTCTTGTAACCAGAAACGGATCTTGAAAAAGACTGCTAAAACCAGAAGACAAAGCTTGACTTTCAGCAGTTTCGTAGCGCAAGTTTAACCATAAATTTCTCCCACCTCAGAATGAAATTGAAGAAACTGAAAGAGGTTTATGTAGTACAGCATTTTAGGAAGAAAAGCCTCTTTCAGTTTGCAAAATTAAGTTCTCGGCTGCTCAGGAAAGCTTTTGGAAGTTAACTAGTAAAAACAGTTTTTCTGCTAAAACAGGTTGCTACAGGGGTTTCGTAGCGCGCTACGAAAATGTGGATTTATAGCTAGTTTTAAAATTTCTCCAAAATGGTGTGAGATATGACTTCTAAACACATGGTGAGGCTTATAGGACATGGAATGAGGCTGTCAAACTTTATTTGAAGATGGACATGAGACTCTAACCTTATGACTTAGACTCTAAAACATAAAAATGACTTCACCATGATTTGACCATGACTGATACAAGAATTGAGAAACCATGTAAGTTGTCCAAATTTTTTAAGGAAGTTTTACAGTGATAACAATATCAATTGCACATAACACAATATTTCTTTGGGGAAAGCAACTACTAAAAACCCGGACTATCTATATCGCATTAACCAGAAGATTTGAGAAGAAAATACAATGTTTGTTCAACCTGAACAATTCCTGCACTAGTACAATCTAACTCTCGCCTCACAAGGCAGCTCAAGACAACACTTAGCCAATTCTGCTGCCTTCTAAGCCCCTACTTCCTTGCCCAATTCCTAAGAGAATTAGCCCATATTTAATTGGGAAAATCCTCATCCATAACTGTGCAATCCATCATAGGCCATCTACTGATTGCATGCACCATATGTACAACTCGGAAAATTATACAACTTATAGTACATTGTCCCTAAACTCTAATCTCAATTGGGTCTTCCGCTAAACTGACATGCATGAGTTATCTATGAGTGAAGCTTCAATTAACTTGTGTGGTATTGAGGATGCACTGGTGCCTGCCCCCACTACTAGACCTCCTACTAGTTCCTCCAACAGTTAGAACTAGTTTAACTGACTATAACTCAGTTAGACTGAGTTAATTAATTACAACTCAAAAGAACTCAACTTGAGCCCCTAAAATTTAGGGATCATTGTACATGACTCTAGATAGACTTCTACCTCGAATTTCCTAAGCCAACTAAGACAATTTAACTTGGTTAACTATTACAAGTTGCTATGAGAATAGAATTTCGATTTAATTCACAATTTAATTCAAGGACAACTTAAATTGGAAGTTCTTGTTGCTATTTTTAACACTCCCTCTCAACAAGAAAGGGATTATCTAATGCCCCGATCCTACCTTTATGAAACTCAAATTTGCATCTTGACAAAGCCTTTGTCAAAATATCTGCATCCCGCTCCTTTGTGGGAATGTACTCCAACAACATAATTCTCCTTTGCACACAATCTCGAAGATGATGAAACCGGTATCAATATGCTTGGACCGATCATGAAAAACTGGATTCTCAAAGAGTTTGATACAAATCTGATTGTCATAGTAAATCACAGTTGGATCCATCTGCTAACCAAACAAACCAACAAGAATATTCCTCATCCAAATAGCCTCACAAACAGGTTAACTATCAACCATGTACTCTGCTTCTGTTGAAATGAGTGCAACGGATCTCTATTTCCTGCTGCACCAAGGAAAAATTGCTGACCCAATACTGAAGATCCCACCTGATGTGCTCTTCATTTTGGATGGATTCCTTTCCCAATCTACATCGGTGAAGCCTTTAATATTCACTCCCTCTATCCGTCTGTACCATAAACCATACTGAGTAGTGCCTCTGAGGTATCTCAACACATGTTTGGTTGCCTTCCAATACAACTTGGTCGGCTTAACCATCGCTTGACTAAGCTGGTTAATTGCATAACACATGTCCGGTCGTGTGTTCACCAAATACATGAGTGAACCCACAAGCTACCTATAAATAGTAGCCTCCACTACTTCACCAAAAGTAGCATCCTCCTTCCTCTAGTTACCTGCTAGAGGAGTCTCCATGGGTTTACTGCTCTCCATGTGGAACCTTTTGAGTATCTCGTTGGCATACTTTCCCTGAGAGACAAAAGGTTCCTCATCACCTTGCCATACTTCCATACCCAGAAAGTAGTGCATGAGCCCCAAGTCCTTCATTTTGAACTCTCTTGCAAGATCCTCTTTGCAATACTTGATTAGCTTATCATCACTTGTTAGAATCAAATCGTCAACATATAAAACAATAATCAACAATTTACCTTCAACCGCAATATGGGAAAGGTTCACATTTGCTTCACTTTTGGTGAAGCCCAACCCAGTGAAATAACTATTGATCCTGGTGTACCAAGCATGGGGTTCTTGTTTCAGTCCATACAACACTCACTTGAGTCGATACACATGGGACTCTCTATTGAAGGTCTCAAATCCTTCAGGGTGCTCAATATAGACCTCTTCCTCAATCACATAGTTGAGGAATGTTGTCTTTACATCCATCTGATGTATCTTTTATTCCATTTGCGCTGACAGTGCTAGAATGGGCCTGATTGAGAGTACCTTGCAACAAGAGATAAAGTATCATCGTAATTAATCCCCTCCACCTAAAAAAAACCTCTGGCCACAAACTTGGCCTTGTGTTTCTCGACACTACCATCCGTTGTTTGCTTTACCTTGTAAAACCATCTGGAACTCACTAGGGACTTGTCTGCTGGTCTTGGGACCACATCCCAAACACTGTTCTTGAAAATGGAGTCATACTCCTCAACCATGACATAAACCCAAACTATTTGCTGCATTACTTCCTCAAAAGAGGATGGCTCAGTCTCTACACATTCGCTTATCAAAGCCATGTAGCAAATGTACCTCTCTAGTGACCTCCTTTGCCTGCGCTGTGATGTGGGTGCTCCCACATTCTCTCTAGCATCATGCAATAACCTGTCAGCCTCTCTGGTGCACTTTCTACCATCTCTGGAAGACTCTACATGAGTGGGTGTCTCCACTCCCTGATCCTCTGCATGTGGCTACTCCACATCATCTTGAGGTTCCTCCTTTGGAGCTAGAAGCTCCTCAACGACATGTAGTTGAAGCTCCCTCTCAAGTGAACATCTCATGGCCTTCTCTTCATCGAATTTTACATCTCTGCGAATCACTGTCATCTTGTTGGTTGGTAGGTACACCCGATAGGTGTGAGGTGTATTAGTGTACCCTGCAAATATTCCCAACTGTATTGTTAGCTCAAGATTTTTCTGTGCATCTTTGGTTACATGGAAGTATACTGATGAACCAAAAATCCTAAAGTTTCCCACATTTGGTTTCTTCCCCGAAAAGGTCTCTTCCAATGTACTCATCCCAAGAATTCAGTGAGGGCTTCTGTTCTACAAATAAACAGTTATGTTGCATGCCTAAGCCCACAAGTGTAATGGTAGGCCCTGATCATGCAACATCCCCCGTGCCGCTCCCACAAAGCTCATGTTCTTCCTTTCATCCATGTCATTCTGTTGTGGGTTATGAGGTGCTATCAACTCCCATTGAATGCCTTCTGATGCACATAAGTTTTGAACTCATTCGACACATACTCTCCACTATTATTACTCCTGAGAGATTTAACTTTCCTTCCAGTACCTTTCTAGACCAGTGCTTTAAATTCACAAAAAATTTCAAAATTGTGATCTTTCTTCTGCATGAAGAAGATCCAACACTTATGAGAAAAATCATCAACAAATATAACATAATACCTGTGCTTGGTCATGGATTTTGTCGAGAACGTTCCACACACATCTGAGTGATCTCGATCAAGGATCACCCGTGATTGACTATCTTTGTCATGAAAGGAAACTTTGGTGTACTTTCCCAATGTACACCCTTTGCATGTGTCTACCTGCTCAAGTGTACCCTTGGGAAGACCGGTAGAAATTTGTTGCATGATCTTCAAAGCGCCATGGTGCAAGTGACCCAACCTCCTATGCCAAAAATCATTAATGTCTCGACTCTACACCTTCTCTGCTTTTGTGCTCAAGGCAACACAATCTTCTACCTCCAACTTGTAAACATTCTTCACTCGAACCCTATCCTCTTCACTTGTCTTGTGGCTATGTGACGAAGGAATTCCTTTCCCTTACTAAACATCACATCATAGCCTCTATCCTCTGACATGGAAACGGATAGCAAGTTCTTCTTCAAACCAGGAACATACATAACATCTCGCAAAGTGAGGGGATAACCTGACTCCCTCTGAAAGGTAACTGTACCGAGCCCGCTAGCGCTATACCTCCTGTCATCACCCATCTCGATATGCATCTAGAGATCCTTCTCCTCCAAGTTACTTAAGAGCTCTTTGTTACCATTCATGTGGAAAGAAGCTCCACTGTTAAGGTACCACACACTACCCATCATTGATTACCCCATACAAGTGATGAGGGTAAAGTCCAGTTTGAATTGTGAGGCAAGAGCCTCACTTTCTGCTCCTCCTGAGGGCTTCTTACCGACCTTCTTCTGTGGACACTTTGTGGAAAAATGTCCCAACTCGTGATAGTGAAAGCACTTGACTTTTGACACATCCTTCTTCTTGCCGCCTTGACAAGAATCTCATTTGGAATGGAATGACTTCCCCTTCCCTTTCTTTGCCTTACCTGCTAAGGCACAATTCTCCTCATCATAAGGCTTTGATGAGGATCCATCTCTGGTGTTTCGTCGAATCTCTTCTTGTACCAAGTCAGACCACAACCACTCCCAATCTGGTAGCTTCTCCCTCCCATTCATTAAGTCCTAGTAATTGTGCCATCTCTTGGGAAGCCCTAAAAGTGCTAGACTCACCATATCGTCTTCGGAAATAGTAATCTCGACACTTCCAAGATCATCCCGACAATGGGTGAACTTGGTCAAGTACTTCGGAATTGAGTCGCCCTTCTCCATCTTGATCTTTCTGAGTTTGTCCTTCAATTCCAACTTCCTATGGTCATCGCTATTTTGAAATAGGTCCATCAATGCCTTCCATAATGCATATGGAGTGTTCTTACCATGAAGACTCGAGACAATGTGATCTTGAACTCCTTCCAGAATAATCATTCTCGCTTTTGCCACACACTTTCTCCATTCAGCCAGATCTTTAGCATTAGATGCTGAAGGCTTAGGAATGTCATGATCTATGAATTCCTTAAGGCCACTGTCTTCCAGCACTGCCTCCATCCTGTCCTTCCAAGCTATGTAATCCGAGCTGCCATCCAGGGAATACTCAAGTCTCAAACCGTAGAATGACATATTGCTGACTCTGAAGTATGAACTTGCAAATTCGATTTCACCTACACAACAAACTCGAATTCTCCTCTTCTATACTGTGTTTAGCTCTGATACCATGTATATTTTTAGTTTTATGTTCAACAACTTATGTGATATGCTAAAACATAAAACAAGAATCTACTCTACTCATTAGTGGAAACCAAAATTGATTGATGAAAACAATAAGCATAAAAGGAAGAATATCAATCACACATAACACCATATTTCTCTGGGGAAAGCAACTGCTAAAAACCTCAACTATCTATATTGCATTAACCAAAATATCTGAGAAGAAAACACAATGCTTGTTCAACCCGAACAATTCTCGCACTAATACAATTTAACTCTCAACCTCATAAGCCAACACTTAGCCAATTTTGTTGCCTGCTAAGCCCCTACTTCCTTGTGCAATTCCTGAGAGAATTAGCCCATATTTAATTGGGAAAATCCTCATCCATAACCTTGCAATCCATCATAGGCCTTCTAGTGATTGCATGCACCATCTATACAACTCAGAAAATTATACAACTGATATTACATAGTCCCTAAACTCTAATCTCAACTAGGTCTTCCTTTGAATTGACATGCATGAGTTATTTATGAGTTAATCTTCAATTAATTGGTGTGGTACTGAGGATGCATTGGTGCTCATCCCCACTACTAGACCTCCTAATAGTTCCTCCAAAAATTAGAACTAGTTTAACTGACTATAACTTAGTTACTCTCAGTTAATTTAAAAAACTCAACCTGGGCCCCTAAAATTTAGATATCACTCTACATGACTCTAGACAGACTTCCAACTCAAATTTTCTAAGCCAACTAAGTCAATTTAACTTAGTTAAATATTACAAGTTTCTATGAGAATATAATTTTGATATAATTCACAATTTAATTTAAGGACAAATTAAATTGGAATTTCTTGTTGTTATTTTTAACAGACTTACCGACACTACTTGGAAATTTAATAGATCTATATTTCTTTAATATTACAATAAAAGGAACTTCAATCCTTCAAGATATTGACAACAATTACTATACCTGTTGAACCGCATGGTATATAGTAGCAATCAATATTATGTTGACCATGTATTAATTTCCTTATACTTATTTTCATATTACCATTTAAACGAAGTTTTCATAACATGTTATGTTTAAAATTATTTAAAAAAAGTCACGTTGTTTGATTGGAAAAATAAATCAATGTCTTATTACGGCCCATGTATATTTAGAAGAAACTAAGACTAAATAGACAGTGAGGGGATTAATGCTAGCCTTCAATCTAGCATTAAATAATAACATTTTATGTTTATGAGCAAAAACATTTGACATACTACATCAATTTATTTAACTCCACTGCTTCACCACCTTAACTGCCTCACTGTTTTTACATCAAGGGAATTTACGCTTTAAATTCTTCAATCTTACAATTTTCTTATCGTCTTCATCATAATTTTCACCCATATAAGACATAGATTTTGCCTACTTCTTCTACCCACACCAATAACCTTTTCATTAGAGGATTAGGATCCATAGGTGAGATTCGAGCAACTCAATATTGAATTAGTTTAAGACAACTCAATATGGAATTAATCCATGGGATTATTGTATTACTATATTTGATCCATGAAATTAGTGGGCTCTATGTTGATAATTGCAACATAGCTAGCAAGAACACAAATAGTTTTAGAGCGGAGGTATGAACAATAGATCCATATCCATACCCAATGTATTCAGGGGGTGTTTTTCATTCAAATTAAGTAACATGTATGCTCTATTTTTTTCATGTACATGACCCCTTATTTTCTTGTCTTTGTGCATCATTCAAATATGTTCCAAACCAAAAAAATGAAAGATCTCTCAGTATTTCTCTTTATCCCCTTCTGTCTTAGGCTTCATGGATTCTAATAAATATAGTATGTGTTATCGAATCAACAACATCTAATCCAAATGAAAAAAAAAACATGTTCAACTAGTCTCCTGAATGAGCAGTCCCTAGATTAAATTAAATCAAAACACACATGTTTAACCAATCCTTTCAATGAACAACCTATAATTTAAATCAAAACACACATGTTCAAGCAACTGAGAAGCTATTCTAAGAAAAAGTAGTGAAATAATGCTCCTCTTATTAAACTAGATAATAAAATAAATTATACAAGCTACTTTATTTACTTGGCTATCTAGATAGCCAAACCTATGTCTAACACACAGGCCTATCATTTGAACAACAATAGCCACTTCCTATTGAAAAAAAATGTGAAAAAAAATTACAAGAAAAGGTTGGCTTAACTCTGGTGGATGAGCTTAACAAAAGGGTTACAACTATAAAACTTTATGTTGTTTCGTCTTTGTTTACACATGATTGTTTATGTGATGTCATCTCCCATTTTTATCCAATATCGAGGTGTATTTCTTTGACCAACAACTTGTAAGGCAATAATAACTACATGTAGAAGAAAACTAACAATCAGATGTCGTAAAAGCTTGTCTACATCTAATATTTCTAGCACTTAATTCTAAAACTAACCACATATCAAATTACTAGAACTCAAACAAAAATAACATCCAATTTTTTCATAAAATTATACCCATATAATTTTACGTAAATACTTACTCGATCTCATGCAACATTATTTTTAAAAGAACCTCGAACTCGGATATATATATATATATGGGGCATGATATATAAACAAGGCATGATGTTAAATAGTAACATTTTAATGGAAGTACAGTGAAACATGGTATGATATGAGTTACACAATTTTTTTGATCCAAATAAGTATTAGAGTTGAGTTGAAGAGATAACAAAACTACAAGCCTCTCCTTCTCATTCAAATGTAAAAAAAACTTTGATGAGTTAAGCACTCCATGATCTCTAATTATAACAAAAAACAAACCATGCTTCAAGAATTCACAATGCAATATGGTTCATCAACCATTCCTCTCCGTACACCCCTTTAAATAAAGTTGCTTCTTATCCAAATGGTAATGTCGAAGGTTGTCTATATTGTCTTGCTTGTCAAATATGTGTATGTACTCATAAATTGACGGTGAAGTAATTTTCTAGATACATGTTTCTTCATTCATTTATGATCTTAATAGTAATGGGTTAGATGTTTATTTTAGTGGACCAAACTTTTGGAATGTCATAATGTTCACAAAAATTTGCTAAATATTGGTTGAAGTCTTCATTCGTTCTTTGTGTGATGTGGTTTCCAACCTCGTTGGCCTTCTTACATATAACTAGTCTTTTCGTTCATTATATTTCTTTTCAGCTATCGTGCAATGGTCTTCATAAATTTTTTTTGTGCTTTAGTGCTTCCATTTTTTGCCTCACTAGTCATTTTAAGATTAGATTATGAATCATTTCTTGATGAATTTGGTGTTTCTACCATTTCCAAATTATGCTTATAATGTCTCTTCTCTTTATTTTTCTTCTTGATACCAACAAATTTTATATAGAGAGATTTGCCTTTCGTCTTCCTCCCACCACTTTTCCAAACACTTAGCACTAAATAATTTAACTTTTGTTAGAGACTTCAATTTTTACAGAAAACTAGTTGAACTATTTACGAAAAAGAGTATGATGAATTAAAATCCCCAGTCTTCACTCCCTTACATGGATATCAAAACCAGATTCCATACTAAACGAGAAGAGGTTTCTCAACCAAATGGTTATAAATAAAGAAAAAAGGCACACAATAATTTTATTTTTTTTATTTATTATTTTTTTTATTTTATTTTATTTTATTTTTTATTTATTTATTTTATTTTATTTTTTATGCTGAAATAGAGTCTCAACCAAAAGACACAATATGTTGAGGAATAACTATGGGAAATGAAGCAGACGAAAATAATCTATATTAGTAAATTGTTACCAAATTCCCATTAAAACCCATTTCTAGAAGAACAAAATAGGCAAGCATCTGAGTACACCCAGCAAACTCATTTATAGGCAAACGAATACTATAATCAAAGATCCAATTGATTACTCACATCAAATAATATAAGCAAAGATCTAATTGATTGTTCACATTGAATATTATCAGTAGAGATCCAACCCATTTCTCAAACCAACCCAAGTGGATGCACATAATAGGGAGATTGGAAAAAATACCACTGCAAATAAGTGTACCCTTTGGCTTAGATAGGGAATAGCAAACTGGGTGGGTTTATACGTATATTCAGTTAGGTATTCCTTAAGGCTTAAACAAGTAGGTGCATTCTACCTCAATAGAATCTCAATCAATATCATAACCATCTTATCTATTACGAGTCTTCATGCATATCCCTTGCTTGGAGCTTGGATATATATGACTCAAGCCTTTGAACTAATGGAAACAATGTGCTACAATTTTTGAAATTTTCCTGTATTTGAATTATGCATTTATTTACTATTTGACAAGTTTGCAATGTATACTTGTTTAATTTGTGACTGCAAAATGTGATTATTACTTCACACAATTCCAGAATTGATTGCACCAATTCAATATGAATCATACTCCAAAAACAATCAAATAAAATATTGAGTATTCTTAGTGAAAATTTTGTTTTACAATTAGAACTTTGATTATTGTATTATTGAGTTAAACCAACACATTGTTATAAATTAAAACTCTAGTTATAGTATAAAGAAATATGGGCTATCCATATCCAATTGCCATGAATTAGGGCTCTAGATATAGTTTGTGGGGAATAGGTATATCTTACGTAGTCAATGCAAAATTATATTTCATTACAAATAAGTGAAATGTTGTGTTTAAGAAATGCAACATGTCTTTGAGTTGCAATTACATCAATTACTAGCGTATTGATTACTTCTAAATAAGTGACAAGACCAAAACATATTGAACTGAGTCCCATCCTTGAAAATTAATCATCAATTCCAAAAACAATTTGTATTATTGAGGTAGTGGATTAAATTTTGTGTAGTAAATAAAATAAATTATGATAATTTCTTATCAATTGATGTGTAGTAAATAACAAGATTAATAGTTGCAATGCAACATGGTTCCTTCCTTTATTGCTAATTAATTGATTAAGGTTGTATAGAGCGCAAAAGAATCACAATGAAAGCTTCCTCCACACTTCCTCACTCCGCGCAATGACATAGTGCCTAAAGAAATGACTAACAAAGTTCGTAAGACGACGAAATTTCACTTAATTAAAGAATTAATGTGAGTGTTTATTCGATTAACACATGTCACTGTTACAGGGGCCAAACATAGGCATGTTATCCATATCATTTGTACATGTCAACAACTAAAACAACTCACAATATAATGGTAGAATCAAGGATTACCAATAAACATTTGTGTTAATCATTGTAATCAAAACATTAATCATACTTTAACTAAATATTGTATCACTAAATCCTTGTAATGATAATAGGTGGCATGCGAACTGTTGAAAGCATTTGGTACCAGAACATGCAAGAAAGGACAACTATGCAGGGCAACCTTATATGGGAAAACTGCATCAAGACACAAATGTTTGCGAAGATGTAGGACCCTGCAGTGACAGATACTAATTACGGTGTAGACGACTCCGCACTCAACATTAAAAAAATAATTAAGGCTTATTTGTACTATTAATATCTATTCAGTAAATCGACACACAATCATGCCATCACTTGAGTGTTTAATGGCATTTACTCCGATGCACTATGTAATGATTGTTAATTGTAAACAATGAACATATCAATAAAATCATATCTATCGATACTCTAAAATAGTCTTTTCGACATTTATTTGGCAAATCAACGCGTAATCAACACATCATTCGAGTAATTAATAACACTTATTATTTGTAAACAATTCAAGAAGATGCACATATCTGGATAGAAAGTATCCATCATAGCAAATTGAAACTATGTATGGACCCCCTTCACACACTTCTTCCACACATTGCCTTGTTTGTTGGCAACATTTTGGCCAAATGTTACATATATTCAGTCATCCTCCCTCTGCATACTTCTTCTGCACATTACCTCGTATGGCGACAATGTTTTGGAAAAATGTTACATAGATTCAATCAAAGTTCCGCAACATGTACCAACGATATATACTTTTTTTTTTAATTAAGACTCAATTTTACGATTAACAAAACCTTTGTTGTTGGTTATTAGCAGATTAAAAAAGGTTAATTAATGCTTAATGTTGCGACTAACAAAAGATCTCTTCCCGGTAAATGTAAGCATTTATTCGGTGAATCAACGCACAATCATGACATCATTCCAATGCTTAATAACATTTACTCTAATGTATTGAGCAATGCTTATTGCTTGTTAACAAATACAAAAGATAATATATATCAATATTATAAAATAGTCTTTATCATGACATCATTCAAGTGCTTAATAGTATTTATTGGTCGTAAACAAATAAAAAAGTTCTACATGGCTCTGTAACCAATATTTGTTATAGTAAATTGGAAGGATGTGTGGAAAAGGGATATGTGTGGCGAAACCTTTGTCCCCTCATTTCTACAGCTCTGCATATATTACCCCTCCACACATATCAACTCCCCCATAGCGCAAATTAGCGTATATTAAAAAAATTATTTAAGTCTTAATCCTATGATTAACGTATATCTTTTCAGGATTTATGATTAACAGATCTTATGCGAATAAAATCCTATTGAATTTTTCTATTGGTTCTTGTTTGTTTGTGCTACAGTTTGCCTATGAGACACAAGGAAAAAAATAATGCAATCACGAATAAAATGGTGTTATGGCATTTTACTTGTTATTAATTAATTTTCTAAGGTTTAATGGTTATAATTTTTTAAAATAATTATTGAGTGCAAAGGTGGAGAGGCAGCACAATGGAAGCTTCCTCCACACCTTTGCACTCTGCACATAGAACTTACATCGTTTGAGTGCTTAATAGTATTTACTTTGACGCATTGTGTAATGAATACTCATAGTAATCATATCAAGAAGATCATATTTATCAATATTATAAAATAGTCCCTTCAACATTTATTCGATGAATAGATGTGTAATCAACACATTGTTCGAGTTCTTAGTATCGTTTACTGATTGTAAATAAGTCAAGAATATGCATAGGGCTCCGCAGTCAGTATTCATTATAGCATATTGAAATGATGTGCAGATCCCCTTCGCACACTTTTTCCACACATTGCCTTGTTTTCGTTAATGTTTTGGAAAAATGTAACATAGATTCAATCAACCTCCCATGACACATATTACGAGATATAAAATAAATTATTAATTAACACTTAATTTATGATTAACAAAAGCTTCGTTGTTGGTAATGTAAATTTGCTCGATATCTATTCGCGAATCGACACGTAATCATGACATCATTCAAGTGCTTAATAGCATATTAAAATAATAATCAAGGCTTAATCCTACAATGAACCAAAGGTCCCTTTCCAGTAAACATAAGCATTTATTCAGTGAATTGACGCATAATTATGACATTGTTCCAATGCTTTATAACAATTACCCTAACACATTGTGTAATGATTATTGCTTGTTAACAAATCAAGAAGATCGTATCCATCAATATTATAAAATAGCCTTTTTGGCATTTATTCAACGAATCGACGTGTAAACATGGATCTACAACTAGTATCTATTGTAGTAAACTGGAAGGATGTGCGGAAGAGTGATATGTGTGATAGAACCTTTGTTCCCTCATTTCTACACCTCTGCATATGTTACCCCTCCGCACATATCAACTTCTTGCAACACGGACTAGAAAATATTAGAAACTTAATTAAATATTAATCTTATGATTAACATATATATTTTCATAAATTAATGGCAAGTATTATCGAAATCATAAGCATTTGTAGCAGAGTAATGGTAAAATCATTATATATTTAAAGCTTATGCAAATTCAATCCTATTGAATTTTTCTAGTGGTTCTTGTTTATTCGTGCTACAGAGTTGTCACATTTTTATGTTGTTTATAGTAAGAAGAAATTGTAACAGGTTCCTCTCATCTAAAGGTTGTCCAGGTCAAAATTAATGAGGGAACACAGGCCAATGAAATATGGACCCTTGTTCAGAATCCAAAAATGAAATGGAGGATGAAGTTTAAGTATTCTTGTTTCAACATTGTAGAAAGCAACATGGCACAATATACATCACTTAGTAAACCCATAATATTTATGATATCAAAGGCCAAAGTTCAATACACAGGAAGGAATGAAGCAACAAGTTCAATTAACATCTCTAAGAAACTCATAGCTTATAGATATAGTCTTTATGGAAAGAGCATTTATAGTATTGTTTGTCTTATCTGCTTAGTTATTGTCTTGTTGTTAACAAGGATGATGAAGAAGTTGAGAGACCTCTGTAATGCAATACAAAAAGAGGCAATTGATTTTGATTGTAGTTTATTCACTGTTCAAAGATAGTAGCCATTAAAGATAAGAAATTGGAAAATGGAGTGACAACCACTCTAGGATTTCTTGGGAAACATACTTAAGTATGTGTAAAGCACTCAATGTGAGATTTGTGTTTGCTTAGGTTATTTACATATGAAAAGAGGTTCCTGAAACAATTTAATTATGATGAATACTTCAATAATACTGCCTTAGAAGCCACATGGATAGATTTCTATTTGTTACATTGGTTACTTAGACATAATCATATTGAATACAATAAAGAATGGATTGTAATATGTTAAAATTTCATGAATTATGATCCTTGTTTTGATTACATGTAATCTAGTTGCTCTTTACTAATTTTGTTATCTGTATTTATGTCAATATTGAAGTTTGCAATGATTATAGAAATATAATAATTATGAATTAATTATGCTTTTGTCGTTGCAATTGTTTCCATAACTATTGAAAGAAATTCCACTAGTGGAGCATGTAGATTTATCATGCATATTCAGGCTTGGAAATAGAAATTTGATCAAATAAGTTTAGTTCTATTATTGGCTTTTGGCGAATTGAAAGGAATGCTGAACTGCATGAATGAATGCACTAATAGTTTTAAAAACATCTTTATTTCGCTATCCTAACTCAATTTATTTAATTAAAGAAATAAATAGTTGGATAAATTGTATTATTAAATTTTGGAAAAAACCAAAACATCTAAATAATATGTGTGGAGTGTGGATGAAGCTTTTATTGTATTTCCTCCGCAATTTCACATCTTCACACTTTGCAAATTTCAATGTGAGGTATAACCATTTCATTATTAAAATAATGTGAGCATAATTATAGAAACATATATCGCAAGAGACAACGAAAGGAATGAAAAACATGCAACAAATAGAGAAATACACAAATTAAATTAGGGAAATATTTAAAATTAGGAAATAAATTTCGAGGAAAACCCAAAACATCTAAGTGATATGTGAAAAATGCGTAGGAAGATTTTATTGTGTTTCCTCCACAGTCTTGCATCTCCACACTTTGCAGATTGCAATGTGAGGCATAACCATTTCATTATTAATATAATCTGAGCACAATTACATAAGCACATATCACAGGAGACACAACAAAAGGAGTAGAAAACGGGCAAGAAACGAAGAAATACGTAAGTTAAATTAGGGAAATATTTTTTGGTTTATGGAAAGATCAGGAAAATAAGTTTTTATACCCAAAGTAGGGAAACAACTAAATTAGGGGATCTACATTAACATAGGGTATAACTAACAAATTAAAAAGAGGTTTATAAATACATGTTACCCGTGGGAATTAAATGTTATTTATTAGAAATTTTTATAATATATTATTATGTTGTTCATTGGAGGGCATGTTGAGAACTACACACCATCACTTTTCTAGATTCCTAGCTTGATAATAAGGTAAGGTGGAATGTTTCTATGCCCCAGTTTCATTTGCTCATTGTTGTTGTATTTCATTTTTTTTTTTTTTTTTTTTAAATTGGGTTGTTTAACTATTTTATGTTATTATTGGGTGGTATAATGATTTGCATATTTTTGTTTTTGTTTGGATTTTTAAGGTGCAACATGAGTAGGTAGTTCCAGGACACTAGCTTTATTATTGTGTATCTCTGTTTTGAATAGCTTTTTGGGGGTTCTGTAACTTTTCTTTTGCATTATGTGACTATTCATTTAGATAGTTTATTTTTGGACTACATCCTAATTCATTGCAATGCAATACTAGGTGGGTTGTTGTTGTTCTTGGCTGGGTTGGTGTTATGTTTAATGTAAAAGGTTTTGTTAGTTTAGCCCATCCATAACATTATTGTATTTGAGTCTCTTTTGTTTTCTAGTAAAATACAAGATGCCACATCAATGAGGCAGAGTAAGGCGTGGAGTTAAGCTAATGTCAGCTGGACAATATTGGTTAGGGGGAGACTATAGATCCCATCCATATCAATAGACCTAATTTTAACGACCTTGCATCTAATCAACAAAACTTTGGCAATGAGCTTAGATATTTTAAGATGCTTTTGAAATAACTTGTAAGAGACAAACATGATGACCGAAATATAATCATCTCATTCATAAATGATCTCCACCGCAACTAGTGGAAGATATATGACATATTAGTGAATCTGCAAAGGGGTCAAGGACTTCTACATGAAAAACTAGATCGCTTTAAAGGTAGATTAGCTCACATGGAGAAACATGTACACTGTGTGTTTTGGCTTCTTCTGTTACCAAGTTCAGGAGAAGAGAAGCATGTTCGATAACTATCCCTCATACTTAATAGCTCCTAGTTGTGTACTAATCTTGAAAGTTTTCTAGATCTATGCTTATTTTCCTTTTTGGCAGTGAAGTAATTTTTTGCAATTTGTAATGTGTTTTTGATAGATAGTTGTTGGCCAATAAATATAGTAAGAGTGAGGCCCGTAATGTTCTGTCAAGTTGTTCTCGATAATGTAATATTTTTTGCGTAAACTGATAGTTAGATTCATTTAAAAATGCTTCCAACGTTGTCGAGTGTTTGAGGTTTCCCTTTTCCTATTATGGCATCCACATATTATTTTTTTCTTTATTTGAATTTCTTTTTAATTTAAAATTTGATGATACAATTGTTTTGATTCTTTAGTACAAGGTATCCATTCCTTGTGTGATGGAATTCATTTTTAGTATTTAATATCTTATGCTTTACTCACCTTATTGATCTTCAACGATTGCTTGGATGCATTAAAAAGTTTTTTATTTAGCATATCACACAACACCATGATTAAATGTAGGGTGTTGTCCCAATGTTCAATGAGAAATCCCTGGCTTTTGACAAATTGAAAGGAATACTGAAATGCATGAATGAATGGATAAAAAATATTTTTAAAAACATGTTTATTTAGTTATCTTAAATCAATTTATTTAATTAAATAAATAAACAGTTTGATAAATTGTATTATTAAATTTTGGGAAAACCCCAAAACATCTAAATCATATGTTCAAAGTGTGGGGGAAGATTTTATTGTGCTTCCTTCGCACCCCCGCACATACACACTCCACAAATTGCAATGTGAGGCATAACCATTTCATTATTAAAATAATGTGAGCACAATTACATAACCAGATATCGTAGGATACATCGAAAGGAGGAGAAAACAAGCTAGAAACAAAGATAGAAAGGTAGCTTTATCCAAGTTTAGCTAATTGTATATCATATTTCTATAGGGCTACATAACACCAATTTTCATGTTCATTAGAATTATATAATCAGAGGAACTTGTTACTTGTGTGGTAGAAGAATTAAGGTATGCGACTATCTACGAAGATAAAGTAATTTCTAAATTTATTTTACCAATAAAAACATTATTGCGGAACGAGAAAATATGTGTATCAAATAACGTAAAAATTGATGATATGGAGTGTATAGAAAAAAGTGTATGGAGGGGGAATATGTGCGGAGCGAGGGAAGTTGATTGAGGTTATGTGACATTTCGTCAAAGTTTTGTTGCAGAATGGGAATACATGTGTGTCAAATACCTTGAAAGTTGATGTTTTATAGCATCTAGAAGAAGTGCGCAGAGGGCGAGCATGTGTGAAGCTGCAAATGTGGCAAATAAAGGTTCTCCCACACATATCCCTTCTATTCATATCGTTTCAATCTGTTAGAACGAATGCTAGCTATGAAGCTTGATGGGCCAGTGAACATTACAAAATGTTTAAGACTAAATTCTATTAAGCATTAAAATGATGTCTTGTTTACACCAAAAATTGCTAATTAGTTCATTAATATGTAGCTTTTGGGAATGTATGTGGAGGCACAAAACATTATCAAAGAAAATTTCTATTCCTTACTTCAAACACCCGTTTTCCCACACAACACTTCTTCCTCCTGCACATTAAAAAGGGACTTCATTTAATATAACTATTTAATTGAAAAATGTGAAATCACAGATGTACTTAGTATTCACATAACCCAAACTTTTCATCCACCAAGCTTTAATAAGCCCAAAATGCTAATTAATTGATTAATATGTAGTGTGTGGATGTGTATGCGAAGATACGAGACAGTGCAAAAGAAAATTTATGTTCCTTGTTTTACACACCCATTTTTCCCACACGACACTTCTTGCTCACACACATTAATAAGCCAAAACCACTAATTAGTTGATTAATTCATTTCCCAAAAAATGTTTAAAACTCAAACACTTAATTTTAATGTTTAATGCATTTCACTCAAGGTACGTTCAATGCATTCTTATGTGTAGGAGACTTATGTTGATGGTTCAATAGTTTAATTCTCCCTCTGTACGAACTAATATAACATACCCTCTTTTCTTAGAATCTTTGAACATTCAAAAGGTCAAATATTTACATTAATCAATAATATGGAGTCAGTAAGCATTCCCAAACCGTCATTTTGATTTCCCATAATAGTATATATTGATTCTATTGTTGACCTCGTGTTGACTATTCCCGGACCAGGATGCAAGCTATTTCCCTACACAATGCTTCAACCTCCCCATTAGCAAGATAAAATGGTTTACCTTACCATTGAGATATATTCTTAGGAATATGAACTTCTACCAAGGTACATAGACAAACTAAGCTATGATGATAAAGCCATGTTTTGGTGTGCGAATAAAAGTTGTGTGGGGAGTGTCACAGAAAGTGTGTGCAAGGAATGCATGTGTGGAGCAAGGGACACAAACTCATCCGCACACCCTTTCTCGGTACACAAAAATCTCTGGTATTTATGTGCGAAGAGGGGAAGGTTTTTGTTGCTTTGTAAACTCGTCACAAACTAAAAATCTAAAAGCTATACTAAAATCATAAAATTATAAAAATTGATAATAGTTCTAAAATTCTAGTTTATAGCTTAACGTGAACTGGTAGAAACCATATTGAGTCAATATACGAAATTGGCTCACAAACATAGTTAATCATCCACACTTATTATGCATTTGATACACATGTAAACCAAATTTTTCATGCCCCAAACTTTAATAATCCAAAATTGCTAATTGATTGATTTATGTGTAGTATTGTGTAAAACAGAAGTGTGTGCAAGAACTATGTGGAGGGAGAATGTATGCGGAAGCGTGGAACATTGTGAAACAAAGTTTGTGTTGCTTTCTTTGCATACCCATTCTCCCACACAACACTTCTTCCTCACACAGATTAAAAACACACTTAATTTAATATTGGATAATAAGTGTTTAATTCACAAATGTGAAATCACTATTGCACTTAGTATTCGAGAAACATCAATACCAAGGTTTGCTCACTCTATTTGTTAGTAAAACATTGATTGGTAGTGAAACAAGCTAACATAGAAAATGCTATTGAGCACTCGAATGATGTCTTGAATACGCATTGATTCGTCGAATAGATGCCCAAAATACTTGTATTTATTGGCAGGGAAGATTTAGTTAATCATAGGATTAAGGCAGATTGAATATTGGGTTCAAACTAATACGAAAAATAATATTTCCATAAACAAGCAATAACCCAATGCAATAAAATCAATATTTCAGTGTCATTGTATCATTACATAAATCAAAATAGAATCAGAAACATGATATTAATAAAATAGTATGTTCATATCGATCTCTACAGTGTGCCAAATGCAACAATCATGAAACACAATCCTATGAATTGGACTATCTCAAGTGGGAATTTAAGAAAAACAGATATGGTTTATAATTGATATTAGAATAGTATTTTTTTTTTTTGTAGATTAGGAACATTAATATTAGCTAGATTGATGATGATCAGTGGTTAATGAATACCATTAAAATCGATAAGAGTTAAATTCCCTTTCAAAACTTTGATGTCAATTCGTGATTTAGATGACTTATGGCCTCCAAAGCATTATATGTAGGCATGTTGGCTCCGAACGGGTTTCTATAAGCTCTAGGAAAGTGATTTGCTTTAGTTGTTCTAAAACTGATGAGCATTATCGAGGTTTGATTTATCATATGTCTATTGTTTTATGAATTTCCTGAAGATTTTTGTAAGCCCGTTAGCACTGAACTCGTTTCTAAAAGCTCTAAGCAAGTGATTTGCTTCGCTTCTTTAGAAACTAACAAGTGTTATTAGGATTTTATCTATCATTTGTTTGTTGTTTTATGGATTTTCTAAGTCTTGTTGGTATCATCGGTGTCATATATATATATATTTTTTTCTAGTGAAGTGCCTCCTAAAATTGTTTTTTTTAAAGCCAAAATTACTTTAAATGGAATCTCTGCGAGGAATTTGAAAGACGCATTGTATATTCTTGGAATTATTAATTTAGCTTTGCATTAGAATCTATCATCGTAGTTCAAGATAACTAGTACATCAAACGGGGGAGGAGCAGGGGCGAGGAGGAACACTCTATCACTCATAATAACGTGGTTTAGTTGTTACTATTGCAATACTAATAGTGAGACAAATGGATGAAATAAGCAATGGAAAAACATGCAGGAAGATATATATGCAGTCAACAAAGATATATTAATGCTCAACCAAAATATCTTAATGTTTAACTAAGATATCTTAATGCTAATGAATAACAAATTGGAACTTCAACAAATGCTAATTAGAAGATGAATTGGACGCCACAAGAACACAATTAGAAGAGATCTTGCGAAACATGAATGGAGCAAACAAATCTCCATTTTCATAGCACAATCAATAGAAGCGCTAACCTCCAGGAACTATCGTTGGTTAATAAAGAAATCATTGCCGATTTTTTCTACTTACTGAACCAATTTTCAATTTCAGTATGTGCTAAAGGCTATTTATTGCAATTTTCTCAACACAGTAAAACACATGCTTTTTCAAAACATATAGTACAATAGTATGATAATGTTGCATCGCCTGTACTCTGATCATGTTCATGGAACATACATTTTGAAAATTATGGCAAATTCGATCATCAAACTAATGTAAATGTTATGTGTGAGAGCATTTGTTTTCATTTTCTAGTCTAATCAAATTATACAATTGCAAACATATGGATCTTGTTCTCTCCTTTAGGAAAAATTACATGCTAGTAATCACAGACAGACTGATATCGTTCCTTCTTTTAGGAAAAGTTACACACTAGCATTAACTTGTCTTATTGCTTTGTTTAAGAAAGCATGTGTAATGGCAAATTCTATGCAAACACAAACTTTGTGCGAAGGAAAAACATTTTTTTAACATTGTTATCATAGGATTTGCAAATTTGATAAATCAATAAAACAATGTAATAAATCACATTGCAAAAAAGAAAATACGACATAGAATAATGAGCTAGCTACACATTAATGCGAATGTTTTTTTTTTTTTTTTGACAATAACGGTTATTTTTATTTTGGGCGGCAAACAAGCTGCCGCATGCTCATACAATACAGCAAAGACAGAGAATGAATCTCAAGGAAGCTGTTTGGATATGGATTTGTTCGCCACTCTATCAGAAAATTACCGGTCAGCTAGATGATCAGAGTCAGGGGTTGAACATTTCGTCTGCTTTGACAAGAAGTCCCTCAGAGCTGGTTGATGGTGGGCTCCAGTATTGTAGCAATAATGCTACAACTCCTGGAGCTTCCTATCTCTAATTTTATCAACCCGGTAGTTCGTACAAACTTGGAAGCGACGGTGCTGTATGCACAAGTACTAGCTCTTGTCGCAGCTGTCACTTGGTCAGCTGGCACAAGTCCGCTAGGGCTCAAGCCAACTTCTATATGCTCACAGAAGAAGCTTTATGAATGATGGACGAAAGCTAACTCACAGGAGACTAGTCTAATTGCAGAAAGAAACTGAAAGCCAATAAAGCATGAAAACCCTAGTAAACCCTAATTTGACTAGGCTAGACCCTAACTATGCAAAACTGTGAATGAAACCACTACCAATAATGCCATTACTTGCAGTGAACTGAAATACATGCATCTAAGCTACTTGTATCTGAAAAGACATGTTTTTGTATTTTTTCATTAAGTGGTTGGATTTATTGTGATGATGCTTTTGATTAGGGTTTGGTTGTGCAGGAGCGGTTGGAATGGAAGGAAAGCATGGGCAAGGTCAGGATGGCTAGGGGAGGTCCCAGAGGGTCTCTAGCATCAGTCCACAGAAGTCTACCACGTTCGGATGCTCAGCAACCGAGTTTGCAGGCTTCTACAGGAAGTCTGCAGGGGATCCTACAGGAAACTCAGGGATTTCTACAGGAAGTCTGTGCAATTCTACAGGATGTTTGGCCGTGGAAGTTTTGGGAGATGGTGAAGTGTTGGAGTGGTGTGGGAGGATAGGTGAGATGGAGATGGAGCTGGTGATGGCTCAGGAGCAGAGAAGTCAGATGGAGGAAGAGTGCATGCAGTGGGTTGATGGTTGGAAGGATGGGATCAACGAAAGTTTAAGTAGATGGAGCTAAGTGATTAATGGATGAGTTGGAGGGTAAATGAGCTGGACAGAGGCTGAGTAGGTGGATTGAGGAGAGATCAAGAAGAAGAAGAAGGAAGTGGAATGATATGGAGCAGCGTAAATGAAACAAATGACTTATGCACCAAAAACGAGAATTCATTAACCTATGATAACTGTGCCATGAAACCTATGAACAGCAATGGAAAACCAAGAAATGAAACTCGTGCATGGAAGTGAAATGTAGAAGTATGGTTCAATATCAAAAGTGCATGGATGGATCTTCAACGAAAATGTCTATGTTGCAGCTTGCATGGAAGTGAGAAGAACTGCGTTTCTTTTTGGTGGTTGGTTATGGACTGCACCCCAATCCCTAACAGAGATGGCAGTGAGCTTTAACAACCTTTTTCTGGAGCTCCAATAAATTATAACTATCCTCCTATCGAATCTAAGCAACTGAAAACAAATTCACCATAAACTAATCCTATTCAATCTCATGGAAAAGACTAAATTAACAGACTGTAAATTCGAATTGCATGTTAAAGTAAAAACTCAAAGTGCTGGAACGAAATGCAAATAACATTACAACACCGAGGAGATCTATTGCTCTCAGGTTGGGCCCTAACCTGAGAGCTATAGCACCCTTAGAAACTCAGAATGAGATCAAAATCTACCTGCCTTTATTCATAAACGAAAATTTGATGTCATGCCAAAACTGGCTTACAAAAGGAACAAACACCGAGCTGTAGCTCGTACTTCCAAATTACAAGAGCAATACAAAAGTTCAAAAAGCTTCTATCCAAGGCTACGGCCTCAGTATTTATGCAAAATGATCATCCAACAGGTGTCCTTGATTTGTGGAGCTCGACTGTCCAACTGAAGGTTAAACTGCTGATCCTGTAGAACAGTTATAACTGCTGTTCCTGTAGAAAAGTTGGCTGCTTCTAAGCTCGGTGGGGAGATGGATTGGAGCTCAGAGCTATGGTGGGAATTACGAGGAAGGTCCCCAAGACCGTGGACATCCTCTCCTAAAAACCAGCAGTGCCACCTCATTGTCTCCTTGTCTCCTTTTTTGTGGTCTTTGCTCCCTTTTAATGCCAAAACCTGAAATCATCATGTATTAGTCACGTAGATAGAATGCCTACCCTTCTTCCTACAAACAACACGAATAAACCAATAAATGAATGCATAAGCAATAAAAAATGAATGGTTTGAGCAGAGCAAGTAGGCCAAATGAGCCCAAATTGTACCAAAAATTGGGGCTCATCATCACCCCCCAGCTAAACTATTTGCTCATCCTTGAGCAACTTAGTCCAAATCTTCATCCTTCATTGCTTTCACTGCTTCCCTTGCATCCCAAGGCTCTGTGGTAGTGTCTTCTCTGTGGATATGAAACCCTGCTTTCTTGTTCACCTCTTCCCATTGTTGACTGTCATCCTCCTCGGTATTGCCTTCAGTCAATCCCAGCAGTAGTGGTGGGCTGAGTTGAAGGCCAATCCAGCTAGCCTGGAGGCTTTGCATGGATTTCTTGTAAAGTTCAACCCTTGCCAAAGCTTCCCTCATCCGAATGGGGGTATGGTACTCTCTGATTTTCAAGCTGTGTGCCAGGGTATTCCATCTTCGTGCACATGCTTGGGCAACACTTTCTTCCAACAACCTTTCCATGTCTTCAAAGTGGGCTATGGCTTGGGCCTGTTTGTCCATAAATCTCAAGGAAGCTGTGGGATCCGTAGCCAACTGTTGGTGGGCTGAGATGAGTGCCACCGGATCCTCTAGTTCTGGTCGAATGAACAGTGGCTCGCTCACTTCTCGGTTCATGACCGATTTTGCTTCAGCTGCTCTCTAATCCTCATGGTTTAACCATGAGGCGAACGCCATCAATTGCATATCACCCAAGGCAATATTGGGATCCCAGGAGACTTCATTAGGCAAAGCCAAATTGTGGAGGTAAAACTCTGCTAATTTGGCTTTGTCCTTAGACGAACTAGTACTGCACAATTCAGAAAATTGTTGTGGGTTTTGGATATGTGAAATACCTCTTTGTGCCAAGGTGTTTATTTGGAACTGCAGCCATTGATCTTTTAAGAATAATCCATAGGATTTTGCAGGTGGTCTGCACTGAATTGCCTCCATGGCCCAACTGGCCATGCAGGCCAATTGTGCTTCCTTTTGTTGCAGCTGTTCTTGTAGGGCTTGCACTTCAATTTTTGTTTGCTGCTCTACTTCCTGTAGAAGTGTCATTGGCTCTTCAAGACTGGTGGTCAGCTCCTTTTTGCTTTGTTGTTCATTTGTGATGTCCTTGGAGGATGTTCCTGCTCCTGCCCTTAGTTCCTGTAGCTGCAATCTTAACTTCTGATTTTCTTCCTGTAGAAGCACACGTTGGCAATTAGCCACATGTTTAGCCATGGTGAATTCACTCCTGACCTCCTTGAGTTGCTCTTGTAAAGGGCCTATGTCCGCCACACCCTTTGATTTGGCGATCTGCATCCATGTGTGGGAACAGACTCTTTCTTTCTCTAGTTCAAAAAATAGAGGCACAGTAAATTTCTGCGGTATGATTTTGCCCGCCTCTAAAAAGGTGTAGTATGAATTCAGATTAGGTGAAGGGCTAGGTTCTGGTATATGTTCTCTTTATATCTCTTCAGGCGGTTCTACCTCACCCTCCCTTGGTGGTGATGAGAGTCCTTCTCCTTGCTTCTTTTCCGCTTCCTGTAGCCGGGCCAAAGTATCCTGTAGAACATTTTCAGCTTCCTGTAGCTGGGTTCGGAAGGCGATTGGCCTATTTTTCGTGTCCAGGAAGTTATTTTTGGGCTCCCCTTCTCGGGGGTGGCTGATGTTTTAGAGGGGGTTCTTGCACTGGGTGAAGTAGGGACATCCCCTAAAATGGTTTGGCTGCCGGGTGGAGGCTGTGGCTTGCCCGTGGTTATCCTCTTGCTTCTCCTGGCTTCAGATGGTAGAGGGGTCTCCCTCTCTCTCTTCCCCTTCGGCTTTGGAGGTGTACTGAGGGCGGCCAGCGCCGCTGCTGCCTCCTTTTCTAGAATACCAGTCTTCTCTTTCTTGCGTTTTGCTCTCTCAGAGCTCCTTGTAGAGGGCCCCTCCTTTTCAGATTTCGGGCTTCCTCTAGAAGACCCTGCTTTGCCCACTTCCGGGCCTCCTGTAGAAGATTCTATCTTTCCCGCTTTTGGGCTTCCTGTAGAAGACCCGGCTTTAGCCACTCCCGGGCTTCCTGTAGAAGGCCCTCTCTCTGTCTTCAGGCTTCCTGTAGGAGGCTGTTTCTCAATGACCTTCGGGCTTCCTGTAGAAGCCCTTGTCTCTGTCTTCGGGCTTCCTGTAGAAGCCTGTTTTTGCAATTTCAGGCTTCCTGTAGAAGCCTTTGTCTCCGTTTTTGGGCTTCCTGTAGAAGCCTGTTTCCCAACGATTTCCGGGCTTCCTGTAGAAGCCTTTGTCTTTGTTTTTGGGCTTCCTGTAGAAGCCTGTTTCTCACTGATCTTCGGGCTTCCTGTAGAAGCCTTTGTTTTTGTTTTCGGGCTTCCTGTAGAAGCCTGTTTCTGCTTTCCTGTAGACACAGGTGTCTCCACCTCTGCTTGCTTGCCTGCCTGAGCTTTGCTTTTTGCTTTGGTTGCCGGTGCTGTTGAGGTACTTGGGCTGACGTGGGCCACCTCAGCTTTGTCCATTCTGCTCTTCATCCTCTTTTCTCTTGCTGACAAGATAGGTGTGCCACCTTTTCCTTTGTCCTCCTTTTCCTCATGCTTCTTCCTTTGTTCTTTCTTCTGTACTGTGGTCGGGGTCTTCTGGCCTTCTTCTCTCTGTCCCTCGGCCACTGCTTCTTGTTCCTCGCTGCTGGAGGAACCCGTTTCTTCGATCAACATTTTAATGTCTCCATCTTTTGTTAAATTCCGGAAGGATTCCCATGAGAGGGGAACCTTATATGAATGCAGTGCATCCTCCACAAGAAGCTTGATCAACCCATGGTGGGCTATTTGATCTGGTATGCCCTCTTTTAGCTTTGTGGCACACTCCATTAGAGACTGCAGTAGGTAATAAGGAATGCTCAGTTTTTGTTCTACAGGAAGATCAATTCGGTGCCTCAATTCAGTGAGCAGCCGAAAATGATATGCATACACGATGCTGAAACGGCCTTCACAAGTGATATATTTCATGATTTGCAAATTGACTTCATTCCATGGTGGCAACAGGCTCGTTCTTCGCACCCCATTTTTGTCCTCCGAGAATTCTTCCTCAGGTGGAAAGAATTCTTTCTTTGCCTGCTGGCTCAGCTTCCTTTCTTCCTTATCCCACGGCAAACCCATAGGAAGTTCTGTGATCCGACTGATATGTTCCGGGGTGAGCTTGAGGCTTAGACCTCTGAAGTTCACTGTGGCCAGTGTCTGGGATTTAGGCTTCAGAGCCTGCAAGAATTCTTCGGCCACTTCATCATCGTAACCCTGCAGCTTATCACAAAAAGGCATCCATTGTGCTCTGGTGAAGAGCTCTACCACTGCCGGGTTTTCCCTTAATTTGGTTGAATTAGTGGGTTCCCGTCTTATAAACCCACCCGGCATGATGAACACGGTTGTTTTAATTAAAGGTGGCAAATGCAAAAGAGATTTGGTCTATTAAGACAGAGCATGCACATAATCCACAAAATTCAACACAGTCTACTTATACTAACATCCTGTAGAACGACAGCATAGGCACAACAAACAACAATTCCACCAATATCTTTATGACTAGACTGTGGACGATGGTCTTGCCACTCTTACTAACTAGTTGCATGAAGAGTTCAGGGTTACCTCTTTAATTGGCCACCTTTTTTCGTGAGGCACCCGCTTCCCTGTAGAAGACTGCGTTCCTGTAGAACTGCGTTCCTGTAGAACTGCGTTCCTGTAGAAACTGTGCGCAATTCTCGGGGAGGACTGTAGTTGGCCCGCGCTCGAGGTGTGCTTCACCGGCGTTCTGGTAGCCAACAGCTCGGCGTATCAAAGTGCAGAGGAGATCAGAATAGCCACCCGAGTTTGAAGTGGTGGTTGATAAATGCATGCGCATGATCTAGCCGATTAGATTTTGAATCGGCGCAATCCGTGGCGCGGGGGATGAGCTGTCCCCGTCGGACCGTTGGGCGACGTCATCCATCATTCGCCTGCGTATTCACTTGCTGCCGCATCCATTCCCACAGATTTGCCGCCGCCTTTTCCTGTTAAACTCATGCTTCCGACAGGAGTGTTCTCACGTGCGTTTCTCTCTTTTTCGTGGCCGCCACCCAAACATCCAATTACACTTTAACTAGCCGACGTGGCCAGTCGACTAGCCATACAGCCGCTCAACCATTCACTTTTACGCCATGCAAACAATTTCAAAGTAAAATTCATGCGATTTGATGGAAGGAAGGGTTGAGACACTTACCTGCGTGGCTGCACACGATTTTTCCAGTTCTTGGACGATGGTGAGTGGATCTACCTGCTGCATGCGACTTACACAGACCCGGAGGCTCGTGGTTACAGGCTGCCGATGGTGGAGTGGAGGCTTTGGTTGCATGCGCCCGCGTTTCATTGCAGATGGCGGTGCTGTGAATGGTATCCACTCGAGCAGGTTGAACTGTTACAGGATTCCCGCGAGGTGTCTCGTAACAGTTCTTCCTCCTTGGGTGCATGCTGCACGACGGAGGATCTGGCCTTTCAATCACGTTCCCGGAGCTTCTGATGCCTGCGGTATGAGATCCCAACATTTGTTTAACTTTGAAAATGGCTTTTCCGTGAGAACTCATCGATCGTCTTTGTTGGTGCAGGGAACTTGGTCGCATGTCGACAAGGATGGTGGAGCAAGGTGACAGCAATGTGCAAGGGTGCCAACAGAGGCTTGCATGCATCCAAACCAATCCATAGTCGCTAAATCTCCTTTTAAGATGAATTCTGGGCCGTCCCAAACTTCTACAGGAAGTTTCCTGTAGAACATAGAGCTTCCTGTAGAAAGTTCGGCCTTCCTGTAGAAAGTCTATACTTTCCTGTAGAAAATCCGCGCCTTCCTGTAGAAAGACTGCATCTTCCTGTAGAAAGACTGCATCTTCCTGTAGAAGATTCAAACCATGATAAAATTGCACATACCTTGAAAAAAACATGGGTACCCTTGGAGGAGGTGCTGGTGAGGTTCCTTGACAGCATGATAAGGACCCTTGGCTTTGAGTTGAAGGCTTCCTCTCCTCCATAGAACATCTGCAACCTGCATGCAATTTTACCATATTTTGCTTATTGTTTTTTTCTTTTTTTTTTTGAAAGATAACAGGGGCGCCTCAAAGAGGTTTTCACCCGTGGCATCTGCCCTGAGCGCCTCAGAGAGGTTTTCACTCAAGGATCTTTTTCAAACCTTTTCTCTCTCTTTTTTTTTTTTTGAAAGACAATAGGGGCGCCTCAATGAGGTTTTCACCCCTACCACCTGCCTTGGGTGCCTCAGAGAGGTTTTCACCCAAGGATCTTTATTATTATTTTTTTTCTTTTTTTTTTTCATTTCCCTCAGGGTATGCCAAAAGCAGAGGCAGAACCCTTCTCTATGACCAATACAGATTTCTCCATAGTTTTGATGAACTCTTGTCTTGAGAGAGGTCTCCTGTAGATCTTCAATCGATGCCCATTGACAAGCATGGGAATGGCTTCTTCATCAATGGTTCGAATGAGGACAGATCCATTGTCATGGCATTTCTCCACTGCATATGGTCCTAGCCATCTGGTTCTCAGCTTCCCCTTGAAATCTTTGTATATGGAGTCATACAACAAAGCCCAATCTCCCGGCTGAAATTGCTTGTCATGGAGATGTTGGTCATGCCACACCTTTCTCTGAAGTTGAACCACTCCTGAGTGAAGGAGGGCCTGCATTCGGTGCTCATCCAGGCCATTCAGCTGCAGTAGCCTTTCTTGTTGTGCATGGCTGAGATCTAGGTCCAGCTGAGCTGCCATCCTCAAAGTGTTGTATTCAAACTCAATGGACAACAAAGCTCTCTTCCCATAGACCAGCTCATACGGTGTGAAGCCGGTGGTGGTCTTCCAAGTGGTGTTGTAAGCCCATGTGGCTTCAACCAGGCGATCTGCCCAGTCCTTTCTGCTGCTGCTCACCACCTTAGTCAAGATCCCTTCTAATGCTCTATTGGTGACTTCCACCTGCCCATTTGCTTGAGGGTGATAAGGGGTGGAAGTCCTATGCTTGATCTTGTGATGAGCTAGGAGATCTTCAACCAGGTTGGAGGTGAATTGGCTCCCTTGATCGGTGACCAGCTCTCTTGGATAGCCAAACTTATAGAAGATGTTTTCTCTTAGGAACTCGGCCACCTTTTCTTCTGTTGCTGCCTTGATTGCTTTGGTCTCTGCCCACTTTGTCAAATAGTCAGTACACACAATGATGTAAGTCCTTTGCCTCGAAGAGGGGTTGATTGGGCCCACAAAGTCCATGCCCCACTTCTCAAATGGCTCAAGAGTCACTTGAGGTTGGAGAGGCATCTCATCCCTTTGGGTCGGTTTCCCCATTCTTTGGCATTGGTCACACTGACTGACATATCTTCTGACATCTTGATGAAGTGTGGGCCAATAGTAGCCTGCCTGCAGGATTTTGAAGGCAGTTCTCTTTGCTGCAAAATGTCCTCCACAAGGCCCATCATGACAAGTGAGGAGGATATCAAAGACTTCCTCCTCCCTTACACAACGCCTTAAGATCTGATCGGGGCCAAGCTTGAACAGATTGCCCCCGATCCAAGTAAATGAGGCACTTTTTCTGATGATTCTGCTCTTCTCTCTGGAAGATAGGTGTGGAGGGAACTGTGCTGAAACAAGATAGTTTGCTATATCAGCAAACCATGGAGAGAGTACTGAAATAGCAAACAGATGTTCATCGGGCATCTGGTCATCCACTGTTCCATCCTCATCTGCAGACAAATCCAATCTAGATAAAAAGTCAGCAACAACATTTTCTCTACCTGGTTTGTCAACAATGGTCAAATCAAACTGCTGCAATAAAAGTAACCATCTAATAATACGAGCATTCACATCTGGTTTATTCATTAAATATCTGATTACAGCATGGTCAGTATGTACAAAGGTCTGGTAACCAGTAATAAAATGTCGGAATTTGTTCAGTGCATGGACCACAACCAAGAATTCTTTCTCGGTTACAGTGTAATTCAGCTCAGCTTTGGACAAGTTTTTGCTAACAAAGTAAATGGCATATGGAAGTTTCTGCTCAACTTGTCCTAGAGCTGCACCTATGGCTTTGTTCGAGGCATCAGTGTGGATGTGGAAAGGTAGGGCCTAGTTTGGATCTCTCAGGATTGGGGCTGACACCAACTTGTCCTTCAATTCATTTAAAGCCCTCTGACAATCGTCAGTCCAATTAAACTCCACATCTTTTGCCAACAGGCCAAACAATGGCGAGGCTAGCTTGATGAAATCTTTAATGAATCTCCCGTAGTATCCTGCTAATCCCAAGAAACTCCGGACATCCCTTACCTTTTGGGGAGGTGGAACCCTCTTGATGAGAGCAATTTTGTTAGGATCCACCTGCAACCCTTGGCAAGAAATGGTATGGCCTAGCACGGTCCCTTCAGTCATTAGGAATTCACATTTTTCAGGACTAAGGGACAAGTTCATCTCGGTGCATTTGGTTAGGACTTTTCCCAGGTTGGACAATGCTTCCTGGAAGTTGGCCCCATAAGGAGTAAAGTCATCCATATAGATTTCCACCGCATCATGGACCAGCTCCGAGAAGATGCTCAAGACAGCTCTCTGAAAGGTAGCAGGAGCATTGCATAGCCCAAAGGGAAGGACTCGATAGGCAAAGGTACCCCAAGGACAAGTGAAGGTGGTCTTATCTTGGTCTTCCGGGCTGATTTGGATTTGGTTGTACCCGCTAAACCCATCCAGGAAAGAGAAGAACTTCTTTCCTGCCAGTCCATCCAACACTTGATCTATGAAAGGTAGAGGGAAATGGTCCTTCTTGGTAGCTTTGTTCAACTCTCGGTAGTCCACACAGATTCTCCATTTCCCATTTTTCTTGGGAACCAACACTAGAGGGGACACCCATTCACTATCTGAGATGGGGTAGATGAACCCGACATCCAACAGTTTTTGCAATTCTTCCTTGACAATGTCCTTAAGGGCTGGATTCATTCTCCTCTGAGGTTGCCTAACCGGTTTACAATCCTCTTTGATGTATATATGATGGGTACAGACCGAAGGATGGACTCCTTTCATTTCCTTATAGCTCCAAGCAAAAGCATCTAGGTGGTTGGCCAACGGACTACACAGCTCCTTTTCCTGGGAAGGAGATAAGGAGGAGCTGATCTTCAATGCTTTCTCAGGGCCGAACTCCACATTCTTGACTCTGGGAGTAACAGGGTTGGTTGTACAAAGATCCACTAAGGTGCTGGCTTGGGCATCCTCCACCAATTTCTCTAAGGGTAGTGCACTGGAAGGTGGATTCTGGATCAAGGTCTCGATCAAGTCATCCTCGGTTGGGGGGTCTCTTCTAGTGGTATCTAAGGTGCACAGAGGTGCTGAGTACACCTCGTCTTCCTCTCCTTCTTCCAACCAGAGTGGTAAGTCATGCTCTAAGGAGGGTTGGGCAGGAGGGTATAGGACTAGTTGCTTGGACATGGGACCATTTTTGATGGTCATGTTTCCTGCACGACAACTTATGTAAGCATCTGCAGTAGCTAACCAAGGCCTTCCCAAAATGAGAGGATATCCAGTAAGCTTGGCCTTTGGTTGCAGAACCAGGAAGTCTGCAGGGTATTCCCAAGAGTCAATAGAGACCAAGACATCCTCCACAATCCCTTCGGGAGTCACGGTGGAGCGATCTGCTAATTGCAGTACTGTCGAGGTCTTCCTCAAGGAACCCTGAAGATTAAGCTTAAGCATGGTATCCCTGGTCATCACATTAATGGCAGCCCCCAGATCAATCAAGGTGTGAGGTATAATGGTGCCATTGATGTGAACATCTACTACAGGACTCCTAGGATCTAGGTACTTTGGGCAGATGACTTGTCCTAACATAAGGTCAGACAGTTGTCCTATGACATTGATAGTTGAGGCATCTTTCTTCCGTCTGCCTGGGTGTTTGAAACACTTCTCCTTAACCAGTTTGTTGTATATTGGCACATCCTTGATGGCTTGGAGAAGTGGTATTTTTACACACAACTGCTTGAGCTCACCCAGAAGCTCATCCTCCTCTGGGTTGGGTTGTGTGGTGGCTGTTAGTCTCTCAGGAAAGGGTGGAATAACCTTCGGTTCACTTTCCTGTTTATCTTCCTCATCCTCTGGGGGAGGAGGTTGGCGATCTAGTAGAGTCTTTCCAGATTGAAGATTGATCTCCTGGATCTCCACAGCATAGGTAGGGCATGAGGTTTCCCCAGTGTATACCTGCTGGGCCTGTCTATTGTTGGGGTTCGGGTTCGGTTGAGCAGGCATTTGTGGTTGCCTTGGAGGAGCAGGAGGTAATGGCTGAGGTTGAACTGGTGGTGGAGGCAAGATGGCAGGAGGAGTGTTGTATTGGGGCCTCCACCCCGACTGAGGTGCATTCCATTGAGGTTGTGGCTGGGCATGTGAGTGATATGAATGAGAAGTAGGTTGAGTGGGGTACTGAGGTGGATAAGACCATGGAGGAGGCATGGACCATGAAGGATGAGCAGGGGGACCCCAGGAAGGCATAGGAGTCGATTGGTTGGGGCTGTAATAAGCTTGAGATGCCCCTTGCATCCCCTGCTGATAAGGTCTAGATCCCTGTGGCCTCCTTTGGTTGAGGTAATAGAGAGGTTCAGTGGGAGCTTCTGCCCCTTGGTACATGGCTTTAAACCCAGGTAAGGTTGGACACTGATTTGTGGGATGGTCCTCCTCACAAACGAAACACACTTCAACCGAATGCAATGGACATTCGTTCTTAGGGTGTCTCCTTGTGCACCTAGGGCAGAAGACAGCCAAGGCTCTCTCATCTTCTTCTTTCTTTTGCTGAATCCTGAATGTGTCAAGCTGCATGGCAATGGTCTGTCTTACCTCACTCTTAAGATCTTCTAATTGATTTGCAAGCTCATGTTTGGAGAAAGGGACACTAGTTGAGAGGTGGTTTCCTCTACCTCGTTTCCGAGCTGCCCTGGAGTGGTTTCTAAACACAGTCTTGATGTCCTCATAAGGCAGTTGGTAAATGTCCCCCCCAGCTAACATGTGAAGGGTATCTAAGAGGTCTTCAGGGACTCCTCGGAGCAGGACCAACTTGAGGGATTCAGGGTCAAATGTGCACCTGGCCCGCTTATAGCTTAGTTGGAACCTCTCCTCATAATCCTCTAAGGACTCATCATTTCCCATGGACATACGAAAGATTTCCCCCTTTGTTTCCTTGGACCTACAGTAATCCCGGTACTTGGTGTTGAAAGCTTGCTGCATCTGAGCCCAAGTGGTGATACTATTCCCAGGTAAGCCCATGAACCAGCGTAGTGCTGCATCCTTAAGAGTGGAAGGGAAAAGTTTCAACTTTTTCTCATCTTCAGTATAGTCATAGGTTCTACAAAGGACAGCAAACTCAAACAGGAAGGTATCCAGATCTTCAGTGGTCAGCCCATGGAAGTGAGGTAAGGCGGAGGGGCTAATGTTCTTCATTTTCATCTCTCCATTGGTCTCTCGGATGGGGAAGGCACCTTCTATTCTCTCATCTTCTCTCCTATTGTCAGCCATAGCTTCAGATGGAGTGGTCTCTAACTCTTCTTCTACTATAGGATCTTTGGATATCTCAGGATGTTCACCTATAGGTTCTTCTGGGTCACTGTCACCAAAGAAGAGAGAAGGGTGACTCAGTGATGTGGTGGGGGTGTTTGGTAGGAATTTGCCTGATCTATCTCGGTTCCTACGAGGCATGAAATGGAAAAGACTTTCTTTTTCTTTTGATTGCTTTTGCTTTGCTTTTCTTTTGGTACCTGCAAAACTGAGACAGATTGATCTACACTAACTATGAAAGATGCAGAATTAAACTGAAAGCAGGAAAGAACTAATCTACTTTGCTCAAATGAAATTGCAAGAATGGAAATGCTAATCTACGCTTGCAGAAAGGAAATGCTAATCTATGAAAGCAGGAAATGCTAATCTATGAAAGCAGGAAATGTCTATGCTACTTTTGCAGAATGGAAATGAAGTAAACTACTTAGCAGAAGGCAAGAGTAAGAAAGTAGAAGAAAAGCAACAATTACTAATACTCTGACACTTCCCCGGCAACGACGCCAAAAAGATGGTGGGCTCCAGTATTGTAGCAATAATGCTACAACTCCTGGAGCTTCCTATCTCTAATTTTATCAACCCGGTAGTTCGTACAAACTTGGAAGCGACGGTGCTGTATGCACAAGTACTAGCTCTTGTCGCAGCTGTCACTTGGTCAGCTGGCACAAGTCCGCTAGGGCTCAAGCCAACTTCTACATGCTCACAGAAGAAGCTTTATGAATGATGGACGAAAGCTAACTCACAGGAGACTAGTCTAATTGCAGAAAGAAACTGAAAGCCAATAAAGCATGAAAACCCTAGTAAACCCTAATTTGACTAGGCTAGACCCTAACTATGCAAAAATGTGAATGAAAGCACTACCAATAATGCCATTACTTGCAGTGAACTGAAATACATGCATCTAAGCTACTTGTATCTGAAAAGACATGTTTTTGTATTTTTTCATTAAGTGGTTGGATTTATTGTGATGATGCTTTTGATTAGGGTTTGGTTATGCAGGAGCGGTTGGAATGGAAGGAAAGCATGGGCAAGGTCAGGATGGCTAGGGGAGGTCCCAGAGGGTCTCTAGCATCAGTCCACAGAAGTCTACCACGTTCGGATGCTCAGCAACCAAGTTTGCAGGCTTCTACAGGAAGTCTGCAGGGGATCCTACAGGAAACTCAGGGATTTCTACAGGAAGTCTGTGCAATTCTACAGGATGTTTGGCCGTGGAAGTTTTGGGAGATGGTGAAGTGTTGGAGTGGTGTGGGAGGATAGGTGAGATGGAGATGGAGTTGGTGATGGCTCAGGAGCAGAGAAGTCAGATGGAGGAAGAGTGCATGCAGTGGGTTGATGGTTGGAAGGATGGGATCAACGAAAGTTTAAGTAGATGGAGCTAAGTGATTAATGGATGAGTTGGAGGGTAAATGAGCTGGACAGAGGCTGAGTAGGTGGATTGAGGAGAGATCAAGAAGAATAAGAAGGAAGTGGAATGCTATGGAGCAGCGTAAATGAAACAAATGACTTATGCACCAAAAACGAGAATTCATTAACCTATGATAACTGTGCCATGAAACCTATGAACAACAATGGAAAACCAAGAAATGAAACTCGTGCATGGAAGTGAAATGTAGAAGTATGGTTCAATATCAAAAGTGCATGGATGGATCTTCAACGAAAATGTCTATGTTGCAGCTTGCATGGAAGTGAGAAGAACTGTGTTTCTTTTTGGTGGTTGGTTATGGACTGCACCCCAATCCCTAACAGAGATGGCAGTGAGCTTTAACAACCTTTTTCTGGAGCTCCAATAAATTATAACTATCCTCCTATCGAATCTAAGCAACTGAAAACAAATTCACCATAAACTAATCCTATTCAATCTCATGGAAAAGACTAAATTAACAGACTGTAAATTCGAATTGCATGTTAAAGTAAAAACTCAAAGTGCTGGAACGAAATGCAAATAACATTACAACACCGAGGAGATCTATTGCTCTCAGGTTGGGCCCTAACCTGAGAGCTATAGCTCCCTTAGAAACTCAGAATGAGATCAAAATCTGCCTGCCTTTATTCATAAACGAAAATCTGATGTCATGCCAAAACTGGCTTACAAAAGGAACAAACACCGAGCTGTAGCTCGTACTTCCAAATTACAAGAGCAATAAAAAAGTTCAAAAAGCTTCTATCCAAGGCTACGGCCTCAGTATTTATGCAAAATGATCATCCAACAGGTGTCCTTGATTTGTGGAGCTCGGCTGTCCAATTGAAGGTTAAACTGCTGATCCTGTAGAACAGTTATAACTGCTGTTCCTGTAGAACAGTTGGCTGCTTCTAAGCTCGGTGGGGAGATGGATTGGAGCTCGGAGCTATGGTGGGAATTATGAGGAAGTTCCCTAAGACCGTGGACATCCTCTCCTAAAAACCAGCAGTGCCACCTCATTGTCTCCTTGTCTCCTTTTTCGTGGTCTTTGCTCCCTTTTAATTCCAAAACCTGAAATCATCATGTATTAGTCACGTAGATAGAATGCCTACCCTTCTTCCTACAAACAACACGAATAAACCAAGAAATGAATGCATAAGCAATAAAAAATGAATGGTTTGAGCAGAGCAAGTAGGCCAAATGAGCCCAAATTGTACCAAAAATTGGGGCTCATCAGTTGATTTGCTGTAGACCAGTATGGAACAACGCACGGGGGCCAGAGGACTTCCCGGGAAATTCCTGATCGAGCAATACATAAGTGCTGCGTGCTATTGATTAGAGGAAGATACTGGCTATCCACGACTACTTTGGTGGGGCTACTGCTGTAGCGAAAGAGATCCATCGCATGGCCCAATTTTACTTCGCACAGAGAATGCAGCCTTTCGGAGGAGAGAAACTATGGTAATGCTGAAACAGCCTTCAGGTTTGAGAACATAGAAAAGGTCAAAACTGGAACTGCGGTGCCATCTTGAAGGACCATTGTGGGCTTTTGAGAAGCAGGTCATCGACTGGAAACAGAGGCCAATGATAGGAGGACAAACATAGAATGAGAGCAGGCCTGAGACCACCATTTTAAGAAGATTGAATATACAGTGGGTTGAAAACCCTTAGATCAGGGTATTGAGGAGAAAAGAGATAGCCCAAAGAACAGTTAGGAAAGGAAGTCCGGCCAGCAGAACCATTAAGGAATGGAGCAGGAGGATTCAATCGAGTTGACCACCAAAGATCTCTGATTGCAGAGGGAGCCTAGGTTGGCCTCCATATCAGCTTGAGAATTAAGATTCCTTAAGATGTGGAAGAAGGAGATCTTACTGAATTTGGGCAATAATAGCCGGATTTTTTTGATAATAGAGGCTAAATGAACTTGATGGGAGGTCGTAGGATGGATCAATGATTGGATGATGAGTCTAGAATCTCCAAAGACAGAGAGAGAGAGGATATTCCTGTTAATCGCCAGTTTCAACCCCTGCCACAATGCAAGAGCCTCCGCTCTGTTGTTGGTTTCAATTCCCAGACCCCAATGAAACCGCAAATCCAGAGAACCTCCAGGACGCAGAAGAACCCCACCACTGCCAGCAATCCCAGGGTTTCCTTTAGAGGCCCCGTCGAAGAATAAACAGTGATCATCCAGAGCCGATCTCCACTTAATAAACTCCAGTTCCTCCAGCCTAATCTCCCAGTTGGCATGGGCGAATGCAGGGGGGATGGACCTTTCCTTCAGATTTGGAACCAGACCTTTTAGCCATTGCTCCTCCTCTTTGACCAGATTCGTTTCATTCCTTGGGGAAGTATTGGCTTCCAAAGCCTCGCCCAGCAAAGCTTTGATTTTAGAAATAACTCTTATAGAAGTGCAGCTTTCTCCTCGGAAAATTCTATTATTCCTTTCCAACCACAGCTTCCAGCAGATGAATTTAGGGATCCACATCCAACTTGTTTTAAGAAGGCTTTTTTTTGTAAGGCAGAAGGGAGATAAACTGGCCCAATTTCGAAGCAGAGAGGGAATGCTATCTGGGAGATCAAGGTTAGCTGGACCTAACATCAGAACTCCCCTCCAGACTACTTGAGCAAAGGGACATAGCAGCAGCAGATGATTGACAGTTTCTTCGTCAGACAAGCAAAGGGAACATCTGGAAGGCCCTTCCATCCCTCGTCTACGCAAATTATCTCTGGTAAGAATGCTTTGGTGTGCAACAGTCCAACAGAAGAAGTCAATTTTGGGGAGAGAGGGGAAATCCCATATAAATTTCCATTGAGCTGGATTAGGAGGAGCATATGGGATAGCCATAATTCTTTTATAACCTTCGGAAGCAGTTTAAGAGCCGGAGAGTGAGCCCCAGCCTCTTTTGTCTTTAGAAGTGGCCTTTGATGGAGATTTGCCTTGAAGCAGATCTAATAGTAAAGAAGCTTCCCCCTGCAACATAAGGGGGACCTCCCCCAGATTCCAACAATCCCAGGTTCTATCAGGAGCTTCCTTCCAGTTCGAAATATCCCACAGAGTATGCAGATTGCAGAACTGAAGCCAACCTTTGATATTTGCAAGACCTTCCACTTGGTTCAATGGTTGATCACCCAGTATCGAGTCTTCCCAGATTTTGATTTTTCTCCCATTACCAGGGATCCAATAAAGATATTGGATGAATTGCTCCCTAGCAGAACTGCAAAGATTGAAGATCGGAGAGCCTTTTGAAGATCTTGGAGGCTTATCCAAACATCTCAAGCGTTGCCCTTGGAAGTATTTCTTCCAAATGACTCTTTTACTCCAGCTAGAGTTTCCAGAGACTAAATTCCAAAGGATCTTGGATCCCAAAGCTAGGTTTTGAGCAGCCAAGTTACGCAGATGAAGGCCTCCTTCCAGAAATGGTCTCTTGAGAGTTTCCCAATTCAGTAAATGAATCCTTCTATCATTGTTATTCCCACCTTCCCACAGGAATCTTCTCAACAGACTGTCCATTTTGCTGAGAAAGGTTTTGGGGGCAAGGAGAACAGAGTTTTGATATAGGGGCATACTTATAAGGACCGATTTCATAAGGATGACTTTCCCTGCATTATTCAGCCAAGAGGCACCCCAAGCTTGGATTCTATTCTTTATCTTATCGAGCAGAGGCAGCCAATGAGCAACTTTAGGTTTAGATTTGAAGATTGGGATCCCGAGGTATTTAAATGACTCCCAATTTCGAATTCCATCCATTTCTAAAAGCCTTGCAATATCTGACAGCTCCTTGATCGAGCAATTCCAGCCATAGATAGAGCATTTTCGATAGTTGATTTTGCTGCCCGAGATCAACCTGTAAATGTCCAGCTCCTTCTTGAAGGATCTGGCAGAGATTATGCTGGCTCCTCCGAGCAACAAGGTGTCATCGGCGAACTGGGCATGGTTAATGTCTTTCACCTTGTGAGTAGTTCTGAGGCCAGGCAGGATTTGAATCTGCTGATTGTGTTCGAGTTGGAAACTAAGCACCGAGGCCTGAACAACATAGAGAAGTGGAGACAAAGGACAACCTTGTCTAAGGCCCCTAGAGGCTTGGAAGAAGTCAGTAGAACGACCATTGACCAGCGGCGCGATCCATGGAGAGGCAATACAGGCTTTCACCCAGTTTATGAAGTCTGTTGAAAAGCCTAACTTCTTCATCACAATGAACAAAAAATCATGTCTCACCCTATCAAATGAGTTAGCCAGATCGAGCTTAATCACCATACCTTTCTCTTTTCTTTGGCAGCTAGAGTGAACTGCTTCTTGCACCAGCATAATGTTGTCCAATATCTTTCTTCCTTTTATGAATCCGCCTTGATTTTCAGGGATGATGTCTGGCAATATGTTTTTAAGCCTGTTGGAAATAATTTTGGAGACCAGCTTATAACTGGAATTGCATAGGGATATGGGCCTAAATCTGCTGAAGTTTAAGGCGCCTTTCTCTTTTGGGATCAAGGCGAGAAAGGCCGAATTGATGCCACCGCCCAGCTTAGCACAGTTCTGGGACTTTCTGACCATTCTCAATAAATATTTTTTTATTGTTGACCAGCAAGTCAAAAGAAACCTGACAGAGAACCCATCTGGGCCTGGGGCTTTATCAGATTCCATGCTGTCCAGAACTTTCTTAAGCTCGTCCATATTGATCGGAGCTGTCAACATGACATTATTCGAGTCGTGAACGCACTTGGGGATTAATTCAATCGGGTAGGCATGAGGATCAATGGCTGGTTCTTCAGGAGCCGAATAAAGATCTTGGAAGTAGGAGTAAGCAGCTCTCTTAATGCCATCAAAATCCTTAACCACAGTGTTTTGGAATTGGATCTCAGAGACTGATTTGAAATTCTTACGGGCTTCGGCTTGCTTATGAAAGAAGCTGGTGTTTTTATCTCCAGACTGCAACCATAGATTCCTAGACTTCTGTCGCCAAAATTCTTCCTCCTCCCTGCTAGATCTGTGAACCTCTTTTTGAAGCTCGACTTCTTTTTGGAGAAGACTTTGAGATACAGGACTATGCTCCATATTTAATTGGTGAGCAACAAGACTGTTTAGAAATTCTTTTCTTTTGGCTATAGGGGTTTTCAATCTTTTAGCCCATTCTTTAAGGTTTCTTTTTAGGCCCCTAATTTTCTCTTCCCATACAAAGAAAGGAGAGCCTTGGACAGGTCTATTCCAGGATTCCGAAACCACCTCTTGGAATCCTTCTTGCTGAATCCACAGAGGGCTGAAACGAAAAGGAATGGGGCCTAGATTGCCATCCCGGGAAAGCTCGAGAAGGATGGGCTTATGATCTGAAGTGAGATTTGGAAGAATTTTAGAAGTGGCCATAAGACCGCATGTTAGGAAAGAAGAATGGACAAGGAATCTATCCAAACGGGAAACAATATGATTGAGGCCTAATCTTCTGTTGGACCAGGTGTATTTACCTGAAGATGGTTTAATATCCTCCAGATCCCAGCCCAGCATGATATCTTCAACCCATTCTCTGGCAGGGTCCCTGACAATGGAGCCTCCCTTTTTCTCATCAAGAGCAAGGGTGACATTCAGGTCACCTGCAATAATGATATTTGCAGGATTTTGCTCTGAAAGGAAAGAATGAAGTGAATTCCAACAAATTTTTTTCTCGCCTGGCAATACAGGGGCATAAACATTAAACATACTTACTTGTTGACCAGAATCTTTGTGGAGGAGCTGAGTGAGAAGCCAGTGGGGGCTACTTTTTTCTTGAATAAAATCATATATGGCGCTGTTCCAAAAGGTGGCTATTCCACCAGAAGCGCCTCTTGCACTAACCGCTCTTCCATGACCTTTTTGCCAAAAAGCTTTACTAGATTGGAGGAGAAGGAGATCCTCCATCTTTGTCTCCTGGACGAGGAGGATGTCAGGCGAGTATATTCTCACTATATCTTTCAAGGCTTCCTCTTTCAACCTGCTACCTAATCCTCTGCAGTTCCAGGAGACGTATTTCATTATTTACTAATTTGGGGGGTTGAGGCTCCTATTGGAGCCCTGTTACTCTTGCGATCTGATCTGGTATTCATCATTCCTTTGAGGGTTTTTTGGGATCCTTGGAGGACATCTATATACGTTTTTTCCTCTCTCTGTTTCTTCTTGGATTTCCGCCCCCTTGTTGTCTTGATAGGAGTGACTAGCGAGTTATCAGTTTCTGAATCTATCTCTTCTGATTCTCCCTCAGAGTCTGAGGCTAGACTGATGTGCTCTTCATTGCCTTCATTTCCCCTCTGACAATCATCAACTGGTGGAACAGATGATTCGACTTCATTTTCTTTCGCTTGCTTCACCATTTTTTCTGTTTCCTCTTGGATCTCCATGACAACCGCCTTTTCTCCTGAGGAGGAGCCATCTTTAGGAGCAGCAGCGGCTTTTGAATTAATTTGAGACTTCCCCTTTGGACCGGAGGTGTTCTGCCCCGGGGGCTTTGGAACAGCCTTTCCATTTTTGATTTCTTTCCATCCTTCTTCTTCAACCGTGTTCCCTGTTGGAGCTTTTGGGCAGTTTCGTTGGAAGTGTCCATGCTCATGACAGGTTCGACATTTGACCGGCAACTGCTCGTACTCCAACTTCTGGTAATGCTGCCATTCTCCAACTGTAAGTTTGACCGCTTCTGGCAAACCGGCTTCCAGATCGACTTCCACGCAGATTCTAGCGCATGTATATTGGCCCTTATGATCAACTTTGTCAATGAAACGACCCAGCCCATTACCAATCTTCTGCAGAGATTGATAGCTCCAGCAGTGTATCGGGAGATTAGGTAGTCGAACCCAGACTAGCGCCTCCTTAGGGACATCGACAGAAGGATCAAAGTCAGGGCTCCGTTTGTTAAGATACAGACCCTGGTTTCCCATAAAATACGACCCGTTTCTGAACACCAGATCACGATCTTCTTTGGTGGTAAATTCAAAAATGAAATAGCCTCGTCCCACAGCATAACAAATCACGTTGTTTTTCAGCTGAGGTCTCCAGTTTCGCTGAATCCAGTCGTCCGTAGTTTTAGTGGAAGGCCAGCGGTCCATAAACTGCCCTACCAGGCCTCTATCAGACAGAGCAAGAGCGATTTTAATCGGCTATTCCTCTGGGAGTGCTATCTCAGGAATTTCTTCGATCTTTTTTATGAATTTCGGCACATCAACAGTCTGAAGTTTCTTCCCCTTCTGCGATAAAAGTCTTCGGAAAGCTTCTTCAGAGGATGATGGAGGGGTGGGAGCGGAATCCCCACCCCCAGGCCCGCTCATGGCAGCGTCCAAGCGATGGCGGCTGCAGACCTAAATCCAACTCCGCAGAACAGAGCAGAGCGCGCGCGTTTTTTGTTTCCTGAATCGTTACCTACAGTATGCAAGAAACCGTTTCCATATAAATCTTACTGCAAATGTTAGAGTATATATAATGGTAGTAAATAACATAGTACAAAATGTGGAACTTAAACAAACAAATTCATTGAAATACGTCTTTATACAATGTTAATAACTATAGATTAGGTAACCACAAGATGAAGTCAGATCACAACCATCAAAAAAACCAAAAAATATCTCCGACAATGGTCAAATTTTCCAAGAAGAAGGTAGAATGTGGTGTTAATATTGGAACTATGGAGATGTGGATGTGTAGAAGTGCGGACGATGCCCTACCTCTTGCCACTAGTTAATGGGAATCCAGTCTTACTAGTTACTAGTAACATGGATATCCACACTTTCCATAGAACACTTCTTGATTTTGATAACTATACAATAATATCATCTCTAGAATACTGTTGGTAGATTGCTTGACAATGCAACTAAAGAGAACCCTACCATCATTAGATTCCTCGACAATGCAAACAAAAAGAACTGTCATTATATGTACACAAAATCACGTTTTGACAATTTATTGTAAATGTTATATGTGAAAGTATTTGCCTTTGTTTTCTAATCTAATCAAATTTTACAATTGCAAACAAACATATATTGTTCTCCACTTTAGGAAAAGTTGCATTCTAATAATTACAAACATACGGATATCATTCCTTACTTTAGGAAAAGTTACGTGCTGAATTAACTTGTCTTATTGCTTCGTTTAAGAAGTCATGTGCGATGGCAAAGTCTATGCAAAAATAAACTATGTGTGAAGGAAAAAAAAATTCTAATATTGTTTTACTAATCATAAGATTTTCAAATTTGATAAATAAATAAAACAATGTAAGAAATCACATTGTAGAAAAGTAGACAGGACACGAGATAATGAGCTAGATAAACATTATATATTGAGAATGTTAGAGTATATATGATGTTAATAAATAACATAATACAAAACATGGAACTTAAAGAAACAAATTCATTGAAATATGTCTTTATACAATGTTAATAGCTTCAAATCAGGTGACCACAAGATGAAATCAGATCCCAACCATCCAACAAACCAAAAAAACTCTTTGTAATGGTCAAATTCTTCAAATAGAAAGTAGAAGGAAAGGTTAAGATTGGAACTATGGAATGCGGAGGTGTGGAGGTATGGAAGTGTGGGTGCCCCCCACCCCTCACGACTAGTCAATGGTAATTCAGTCTTATTAGTACTACTAATAAGGATATCCACACTTTCCGTAAAAAAATTGATTTTGAAAACTCGATAATAATATGATCAATAGATTGCTTGACAATGCAACTAAAGAGAAGCATATTGTCATTAGATTCCTCAATAATGCAAATAGAGGGAACTGTGTTGTATATGCAAAATCATGTTTTGATGGTTTATTGTAAATGTGCCATGGATCTACAAACTAGACAAAAAAATAATAACAACTGATTTGATCACACAATATTGCTGATAGGAAACTTTTCGTAGATCAGGTAACACTTTCTTCAGTTCCACGCCTATTAGAACTTAATATGCTGTAGTCTTGTTGTTTGCGTGTATGATATAGTTTGATCGATGGAAATAAACAAAACAACAATTTTCCTTGCAAATGGTACAATAAACCATAGTTTCATCCATAGTTCTAGCAATTTTAATTGGACTATTGCTTTTCACATATAGTCTCAAAGGGACTCACATATGCGCTAGTTGTCATCAATAGTCCTTGCAAGTGCTGCAAAATTGATTTAGAAAACCGAGAGTCAACAACTATATATATATATATATATATTTATATGGAGTTTACCATGCATAATCCAGTCATCGAAGAAAGTAGTTTTCTTAGAATTTCCAATTTTTTTTATGATTTCAATGAACATATGAACATGGATTGTGAAGTTCGAAAAACTTTTTCTGGTTTTTTAACTATATTTTTTTGGAAAGAAGATCATAATCTTCTTTTCTTGCAATTGTCTTTGGATTGAAAGATATATCAAAAGAAGTTTGTCGTGTACTTGAATATGTCACATATGAAATATTTGCAAAACAAAATATGTAAACCATATAAGAGACAAACAATAACTTGTTATGATTAAGACATTCAAATAAATCTAAGCTTACTATTTATTTGTCCTGATCTGCATTCTCGTCTTTAATTTCTAATACATATGGCATCCATGTCTATGTTGCTAAAATTGCAATAGCACTCATTGTGCCAAATAGAAACAATATTGTTCACGAGACAAATTTACAATCATCATATTTGGGAAAAATCAGTATCCTCTGGAAATAGGACAAATGTTTTCTACAATGATAAAGCTATTTAGTGAAATAGTTTTCACACTATCACCACTATCATATTTGCGCTTTGGAATTATTTCAAAATTTATAATAGAAACACCAACATTTGTAATGATTTTTACATCATGTTATTCAATAAATTTTTTTGGCATAAACAATGTTATTTCCATTTCAACCTTCTATTTTGTAAAATTTGCTTGGAGTATTGGTCTTGTCTTATTTGCATTGTCCAAAAAAGTTTGATATGTAACTAACACAACGCCATGGAAAATGCTTCCTGTAATTTTGTCACTATTATTGCATCCTTGTCTGTGTTGTTGAAAATGCAATGACACCGATTGTGCCAACTAGAAACAGATCTTGACTACGGGACAAATTTGCAATTACCATATTTGGGAAAAACTAGTACTCTCCAGAAACAAGACAATTTTTTTCTAGAATGCTAAAGTTATTTAGTGAAATAGTTTTGCGCAATCACCACTATCATTTTTGTGCTTTGGAATTATTTTGAAATTTCCAATAGAAACACTAACATTTGCAATAAGTTTTGCCTCATGATGTTCAATAAACCGTGTTTTCACAAGCAATGTTATTGACATTTCGACCTTCTTATTTGTCATATCTGCACAGAGTATTGGTCTTGTCTTATTTACTTTGTCTAAAAAAGTTTGATATGTAACTAACATAATGCCATGGAAAATGCTTCATGTTATGTATTTAATGATATCTTTGATTAATAATGGCATAGACTCGATCTTTTTTCCTAGTCATGAGTATTGAATTGAAATTAGTTCAAAAAAAGAAAAAAGAAATATGATGTACAATTAGCTAAACTTGGACAAAACTACCTTTTGTCTCTATTTATTTCCTTTTTTCTTTTCTTTTGTTGTATCTCACGCAATATATGCTTCTTTAATTGTGATCATTCCCATCTCTTCTTCTTTGTCCATGTCTATCGTCACATCATTGACAATATATTTATTTGAGACTAGTTCATAATTTGATATTTTTTGCATGTTCACAAATATTGCACTCAAATCACTACTTAAAAGGACATTATAATTGGTACTAAATAAGAATTGGGTTATGAAGATAGAACCAAATATCACAAAGTCATTTCTAAGGTATATTCTAATATCAAGATCATAATACCAGATAGAAAATGATTCTACGTAGATAGGTAAAATACTAAATAGAGTTTAGTCTTGAAAAATTCTAATTTATAGTTCCTTCTTACATATATTAAACTAAAAAATTAACAAATGTACAAATGCACAAATGTTTTATAGAAATATTCAAAGTGCTTTTTTCCTTGTAGTTGTCCTCCTGGATCCGAATCTCTAAGTGTTACATGTTTCCTAGAAATTTAAAAAATGTCATTTTCAATTAGAGTATATAAAAAATATGGAAAAAAAGCAGAGTTGTATAATGTAATAATCAAATGACAATAAATAGAACATAAACACGCCCCTTAGCAAATTTATCACTCTCTTTAACTATATATGTTCTACTTGTATTCATCTTCCTTGCTTCAAGTTCAAAGATATGAATTAGATAAAATATCTAGAAATAAGAAAAAAAGAGGTTCTAATCTCATAACACAAAAACAATTTAGACCTAATAGCTACACGATAGCAACACATATAGTATAAATGTTTTTAGCACTCTCATATTATGCACTTTTTGAATTGTGGACCTCATCGTTATAGAATTGTAATGTCTATTGTATAAACACTAAGTACTTGCATACGGAAGGAAGGACACACCGCTTACCTGAAAAAATGCTACATATTTTGCACTTGTGTTTGAAATGAGTCTACAGAGAAATTACCTCACATCATGCAACTACTAGAACGACCACCATACAGACAGAAGAAAAAATCCTTTTGTAACCATCTCCCTTGAAAAGTAATTGCACATGCGTTGGCAATGTGTATGCTAAAAGCTACATGATAAACACATGGCCAATGCTCCTACATATTTCATAATTAGAATTAGTGGTTACAATTGTCACATTACCTTTTAAAATTTCAACATACGTATTAGATACTAACTAAAGATGATATATTATTCATGATATCTTATTTTGAACATCTTACCAATGAACCTATAGAGAGATAAATAGAATTAGTAGTTAGAATCGTCATGTTACCTTTCAAAATTTCATGATATGTTTTAAATACTATGAAATAATAATAGTAACAATATTAATATTAATAATGACAGTATGTTAAAAAAAAATGTTAGAACCATTATTTTGCACCTGATATACACATAACCCAAATTTTTCGTGCCCCAAATTTTAATAAGCCAAAACCACCAATTAATTGACTAATATGTAGTTTATGGGAATGTATATAGAGGTACGAAACACTTCCAAAGAAAGTTTTCGTCCCTTGCTCCACACATCTTTTTTCTCGCACAACACTTCTTCCTCACATGCATTAATAACCCGAAAGTAATAATTAATATATTAATATGTAGTGTTATGCGAAAGGGATATATGTGGTAGAAGTGTGTGGACAGGGAATGTATGTGGAAGCACGAACATTACGAATCAAAGTTTATGTTCCTTGTTCCACACACCCATTTTCCCGCACAACACTACTTCCTCATATGCGTTAAATATACACTACATTTATTATAACTATTTAATTGACAAATGTGAAGTCACAAATGCACTTAGTATTCGGGAAGCTCAAATAGAATGAGCTTAGATCGATATAGTAATGGGAACAATTAATCCTCAACCCTTATTTTGCACCCTATATACACATAACCCAAAGTTTTCATGTCCCAAACTTTAATAAGCCCAAACCACTAATTAATTGATTAATATGTAATATGCGAAAATGTATGCAGAGATATGAAACATTGCGGAAGAAAGTTTATTTGCCTTTCCTTCCACATCCATTTTCCTACACAATGATTCTTCCTCACATGCATTAATAAGAAAAACCGCTAATTAATTGATTAATATATAATTTTAAGTGAGAAGGAGGTGTGTTGTAGAAGCATGCAGAGAGGGAAACATTTTTGTTACTTGCTCCACACACCTATTGTCCTACACAACACTCCTTCCTCATATGCATTACAAAGACACTTCATTTAAAATTGGATAATAACTGTTTAATTGAATAATATAAAAAAACAAATGCATTTAGTATTCGAGAAGCTCAAATAAAATGAGTTTTCATCAACATAGTAGTGGGCACAATTAATCACTCACCCTTATTTCGCACCCTCTATACACGTAACTGAAACTTTTTATGCCCTAAATTTTAATAAGGAAAAACTTCCAATTAATTGATTAATATGTAATGTGAATGCATAACATTGCGGAAGAAAGTAGTATTTAGGAACCGTGAATACCAACATTCGTCATTTCACCACAACTCCTTTGCATCCTGATGTCAAATAAAATGTACACATAAACCAAACTTTTCATGCCCCAAACTTTAATAAGCCAAAACCGCTAATTAATTGATTAATATGTAGTCTTGTCTCGGAAGGAGATATGCATAAGAAGCGTGCAAAGGGGGAATGTATGTGGAGTTACAAAACATTTTGGGAGTAAGTTTTTGTTCCTTGCTCCACATACACAATCCACCACAGAAAACATCTTCCTCGCACACAAACTTTAATAAGGAAAAACCACCAATTAATTGATTAATATATAGTGTGAATACGAAACATTGCAGAAGAAATTAACATTCATCGTTTTGCCACAACTCTTTTGCATTTGGATACCAAATAAAACGTTTAGGTAAACCAATTTTTTCGTGCCCCAAACTTTAATAAGCCAAGACACTTCATTCAATATTGGATAATAAGTATTTAATTAAAAAATGTGAGATCACAAATGCATATAGTATTCGGGAACCGTGAGCACCAAGATTCATTATTTCTACTTTGATATAGTTTTTAAATGAACAAAGCCTTCAAACATAGTTTTGAAAACTGCACATTGGATCATCGACAAAGTAATGTTGCCACAACTCTGTTGTATCTTGATATCAAATAAAACAAGCCCACATCGACATAATCTGATATACACAAAAACCAAATTTTTCATGCCCAAAAGGGGAAGTATAAGCGGAAATGGAGAGCATTACAAATCAAATTTTGTGTTCCTTGTTCCACACAACCATTCTCCCACACAAAACTTCTTTCCCACACACATTAAAAGGACACTTCATTTAATATTGGATACTAAGTTTCTGCTTAAAGTTGAAATAATTTCAGGTCTACAGGAAAAAGTTCCCTCTACACCCCCAATATCACATATGTATCCCCTCTTCCACACACACTAACGACTGCATACACATGTTCTCCCGCACAAATCAATCTGTAAAAGTTTACAATGCTTTTTTTTTAGAATGAAACAACAGGAAAACGCACTAGGAGTCCCTATGTTACTGTGATTTTCAATGTCAATGTCCATGTTTCTCCTTCTGCACTTCCACAAACATTTCTCACATTGCATTGTAGAAACAATCCAAAATAAATTTTTCATGGCCCGAACTTTAATAAGCCAAAATAGCTAATTAATTGATTAATATGTAGTTTTGTGTGGAAGAGTGTAGAGAGGATGAATGTATGTGGAGTTACGGAACATTATAAGACAAAGTTTATGTTCCTTGCTCCGCACACCTGTTTTCCTCTACAACACTTCTTCCTCGCATGCATTAAAAAAACACTCCATTTAATACTGCATAGTAAGTATTCAGTTTAGAAATGTGAGATCACAAATGCAGATAGTAATCGAGAACCGTGAATACCAAGATTCGTTGTTTCTACTTTGGTACAATGTTTAAACGATCAAAGCCTTCAAACAATGTTTCCGTGTATATCGTTTTATGTTAACGTGGAATTGTTTTATTTGCTACCAGGATGCAAAGTTGTCGTTTATCCATATTTCTCCTTCCACACCTCTACACACATTCCGCTCCACACAAATCATTTAAGCATATATATTAAATTTTTAAATTTACCATCACTTGCACTTTCAGACTCCGCAAAATCAAAGACATAGGTGTACGATAGAAGTGTGTAGGAGGGGAAATGTTTTTGTTCCTTGTTCTACACACCCGTTCTCCAACACAATGCTTCTTTCTCATGTGCATTTCAAAGACACTTCATTTAATATTGGATAATAAATATTGAATTGAAATTAATTCAAGAAAACAAAAAGAAATATGATATACAATTAGCTAAACTTGGACATAAATACGTTTTTGTCTTTGTTTCTTGCATGTTTTCTGCTCATTTTATTGTTTCTCCTTTGATATCTGCTTATGTAATTGTGCTCACAATATTTTAATAATGAAATCAATATGCCTCTCATTGCAATTTACTTATTTCAAAGATGCGGGAGTGCGGAGGACACATAATAAAATCTTCCTCTTCACTCTGTATATATCATTTCGATGTTTTGAATTTTCCCCAAAATTTAATAATACAATTTTTCAAACTAATTATTTATTTAATTAAATAAATTGATTTAAGATAGTGAAATAAATATGTTTTTAAAACTATGCATTCATTTGCGCATTTCAACATTCCTTTCAACTTGCCAAAAACTAGGGATTTCTCTTTGAATCTCAGGACAACACCCTACATTCGATCATGGTGTTGTGAGATATGCTATTTTTTTATGCATCTTAGAAATCGCTCAAAATTAATAAAGCGTAAAGCATAAGATATTAAAGACTAAAAATTAATTCCAGTACACAAGGATTGCATACCTTGTCCTAAAGAAACAAAACAATCATCTCATTTAATTTTAAATAAAAAGAATTTCAAATAAAGAAAAACAAATATCTAGATTCCATAGCTAGAAAAGGGAAATCTCGAACACTAGACAACATTGTAAGCATTTGTTAATGAAGCTAACTATCAGTTTCTTTGAAAAAAATTATTAAAGACTAAGATAGTACGTCAGGAATGAAAGTTTTGGCACTGATTTCCATACGATTTGCAAAGTAATTTATTAAAATTTTAAAATATACATTGTGCGAAGTGTGGACGAAGAAGCTTGACTCGATATAGTCCCTTTTCTTTAACAAACTCCCCCGCACACAATTTTTCCACACACCCTTTTTCTTGCACTTCCCGCAGAACCTTTCTCTTCACAACAAAATAGTAATAGTTTGATATTAAATTAATGTATAAAAGCTTCCTCCACATATTTTTTAAGTCCCCCCCCACCCCCTTGCTTACGCAAGGGACTTGAAACCCCGTTAATTCTAGCATCATTGAGGAGAGTAGTAGAAGTGTCAGGCATAACAGTATCAAAAAACTCACCGTTGGTATGGCCACTCACAAAATTATCTTTTTTTTGTCCTTTCCTTGACTCCACATATTAAATTAGCCTTGTGCAGAGTGTGGAGGAAGAAAGCTTGACTTGATATAGTCCCTACTCTTTAACAAACTCCCATGGAAACAATTTCTCCACACACCTTTTCTTTCACACACCTCACACACCCTTTCTCCTTCCTTTGCATATTTGTTCAGGACCCCCCACCCACGCCACCCCCTTGCTTACGTAAGGGACCTGGAACCCTGTCAGTTCTAACATCAATGGGAAAAGTAGTAGCAGTGTCAGGCATAACAGTGTTAGAGCACTCACCGACAGAATGACCACTCACAAAATTAGTCTTTTTATTATTATTTTAAAATGATTTTTCAGGCACTGACAAATACCAAAAATAAATTTCCCTCCATGAAGGGAATTATGTCGCATCAAGGCTCGCTCAACCAACCAAAAATTAGAAATAAGATTTCTAGAAATTACAAAATTATTTTTTTAATTTACAGGATTATAGAAATATTCAGCATTTTCCCAAAACTTTAGTTAAAATTGCAAAAACTCAGCAAAATAATTGAGAGTCAACAAATTTTGACCGCAAGGCAAGTGCTATAGTCCTTGGCGAGGCAGGGACTAATAATGAAAAACTATTTTTTTTTAGACAAATTTTGGATGCTATATTATGGCTGAAAAGAAGGAGTCAGTTCTCCAAGAAAACATACAGTATTTTCTGGCTATTCTGGGTCCAAGGAATTACAAAAGAGGACCTTTCCTTGACCCTTGCCTTAGTAGTTCTATCGCTAAGTATTCCTAGGCTACTGTAGATCCTAACAAACTGCAGAGACCAAAATTTACATCTACACTTCATAATTAATCTATTTCAATGTGGCTAATCTGTCTGGCCGTGGATTCTTCTGGGTGGGGCTCTGGATCAGGCTGCTTGACGCTGGAGGAGCTGGGGGCATCCTTGTTCTTCTTATCCATCATATATTAGAGGATTGAGATTGATTCCTCTGCGTGACTGCAGCGGTTGGCCAGATTTCTAAATTGTTCATGAAGAGAGGATACTCGATGCAGAAAGAGGTTAATTTCAGCTCTGTACTTCTCGTTCAAAATCTTGAATTGGTCCTCCATTCTTGTCTCCAGGCTTTTAACCTGGTCTTCCATGGCAAGATGCTGCGCTCTCAATTCGTCGAATTCAGCCTGGAGGTCTGCGCAGTGCCAACAATCCTCTGATCTAGCCATCTTTGTCTTCGACCACGTCCTGTTTGCTACTCTTACTACTGATCCCCGAGTGTCCAATGCCTGAGCGTAGCTGAGTGGCGCTGCTGCTATGGAGTGAACTCTCTTTTTGATTTGAGCAGATTGCCCAATACTCATACAAACTTCCGTTCTTGATGCGCTGTGTAGATCTGTTCTCTGGTAAATTTATAGAGTCGAGCTGCTGTTTTCGGAGGCGGGGAGAGATCAAATCGAGCATCTTGGAATCACTGTTGGCCTGATGTGTAATCGGATGCAGATCTGGCTTAGTATGGTTGTTCGATTTGGAAGGACGATCCTCTTCTGTTATCTTGTGCCAATTCACATTTCTTGGCAGGTTTCGATGAACCAATCCGGGCAAAATCCTTTTCACATGCTTGACTTTGCCACCAGCGCATATTACCTGATCAATTCTTCTGTTGCTGTCAGTTTGGGGCAGAGAGCTGTTGACTGTTTTTGGAACGGTCATGGTAGCGGTTGAGACGACACGCTGGAGTTACAGCGAAGACTGCCAACGGGCCTTTCGCATGCCCTGTTGGCAAATTTGTCCGCTTCCTTGTTCAGACTGCGGAGTATGTGATAGTAGCTTATCTCTTCCATTGCTTCATGAAGTAGTTGGTTTCTCCGGTTTATTTGCTGAAGAAGAATGTTGGGAGTGCTCTTCCTGTGCGCCATGAGCCTAATTATTATTGAAGAATCTCCAAACACAACTGCTTTTTTTATCCCGAGTTTGGTTAGTTGAATGAGCCCCTGATACAGGGCAAGTCCTTCGGCTCTATTATTTGAATTCTCCCCTAGTCCCCATTCATAGTAAAGGATGCGCTCGCCATTCGCATTGCAAATAAGGCCCCCTGCACCTGCCAATCCTGGATTCGACTTTGAAGCCCCATCGAAGAATAGGCAGAATTTATTGCAGTTACTCATCCACTTGGACAGTTCCTCCTCTTTCACTCGTAACTTCCATGAATTGTGTACTTCCTTCGCCTTGATCCCTATCCCGCTGACTTCCTGGGCCCTGGGAGTGTTCTCCAAAACATAGCTGAGGAAATTTCGCTCCTCTACGCTGTAATTTGTTGCACTAACTTTACTGTTATTGTGATTTGTTATAGTTTCCAGAGCCAGCATTTTGGCCTTGTGACAAATTTTCCTAATGCTGGATCCTTTTTCTTGAAAAACTTTACCATTTCGCGCAAGCCAGATGCGCCATAAGAGAGTGAGAGGCATGGTGTTCCATACTCTTTGTGCCAGTTGACTTCCTTTTTTCTTCCACGGACAGCTCCTCCTCCATTTATGGATGGTTTCAGCAATTGTGTTCTGGGGTTCCCATGGTGTTTCTCCGAGTAGAGCCATTTCCTTCCAGCACTCACCAGCTACCGGGCAATCAATAAATAAATGCTGTATTGTTTCTTCTGACCTACAACAATTTGGGCATCTGGAAGGGCCCATTATGCCTCTCTTTCTTAAATTCTCTGCTGTCAAAGTTTTCCCTTTCAGGAGAAGCCAGAGGAAAAACTTAACCTTAGGGGGGGCTTCTGCTTTCCATACTAATTTCCAATTGTTCCAGGGTTCTTGCTGATAAATACTGTCACAGAGATATTGATGTCCCGCTTTGACTGTATACTGCGTTCCAGATGGATCCCAACGATATCCATCCAGAGCGCCTTCTTGGACCGGAGCTTTGCTGTGGAGAAGCTCCTTTAGCACATTGAGACTATTTCCCAGCTCATTGGGAGGATCAGGTAAATTCCAGCCTATCCAGGCTTGAGTGGAGGTATCCCATTTAGAAATTTGGGACAAAAGATGGAGTCCTTTTCCATTGAGCCAGCTTATGATTGGCATTGCCTCGGCTTTTTCTCCAATAGGCTGCTGCCCGAGGATTTTGTCTAAGGAGAAGTTGACACTATTTCCTCCGCCTGGGACTTTGGATATGTTTTGGTTCATGAAAGGCATTGCCTTTTTGCAAAGATGCCAGATCTTTGTGCAATCCCTAATAGGAATATTGGAATTCAGCAACTGCTGCCTTGTGCAGTTTAAATATTTAGCCTCCAAAACCCTTTTCCACCACACTGAGGGCCCTGTGATCAGATTCCAAACAATTTTGGCTCCTAGGGCCAGATTGAGAAGCTTTGGGGATCTGATGCCCAATCCGCCCTTCTCCTGAATTTGGATTATGCTTTTCCAACTGACAAGATTAAATTTGCTTTTATCCGTTTTCCCCCCTTGCCAAAAAAAGTGCCTGAGGAGTTTTTCCATTTTCTGATGGAAGATAGCGGGAGCTTGATATAGAGAGAAGCGATAAATAGGGAGAGAAGCAATACCTGTTTTTAGAAGAATCAGCCTTCCTGCTGGGTTCAACCACATCGTGCCCCATTGCTGCACCTTCCTCTTTATTTTGTCCAATATCCCATTCCAAGTATCTGCTTTTAGAGGGCCAACACTCACTGGCATTCCCAAGTAGGAGAAGTGGTTCCAGCCTATGTTGCAAGTAACTCCAAATATGCCTGCTATGCTGTGAACAGTGTGATTTGAGGTATTCCAACCGTAGATGCAGCTTTTAACTTGGTTGACTTTCCCTCCTGAATAGTCCATGAATTGATCCAAGATCTTTTTAAATCTCCTCGCTATTGTTATTGATGCCCCTCCCATCAACAGAGTGTCATCCGCAAACTGTGAGTGGTTGATATTCTTTACTCCATGCTCAATCTTAATGCCAGTGATTAAGCCTACTCTCCTGTTATAAGCCAAGGCTTGACTGAATGATTCAACCATGAGAAGGAACAAGTAGGGAGACAAAGGGCAGCCTTGTCTAAGGCCTCGGGATGACTGGAAGGTTGCACAAGGCCTCCCGTTTATTAGAGGGGAGATCCAAGGTCCATTTATACAAGCTGTAATCATAGTAATGAAGGTTGGGTCAAACCCAATTTTGTGAAGAACAACATACAGATAAGAGTGTCTTACCCTATCAAATGCATTGGCAAGATCCAACTTTAAAACAAAGCCTTTTTCCTTTCTGGTTATACTGGAGTGGATTGCCTCTTGCACAAGAAGAATAGAATCAGTGATGTGTCTATTGGGGAGGAATGCCCCTTGATTTTCAGAGATCAAGGTGGAGAGGAGGGGTTTTAGCTTGGTTGCCAGGATTTTTGAAATGATTTTATAGGCTGAATTACATAGGGAGATTGGCCTAAATCTCGAGAAAGTTGTAGGGCGGTTTTCTTTAGGAATTAAAGCTAAGTAAGTGGAATTGGTGAATCCCCCCATTTTACCTTTTCTCAACACCCATCGAATCATATTTAAGAGGTCTTTTTTGATTAGAGACCAGTATTCCTTGTAAAAGCATATAGGGAATCCATCCGGTCCTGGGGCCTTATCCGGTTGTAAATTCCAGATAGCTGCTTTAACTTCCTCATCTTCCACTTCTTTCATAAGCTTGTTGTTCATTTCTGAGGTGACCCCTTTTGGTAAGTGCTTGAGCATGTCTGAGTAGTCTTCAGGATCTTTGTCTTCTGTCAGAAGTTGACAGAAGTGCCTGGAGGCTGCTTCTTTTATTGAATCCTGAGTACTATATATGTTTCCCTCGTTGTCTGTTATTGTGCTCACTGTGTTTCTGAATTGTCTCACAGTGGCTTGCTTATGGAAGTAAGCTGTGTTTTTGTCCCCTTCCTGCAACCAGAGCTGTCTTGATTTCAGCCTCCATTTTTCCTCTTCATCTCTAAGGATTTGGCTCAATTGAGAGTAAACTCTGCCCTCTTGCTCTTTGTTCTGCTGAGTTAGCCCCTGCCTTTCAATACTCTGCTGTATTTCCTCTAGCTCTTGTTTGATTTTTTGTTTGTTTAGCTCGGGCTCTTGATAGCTGGTTTTTGCCCAGCTCTTTAAGGCCTGCCTTACTCGTTTTAACTTTGTCTCCCAGATGTGACTTGGAGATCCTTCTACGTGCTGGCGCCATGTTGTCTGCACCACTTCTTTTGCAGCCGGAATCCGATTCCATATTGAACTATATTTGAATGGGATGGGTCCTAACGGGCAGTGACTTTGAAGAGATAGTGTTATTGGATAGTGGTCCGAAGCCGACCCGTTAAGGATATTTGAGTAGCCTGAAGAAAACGAGGAAAGGAAATTTATACTGATAAGGAATCTGTCCAGCCGTTCCATGATGTTGCTGGCTCCAAGTCTTCTATTGCTCCAGGTATACTTACGATTTTTAGGCCTGACATCGATCAAATCATGATCCTGAATTATAGTTTCTAATCGACTTCTGTAAGGATCAGTGGTAAAGATACCACCTCTTTTTTCGTTTGCATGCAGAACAAGGTTAAAATCCCCTGCTATTATAAGGTTGGCATTCTGATCCAGATCTATATTTTCTTTCAAAGTGTCCCAACATATCTCTTTTTCTCTACATTGGTTTGGGGCATACACATTATACACTATCACTGACTGGCCTCCATTTCTGCTGTCCAGAGCAGTTCGAATCCAATGTTGGTGAATATTTGAAGAGCTGCACATCCATTTGTTACTGTCCCAAAGCGTTGCTATACCGCCTGAGGCTCCTCTTGCCTCACTTATTTTTCCACAAATTTTTTTTTGCTGGCTAATGATTTTGTTCATTTCACACTGCTCCTGCTTTGTCTCTTGAATTAGAATGATTCCAGGTTTCTCACTATGGATCAGGTCCCTAAGGGCAACTAGCTTGGAGGGGTGCCCTAATCCCCTGCTATTCCAAGATAGAATTTTCATCATGATAAACTTGCTGTGTGGAGAGGTGCCCGCCTCTCATGTCCTTTGCCATTGTTTTCTTTTTCCGGATGCCCCATTATAAAAGATTCTATTGGTGTTTGAGTGCCCATTGCTATGTCTTTTTGAGCACTTTCATCCCTTTGCTGTTTAGCTGATTTTCTTCCAGGTCCATGCTTTTTTGGTATATCACTGGGCCCTCCATGGTCCTTTGAAGAGCTTCTGGTAATTCTCGAAACTGGAGGTTCAGGGGGGGCCTGCAGGTACGGGGTCAGCTGCTGGAGGGGTGGCTGCATAATGGGAGAGGTCGTATGAATGGGCGGGGGATCGATGGAGGGAAAGTCAGGCCCTGATTCAACTTTGGAAAGGATTGAAAAGGGATTGGTAGAAGGAGGAAGAGGAGGATCTGGGGTCCGAGAAGGGGAGGTAGGGGGCTGTTGATTTGAGGTTCCAGGGGCATCAGAATCCGCAGCTGGTTTGGTGGGGGGAGAAGATTTTTTCTTTTTAACAGGTTCCCATTGCCCTTCTTGTTCATCATTGTCTACATTCACATTTTTTGGACATCTATTTGCAAAGTGGCCGTACTCGTGACATACCTTGCACTTGAATGGAATTTGCTCGTAGTCCAGCTGTTGAATGTGACTCCAATCATCCACCTTCAGCTTGATCGCCTCCGGCAATCCGCGACCTAGGTCGACTTCAACACATATCCGAGCACACGCCTGCATGTTGTCTTTGGGCTCGCTGCGATCTATGTATTTACCTACTGCATTTCCTATGGCTTTAACTGATTCGTCCCCCCAGCAGTGAAGGGGAAGATGGGGTAACCTTACCCATACTGGAACCGCATTCGGAATATCAAGTTCTGTATCAAAGTCCGGAGTCCATTTGTTGAGATAGAGGCCCCTGGAATCCATAAAATAGGGCCCGTTTCTGAATATTAGATCTTTGTCCTCCTTGGTCTCAAAGTGAAAGGTATAATATCCTCTGCCACAGAATCTGATAGCAATTTTTCCTTGAGTCTTATCCGACCAGTTTCTTTCAACCCACCTTTGGACTGTTCTGGGCGACGGCCAAAGCCCTGTGAACTGTCCAATTAATCCTTTCTCTGAAAGAGAGAGAGCAGCCATTCTTGGCGTAGCAGGCGGCAGCTGGACTTCCTGCAAAACATCCAGCTTCTTCACAAATTTTTTGCGGTTGGTCTAGGACGCTGAGGCGGAAGAGATTTGACCAGATTGGAGAAAGCCCTTTGCAGGTCCGGATCCCCACCAGGCGGATCCATGCTGAGGCAAGCGGGATCACGGTGCGCGCTCGGGGGAGGCCCCGGAGCTGGGGGAGGGCGGGAGGCCCAGGAGCGAAAGGAGGGAGGTCAGCAGAAGAGGGATGCGGGCCTAGCAGCAGCGCTGCTAGGCGCAGGGGCGCTGCAACGGAGTCAGGGTTAGGTCACGCGCAGGACGATCGCCAGAGCTCTCCTCATCGTTCCGGTTCCTAAAGTATAATAATGATAAACTATTACTAACCAAGTATTAATTATAAAAACTTTTTGATAATAAGTTGTAGGGTTCAATGATAAATAAATACTACAAAGCCATAAATGCATAATTACTGGCATACTCATAGATTTCCATGACTGCACTCTGATACATGAGTGTTCAACTCCTTTCTTAGTGTAATTTATAGGATTTTTCCCTTAAATTTTTTATTGAACATTTTATTCATATTTATGCCATGACATCACTGAATACTAATAATGTTTGATCTATCTAACCTTATTATAAGTGAAGAATACTCAACATTTCTATTCTTAGAATTACCATTATATTTAATGGACATCATTCATCATATTCTTCCATTCCTATTCATAAATATTGACAATAGAGTTTTCGAACTCCTAAATATTGATGGATACAATCTTTTTTTCAAAATTAATATGTATAATAGAGTAATAGGTTGAACCATTTAGTAAAATCATTATCACTAAATAAATAATGTTTGAAATATCTACTATATATATATATATAATCAATCTTATTGAGAAAGTTTTATATTTTCGAATGCAAATTTCCACAGTTGTAATTCACAATGAAAAATAAATGTTTTTGGAGAAACTGTATTAATGATTATTGAAACACGAGATGTTTTAGGTGAACCATTCACCCATCATCAAGGACATGAAGCAATAAATATTAATTTTTGTATTGGTAATTAATTTATTAATGTTGCTAAAACTTGGTTAATCTAAATCAATCATTTAATAATATAGATAAAACTCTTAATGTGTCGCGTCAAATCATTCAATGAATTGACCCATTGATCCAGGTGGATATTGGTGGCCACTCAACTATGGTCCCGGCTCAAAGCACACTTCTCCATATTGGCAATTTTTTTTTGGGTATCGAACTTTCGAGGCTGTTTTGAGGCCCTAAACAACATATTTTTTGATGTGGTTGTAGGTTTTAACCCCGTACAGAAATTCCCTGCATACAAATTCTAAAACACAGAAAATAAATAATGCAAGAGCAGAACACATAAAACACATATACACAGAGATTTCCCCTGGATCCCAAAATTGGGACTACCAGCTTGATTTTTCATTATGTTCCTTCAAATGTTATAATACATATTTATACATGCCGAAGCATCCAATACCATGGACCGAAAACCATCGTGTCCAATACCATGGACCGAAAACCATTGCGTCCAAAAAACATGTGCGAAAAACATGCACAAAACCATAGGTGGGTCCGCCCAACCTAACATAGGGTCCAAAACCAAAATTTTCCGGGGCGCTGCCCTGGACCCCATAAAGTGGGGTTATGGGTGCCCCTCAAACCCCCTGTTAACTACGTGGAAAGAATATAACACAACCCAACATTCTCCCACTTGTTGTTTTCTTTCCACAGGGGGCCACAAGAGAGCTTAGTCATTTTTCCAGCCTTGGAATGCCCATTGTATCTCTACACCAAGAGAACTTCTCAGAGCTCACAAATTTTGTCAATGCATCTGCAGTATTCTTCAAAGTTTCCACCTTTACTAGCAACACCTTTTTGTCTTCTATCATATCCCTCACAAAGTGATACTGAACATCAATGTGCTTTGTCTTTGAATGATATGCGGGGTTCTTTGCCAAGAAAATTGCACTTTGGCTGTCACAGTCTATCCTTATAGCTTCCTGTACTAACCCCATACTTGAACACAATCTTTGCAAGAAAAATGCTTCCTTGCTTGCATGAGTGGCTGCCATGTATTCTGCCTCTGTAGTTGACAATGCCACTACAGATTGTTTCTTACTCATCCAACTGATTGCACCTCCAAATAGGTTAAACACACACCCACTTGTAGATCTTCTCTGATCCAGATTTCCAGCCCAGTCTGCATCAACAAAGCCATGAATATCCAACACTCTATCCAATCCTGGTCTTCCTTGGTAGCACAAACCATAATCACTAGTGCCACGCAAATACCTAAAAACCCTCTTCACGGCTATCCAGTGCTCCTTCCTTGGTTTTGACATAAACCTGCTCAATATTCCCACTACATGTGCAATGTCTACTCTAGTACAGACCATTTCATACATCAGGCTACCGACTACACTTGCATATGGAACACGGGACATGTCCTCTTCCTCTTCTTGTGTCTTGGGACATTGTTCAACAGATAACCTCACACCTACAAGAATAGGAACCTTCACCGGTTTACTATCCTGCATATTAGACCTCTGCAATATTGTCTCGACATACTTCCTCTGGTTTAACCAATGCTTCCTCTTTGCTCAATCTCTTTTAATTTCCATGCCCAAAATATAGTTTGCAGCACCAAGATCTTTCATGTCGAATTTGGAGGACAATTGGGTCTTCAAATCCTGGATAACTTCTTTGTCATTTCCAACCAACAACATATCATCCACATACAAGACCAGATAAATAACACGGTCACCAATTAATTTAAAATACACATAGTGATTTGCTTTGCTTCTGGTGAAGCCAAGTCCCCGTATAAATGTATCAAATTTTTGATACCACATCCTTGGTGACTATTTTAACCCATATAGAGACTTCTTTAACTTACATACCAATTCTTTCTTACCCTTCACCGCAAAGCCTTCAGGTTGCTTCATGTATATCTCCTCTTCCAGATCCCCATGAAGAAATGTTGTCTTCACATCCATCTGTTCTACCTCAAAATCAAAAGCAGCAACAACAGATAAAATTAATCTAATAGAAGTTACCTTGGAAACAGGAGGAAAAATATCACCAAAATCAATTCCTAGCACCTGGGAATAACCTTTTGCTACCAACCGAGCTTTGTATTTCTCCACTTTTCCTTCTGCTTTTGTCTTCTTTTTGAACACCCATTTGATGCCAATGGGTTTCCTTCCAGCCAACAACTCCACCAGATCCCAAGCCTCATTTTTGTGCAAAGATGCCATTTCATCAACCATGGTCTCTTTCCAGAGTTTTCCATCCTCTGTATCCACTGCTTCCTTCACAGTTCTGGGATCATCATCAGTAACAGACAAAGCAAAATTTGAACAGAAAGCAGATGGACTATACCTTTCTGGTTTCCTTCTTTCTCGAACTGATCTTCTCACAGCCGAAGTTTGTGGCTCTTCATCTTCTAATTCCTCCTCTGTTGTAGAGTCTAATTCTTCCTCCTTTAGCTCAAACTCTATCTTCTCAGGTTCCTTTGGTTGGACTTCATGTTTAATAACATCTTTCACCTCTCTAAACACCACATATCGACTGTACATAACCTTCCTTGTTACTGGGTTCCAAAGCTTATAAACCTTTAAACCATCCTTATACCCAATAAAGATGCACTTTTCAGATTTACTATCCAAATTTGTTCTTTTCTCCTTTGGAACATGTACATATGCATCACATCCAAATACCCTTAGATGTGAAAGAGAGGGTTTCTTAACAGTCCATACCTCTTGTGGAGTCTTATCCTCCAACGCTGATGAAGGTGACCTATTGACCAGGTAACATGTAGTATCCACCGCCTCTGCCCAGAATTCCTGTCCTAACTTGGCACCACTGAGCATGCTTCTTGCCCTTTCCATCAACGTCTTGTTCATTCTTTCTGTAACTCCATTTTGCTGAGGTGTATATGGAGTAGTCTTCTACCATTCTATACCACACTTCTCATAGAATTCTTCAAATTCCTTACTGCAAAACTCTCCACCATTATCTGTCCTCAACACCTTTATCTTCTTCTTTGTCTGGTTTTCCACTAGAGCCTTAAATTCTTTAAACCTGTCAAAGACTTCAGATTTCTTCTTACGGAAATATATCCATGTATTCCTTGAGAAGTCATCTATAAATGATACATAGTACACAGACTTACCCAGTGATGGAACCTTCACAGGTCCAAACACATCACTATGCACAAGCTCTAATATATGTTTCGCCCTCTTACCACCAAAGGGGAAACTCACCCTATTCTGCTTCCCGTATACACAATTTTCACAGAAATCAAAATATAGAGAGCTATTACTCATACCTTCTACCATACCCTTACCATGAAGTATTCGAAGGCCCTTCTCTCCAATATGTCCAAGCCTTTGATGCCACAACATGTTCTTTTCTCCAGAGACCACTAGATTTTCTGCTCCACTTTCAGGAACCACAGAACTATTGCACCCATCAACAACAGTGCTACCTTACAGCTTGTACAAAGTTCCAATCTGAACTCCCCGCATCAATACTAGTGCTCCCCGAACCATCTTGCAGATATCCTTCTTGAACATTGTTTTTACACCTGCATCATCCAGCTTACTAACAGAAATCAGATTTCCGGCTAATGCAGGAATATGCAGAATACCCGGAAGTGTTCTAACCCTTCCACCTTGCAGCTTCAACTTTACTTTTCCACGACCAATGATTCTAGCCTTCCTGTCATCCCCCAAGAAGACATCACCACCATCATATTTCTCATACTCATAGAACCACTCTCTATGGGGAGTGAAGTGAGAGGATGCATCTGAGTCAATTGACCATGCCTCATGATCTACATGTGTACTTGAAGAAGTCAAGTACACATCCCCACCTTCATCTGAGGTGGTTTTCGCCTCTGCATAAGGAGCCTCATCAGATCCCTTTCCTTTGTCAGGAGCTTTAGATTTACAGTCCCTTTTGAAGTGGCCTTCCTTTTCTCATTTCCAACACACCACCTTTACAGGTTTTCCTGGAGATTTAGATCTCCCACTAGATGACTTATTTTTGTTTATGTTCTGGGACCGTCCTCATACAGACAAGGCATCACCATTTTGGCTCTCCATATTTTTCCGTCTCATCTCCTCTGTCAGCAAGGCTGAGACTATTTCATCAAATTGCAAGGTAGTTGCATTGCTACCTATTGCAATAACCAGACTATCCCACGAATCTAGTAGAGAACACAACAAACTGATGCACTTATCTTCATATGAAATCTTAATATCAACAAATGCTAACTGACTTACCACAGTATTAAATGTGTTCAGATGCTCTGTCACCAAGTATCCATCTTTCATCCTCAGGTTATACAGCTTTTTCCGCAGGAACAATTTATTCACCAGAGACTTAGATTGGTACAAAGTCCCTAACTTGTCCCACAAAGCCTTTGCTGTAGCTTCCCATGATACATTCAGCAATACTGAATATGAGACCCACAATCATATTGTGCTCTTTGCCTTCCAATCCAACTTCTTCCATTCTTCATCGGACACTCCCATTGGTTTAGTACCCGGATCTACCACGATCCACTGATCTTTATCCACCAACAGATCCTCCATCTTGAGTTTCCACAACTCAAAACTCTGACCATTAAATTTCTCGATCTCTATCTTTCCACTGCTTGCCATCTTCTTTCACCACCAGAATCGATCTCGCAGATCTCCCACTGAATAGGGTCTACCACAGGCTCGAGCGAAACCCCTCAGCAACAAAGGCGTCCCCTTGAAGCCAAATCTGCTCTAATACTAAATGTAGGTTTTAACCCCGTACAGAAATTACCTGCATAGGAATTCTAAAACACAGAAAATAAATAATGCGAGAGCTGAATGCATAAAACACATATACACAGAGATTTTCCCCTGGATCCCAAAACCGGGACTACCAGCTTGATTTTTCATTATGTTCCTTTCAATGTTATAATACAAAGCATCCAATACCATGGACCGAAAACCATCGCGTCCAATACCATGGACCGAAAACCATTGTGTCCAAAAAACATGTGCGAAAAACATGCACAAAACCATAGGTGGGTCCGTCCAACCTAACATAGGGTACAAAACCAAAATTTTCCGAGGCGCTGCCCCAGACCCCATAAAGTGGGCTTACGGGTGCCCTTCAAACCCCCTGTTAACTACGTGGAAAGAATATAAGACAACCCAACAGTGGTATCAACCCAGGAAATTACCATAGGTATGCCTAGGCTTGATAAAAAAGTTACAACCCCATGAAGTTGATGTACCTACTATCCCCATCGACGCCACAAATATTTTGGCATTTTATCTCTTAGTTTTAATTTTTTGGATATTTAGGGTTTCCTCATTGTTGCTTTATGTTAAAAAGGGCCTTTCAGCCTCATTGTAATGCACTCTAGTGAATATGGGCAACAATCACATCTCTTCTAACATATAAGCTACCACCATTCGAGCGAGTTTGTTTCATTCCACATTATTTATAGTTTTAGCATATTCCATTTCTTAATAGAATTAAACTTTTACTACATCTCTTTGTTTTGTTATACATCTGTAATTCATTTAATTCCTTTCATACAGATGGATTAGTGATGTCAGATTGGTTTTATATTTATATGTTTTTGTGTGCGTTTCCCCAACAAGGTTAGGGTGTAAGGAGGTGGGACTTGAATTACATGAGCCTTTACAAGACTGCCCTTGCAGACCCTGATAGCCTCCCATGGAAAAAGAAAATAAAGATAAGGGAGCAATATATCATATTAAACTATTGTTTGAGGAAGCTCTCAAGCAATAAAGGAATGAGATGATGGATAATTTTCCCACATTCTTCGACAAATGCCAACAACCGATGCATCTTCATCAAATGACCACTTTGAAGGCATCACTCCCTTCCAATTACAAATAAGTTTTAATATTCTTGTATTTGAAGGCCAGTTAGATACAAATGTTCTAGATAAATGGTTAAATATGCTAGAAGGGTATTTTTCTATCCACAATTTTTTCTATATAGAAAAGATTATCTTTGCACTCCTTAAGGTCCCCCCCATGTCAAGGATTGGTGGGAGACTTAATATGAGAAAAATGCCATAGAGGAATGCACAATTTTTGTTGTCATACCCACCCGAGTATCTTTTAAGTATGTTATTAAAGAACAATATCACCCTATTGGAAGCTACAATAACTAGTACATGAGATGGACCACACTGCACCATGAGAGGGACCAAATGGTGCCAAAGTTCATAAATATCTTCGATACCTTGCACACCCATTTGGGTATCAAAGACTTCGAATGAAATATAGTTCTCAAGTACCACAACATTTTACATAGATACATCTAGATAGAGATGGATTTTATAGACATCTCCTCATTAGGCACAACTTATCGATATGTTGTCAAAATTGGGCAGAAATTTAAATAGAATAAGTTAGAGTTTGGATATGTGAATTTCCCATAACATAAGCAAGGAAAAGGAAATCCAACTCACATAACAAAGGATAGAGCCAGGATGAACCTCTCGAGGACAACTCGTCTAAGCCACAAATAAGGAAGGGTAATGGGAAGAAAAACAAAGACACAGGAAAGTGGTGTGAGTCCCATAAGATCCCTTAGCATAACACTAATGAATGTTGCTCAAAGCAGTCATTGGTGGCCAAGAAAAAAGACTTAGAATTAGATGCAAGTCCTAACTTCGAATTAGATCTAGATAAGGGGAAGTGAATCATTGAGACAAAACCCAACACCACCATTTCTACCGCCAACGTCTAGCCAAACTAACCCAAAGAACCAAAGGAAGGTGAGTGCCTTTTCCACTGGAAAATATGGTAAATATTGTTCGAATGCACTTCATTGTCAATAACACAAATCAAAACAACCTCATCTCAACATAGGTTTTCATGTGGTTGGACCTGTCAATAACATTACACTTATAGATTTGAGGCTTCTGCGATCTGTATTTTGTGTGGTGATATCTTCTAGAGTCATCGCATTCATGTTTATTTGTTATCGACATTTCAAACCAACCTCTGTGGTTCATCATCCGGATCAGATGAATGAAAAAGTCAGAGATGAATAGGGTAATAAATAGAGGAGAGGGTTGGGATGGGAATGGATGGAGTCGATAGTTTAGAAAATGGTATGAAATAGATCAAGTTATTATTTAATTAATTTTTGTTAATGAATATTCAATTTCTATTATTGAATATTAAATATTAGATAATTATATTGTTTAGTTATTGAATAAATGATTATAATTTAAATGTTGTGACCTAATAAATCTACTAACTTATAGTTTTTTCACAATATTTTTTTACTCAGGTAAGAATCATACCTTCTATTAAACTAAATCAACAAAAAAGTTACATAATATACATGGAAGCAAATGTCACATGCGCACTCACTTTACAAACCACAAAGCTTAGGAGTGTCACCTTTAGAGGTACAGATATATTTTCAAATCTAAATTGACGATCTCCGGCCATGGAAGTCCGCGGAATTGATGGGAGTCAGCCGCCCTAGATGCCCATCGATCTTGGATCCATTTGTCACTTTGTAGTTGATTTGATGCCCAATAACGTGGGAAACTATGGCCACACCATCTCGGTCCCACCACCAACTAGCCCTATCAACCTCAACCCTTGATCTGCTGCCTCCCGATCTGACAACAATGAAGAATATTGCGCGGACTACTTGCACGACTGTTACTCGCGCGATGAAGGCGCTATTTCCATTGTGTCTGGATCCACGTGTTGCATGATCAATGGCATCACATGCATTTCTTAAAAACTGTTTAAGTAAATAGAGCCGCCCGATAACCCAGGCTACTATAGTAAAACTGCCTCGGTCCCGCCTCCAACAAGCACGACCGCTCTTAGCCCTAGATCTCCTGCCACCCGATCCGACGGCTGAACGTGATATCGGGTTGAAGAGATAGTTTTTGCACAATCAAAAACTATAAGTTAGTGGATTTATTAGGTCACAACATTTAAATTATAATCATTTATTCAATAATTAAACAATATAATTATCTAATATTTAATATTCATTAATATAAATTGAATATTCATTAACAAAAATTAATTAAATAATAACTTTATCTATTTCATACCATTTTCTAAACTATCGGCTCCATCCATTCCCATCCCAACCCTCTCCTCTATTTATTACCCTATTCATCTCTGAATTTTTCATTCATCTGATTGTGATGATGAACCATAGAGGTTGGTTCGAAATGTCGATAAAAAATAAACATGAATACGATGACTTCGGAAGATATCACCACACAAAACACTACACTTGTAAGCATACACCATTCTGCGTTATCCAACAATGTGTCTTTCCCTACGAAATTAAGCCCTTTAAGGATGAGGTATTGTGTTAGGCCCTTATACTACTAGTGTAACCCCTTATTGTTATTAGTACAACCCCCTTATTATATTGTTGTACCCATGTAGTCCCCATATTGTTACTATTATGCCCCATAGAAGCCGACTATTGTTATTATTGTTCCCTTACATTATTATTGTTATGTCGGCTTTGACTATATTATGACCCCTTAGACTCCTATATATAGAAAGGAGGTCTTGTCATTTGTATCATCCAAGAATTATTCATTTGTGTAATGTAAAGGAGGTTGCCCCCTTGAAGAGGCTGAATTCTAAGGTGTTGATCTCTCTTTTCTATCTTTTTGTGAGCTAGGTTCATAACATTTGGTATCAGAGATTTCGATTTTAGGGTTTTGCTACTCCAAACAAGTCATCGTGGCATTTGTGCTATAATTTATTTATTTATTTCCTGCGATGTTTCAAATGCTAAAAAAACCAATTTGGGTTGAAATCGTTCTAAACCTCGGGTCCGAATTTCAGAGATTTTCTCTTTATATTTGCAGAGATATGATCTGATGAAGTTGGCCTTATTCCAAACTCTCGAATTACATTCCAAATGGGTGACCTGAGGAATATCGTCATAACTTTTGTTTTGAGCATCAGATTGAAATTTCGTAAGAAGGTACAAAAAGTGAACGGACTGTAGTTCCTTGTGTATATCTTTTAGATCGTAAGGTCAAAATAGTGACACGTGGCACTTCTTGTTACACAGTAATTTGTCACTGTCTCTCTGTCAGTCTCCCTACTGTGTCATGAACTCCAATTAATCATGCTCATGCTCTCTAATCTGGCCAAATGACCCACTTTTCCAAAGTTTATTCCATCATCGCGACTGTTATTAAAATAACCGCGCTGACTAGCGCCTCATAGTGCAACGAATGCGCTGCCAGCGCGGAAGCACACGTGTTTTCCACGCTGGTCGAATTCCATGAGCCAGCGCATCGTATGTTTGTATTGAGTCGCGTTGACATAACCCTCTCCGTTATTCAGATGCGATGTCAGCGCTCCAGTTCAGTTATACACCCGCGCTGATCCAGTTTGGACGAGTTTGTTCTAACAGCCAGCCTTCCAGATGACTCCAGACCTGGTTTTTGGCCTTGTGAATGTCGCCCTCCCTTCTATGGCATGTTTGTTCGTCATTTGAGCCACCTTCCTTGGAGATAAGCTCATCCTCCCACCATTCATGGAGACTCCTTCTCCTATTTAAGCCTCTACCATGGCCATGAGCAGCTAGTTTTTGATAGTGTGGAATTGATAGTGCTTAGAGTGCTGCTGCTAGTAGGTAGTTGGTGTGATAAGTGTGGATTTGCTAGAGAGCTTAAGGAAGGGTGTGAAGTATTGCTTGTGTGAGAGAGAGTTTTTGTCTTGGGAGATCTACCTCCAAGGGTGAATGCTTAAGAGACTTGCTGGCTGGACCCTCTTGAGAAGGACTCAACGTCAGAACTTTGGTTGTACCTTTCTCTGTTATTGATTAATAATAGATGACTACTGTTATGGTTCCATTCTCATTTGTCTTTGTAATGGTTAATGTGAATTACATCCTTTCTGACTGATGTATAATTGCATTTATTAGATTTCACACTTGTGTTTGTGTTTCTCTTCGTGTGTGCAGGTATCTATCTACGGGGATCGTGGAAGATCGTGACCGGCCAAAGCGAAGGAGCGAGAACGACATCTCTTCATCAAACAATAGCGTTGGAATCCAAGTAGGTGTTCATTGCCTATCTTTTATTTGCAATTAGGAACTTGCATAGTAGCATTGACTGATTGTTGCTAGACCCATTCTGGGCTAGTAGGGATCGCCTCTATCCGTAGAGGGGATTTACCTCTCCAACAATTTGGCGACTCCGCTGGGGAGCTGGCCTTTGCCTCTTTTTGTTCATTCTTGTTTTGAGTTTGATTGTTATTCTCTTTTCAAAGATTGGGGATTAGTTCTCTGCTTTTAGACTTCTTGGCTCCATATGGGAGGTGTCTTAATTGTCTAAAAGGCTATTGCCTTGGTTTGGGAGCTTTTGGCTTGATTCTGCCTGTTTTTTTAGCCTCAACGCGGTTTATATCAAAACAGTCGCGCTGACAGCGCACAGCTGTTTCTTTGACTTCGTGGTCATCGCGCTTGTACGTTAAACAGTCGCGACGGTTCTGAAATCGAACCAGCGCGCTTAAGCCGTGTACTTTCGCGCTGACAACGCTTTGTTGCTACGCGTGTTTTCTGGTTAGCGCTTTGTTGCTACGGGTCACCCGCGCTGATCCTGTAGAATTGAATTTGTCTCAATTTTACCTCCTGAGCCTGTTGGTTGACTATCTCCTACTCTTTCCACCTGGTTTATGACCTGATTTCTATTGTTTGAACTGTGAAGCACTTGCTTGCGAAGTCTTGTCGGGCAGATCTTGTTTTGTGTCCTGTGACCTGGTGTTATCATCCCGTTTTCGCTGGATTGACTTTGTTTTATCACTCGTTCACAAAGATTCGTTACTACTTGCCTTTGCCTTTGCGAAAACCTTCCTCTTTTTGCTTTCTTTGCTTGGTTGTTTAGGTGATTGTCATTGAACCAGTCCTCGGATTGTTTCGATTACTTCTCACTACCCAGACACGGATCACAGTTGCTTGGGTTCAATCGGCTCTTTTCACGCTTGTTGTGTTTTTCATTGAGTGATTTGATTTCTCTTTACTCGGTGTTGCTGTCTCTCAAAATTCATTTTAAGTGCATCGTGCCATTGGAAAAAGAAATCGAACTAATATCTTTTGCATTCAATAGTTAATGGGAAAAAGAGCATTTCATTGATTTGCGTTCTCAAAAGAAAAAGTTTCATTTCTTTGCCATTAGCTGCATTAGATTGTTTGATTGATTGAGTTCATTTTGTTTGGTTGAAAACTCTTAACCCTCTCATAGTTAGAATTCATCGAACGAAATGGTATTCTTTGGCATGTAGTTTGCATCTAGGTAATTGTGAGAGATCACACGATAGGGCCCGAAACCGAAACTTAATTCAAGATCAACCATAAAATAAACTGAATAAACCTAAAAACGCATTGGAACTTAACGCAAACATCTAGAGGTCTAGGCTAGAGACATGTTCCGACGTCTTTAAACATAGTCACTATTGTTTCACATTACGGTTGGGTGATTCCTCCTTCTGTGACTCGATAGTGGTCTAACATGGACTGTGCTTCCACGTACCGTCGCGTATATAGGGAGACCCCACTAGGCTTTTATCCTTGATCCATAGGAAGTCGAGTCTGCCGCCGTGCGAGCTGTAACGCACTGAACACAACATTCGGGAAGATTGACTGCAGTACGGAAAGTCCTTGGTTCTCATACGATTGCCAAGGTGTATAAGTAGTTTTACGGATTACTTGGTAAACCCTTTGCCTAGAGTCTCCAGAGTAGTCACTTTTGATCCTTTTCGGACTCCTTAAAAGAAAAGGTGCCAGTGAGCGTCTTGTCACTTCGTGCTCATTAAACATTCGAAGGAGACTAGAGTCATCTTTTCGTCCTTTTCTCGACTCTTGAAACATGAAATGGTCAAGTTTAGTTCCTGTGTCTTAAAAATTTATTCGGCCACGTTAACATCACCTGGTTAGATTTTGTATGCGTTAGTTTGTGTAAGGTCTTTATCGTTAGATTCCTTTAGGTCTTGTTTGGGGTTTTGTCATCCTGGCTGACCCGTCAACTTCCGTCCCAAGTGATCAAGGCTCTCCATCTTTTGCTGCTCCTGAGGTACCAGTTGTAAGTGATACTCTTCCGGTTATCCCGAGTATCCAACCTATCAACTCTCGTGCCCCGCGTGACGAAGATTACAAAGAAGATTGGAACCCTATCTAGGAGCCTGACAAGGACGATATTCCTGTTACTCCCCCTAGTGTCTCGTCTCCGATGTCTACCTCCCACATGGATGAGACATATTCTGGCACAGGTGAGACACCTGTGGTGTCGAATGTTGACACTCCCATCCCAGCTACTTCTCCACTTCCCCCGCATTATTCATCGTTGAGGGATAGAGTAGCTGCCAGGATTCCTGCTACGACTATGTGGGATCCTCAGATCATTCCCACCACAGGACCTTTTGTTTCACGACCCCATACTACACCTGTTACCTCAGTTCCCACGAATCCAACTGTTTGTGTAGCATACTCGACTCCGGTCGTTAGTGCCGTAACAGCGTCGTCATCTTCGAACACTGGTGCTGGTTCCCCTCACGGTCAAGTGAGTAGTGGCCAGCCGGAACTCTCGCCTAGAGTCATCCACCCTGCACAAAGTGCTCCATCCTCTTCTGTTCCTTTTCCAGGAGGGGGACCATATGATGCCTATGGGCAACCTATTCAGGATCCGAATGCGCAAGGTCCACTCTTTTATTACGATTCTACTGGTCAATACCTCCAATACTCTCAAACCTTGCCGCTTCAACCTTTCGTTGAGGTTTCGGTACCGTTATCCATTGCTTGGGACTCTAGTACTCACTCTTTTCATGGGGGCCAAGCAATCCCTGCGCAGTTTCAAGGACCGCCGAATCAAGGCCAACCAACTTATGTGCAAGTCCCCCAAGGGCAGCCACTTTATGGCCAGTCTTACCCAGGTCAATCTGGGGGCCCACAAGGACAACCCTATCAGGGACAACCTTCGGCCGCTGGTGGTCCGTCGTTTACCTATCAGAGTCAACCTTCTGGCTATCCGGGGCAACCCGGTACCCAGCAAGGTTACCCGTCTGGACAACCAGGACAGCCTTACATCCAACAAGGCCAACCTGGTCTCCAGCAGGGTTATCCCTCTGGACCAGCTGGACAAACATCTATTCCGCAAGCTCAACCGGCAGTCCAACAGGGGTATCCTTCTGGGCAAGGGGGGCAACCTTACGTACAGCAGGGCCAACCCATTGCTCAGTCTAGTCATCCTTCTGGGCAAGGGGGGCAACCCTACGTACAGCAGGGCCAACCCACTGCTCAGTCTATGCATCCTTCCGGGCAAATGGGCCAGCTTTCTACGCAGCAAGGCCAACCCACTGCCCGTCTTAATCATCCTTCTGGACAGGCTGGCCAACCTCAAGGTCAACCGGCCGTCCAGCCTGCTCGACCATCTGTTCCGCAAGGACAACCCTTGGTTGCTCAAGGACAACCTGGCACCCAGCAAGCACATCCTTCTGGGCAAACAGGTCCATCCCAAACCCAACCAGGCCAACCTTCCGGCCAGATGGTCCCAGCCCAACCTATTCAAGGACATCTTTCTGGGCCCCAAACTCAAATGGGTTATCAAATGCAAGGTGGGCCACGGCCCCAACCTTCTTACCAAACGCAGCCTTCTTATCAGGCTTAGTATGGAGCTCAGCAAATGTATGGCTACCAGCAACCCCAGGGCAAACTCAGTTTACCCCGTATCAAAATTATCAACAGATGCAAGTCACTCCTTACCAGAATTATCAGTACGCTGCACCTGCGGGTCAAGTTGCTAATCCATGGGGTGCTGGGGGGTAGACCTAGGGTCAACTTTCTGCATATGGACAAAATCCATATGGACAAAATCCGTATGGACAGAATACATATGGACAGGGCAAAGTCCCTATGGGCCAGGCCCCTTTGGGCTAGGTCCATCTGGACAGAGTCCATGGGGGCAACCACCACTTGGTTGGAACCCCGGTATTGCCTCTCTTCCACAGCCACAAATGTCCTTTAACCCTCAGTTGCCTTTCTTAGCGACGTTGGAACTTCCAGATGTGTCCAAGTTAACAAATGACCCCATTCTGCATAATCCGTATTGGCCACCAGTTCCAACTAAAATACCCGGTGATTGTCCAAAATTTGATGGCAAAGCTGGTGAAGATCCTCAAGCCCATGTCATGACCTATCACCTCTGGTGTTCATCGAACTCATGGCTTGATGACTCTATCCGGCTCCGCCTCTTTCAGAGAACTCTCACCGGCTCAGCCGCTAAGTGGTATATTGAGCTGAATCGCGGCACGTTTCAAGATTTCAACTCGCTGGCTATGGCATTCCTAACTCATTTTCAGTTACCCATTCGGTATGAGACAGGGACACATCTCCTCACGTCTCTCAAATAGGACACGGCTACGCATATATCTGATCATATACATGAATGGAGAAGGCGTCGTCGCTTGATCAAGTTTTGGATTCCTGATCAACTCCTGACCGATTGGTTCACAACTTCCTTTGTCCCTACAATTGCGCGAGACATCGCCATGGGAGCTTGTGTAACTGAAGAGCAGGCTATCGCGCGTGCTCAGTACCTTGACTTAGTATACTCTCAGTCAGGTACTTTATATGATTATCTGCCAGACGCCCCGAGGCCTGGACAATCCAAGGCTCCACCAAAACCATCTGTTGACGGAGTCATTGGCTCTGTAAACTCGTCATCAAAGAAATCGGCCGCAAACCCTGGGAAGAAAAAACAGAATGCTTCTAATGGAAATGCTTCTCAGGGTCAATCCAATTCTGGAAGTACCTCCGAGGTAAACGCCGTTCAGTCCACCGTGGCGGATAAATCCTCAAAAGGGAAAAAGAAAGGGAAAGCTAAGGATAAAACCGGACAGCCCAAGCAGGATTCCCCTAAGCCTCCACCCGAGGAAGGAGCTAAACGAAAACCTGAGTATCCTTGTCTCATCTGTGATGAGGATCACTACACTAAGGACTGTCCAAGGCAATCCGAAGTTAGTCGGTTATTGAAAGGTGCTCCTGGGACTCCTGCCGTGCTTAAAGAACCTTTCCCTTCCCAGCAAACTCAAATGGTGGCAGACCCGTCTCAACCCTCTTCCTTGTTCGGATCTCAAGTGTTCATGCCTGGAACGATTCCCATCCATGTTTCTACTCGAGCAAAAGAATATCCATCTCATGCCGGGAAAGAGCCGGAGGTCCCCTCCAGCGCTCCTCCGTCCAGTTTTGGTCCTCTCCACATCGAAAGGCCCAGCGCTGAGACGATCCCCCGACCCCCTCCAAAAGGTGTACTCCGGAAGTCGTCTTACAACCCTAATGCTCGTGCTGCCCAGCATTATAGCATTGTTGAGGACTTAGCTCAGGCTCCGTCTACCATGTCCGCTCTAGAAGTACTCCAGAGCTGCCCCTCCCAGAGGAAGTCCTTGCTATCAGCTATTGGTGGCATCGACCCGGCTGATTTAGATTTGATTTCTTTTGATCTCAAGGGTTTTACACAGAGACTGCCTCACCAAGTCGCTTTCCTTATACAGGTCATCATCAATGGCAAAACGATTCATCGTACGGTCATTGATGAAGGTGCCTCAACTTGCATCATGTCTGTTGCTTGCTGGAAGGCTATTGGTTCTCCTACTTTGAGTCAGTCTCCTACCACGTTAGAAGCCTTCGATGGAAGAGAGTCCCGTCCTTACGGTATCCTCCAACGCTTGCCCATCTCTTTGGAAGGAAAGACGGTGGAAGTGGAGGTCGAAGTTGTTGACGCCAATCTTACCTACAACCTCCTCCTCGGATGGAGCTGGACATACACCATGCAAGCCGTGGCTTCCTCCCTGTTCCGTGTCATTCGTTTCCCTCACCAAGGGAAGATTGTCACGGTGGACCAGCTCTCCTTCTTCACCTCTTCTTTTGAAGGTAATGTGCCATTCGTGGAGCATACCTCTAAGTCATTCGAGAGCGTGGGTGCTGGACTTTTCAAAGATCCCACTTTAATGGGAGTCTTTCCCCTCCCACCTTCGAATCTCGCCCCTATTAACATGATCTCTGTATGCTCTGATCCGTGGGTTCTTCCTACCGCTAATCAGGAAGACTCTTGGGGTGATATGATGCCGTTGAGTCCTGCCGAGCTCAACTACGTCGAAATCGTTGCTACATCGGCTCCCCCTGCTGAACCTGCTCTCCCGAGCAGTGTTCCCGATTCATATGTTCATTTCCCTTGGCTAGAAGATGAGGCTACTTCGGATCCATTGAAGGAAATATTTCCTTCTGATGAAGCCATCATAGAGACAATGTCTCTCGAAGAGCTCCCTTGGTCAGATCACCACCACCGCTCTTCGTTTCTCCCTCCCCATCCGGAAATGATCGCATGTCTCGAGCGGTTTGCTTCGTGTGTCCCATCCCCGCCCCTCCAAACACCTATTCAGATTTATCAAGTGTCTTCTGAGGGCAATATGGGAAACATCATGCAAACCCAACCTATCGACATCTCTGTCAAACCAGGGATTGTCAAGCACATTCATATCGGAGTCACTTGCACTCCAGAGGAAGTTCAACTCTACACTACTCTATTTCGCGAATTTCGTGATGTCTTCGCATGGTCCTATGAGGAAATGCCCGGCATCGACCCTAGTATAGTGGTGCACGAAATACCTACGTATCCAGGTGCTAAGCCTGTTCGTCAGCGCTTACGCCCTGTGCACCCCCGAAAGGCCGCAGCTATCAAAGCAGAGGTCGAAAAGCTTCTCAAGGCCGGTTTTATTTACCCCATTCCACTTACGGATTGGGTTTCTAATATAGTCCCTGTGAATAAAAAGCAGGGTACTATCCGAGTCTGTGTTGATTACCATGATATCAATCGTGCCTGTCCGAAGGATAACTTCCCTACACCCTTCATCGATCAGCTTATTGATGAGTGTGCAGGAAGCGAAATTTACTCGTTTATGGACGGCTTCTCTGGCTATAACCAGATCAACATTGCACCAACAGATCAACATAAGACGACTTTTATCTGTCCTTGGGGCACTTTTGCCTATAAGAAGCTCCCTTTCGGTCTCAAGAATGCCGGCGCCACGTTCCAACGTGAAATGTCTTATGCCTTTCATGATATTCATCACATTGTACAGCCATACCTGGGTGACCTCCCAGCTCATTCAACCAAGCGTCAGGACCATCCCTCTCATCTTCGCGAAATTTTTCTCCGCTGTCGACACTACCGCATTAGGCTCAATCCTCATAAGTGTGTCTTCTGCGTAGAATCAGGCCGACTACTTGGGTTCATCGTCTCCCGAGAAGGCATCCGTCTGGATCCCCTCAAAGTTGAGGCCATCCTGAATCTTCCTGCCCCTGCCTCTTTGCAGCAGTTGCAGAGCTTGCAGGGCAAAGCGAATTTTCTTAGACGATTCATTCCGAACTACCACCGTGATTATACTCTTTATCTAGCTGCCGCTGACACCACCATCGGCATGGTTCTGGTGCAAGATGATGCTGATGGAAATGAGCACGTTATCTATTACCTTAGCCGCAACCTCTTGGATACGAAAACTCGCTACGCTTATGTCGAGAAGTTGGCATTGGCAGCTGTCTGCGCCGTCCAATGTTTCCGGCACTATATCCTGTTGCGCACCACGACTGTGATTTCTGACTGCAACCCAATGACATACATTTTTTCGCGTCATTTGCTGGGGGCAAATACTCGAAATGGATCGTAATCCTCCAAGAGTTTGACTTGGAATTTACTGCTGCCAAGTCTAAGAAGTCTCTGGTCTTTGCAGAATTGCTCTGTTCTTTGCCATCTCCTTCTGCACCATCTCGTTCGGAAGAGCATATCCCGTATGAAACATTGTTTCTAATCAGTACCCTCGACCCTTGGTATGGGGACATCATCGTATATTTGCAGACGTCTTCCTTCCGTCCCAATGTATCGAAAGATGCTCGATGGAGGATTCGTCATCAATCTCAACCCTATCGCATCATTGGCGATACCCTGTATCGCTTCGGCGCTGATTCTGTTCTCCGCCGATGTTTGACTCTCGAGGAGGCTGAGCGGGTGTTGAATGACTGCCACTCCAGTGTTTGTGGCGGCCACATGTCCGGATATGCCACCGCCCAGAAAATCCTCCGTGCTGGTTATTTCTGGCCTTCCATCTTCAAGGATTGCATCCTTGCCGTCCGTGCATGTCATGAATGCTAGATCTACCACCGGAAAATGCATGCACCTCCTGCACCACTGCACCCTGTTGTTACCGTAGGTCCGTTTGCCAAATGGGGCATCGATTATACATCATGTAACCCTCGTTCGGCCGGGGGGCATGGGTATATCATCGTTGCCGTGGATTATTTCACCAAATGGGCCGAAGCGATGCCTACATTGAACGAAGATGGTCACACAGCGGCGCAGTTTTTGTTTAATCATGTCATTACTCGGTTTGGAGTCTCTCAGGCTATCGTCACGGATCACGGAAAGCATTTCCATAATCACATGATGACGGAACTAACGACCCAACTAGGCTTGCGTCAAGATAGTTCAACGTCGTACTACCCTCAATCCAATGGCCAAGTTGAAGTTGTGAACAAAGTCTTGATCACAATGCTCCAACGTACCGTTGGTACACACAAGTCTAATTGGCATCTAATGTTGTTCCCCGCCTTGTGGGCCTATCGGACCTCTGTGAAGGACGCCACCGGTTTCACCCCTTTTCAGCTCGTTTATGGACTGGAGGCCACCCTTCCTGTTGAGTGTGAGATTCCTTCGTTAAAGTTAGCTGTCGAGTTGCTTCCCAACACCACTCTGGTGGAGGAACAACTTCTTTATTTAGAACGGCTAGACGAGACCCGTCGCTTAGCTTCTCTAGCTATCGAAGCACAGAAGAAGAGAGTTAAGGCTCACTTCGACAACACCATTAAACCTCGTTCCTTTGTTGAGGGAGATCTAGTACTGCTCTATGATCAAGCTAAGGATAAGCTAGGGGCAGGAAAACTCGAATCCATGTGGCTAGGCCCCTATATTGTGAAGAGAGTTTTGCAGAAGGGAGCATATGAGCTGATCGACTACGAAGGAAATCCTCTCGACAAGCCCCGTAATGGGCTTTATTTGAAAAAATACTATGCATGATTTCGTGCACCTAGTTTGTACATACCTGTGTTTTTAAGCAAGTGTTTTTGTGTGATTTCACGTTTTTCTTTGGTGTGAAGGCGTGTTTGCCTCTTATTGTGTTTTTTTGCTTCTTGTGCAGATGTCTAGTGCACCTTATGTTGGTTTCGCTGATGGTGCCTGTTGTAGCACTTGCAATTTGTCTTCTGCGGCGTGGGCGATCTATGATCCTCACGGAGAGTTGATAGACCTTCAAGGTGTGTGCTTGGGTCGTACCACTAACAATGTTGCCGAATACAATGCTGTAATTGAGTTACTAGCCAAAGCAGTTGATCTCGGCATTCATGCAATGGTGGTGAACCTGGACTCTCAACTTGTCGTCCATCAACTCAACGGGTGATATTCCGTCAGAGACCAACACATTCTAAGGTTGTATTTACGTGTAAGATTGTTAGAAAGGAATTTTGATTACATCACATATCAACACATTCCGAGACGATTAAATACGTTAACTGATGAATTGGTAGACCATGTATTAGACAGACATTTGCGTAATAGATAAACATCATACAAGAAGACATAGAAAGCATAATAAGACCATAGAATAAGCATATGTATGTAAATAAATTCTTTTCCAAGCATAGTTTGCATGTGTGTTGTCATGTGTGCTTTTAAGCTTGCATTAAAAATTAAAATATGGGGATCGTATGTTGTGCAACTGATACATTAGATCACATTTGTGTTAGACATTTGCATAGCATATAAAAACATCATCATATGTAAAAGATCCATCCAAAATCGGTATATATATATATATATATATATATATATATATATATATATATCGTGTGGCGCACTAAGGCGCTCAAAAATAAGTGTATATGTCTAAGATAAGGCCGATGTCCTCAGTACATCTGAGATGCGTGTCTCTCAAAAACATCAGTGAGAAATGAGACCTAGATGTCTACTGTGGTGGGTTATGCTCTCTGTAGCATACAACTGCCCGTGCCACTCGCCTCAACAGGCAGTGCATCCTGGGTTCCACCCCCACTGTGTGAATCTGAGATGCTATGGGGACCTCCTCTATCCCCTGGTAATCTGGAACCCCCGCCAGTAAGCCCTCGAGGTTCTGTATCACAATCTCCGGCATATTGACTCCTGGAGGAGCCAGAGCCAGGGCTCCAGCACCCTGTCCCTCTCTCCGTGCCTCTAGGGCTAGACCAAGGGGTCTCGTGGGTCCCACATCTGCATACCATAGCATTCATCATAAAGACTATACATGAAAAATTAAAAAAAAACATTAAAAAAAATAAAAAATTAAAAAAGAGATCAAGTGGCTTACCACCATCGTCCCAATGCTCTCCCGCAGGCAGTGGCATGTCTGGATCACCGCGGAAGTCTATGCCAGCATATGGCCAGTCCTCTACAAAAATAACCTGCCGATCCAGCCACTCTCGAAAATATACACCCCATGCCACTGGGCGTCCGCCACCTCCACGCGGCATGACATGGCCCCATCGACTAGCCCTCGTCTCTCGGGGACCTCTGGGTGGATCCACGACCATGTCCTGCAGCTGTAATGCCGGCACCCGCTCCAGCATGAGCGGGACTAAAATGGACCCGTAGCCAAACTGTTTCGACTCACCGCGTCGACAGTTGCTCAATTGTCTCTTCATGCTGATTGTTACTGCTGCTGCCCAGTTGAATATGGTGGGCTGTAAACACTCGAGAGCTAATAATAGATGGGTCTTTGAGGCCTCGTGATTGGCCAAACAGGCCGCTGCCCGGGTCACCAGGAAGAGTATGGATCGAAGGACGATGTCCTCCACCGTGGGAATACCTACCTTCCCACTCCGTGTTTTGCGTGCCTGTGGGCACACCCGAGCCATCAGCATATCGAGGGTTTCACCACTGGGTCGTTGCCCCTCCAGAATGGGCATCTCGCCTCGGCGTGATAACCCGGTCAAAAAATAAATGTCCGTGGAATCAAACTCGATATCACGGCCTCGAATCGTAAACTTTCCATCAACAGGATTCCAGGCTCTGATTAGGAACTCGCGCAGATCAGGTTGTGCTCGCAGGCGTGGAGTGAGGAAAAATTTGAGCAACCCACATGCCCGCATTGCATTACGGCACCCAGCATCGGCATAAGCCGCTATATCTTCGTTATCGTGAGCTCTCTCTTGCCAAACAAATGCCATTGTGTCCTGCATGACCACAAAAAAGTATTAGAGCCCTGACTGTTGAAGTTTATACGTTCAAAATGATAAAAATATAATTTCACGGCGTCAGCACGACTGTTTTTAAAACAGTCGCGCTGATCATGGCGCCCCTTTGTTTGGGTCAGCGCGGAAGCACACGTGTTTTCCGCGCTGATCCGGAGGTGGTGTGTGTAAAAATTAATCGATCAGCGCAGACTCGATGAGGAAATCCGCGCTGACCGAGAGCGCATTGAAGCTCCAAAAATTTGCCCAAATGGCCAATTCCCACCGTGGAAATGCTGCAAAAAGGACTCAAAATGAAGCGCAAGAGAAGGAGAACCTACCTGGAACAAGTCGCAGGATGGATGGTGTCCGCACGGGATGGAATTCGCTTCGTCAACCTTGCAGCTCCACAACGTTCTCCACAGTTCAAAATGGTAACAATGGTAAAAAATTTCTTTTACCCCCTATTTATGGTCAAAAATTTATAATTGAGTATGGTTTTTCATAAATGTGGGTTTTTGTCATGTTTTTACCATGTATTTAGTGCTAATGTCGCTATATTATGCTGTTTTGCATGTTTTACTATGTTTTTAACATGTCGAACAGGTTTACGTGTGTGGTGCTCTTGTGCAGGTTCTAGTAATCGGCAGGGTCACGACGGTCCTATACACACTTGATCCAAAAAACGTCGTCTTTAAGCTCTTTTTCGACGTAAAGTAAGAAAAGATGGCCAAGCTCCCTTTCGGCTCGTTAAAAGGAACGAGAGGCGGTCGCTTTTAAAGCTCTTTTTTCGACCGTTTAACTTAAAAAGATTGCCGGGTGTTTGTCGTTTCGCACTCGTTATTGGCTCCAAAACGACGTACTTCTGACCGCTTTTTTACTTTTTCGGGTCGAAGTCACTATTCACGAAAAGTACTCCTCGATCATACTAGTCGGGCGGTTCTTTCGAGCATTGTTTTATACTTTTTCGGGCTCGAGAGACACAACTTTACGAAAAAGGACCCCCCTGGAGTTTTCTTTTCCGCTGTCTTTTCAGACTCTCTAAACAGGAAAAGACGCCGAGTTCTTCCTTTGTCAGACTCGTTAAAACTTAATGACATCGGACACCGTCGAAATGATGCTTCCCAAGCATATGCTATCCCCGTCAAGCTTGTCACCCAAAAATAATCGAGGTACCTGCCAGAAATGGTGGGGCAAATGGAACTGTGATAATGGTCGTGTCGGCAGTATGTCGCTCTTGAACATCGCACTAGTCTGCATTCGTGTCTGGGTGGGGATTTCTCATCTTGTTTACACTAGCCTCCGTGGGTTTGGGTTATCCTATTTGACCTCTCATCTGCCCATTGCCTTGTCACCATGACCTCTGCTCATTTGATGCCAGATACTGCCAAACCCGCTGTCGTGCCGCCGATATGTTCAAGAGAAGTTGACCTCTGCAAACTTACCACCTCCCTCTGATGTCTCACACAAAATCTTTTATCCTTCTTTGTCTCGTGTCGATGATGTGGGAAACATTATGGCCCACCTTCGATCAAGGTTACTTCCTGTCGACTTCAACTCATTATCCAGGAAAGTGACCTAGAGACTCCCTTCAGGTGCCTTAGAGCCTGCATGCCTCAATGGCAGGTTCTTCGTGTTCGACGCGAGGTTTTCATCATTGGCCTCCGATCGAACGATTCTGCGGGTGTTCGACACCGGCTCATTGATTCACACGCCGCGGATTGTACCTATAAGTACCTTGAGGACCATTGTCATTATTGGTGGTACCTCTCGCATCTGTTAAAAATTTTCATTATTGGCTGGTAATCAGACGATGTTCATGCATGTTCGACCTCGGCTCACGTATTCACATGCTTGGACTTGTACTTTGTTCGGGTGGGGATGGAGCGCAAGACCCTGGTTTTTGTCTGTTGCAAACAGGCTGCGATTTTGTGGATTATTATTACATGACTCATTGATGGATGGCTACGCCCATACCTGAGTCTTTTGGGATGGCGGCGACCATACCTTCTTATCATCATGGTCTTTTCAGCTGGGTGGTTGCGTCCATACCATAGACCTTTTCGTATGTCTTTTGGATGGCTGCGCCCATGCCTAGACTACGCGTAATAGAGATATCAGTTGTACGTACGTGCGGGTTCTTCCTGGTGGTGTTCCAGTTCATTGAGTTTTGTAAAGCATTTCACCCCTCCCACTCTCTCGGGCTTCATGCTTTAGGGGGCATCTGTTACACAGTAATTTGTCACTGTCTCTCTGTCAGTCTCCCTACTGTGTCATGAACTCCAATTAATCATGCTCATGCTCTCTAATCTGGCCAAATGACCCACTTTGCCAAAGTTTATTCCATCATCGCGACTGTTATTAAAATAACCGCGCTGACTAGCGCCTCATAGTGCAACGAATGCGCTACCAGCGCAGAAGCACACGTGTTTTCCGCGCTGGTCGAATTCCATGAGCCAGGCATCCTATGTTTGTTTTGGGTCGCGCTGACATAACCCTCTTCGTTATTCAGATGCGATGTCAGCGCTCCAGTTCAGTTATACACCTGCGCTGATCCAGTTTGGGCGAGTTTGTTATAACAGCCAGCCTTCCAGATGACTCCAGACCTGGTTGTTGGCCTTGTGAATGTCGCCCTCCCTTCTATGGCATGTCTGTTCGTCATTTGAGCCACCTTCCTTGGAGATAAGCTCATCCTCCCACCATTCATGGAGACTCCTTCTCCTATTTAAGCCTCTACCATGGCCATGAGCAGCTAGTTTTTGATAGTGTGGAATTGATAGTGCTTAGAGTGCTGCTACTAGTAGGTAGTTGGTGTGATAAGTGTGGATTTGCTAGAGAGCTTAAGGAAGGGTGTGAAGTATTGCTTGTGTGAGAGAGAGTTTTTGTCTTGGGAGATCTACCTCCAAGGGTGAATGCTTAAGAGACTTGCTGGCTGGACCCTCTTGAGAAGGACTCAACGTCAGAACTTTGGTTGTACCTTTCTCTGTTATTGATTAATAATAGATGACTACTGTTATGGTTCCATTCTCATTTGTCTTTGTAATGGTTAATGTGAATTACATCCTTTCTGACTGATGTATAATTGCATTTATTAGATTTCACGCTTGTGTTTGTGTTTCTCTTCGTGTGTGCAGGTATCTATCTACGGGGATCGTGGAAGATCATGACCGGCCAAAGCGAAGGAGCGAGAATGACATCTCTTCATCAAACAATAGCGTTGGAATCCAAGTAGGTGTTCATTGCCTATCTTTTATTTGCAATTAGGAACTTGCATAGTAGCATTGACTGATTGTTGCTAGACCCATTCTGGGCTAGTAGGGATCGCCTCTATCCGTAGAGGGGATTTACCTCTCCAACACTTCTTATAAGTTTGCTCTTCTGAAAAGGTATACAATCAGGTCATCTTAGAAGATTGTGCACAACTCTTTCTTGGGGAATCCGATTTTGATCAGACTGGTGATTAGAAAGAGGACACCGAGGGCTACGACATGTCGCAATTTCAAAACTAGAAGAGCCAAAATTGCAGAGTTACATTCATTTCAATATCGAGCTCCGAAAATGAAGAAAAGGCGATATGAGGAAGTTTGATGGCAAGGATCCAATGAATTGGATACTACAGATGGAGCAATATTTTGATCTACATGGTGTACCACTGTTACAAAAGGTATGTATTGCATCTTCATATTTAGAACCGGATCAATTTTTATGGTATAAAGGGCTTTGTTCTCGTAAAAAACTTCTTACGTGGTCAATTTTCACGGAGGAAATAGTAGGACATTATGAGGATACAAAGAAAAACACCTTCTTTAGTGAAACACCACAACAATTGGAAGAAAAAATAGAAAAATGACTTTGTTACAAAGTGGAAAGCAAAATTATGGAAACAAGGAATTCTATCCCTCACAACTATAAATATGGAAGTGTTGTTTCTCCTAGTCTTCCACAACCTACAAGGGTTACACCACAACAATAGGAAGAAAAAAAGAGAAAAAGGGCTTTGTTACAATTATGATAGCAAATGCAGTAAAGGTCATAAGTGTGTGAGAAGAAATTATTTTACATAGAGTATGAAGAGGAGGAAGAAAAGGATCAAGACACATCAAAAGAAGACGATATACACCAGGACCCAACCCTAGAGAAAGAAGAAATGAATCTGACCATATCTTGTAAATCATTGGCAAGAATTACCACTCCTCAAACTCTCAAGATAGAAGGACATATCAAGAAGAAAAAGGTTCAAGAAGTGAAAGATCACATCAATAAAGAAGAAATGAATCCAACCATATCTTGTAATGCATTGGCCGGAATTACCACTCCTCAAACTATCCAGATAGAAGGACATATCAAGAAAAAAAATGTTCAAGAAGTTAAAGCTCACACTGAGCATAAAGAAATGAATCTGATCATATCTTGTAAAGCATTGGAAGAAATTACCGCTCCTCAAACTCTCAAGATAGAAGGACATATCAAGAAGAAAAAGGTACAAGCAGTGAAAGATCACATCGAGCATCAACAACAAGTTCTCCAACTTTTAAAGGATAACGTCACTTTGGTGCAAAATCGAATAAAACAACAGGTAGATCAACATCATAGTGAAAAATGTTTTGATGTAGGTGATTGGGCATTTTTACTGCTACATCTCAAGCAAGCTATTTATCATAAGGAAATGTTGGCAATACTACATGCACTTAAGAAATGATGACCTTATCAAATGGGAAGACACTTCAAGGTAAAAATGGATCATGATAGTCTTAAATACTTTTTTAGAACAACTATTATCTTTAGAAGAACAAAAAATATGGGTCACAAATATGTTGGGTTATGACTTTGACATCATCTATAGAAAAGGGAAGCAAAATTTTGTTGCTGATGCACCCTCAAGAAAGGATGAGGATGTGGAAGCATTGTTTTGTGTATTTCTATTATCCAACCAGATTGGATAAACGAAGCAAGGGATGAATGGAAGAAGGACGAAGAAGTATGGCCACTCATTCAAAAGTTGCAGAAGATCCCAATTCAAACAATATTGCCAGAACTTGAAGAGGAAGGAAAAATCATATTGGAACCTGGAGCAGTCACAGAAACAAGAACTCGACAGCTACAAAATCGATCAATTTTAGAGTATCTCATCAAGTGGAAGAACTTACCCACTGAAGATTCCACAGGGGAGGACAAGAATTTTATACAGAAGCATCAGGAACTACTCAAGCGTTGAGGACAACACTTTTTGAAGGAGAGGGGCATGTTAGGCCCCTATACTACTAGTGTAACCCCTTATTGTTATTAGTACAACCCCCTTATTATATTGTTGTACCCATGTAGTCCCCATATTGTTACTATTATGCCCCATAGAAGCCCACTATTGTTATTATTGTTCCCTTACATTATTATTGTTATGTCGGCTTTGATTATATTATGACCCCTTAGACTCCTATATATAGAAAGGAGGTATTTTCATTTGTATCATCCAAGAATTGTTCATTTGCGTAATGTGAAGGAGGTTTCCCCCTCGAAGAGGCTGAATTCTAAGGGTGTTGATCTCTCTTTTCTATCTTTTTGTGAGCTGGTTTCATAACATATTGTGTGATATTTCCCCCTTGAAATTTGTGTTGTTCTTTTGGGCCAACCGTACTTGTGGAAGCATCATGTTGTATATAAGTCTATACCCAACAATGTTATTATTACTTTGGCTAGACAACTATACATGATATTAGAGGTAGCTCCACCTACTGTCGTTTCTTTGATCTTTTCTAAGCAATACACAAAGGTCATATCCGAGATAGGTAAATTTTTCTCCTTCTAGATTCACTCTCAAAGAGAGAAGAAGGTCATAGCCATGTCTATGGGTTCCACACAGGGCCTCTCCATGCAGTAGAAGCGAGTGGACAAGGTCATGAATGAATACACAGATGCCTTCTTCTCGCACATTGGGGTGTCTTTACACTATCAGGTCAAGCGTTCAATCGATCTAACCCCCAATTCACCTCTACCTAATGGGATAGCCTATCACCGCTAACTTATGGAAAATGAGGAAATGAAATGCCGGCTCTAAGAGCTGCTCCAAAATGGGCACATCTGATTGAGCTCCTCACCCTATGGAAGCCCAATTGTACTAATGTAGAAGAAAGACAAGACCTAGAAACTTTGCATTCATTATAAGGCCCTGAACAAAATCATAGTCAAGAACGAGTACTCAATTCCTCGAATTGATGACCTTCTTGACCAACTCAAGGGGGCCAAGTAATTCAATAATATTGATATGAAGTCTAACTACCACCAAATCTCAATAGAACAAACTAGTGCATGGAAGACTGCTTCAAGTCCAAAGAAGGTATTTTTGAATGGATGGTTATGCCCTTTGGTTTGATGAATGCCCCAACAACTTTCATGAGGTTGATGGGTGATATTTTGCTACCTTTCACCAATTATTTTTTGGTGGTGTCTATGTACAATGTCTCATATTCAATAAGAGTTGGTTAGAACACTTGTAATATATTGAGTAGGTCCTTCACAATATGTTGCAACAAAAACTATATGCTAACTTGGAAAAATGCTCCTTTGACATGAACATGGCCCAATACCTAGAATACATTATTAATGAGCATGCTGTGCATGTGGATCCACTTAAGATTTAGGTCTTTCATGTCTATCCAAGACTAACCACACTAAATATGCTTAAGATTTTCTTAGGCCTTGCCAACTTCTATCGTAGGTTTCTGTAGGGATTCTCCCATATTGCACGAGCCCTCAACAAATTGACCAAGGGTGGTGGCAAAGAAAAATCCTTGTGGGGCCAGTCACAATAGAAATCCTTTGATGATATAAAATACCACATGTTCTTATCCCAAGTTCTCTGCTTACTCGATCTGTAAAAACATTTTGAGATCAAGACATATGCTTTATTATGTTGTGGGCATAATTCTCACTCAACATGGTCATACGGTGGCCTACCAAAGTGAGACTCTACCAAATGTTGTCCATAAATAACCATCCTGTGACAATGAAATATATTCCATTGAAAAAGCTTGATGCCAATGGGAGCATTACATTCTCGGGAAGGAGACAATCATCCACATTGATCACAAGCCTTTTTAGTTCATGCAAACACAAGGAAAATTACAGAATGATCGCTTTCAAAAGTGGTCCACAAACTTGCAGCAATTTCATCTCAATATCAAATATAAGACAGGGAGCACCAATCACATCATTAATTGCCTCAATCTACCTCCAGTTGCAACATGAACCACAATGCTCCACTCCTACAGATATGAGGCCTCCAAGTGGCCCCAACTCTATGGGAGCAATCCTCACTTTGCCCCTACCCACCAAATTTTGAGCACATGCATGAATGTCACTGAATTTCATCTTCAGGATGGACTGTTATGCCATTTAGGCCATCTCTATGTTCCTTCAAGTGAATGTGTAAAGTTGATTTAGGAAGCTCAATACAGTTGGATGGCAAGACACTTTGGCATGAAAAAGACAATAGTTGTGCTACAAAGTTATTTCTTTCGGCTAAAACTTCAACATAATATCAACAAGTATATTAGGTCCTACATTTTGTGCACCATTTCCAAACTATCCATTAAGAAGCAAGGCATGTACACCCCTCTACTTACTCCCGATAGGCCCTGGGAATCCATCTCAATGGACTATATGTTTGGTATTCGTTCCACCAAGAAGGGCAACAACTGTGTCTTCATGGTTATTGATCGATTTTGTAATATGGTCATTCTCACATCAGAGGCTAGTGTCAAGCTCTTCTTTGAATGAGTGTGGGTACGTTTTCGAATTCCACATACCATAATATCAAATTAGGATAGTAGGTTCTTAAGCATGTTTTGGTCGAACCTCTAGTCATTGTTGGACACCAATCTCACCAAATCCATTGCCTTCCACGCCCAATTTTATGGCCAAAAAAAGGTCATTAACATGATGATTGTGCGTATGTCACACATGTACAACTCCAAGCATCCATGAACATGGTATGAAAGTATTCCTTATGTTCAACACAGTTACAACTGATCCCTCCATAACTCAACCAACGATAGACCTTTCTAGGTGGTCTTGGGATTTCAACCATTGGGTCCTCTTGATGTAGCACTACCCCTTGCTTCCACATAGGCAAAGTCTTCCCATGCTCACTCTGAGGCCAACAAAGGAACCAAATTCATTGAATGGATTCAGCGCATCCATCAACAAGTCGATGATATTTTATAGAAAGATAATATGTTGATGATCGTTTTAAGATTAAAAAACTTTAAACCAATCAACTCCTCAAATCTTATTACCACAACGAGATAATGAGATAGTGTGCTCGAGAATTAAGTGAAGTTTATGTTTTTTAATTTTATATGATTTTTTGATTTTGTGAATATGCAAGAAAAAAAGAGAAATATTTACATCAACACTATATACGTAAAATTAGAAAGCTTATGATTCAAAATGAAAAGTAAGCAAAAGAAAAGAAATGAGAAATTTAAATCAAATTTGTTTAGGGCAGAGAGCTAATCAGAGCCTAGGCTAGAGGGCCCAAGTTTCTGTAGAGAAAAACTGTTATAGACATAAAAAATGGACAGTGAGATAATCGAGGCTTAGGAAGATGCCTTAAGTCTTGTAGAGCATAAGTTTTTAAAACAATAGAAGAACTACTGAAATCAAATTGAATTTAAATACATAGAGGCATTTTCCTCGATTGGGGTGTAGGTCGGCCCTAGTGGGCTTGTCCAGTCCTAGAGATTAATGTGGATCATTAAGATCATCACGACCATCCTCCACATGTAGCCAACACTTGGAGCTGTGGTAGAAAGCATGCGAGGTTTAATGCATGAGGGTGGTAGAGCTTTAAGTACAGTTGGAGGGGAAAACATTATGTTTGGATTGTTGAGGAGGGTAGCTTGGGCGCTCACACTCCTTTGGAATTGGTGTGCAAGGGGAATTTGGGGCAGATGGAGATAACCAATGCTCTCAGTCATTGGTAGCGATTCTTAGTCTGTAGTGTGGGTGTGACCTATGGCAGCGTCGAGCACCCAAACTGCGGCCTTGGGCTGGTGGAAATCTAGGGGTGGGAAAAGAAAATAAATTGACAGGAAGCAACAACAGAATGGATCGAGCAAAGGGAACAAAGAATAATGGTCATGGAAGCTGAGGATGGGGGAGGCAGAGAAAGGAAACCTCGTCATCGGGAAGCCAACCCATCTCTTCTAGTGGGGAAACTGGGATGGGATGAGCGCGCAATCCAGCCTCGCGTATAATTGACGAAGCGACCCAAGCTTACCATGCCAGCAGCTCCAACCTGGTTAGGCAGTTGATTGTAGAGTGGGAAGAAGAAATCTAGGAGACTGTGGAAGAATTTGATTTATACATGGATAAGTGGCAAGAAGTGTCCCCAGATCCAGGCCATACTAGTGGAAGAGTAACCCAATACAAGCAGATGGTGCGCCTTTTCTGGATGATGCGCCTTTTCTGGATGATGAAGAGCATTCTGGCAAAATCTCTAGAAAAGTTTCCTCTTGACATATATGTAGCCCCTCGGGGGAAATTGGATTTCACCAAAGAACTGCAAAAAATATAGTTCCAAATTCAACAACAGAGTGGTTGACTAAGCCGAATTGAGCAACACATCTCTTGCATACTCCACTCGAATCTGCCTGGTTCTACTATGAGGGACCTTGCTCTGTTGGATTCAGCTGATGATGAACAATGACAATACACCCATGGTTTTCATTTTGAATGCTTTAATCCTATAGTTTTAGACTTATTATCAGTTAATGTTTATTGTTATTTAGAGAATAGGAAGTATAAAGACTCTCAGGTATATATAGCATGGCTAGACATACTTGTTATTTTTTGCTTATGGATGGCATATTTTGCTGTTAGGTGGCCAACATATCTGGTTTCCCACTGGGTAGGTTGAGGCCACTTAGCTCTCAGAAATATGGATGTAACCTGCTTTATTTCCAAAAATTAATAGAAAGGTACCACCAAGATTACAAAAAAAAAATACATAGAGGCACTTAGATAAGAGGATTGAAAATAAAATTGTTGATTTTATTAAATAAAAAGTATAGCCAAAATCCTGAAAAGGAAAGTTTATGCGAAAGCTTTTGAATAGCCCAATCATAGACCATTGTAATGGTATCATATACAATAATCCAAGACAAGTGACAACCAAATGAAATCCTTTGCACGGGTGAAGATGTGGGCAACTTTCTTTTTGCAAACAAATGGATGTTAGCATTGACAAAGATAGTCAGACCTTCAAACATCAATAAATGAATTAGAAAGCTATAAGACACCTATTAAATTTTCAGGAATTTCAATGGAGTCACCTAATTTGTCTCCCCTTGGTGATATAAGGTTGTTTTTACCATCAGGATTAGCCCCAAAATCTTAATGGAAAATAAAATCAGTTGAAAGAAAACAACTAAAAAGTTATATCATACCTCTCCCTCAATAGTTTTCTCTCTTGCCTTCATAGATCTCTCCTCTTTTGAAAAAGGTTCCAAATAGTTTTGGAAGTTTTTAAATTTAAAGATGAGATTAATTATGTCTCTAATCAAGCTGATTAGGTAGAAAGAGGAGGGATTTATAAAGGTTGATTATAAAACAATTTTAATTAATGTAACCACCCCTCCCACATTTACTCACTTTCACCAGCCTACCATGGTAAACATGAGTTGATGGCTACTATGACATGATTAGTCCTACAAACATGCCATGTTAGATAAACCAAATAGATACCACAATCAAAATCATACCTCAATGACATTCAAGGGAGGCTATCTCATCTGCAAAATCAGTGCAAATTAGTGCGATACATGTATATATATAATCATATCAATATATCAACACCATGCATGACAATGCTAGATGCATACAATAACCTCATGCATGATAACCAAAACCATGACAATGCATGCATAACAACATGCATCTAGCCCATCCAGTCCAAGTGCTTGAACCATTCTCCGATACAAATCTGTGGTATTAGATATCACCCAAAGAGAGCGCAACCTACTCTGGCACCACCCTGTAAGCACCCTTCCCTCATTTACCCACTTTCACCGGCCTACGGGGGTAAACATGAGATGATGGCTATTATGACATGACTCAACCTCCTAAGTGTAGTTAAGGAAGTTGAATCGATAAACCAAAACTTTACTTACCTTCCTCAAGAGTTACACGACCCCTCGGGAGCTAAACAACCACTCTAGGTGCCCGATCCCTGAGCTAAGTGCCCGATCCCTGAGCTAACTTTCATTTTTTGTGATCTTGACTCTTAGTCACTTGCATAACAAGGAAAGCCAACGACTATAACCCTCCATTTGCATGGATAACCCTGCCTCTTAGCGACTGTAGTCTAGATTTCCCAGTTCTGAACATGTGACCCTAGAATCTGAGCCACATTTTCAGGGCTAGCATCTAGACCTCTGCCCATAACTTGATAAGACTTTCTATAACAATGAATGACACAAGGAAAAATCCATTGACATAAAATTAATCAAGGACATGACATAAAATTAATCAAGGACATGACCTAACCAGGCCTAACCATGACATTCATTTAGTTAAACATATAGCAAACATGGAATCTATAGGTCATGAATGCATATCTGAACATAGATGTTTGAAAATTATCTGAGATTCACCAAGAAGGTCAAATGCCTCACTTAATAGCGGCAATGAAATTTTTTATACAATGCATTATCATCCAACCAAATACATATCAATTCATGAACAAGCCATAGCTAGAGTATAGGACAGATCCATGCCTATAACCAACAAATTATCATTATAATAACCATGACATAACAACCACCAAATCATCATATTAACGAGTAGAAATGGCTCATAGATTTCGATAGAAAAATAAATCTCATTAAGTGATGCAAATCCAACCAAGTCAGGGACTTCCACATACCACCCGACCATAGATTGGGTTGAACCAAATATTTCTTTTAGCCACTCACCCTCGTGCAATATTCCAAGCATGAATGTGGGATCTCATGAGATAAAACAAGACATAAAGAACCGAGGGAATCTAGAGGTTAAACCACCTCCACCTCACACTATTGTGATCTCACCTAAACTGGTCCCAAGATCACAAAACCAAACCAAGCTTGGAAGCCTCAGAATTAGTTCACTATCCCTTGAGGAATTTTCCTGTCTCCACCCACATGTTGAGGGCTTCCTGAAGAAAACTATCTCCACCCCCAACCCTTGGGATTTTCCTGAGACCACCTCACTTGGATCCGAAACCTTCGGAAAATATAAAGATTAACCAAGAATGAATCCCATCACACCATGGCTATCGAGAAATGGTAAGGCGAGTTTGAAACCATTGTCACCCAGGAAAAACCCATGCCAATGACAACAAGAGAACCAAATACAAAAATGCATGTACCATGCATTCATAAACTAGCTAGGAAATCACACATGCAACTTGTTACCTACAAGTCCTCTTGCTGAAGCTGCTTAATCCAATCTTTCCTTGCTTGTCCTTCCTTTACTTTCCTTTGCTCTCCTTTGCTCTCTTGTTTGTTTTCTCCTTTTGGTGTTCTTCTCTCTCTGAAGCTAATTCCAAATCCAAACTGAAAAAAGGCCGCAAACTAATGCTTTGATGCCTTTTTATTATTAATGCCTCTAATTTTTTCATTTTCCCTCTATTTTCCTTTAATTCCCCCCCTCATGCAAACCTGTGACCTTTCATTTCCATTTTCTCCTATTTTCCTTTATTTTCATAAATAAATTACAATAATTGCCACTTTTCCTTTCCAAATCCTTTGCTAATGACTTTGCAAATTTCCTTGGCCATAATAAACAACAAGTGACGCCCACTATGATGTTTTTTCCCCACATTCAGCTTGGAATAAGTGTCCCATGACCTTGGTCTTATTTTGCCTTTATTAACTTTATTACATTTAACTCGGGGCTATTACAGACCCCTCCCCCATAGGGGTACACTGTCCTCAGTGTTTTATGACACCTAGGACCAAAAAACTACTAAAAACCAAAACATACTGCCAATGAAGCTTTATAAGTTAGCTCGATGCAGTATTTACAATAAAAAACCCGCTCAAAAGAAAAACCATCATGACAAACATGATAACATGACAACCATATCGCTTATTGGAGCTTTACAATATATCTGATTGTGGTATTTAAAATAACAACCATACATAAATACGTACATGTATCAAAAACTCATTTTCCACCAACAGCAAATAATGAAGGATACGTAGCCCACATCTGATCAACCATCTCCTAGTAGATTCATCAAGCCTAAAGTTCTTCCATTGCACTTTAGCTTGCTCGATTGTTTGGTTCTGAAGCATGAGTGGTTTTCGTTGCAATATGCATTGAGGTTCCTATTGGAATTCTCCTTCTGGCTTCACCTGCAATACAAACCAGTTAATCACATGATTAACATCCATCACATATATTTTAAGCAATGAAACATGGAAAACATCATGGACTTTCACTGTCAGAGGAGGTGCAAGTATGTTGTCCACTAGTCCAATCCTCTCAAGGATCTTGAAAGGCTCGCAATACCGAGGTGCAAACTTGGCACATGATCCAATACTCAAGGAGCTCTTCTTAGGCTTGATGAGTAAGTACACATGCTCCCTAAACTAGAATTCCTTAAATGCCCTATACTAATCTGCATAACTCTATTGTATATTATGTGATTCCTTCAGATTCTTCTTGATAAGTTTCATTTGTGCTCCATCTCTTCTAACATATGCTGTCCAATAAGTACCCTATTCACTGGATCACTCCAACTGATGAGAGTATTACAACTCTGCCCATAAAATGCCTCAAATGGACTCATCCTCAGTGACTCTTGATAACCATTGTTGTAAGCAAGCTCCACCAGTGGAAGATACTCCTCCCACCTCCTTTGCTAATGCATGACATACATCCTCAACATATCCTCCAGTATCCTGTTGACCCCTCTCCGTTTGTCCATTTGTCTGCAAATGATAAGTTGTACTAAATGCCAACTCTATAGCCAAACCTACAAACATCTCCTTCCAAAATCTAAAAGTGAACTTGGCATCTCTATCTGATATGATCCTCTTAGGAATACCATGCAATCTCACTATATCCTTGATGAAGATCTAAGCTACCTCACTAGTTGAATAAGTAGTCTTCACTGGAATGAAGCGAGCTACCTTGCTTAACCTATCAACCACAACCATGTTGGAATCATGTTGCTTCGATATCCTAGGAAAACTTGCAATTAAATACATGGAGATGACCCCCCATTTCCACTATGGAATCAGAATAGGCTGTAACAAACTAGCTGAATGCTTACACCTAGATTTCACTTGCCAATAGCCCAAACATTTGGCAACAATCTCCACCACTTCCTTCTTCAAATTCGTCCAATAGTAGAACTTCTTCATAACTGCCAAAATCTTTTGATATCCCAGGTGATCTGAATATGGCTTGACCTGAAACTCCCTCTAGATAAGCTTCTTGAGCTCACTGTCATCCGACAAATAGATCATGTAAATCTGTCCCATATGAGCTCATAACTACTATGTGATTTACCTACACCCTTCTGCTAAGAGCATCTTGTTATGTGGAATTTTGCATCTATGGATAAACACAATTTCCCTAGATGGGTAGCTACATCAAGAACAATAGATTTAAAGCACTTAACCTATTTCTATAGAAGATAAATAAGATAAGGAACCTACTTGTTATCTTTTGCTTTCCCTTTGTCTCCTTTGTTTGGCTCTCGTCGCTCCTTCTCAAACTTAATCTGCTCGACAAGTACCTGCAATCATGAACAAAAGACAAAAACCAATCAAACCAAGGGATCTATCTACTTTAAGCAAATGGAATCGAAATCATTTACACCTATAATCATCATACATGCAGACAAGAATATGGGAAAAGGTGTAAATAACTTTATTAAGTAGAATGAATAATTACAACCATGAAGTCTAATCCATCGTCACTCTTCCAGCTTGGGTTCCAACCAACATCACATCAATAGCACAACACTCCAGTAGCATAACAATACTTGCTTACAATCTCAATCCTCACACCAACAATATCTCCTTACAAATTCTCAAAGTCCATCCCTTGATCACCTAGATGAGTGCTCAATTTATAGGAAAATGGAGGAGGTTTGGTCATAAATGAGGGTACTGAATGGCCTTCCAAACTTAGAGTTAGTTTCCATGGAGGAAGGGATGAGAGAATAGGAGGTTACTTAACTCATTCCCTATCCAATTTCAAGCTCATAGGAGGTGATAAGTGTGGAAATCTTCTATATGGCTCCAGAAGATAAGAATGTTCCCAGAACCCTATGATGATTTTGCTCAATCTCGCCCAACACAAGTCAAAGTGGGCCTAAGTGCTCTGGAAAGCACCCTAACATGGGCCTACCTGCACTGACGTGCACTTAACCCTAACCAAGGCTACGTTGGTCCCTCAAGGAGGCATTTTTGGAGGGCTTTAGGCCAAGAAACTCTCAGGGAAGGAGGCATTCAAAGTGATGACTTGTCTAGGGAACGTAGCAACTGAATTAGGGTTTGATAAGCCCTAATAGTACTGATCTGAATGATGGGAGTGATGTGCCCAAATGCATGTGTAACAGTTTCCCCCTAAAGTATGAAGTCGAAAATAATAATGTCGAGTGATATGCTTTACGATGTGATGAGGAGCTTCCAAATTGGATGGTGACCTGCATCGATTACAATACATAATATCATGATATTTTGATTTTTTCTCATGAATCGCTGAGGGAAGGCATACCCATGCTCAGCATATAAAATTTCATTACAAGTACATAGACAATCATCTACAGATATAGACCCATGATTGGATGACCATCAATGTAAAGGAATTGCACAGATGATTTGGTACTTTCCCGAAATCGCAACCTAGATGGATGAAACTAGATTCAGGGTCTTCTATCTCATTCAATCGTTTGCTCAAGTATGAGCCTAACCATGTGAATATGTGATCTAAAGTTGAAATGGGAAGACACCGTCTGATTACCAGCCAATGATGTAAGCCATTAACAGACGCCAGAGATATCACCGATAATGATAATGATCCTCAAGGCACTGCAGTACATTCTGCATGGTGTGAATGGATGTTTTGATATCAAACACCATACAAAGTCTTTCGGTCGAATTCCAGTGATGTCAACCTATCGCCGGAAGCGAGAAACCTGCCATTGATGCATGCAAGCCTCAAGGTATTTGAAGGGTGTTTCTAAGTCAACTTCTTGGATAATGTGCTGATGTCGACAAGAAGCGAATCATCGCAGGAGGGCCTTGATGTATCCCACATCAACGACACGAAACAAGTGTAATGATTTTTGGAGATGGAATTTGACTGATGACACAAGGTTTAGGAATGACGGTCATGAAAATGAAGGTTTATGAGTATTGCAAAAGATGAATTTTAACTGAGTGACTTCTCTTGAACATGTCAGCGACACTAAATGAATTGGCAGCATTGACCCAAAACCAAAGTAATGGATGGTATGATAGACCAAGGTATGATGACCATCAAGCATATAACCCAACCCATGTAGTCACAATGATGAAGTGAAAGTGTCATGTTCAAGAGCGACCTGCTGCCATAAAGTGGTTTACCCCTTTTCCCATTTTCCCCAGTCATTGTTGACCAGTACCTCTTTATTTTTATCAAGCTTGAGGAGGATAACATATGCTTGTTGTATAATTCCACCCTTCGGGTGAATCCATCACTATGTGATGTTTTAATGAGTCTAGTGAAGGTGAAACTCGGTCTTGTCATGATGGACAAGTTTGTCGCTATTTGATGTTTTAAAAAATTTAACGACAATGATAACTCGGTCCTTTTCATGTTTAGAGAGTTTGAAAAGGGACAAAAAGAAAACTCCACAAGTTCTTTTTTGTAGATTTGTCTCTCAAGTCCGAAAAAGTGTAAAACAATACAAGAGAGAACCTATTGACCATGTTTGGTCAACGTGTTCCTTTTTCGTAAATAATCTATCTCAGTCCGGAAAAGGGTTGAACTTATACTGAGTAGATGTTGTTTCCAATCTATTAATGAGATGAAAAGGACAAGCACTCGACAATCTTTTCATATTTCGAGAGTCTGAAAAGAGCTTAAATAGGACTCCAAGGGGTTCCTTTTTTGATGTTTAACAGAGCTCAAAAAAGAGATAAAAGTATGCTTTGTGGTCAAAGTACAATTCACGATCGTGCATGTCAAATTTTGTAGGCTAGCTATAAATATGTTCAAAGCAACACCAAACGGATTAAACATACCTATTTCATTGGTAAAAATAGGTAAAACTAAAGTTTACACATTTAATGATCATGAAATAAACATAAAAACAAGAATTTACCATGTTATTTTCACCATTTTATATTTACCATTCAGTTTGTGCTTTGACCCTATTTTTACCTCGATCTCCATCAGCTGATTGCGAGAGATTTTGTGCATCATTTCTTGTGCCGTTCGGGCCAGGTAGGAGATCTACCCCTCCTCTTTCTTTTCATGTCATTCTTTTATTGTTGCATGCAAGTTTTTATGGTTTTTAGGGCCCTTGGGGTTTGATTTTTTGGCCCTGGGATCAACGCAGGCTTGCATGTCGAAAACTATGCTGGGAAGCACCCAGATAGAAGGCCAGTTGCACTGCAGTGCACTGTCTCCTTGCCTGCGCTGCACTAGGTGAGTTTCACAAACTTGTTTCACCAAATTGACCCAAAATTTCTCCAGTTTTTTGCATGAAGAGGATCCTAACTAAGCTTATGGTTTGATTTCAGGCTTTCATTGGATCAAAATGTCTATCACTTGGTGAGAAAGAGAGAATGAAGAACAAGACATGGTTTCCCTAAATGATCCGGGTACAGTTGAGTGTCTCAAAAACTGTGGGTTTCTCAAATACTTCAGGTTGTCTAGAATGAGGCAACAATCAGAACTATTGTAGTTCTTAGCTCATGCATGGAATCCGACAGATCATGCTTTTCACATAAGGGACAAAGTGGTCCCTATTGTGATCGATGATGTTTACTTTCTTACAAGGTTGTCAAGATGTGGTGCCCCCATATCTCTTTCAGGTTCTTCCCATGGATGGGAGTTAGTGAGGGACTATGTTCGACAATTCTATCGGCCAGGTACTTAGCCTAGCAAGGACGGAAAGATAATCAGCAAAGATATTCATGATTTTCCTTTGAGAACAATCCTTTTCACCATTGCAAAGTTGGCAGGAAGTGTGACATTTCATCTGGCGAACAGATCATATATGTAGTATGCAGTTGAGTGTCTTGAGCCAACTTTATTCAACTGGTGTGAGGAAGTACTTTCCTCACTGAACGAGCAACTAAAAAAGGTAAAGAGTGGTAAGACAAATAAATTTAGCTATGGATGGCTCTTAATTGCTTTTACCTTAGAGAGTATTCCATTGATGTAACCCTAGCATGTAACACTGGGTGTAGCTGGTCCTAAAGATCCACAGATGCAACGATGGGTCGAATTGGTGGCTAGACATGTTGGTCAGTCATCAATTAAATTTTCCACTGCATTCTTCAGTTGGATTGATCAACAACACATTGTCATCGAGGAGCATCCATACTCAGGGATGGATTTTCGTGGAGATCCAGAGTTGAGTTTACCAGTGGGCACTCAATGGGGTGCTATAGGTAAATTGTTTTTGACCAAAATGTTTTTTGATTTTTAAGTTTCTACATGTTTTTGTGTTTTGATGTTCCAAGACTAAACTAAAATCATTCTCATGCATGCAGATGTGGGTATTGTTCGACCTATGAGGCACCAACAGGAGGCAGGTGGGCCAGTGCAGAGAAATGTTGGGAGAGCAGTTCTCCAGGATTTGGATTTGGCCGAGACACTGGTAGAGTTGTAGGATCATGTGGAGGGATTAACCCTTGGTATTCTAGATGTCCAGGTCGAGGAGTTACCTATGAGGCTGCATCACCATACTATTGGTGTTCCAGGCTGTTGGATGCGGCTCTTGCGCATGATAACTCATGCTGTGACCTATTATCATGAGCATCACTAGGTCTACTTAGGATGTTTTTTGCATGCATTTTGAGTATTTAGGTCAGATGACCAAACATTTCTTGGACACAAATTTTGTAAAAACTTTTAAAACATCCATCTATTTTACTTTCAGAGTTTTTATATATATGGCTATGTGCAATCCTATTCAACTAATGATGTGAATTGAAAATTTCCTTTTAGATGTGTCACAAATGTCTGTTTAACACATAGTTCGCTAATAAGTCAGTTAATGTGTTAAAGTTTTTGGAAATATGTTGATATTGAAGTATTCAAAATGCCTTTCTAAAAGACGAACTCTAAGGAACATACGAAGCATCATTGGGTTTCAGACGGTATAAATGTTTGTTAGTTGTAGTACAACGAGTTGTGAGTACAACCTAATGATGATTTGGCGGATGCCAAGTGAAATGGCATTAGAGAGAAGTTCGATCAATACGCTACACTCAGCAATATTGTTTGTCGATCGACCGATACAAATCCCTTGAAACTCACTAACTTGCCACTTGGAGCGAAAATGGTCCATGTTGCAGAAGATAGGTTCTGTGTACTATGACTAGCACCATTGGTGTAACTGACAAATGGTTCCAAAGGCTCCGACATATGCAACAAATGCAAAGCGGATTACTTAACCACATAAAAACTCTAAAAGACACATTGACACACACACATGCAATTAAAGCATATATACAATGATTTTTACTACACTCAATTAAGCATAGTAAAGATTGAGATACATCCCATTTCGGGGCTGCAACGATGGAATTCCATCATAATCCACCAACTTGTAGGCACCTTTTTCGAAAACATGCTTAATAATATAAGGACCTATCCATAGTGGTTCAAATTTTCCTGCTCCTAGTTTATCAACTTCCTGATCGTAAAGTAAGACCAGGTCTCCTTCTGAGAAAATGCGAGGCTTGACATTTCTGTCATATTGCGCCTTGATTCGTTTCTTATGTGCTTCATTAGCCAATGCGGCTTCACAACGGGTTTCATCCAGATGGATAAGTTCCAAGAAACACGCTTCTTCTTCAGAAGTGTCAGGTAATAGGTCAATTGTGAGTTTGAGAGATGAAATTTCACATTGTATCGGTAAGATTGCCTCTAGACCATACACCAATTGAAAGGGTGTGAATCCAGTTGCATTTCTCACCGAGGTTCGATATGCCCACAAGGCAGAGTACAAGATTAAATGCCAGTTTCTTTTATGAACCCCTATCATTCTTTGAGGCATTCGCTTCAGCACTTTGTTGATGGCCTCAATTTGTCTATTAGCTTGCGGATAATGAGTAGAACTATCGTGTGAAAGTCCTAACTTGGCAGTTAACTCAGCCATCATGTGATTGCAAAAATGTGACCCATGATCTGTAACTATGGCCTTTGGTACACCAAACGAGGCAACCATGTGGTTGAAAAAGAAAAGTGCAGTCATCTCACCACTGTTGTTTAATGTTGGCATCGCCTTGGCCCATTTTGTAAAATAGTCAACGGTGACTATAATATACCCATGCCCCTCGGCCAAGGTGGGGTAACATGTCATGAAGTCAATGCCCCATTTGGCGAATGGTCCAACAATGACGATAGGATGCAATGGTGCAGGTGGTAATCTAGCTTTACGGTTGTAAATATGGCATGCATGACAACTTCTGATGACAATTATGCAATCTTTGAATATGGTAGGCTAGAAGTAACCAACACAGAGAATTCTCTGCACGGTAGCATAACTAGATAAGTGTCCACCACAAGAACTTGAATGGAAATCATTCAAAACTTTCTCGACGTCCTCATGAGTGAGGTACCTTCTTAAAATCGTATTGATACCACGATGGTAAAGAGTGTTGCAAACAATCAGATAATCTTTGGCTTGGTATCGAATACGTCACTATTGCGAGCGAGAGGTATTAGGTCGAAAAGTTTGGGTTTGGAGATAAATTAGTATATCTCCATACCACGTGTCAGATGACAAAATCAGGAACAAAGACTCATCCAGAATTGATGGTTCTGATGTTGAATCAATGGTATTCGAGGAAAGATTGCAAAGAAGTTCGGCGAAAACAAAATATTTCTTTGATTTGGATTTGATGAATTCCAAATCAAATTCCTGCAAAATGACGATCCATTTTGAGTATTTCCCCCCAGCAATTAACGTGACAAAATTTATGTCATAGGGTTGCAATCAGAAATGATAGTGGTCGTTTGGAGCAAGATGTAATGGCAAAATCTTTGTATAGCTTGAACAACAACCGGAGCTAACTTTTCGACGTAAGAGTACTTAACTTCTGTATCATTGAGATTGCGGCTCAAATAATATATCAGATGTTCAATCCCATATTCTTCTTGGACTAAAACCATTCCAATGGTTGCATCTGCAGTGGTGAGATACAAGAAGTAGTCGTTTTGATAATTCGGGGAATACATTAATGAGGATCTAATCAAGGTATCTTTAAGAGCATCAAAGGAAGCTTGTGCGACCTGATCCCAATGGAAGGGTCTCCCGTTTTTCAAAATATGAGTAAATCCTTTAGCCATTTAAGCATAATTGGGAATGAACCTCCTCAGAAAGTTAGCCTTCCCTTGGAGTCTCTGTAACTTTAGTAGATTGGAAGGTGGAGGCAAGTCAAGAATTACCTAAACCTTGAGTGGATCGAGTCAAATTCCTTCTTTAGAAACTACGAATCCAAGCAATCAAATAGAACCAACACAAAACACACATTTGTGTGGATTGAGTCGTATTTTGTAGGGTCAAAACCGTAAAAATATAGCTCTCAAATTTTGCGGGTGATCAAACTTCTTTTGTGAATGAGCAAGTAAATCATCAAGGTATGGTTGAACAATATGTTTGATGTCATGGAAGGCATAGTTCATTGCCCTCTGAAAAGTTTCCCTGCATTCTTCAAACCAAAAGGGAGTTTCATATAAGAGAATGTGCCCCATGGACAAATAAAAGCAATTTTATATTAGTCCTTTGGGTGGATATTGATTTGAATATAGCCCGAAAATCCATCCATAAATGAGAATATTTCACATTTGACACATTCATCAATAATCTAGTCAATAAAGGGAGTGGGATAATTGTCTTTTGGACAAGCCTGATTAACGTCCCTATAATCGATGCACACTCGTATTGTCCTGTATTTCTTCATGACAAGAAAAATATTGGAAACCCAATCAGTAAGAGGAACGGGGTAAATGAAACCAGCATGCAAAAGTTTTTCAACTTCTATTTTAATAGCAGCAACCTTCTTTAGATGAACATGATGGAGGTGCTGTTACACTGGTTTGACATCAGGATACATTTTGATTTCATGTTCAACTATATTAGAGTCAATTCCTGGCATCTCCTCATATGACCATGTAAATATGTCTCGAAATTCATGAAAGAGAGAACGATAAATATCAAGTTCTGATGGAGAACAATATTTACAACATGAATGTTTTCTACAATGTAGGTTTGGTTGAAATATTGATAGAAATAGTTTCTTCGATATTTGACAGGTTTCGCTCGGAATCTACTGTATCTATGAAAACAAAATTAGAAAGGAAATCGACAACTGAAGGATGATAAGTTCATTTGAATAATCTTCTATGTGATCTAGAAGATGGGAATGATGATGATAATCTTCCCATGGTTCTCCTTCCATCATCATTGATTGGATGATTCCTTCATCAATAGAAAATATACATGAAAAAGGATCGAAGGAAGTACCATATTCTAATGAACGATCTACCCATACAATTGACGAAAATGGATTTGGGTTCATCACGCAAGCCAGAAATATTGATTGCTATGCTAGCTCAATAGGGCTTAGCGGCATGATTTCATTACTACTATCAACTTCAAAGCTATTGGTAATCTTCCTTAAGTTAGATGAAGTGGAAGATATCATGTTGGAAGTCTCAAATTTTGTCACTTCCGCCAAATTTGATGGTGGTGGCAGTGAAAAAGTACCCATTAGGGAAGAATATTTAAAGGGACCTACACTAATGTTTTGAAGAGATAGCGGTGGTCCTTGTACCAACAAAATGCTTCCAGTAGCCTGTGAACTACAGGCGAAGAAGATGAGCGGGTCAATAACTGTGATTCCACCCTTATGAGGGAATGCAATCGTACAAAAGTATGTTGAAACCACAACAACCATAGTATAGACCCACAGCCTTCCTAGCAAAACGTTGTAGTCAAGGGGTCCGTCAACAACCTTAACTTTAACAGTTACTATTTTGCCTCCTAGTTCGATTTGCAGATTACTCAATATCCCACAAGGCATATATGTGCGACCGTCAAAAGCTTTTAACGTTGTTAGTGAATGTGACAAAGGCAGTGAGCCAAGTGTTTTCCAACAATTCATAGACATAATACAAGTGGATTCCCCCTCGTCAATAATGGTTTGATGAACAAGTTTATTCAAGGCATTTACTTGAATCAGGAATGCTAATTGCACTGGTAATTGTGGCGTATAACCCGCATGGTTGAAAACCAAAAGATTGGAATCATTTGGATCGATTCCACAAATTTCTGACAATAGAGCCTGCTTTTGGGAGGGGCGGTTCTAAAGCACCTCAAGCGCTGACATAGTAGAAGGTGACTGAGCCAAATCTTCTACTATATTATAGTTCTGTGTAGCTCGAGCTCGAGGGTCAAATGTTGATTTATGTACAACTCCCTTAGGCAATTTTATTGCTAACTCTGGTGCAATAGGTGGTGGATTAGGATCATTCGAAGTTGAGGTCGAAGGATTAGGTTGATCAGCCTGGTTATTTGACGATGACGATTGATTTCCATAATCTTTACTTCGTGTTGACACCAAAATATCATTTTCTGCTTAGAGGCAGATATCATAAGCACTTGGGCATTGGAAGCATGGTCTGTAGCAACCATATGTGTCTCCAAGTTCGGAAAAGGCTCAGTCAATACCGCAGATGTATTAGAAGTCTTAAGAAGCTTTAAGACTTCAGAGCGGTGAGGAAAATATCATGTAAAATGCTCATCATTACAAATCAAACATGGGTAACGAGGTTTCCTAGCTGAAGGAGATGAATCAGATGATTTCTCTTGGGGGAAGTTATTTTGTTTCTTCTTATTTTTCCCCTTCTTCTTGCTTCTTGGCTGCTTTTCATTATTGCCTTTGTCAGATGACACAACATTGATTTCGAAAGCAAGAGTGTTATCAGATGCATTTGAAGTTTGATTGGAAATGGAAAGTGTTTGACTAGATGGTCTACCTACCATTTGTGTGCTCGAAGAACCAATCACACCGTCACCGACATGAGATTCCTTACTCGATGGTGGAGGAGGAACAATGAAAGCTGTTCGGGGTGCATTCGGGATCTTGTCATAGAGCATGCCAGACTGTGTATAAATCAAGTCCAAATATTAGGCACACATAATTACTTTCTCTTCAGTGACAACTCCACCTTTCGCCACATCCTCAGTGATAGATGACAACAAGGATTTTATAAACCACTCAGCTAGGAGCTGATCAGGAACATAAGTTTTAACCATTCGACGACGACGATGCCACTCATGAATATGATCAGAGATATGAGTAACAGTAGTCTGTTTAAAGTTGGTTAATAGTTCTGTTCCAGTGTCATATCGTATGGGTAACTAGAAAGTGGGTTAAAAACGTGGTAGCTAAAGTAGTGAAGTTATCAAAAGAAGCTCGTGGTAACTCAATGTACCACTTCGTAGTCGGACCAGTAAGTGTTCTATGGAAAACACGTAGTCTAACATAATCATCATTCAAGGAGTTTGATGAAAACCATAAATGAAAAGTCATGACATGGTTGGACGTGTCTTCTCCAGGGTTTCCATTGAATTTCAGAATATCGGAAGGTAACTTATGAGGAATCACCGACCACCAAGGTGCATAAAGATTTGGGTCATTGGTGAGCCAATTTAGATCTGGTAACTCAAGTGTCGCAACGAAAGGCAACTGTCTATTGAGGTCAGGTTGAGAATATCTAGGGTAAGATGGGATTTCCTGGGCAATAGGCCTTTGCATACTAGTATAAGGCATCTGCTGCTAGTAACCTTGATATGGGTAAGTTTGTTGAGCAAATATGGTGCAAGGTTGTTGTTGAGCACCAGGATACATTTGCTGTTGTCCAAACCCAGTATAAGCTTGTTGACTAGGACCTAGATAAACTTGTTGTTGACCAAACCCAGCAAAGGTTTGTTGACCAAGTCCAGGATGAGGTTGGTATTAGTGGAATTGTTGCTATTAATATTAGGGCTGCCAAGGTTGTTGAAGCAACTATTGTTGTTGTTGATACAATGGTTGTTGATTTAACAGTTCTTTCCCACCAATGTAAGGTTGACTAGGTTATGAATACACTAAACCAGTGTAAGTCTGAGTCATTCCAGTAAACTGTAAACTAGCCTGGAGTTGTTGGACTCTAGACACAAGTGGTTGTTGTAAAACTGCTTGAGAAGTTTGGATCTGTACACTTGAAACTTGGGGGTCTAAGGTTCTGAGCTTGTGACTGCAGTAAGGTTGTAACAACAGGTGTTGTAAGTATGGATGAGACAAATTTCATATGTTGTGATGGATACACTAGCCTAGGTTGAACGAGAATTGTTGGCTGCCACTAACAGACAGTCATTCCAGGCTGACCTAAAGACGACGACATACCCACATATGGTTTCCCCCCAGAAAATGGAGGATAAGGAGAATGTGCATATTGTTCTCTGTATGGTGGTAGTCCAGTGTAAAGCGGATACATAGGATGGTAACCATATGAACCAGCTTGATATGAACTTGATGGGTTGAGCTGTTTAGTATCCATTAATGAGGAACCAGATAAAATTCCAGTAGAGGACATTGGTGAAGACCAATGGCTAGAAGCAACACCTGAGTGGGTTCCAGATAAAGATTAGTAACTCGATAGGATGGACGAAACACCATACAAGTGTTACTCAAGTGTCGTAGTAAACATCGAAGAGGTTGCGACATAAGATTCTACTGTAGCCGTAAAAGATGGTACAGTCTGGGATGTTGAATCTGCCATAGTCAAATGTCCAAATAAGTTTCCTAATGAATCAACGGGTGTCTGAAAGTAATTAGGATCAAAAGGAGCAGTAAAATGAGGAGTATGAGGATACAGATAAAGTCCAGTTCCAAAATGGAATGGAGTTCTGGGTGATTCTAACTCAGGTTCCTCTTCTATAGAAATCAAACTAGGTGGAGGAATTTCACCGTCAGGTCCGTAATAGATTTTTGGTATTTGTTGTTGAGGTAAAGAAGAAGTCTCGGCAATTACGGATGTCTGAGAATGTACCGGTCGATCTTATTCTGGTAAGGTTACAACTTCTGATTGTTCAACCTCAAGATCCAAATGTTTTGGTAAAAGAACAAGTTCAGGTTGGGCTTCGTGAACAACTTCTGGTTCAGAAGTAACTTCTAATTAAACAATGATAGGTTCATAATCAACTTCTGGTTGAAAAAATTTAGGTTCAGAAGTAACTTCTTGTTGAACAACTTCAGATTGAGAATCAACTTGTTGTTGAAAAACTTGGGTTACCATTTCACTAGATTCAGTTCTAGTTTCCTCAGTTAATTGTGGAGATTCCACTTTAGTAACATATGTATCAACAACTGTAGGAGTAACTGGGGTCATAGTACTTACCAGTATAGGTGTTTCTGTTAATTTAGATGAAGAACCAGAAGTTTGTGAAGTACTAGATCCAGTCAAATGAGACCACTTCGACTGGATAGGTGTAGCCTCGGGCGGTAAAGGCAGTTTACTCGCTGCTCTCCATGAACGACGGGGTAAGGGTTGATTTTCCTCCACTATTTCTGATTGATTTTATTACAAAAAAGAAATAAACAAAAAAGGGGTAAACTAGGCAAAAGGTTTACCAAGCAACTGTGAACTGCAGAATACCTCCTGGCGAACTGAGAAGTACGGGAAGGAAATCTCCCTGAATGCTGTGTTCAATGATTCACAGTGTACAAGGTGGCCGACTTGGTTACCTAAGGATGGATAGCAACCTAGTGTTGTCCTCCCATATATACCCGAAAGTATGTGGAGCCCCAATTTGTATTAGCGTTGTCTAATGCGAAACCGCAAAGTGAGAGCATTCCTTTATACCTTACGTACTGTAACACTGCCCTATATACCCGAAGGTACATGGACGAGCTAAGATATACTCATGTACGTGGAATGGGGTATCACACTCGGAATGTATTGCAGACAAGTTAGCGACAACTGCTATGTTTTACGATGCCGAAAAACGTCTCTAGCCTAGAACCTCTAAATGTTTTGTTTTAGGTGACAATGCTCCATTAGGTTAATTGATGTTAATTTTAAGTTGATCTCGATTAAGAATTTGCCTTTCAAGGTTCACTACGTGATGTATTTGAAATTCCTAGAATGCAACTAATATGATAAGTATTCTTTTCATTCAATTTATCAATGAAAACCTTAGCTAGTAGGGATAGAGCAATCAGATTCTTTTAATCAAAGAACAAAGAACACATCTAATGCAATTTCCCTAAACTATTCCTATGAGCACACACAAAATTTTTCAATGCAAAATGCAAGTTTTTCTTTTCAATTCCCTTAATGTTGTGATGAACAAAAGGAAACTAATGCACATACAATAAATCAATCTTTTTGCAAGAACGAAGACTTTACGACAGTTTCGATTCGAAAGAAATGAAGACATTTACAACACTTTCTTTTGAACAAAGATTAATTTACTATAAACTAACTTTAACAATGAATTGATAGTGATAAAGAAATCATTTAAGAAACACTAAACAATCAAGGCCAAAGTAGGGCTAGCAAAGGAAACACAAATTGATTTAAGAGATACAAGCATCATTGGTCTTTTAGCAAGCAGAAACATAAGTAAATTTTGGACAAAATCAAGTCAAAGTAGGCATTTTTGTCCTAAGGAGGATCAACGCAGCCTTGAATGGGAGACAATGCGCTTCAGAGCACTGTCCTCAAGCCAGGGGTGCTCTGCAATGCTCTGTCTCTAGACCAAACCTGCGCTGGTGCCAGAGAGGCCATCCTAGGGGTTTACAAGCACAATTTTCACCAAAAACTCTTCAAAAAGGCTGAAACAAGATCAATGGAGGAAAATAAAGTCTACTAGGGTGTAGTAGGATGAAGGTAAACTACCTGGAACGATGATCGTTCCCCAGTGGAGTCGCCAATTTGTTATGTGGAATTTTGCATCTACGGATAAACACAATTTCCCTAAATGGGTAGCTAAATCTAGAACAACAGATTTAAAGAGCTTAACCTTTTTCTATAGAAGATAAATAAGACAAGGGACCTACTTGTTATCTTTTGCTTTCCCTTTGTCTCCTTTGTTTGGCTCCCGTCGCTCCTTCTCGAACTTAATTCGCTCGACAAGTACCTGCAATCATGAACAAAAGAAAAAAACCAATCAAAGAAAGAGATCTATCTACGATAAGCAAATGGAATCGAAAGCATTTACACATATAATCATCATACATGAAGACAAGAATATGGGAAAAGGTGTAAATGACTTTATTAAGTAGAAGGAAGAATTACAACCATGAAGTCTGATCCATTGTCACTCTTCCAGCTTGGGTTCCAACCAACATCACATCAATAGCACAACACTTTGACAACATAAAATACTTGCTTACAATCTCAATCCTCACACCAACAATATCTCCTTACAAATTCTCAAAGTCCAGCCCCTAATCACTTAGATGAGTGCTCAATTTGTAGGAAAATGGAGGAGGTTTGGTCATAAATGAGGGTATTGAATGGACTTCCAAACTAAGAGTTAATTTCCATGGAGGAAGGGATGAGAGGATAGGAGGTTACTTAACTCATTCCCTATCCAATTTCGAGCTCATAAGAGGTGATAAGTGTGGGAATCTTCTAGATGGCTCCAGAAGATAAGGATATCCTTAGAACCCTATGATGATTTCGCTCAATCTTGCCCAGCGCAGGTCAAAGTGGGCCTAAGAGCTCTGGAAAGCACCCTGACATGGGCCTATCTGCACTGAAGCACACATACCCCTGACCAAGGCTACACTGGTCCCTCAAGGAGGCATTTTTGGAGGGCTTTAGGCCAAGAAACTCTCAAGGAAGGAGGCATTCAAAGTGATGACTTGTCTAGGGCATGTAGCAACTGAATTAGGGTTTGAATGATGGGAGTGATGTTCCCAAATGGATTTGTACCACATCTGCAACACTATTCTCCTTACCATTAATATAACTGATCTCGAAATCAAACTCACTGAGCATGGCCAACCATCTAGCTCACCTACAATTTAGATTAGGTTGGTCAAATAAGTATCTCAATCTACTGTGATCACTCATCAATACAAACCTCTTTCTAAGAAGATAGTGTTTCCACATCTTCAATGCATGAATGATCATTGCTAACTCAAGACCACATGTCACATATTTTTACTCGTGCTCATTTAATTTCCTTGATTCATAGCATACCACCTGTCCCTCCTACTTCAAGACTCCACCAAGTCCTCTCTTGCAAGCATCTGTACATACCACAAACTCTTTATCCAGATCTGCAATCTTTAGAACTGGATCATTTGTAAACAACTGCTTCAACTGCGCAAAACTTGCTGCACACTCTTCTGTCCATTCAAATTTCTTTCTCTTCCTATGCAATGATGTAATAGGATAGTAAACCCATGAGAATTTCCTATTGAACTTCATGGAATAACCTGCTAACCCCATGAATGATATGACCTCATCCACATTCCTAGGAGCTACCCTATGACTTCCTTGGAAGCAACATGTCATAAGTAATGTACCTCTGTATGAAAGAAATTTCACTTACTAAGCTTGACATACAACTGATGCTCTCTTAGCAACTTTAATACTACTGCTAAGTGTTTTGCATGCTCTTCCTCATGCTTAGAGTATATTAATATATCATCAACGAATACTATCACAAATTTGTCCAAGAAAGGACGCAACACCCTGTTCATTAAGCACATGAAAGTAGCTATAGCATTAGTGAAATCGAAAGGAACCATCATAAAATCATAATGCCCATACCCGGTCCAAAAAGTAGTCTTGCAGATATCCTCTTCTTTGATGCACACCTGATGATATCTTGATCAAAAATGAATCTTTGAGAACACTATTGCTCCCTTTAACTGATCAAACAAGTCATCAATCCTCGGCAATGGGTATATTTTCTTGATTGTCACCTTGTTCATCTACCTGCAATCAACACAAAATCTGAGAGTACCATCCTTCTTCTTTAGAAACAACACCAGTGCATGCCAAGGCAACACATTTTGTCTAATGTATCCATTGTCAAGCATTTCCTTCATCTGCAACTTCAATTCCACTATCTTTGGAGTGCTCATTCTGTAAGGTGTCTTTGATGCTGGTGTTACTTCTAGCACCAACTCAATATAAAAGTTAACTTCCCTATGGGGAGGAAACTTTGAAATATCTGCTGGAAATACATCCTCAAACTGGTGCAAGATAAGGTACCTCTTAAGGACTTCCACATCCTCAACATCCCTACCCTTGTCATTGGAAATATGAACTGCAAACATCACACACCCCTTCCTACAACCGTGCTTGGAATGCATAGATGTAAGCATTCTAACTGATGTAGGCTTCTTCTTACCTTGCAATATTCTCTTTTCCCCATTATCATCTAGGCACTCAATAGCCTTGTCATAATAATCCACCATAGTTCTGTGAAGATACAACCAATCCATACCTAGAAACATACTATATGATCCCAATGGAAGCACATTCAGATGCATTGATGTAGGAATACCATTCAACTCAAATTCACAAGCTCTTACCCAATGATGAACTCTTTTCTTGGTACATGTATCCAACTGCACCAACCAAGACTATGCATTCACTTCTTTTCTCAAACCACACTTATCCACCAGGTCAGGATTAACACAACGATAATTAGATCTAGGGTCAATAAAAATATAAACAACTCGATCACAGAGCTTTCCTTCCATCTCAATAATGGATGCCTGATGATCTTCCTGCTTGTTGTCCACAGAAACATAAATATGAGAATGCTATGGCCAACATCCCCGAATGTCTGCACCTCTTGAGCACTATAGATTTGAGGCCTGCCACCTTGGTACAATGGGAAATCCTTCTTGTGATGATATTTGCCACAAATTGAGCACTTGAACGGTCCCCTACCATCATATCTATTTTGTTGCTCTCCAGGTTGTGATCCATGTCCCTTCTCAACTGCATTAAATTTCTTGTAAGGAGCAACATTTTCTTTCCCACCTGCATCCATAGGTCTTCCCCGCTTCGGTGTCTACTTCCCTTTAAATTTCTCATTCCCCTTCAAATCATGCTTAGGCTCAACTTTACAAGAATGCTTAAGTTTCCTAACGGATTCCTCCAGCGACCGAGGCTCATCAAACTCAATCAGGTCTCTATATGCCATTGAAAGCCCACTGATGAACCTTTGAATCTTTTCTTTTTCATCCTTGAGGTAAGGCATATACCTCAATAGCTCCAGGAACTTGCTAGTATACTCATCATCTGTCATAGAACCCATATGAATCTCATAAAAATCCTTAGATCTGTCATCATAATACCTTTCACATAGGTACTTGTTCTTGAAGAGTCTCTCGAACTCATCCCAAATCAACTCTTCTTCTCAAATTCCTCTAAAATTCTTCACATCTTCCCACCTGTATATGCTTTCCCTTTAAAACTAAAGGTAGTTATTTTGGCTTTCATGTTCTCTGAATAGTTATGTAATCTAAAGAGTTTCTTCATCCCAAGAAACCATGCCTCTGCATCTTCCGACTTCTTTGTCTCTCCATCAAATGTAGGAGGCTTAACTTTCTTGAACTCCTCTAGAAAGTACTCACTCCTCCTATAAGGATGATGGCAGTGATGATGGTGATGATGTCCGCTAGATGAGGAACTAGAATGAAACCCATACATACCCGTCCTCCTGTCAGGTGTGCCCAATGATTTGCCACCTCTGGCTGTGTCCCCTCTATTTGACCTATATCCTAACTGAGACCTACTACCACATGCTCCATTAGTCTTCTCTTCTTATTCTTAACTAATCCTCAGTTGTCCTTGTATCTGCAAGTCTAACAAACTTTGAAGGATCACTTCATTGACCTCTGCCTACTTTTCCTCATCCCTTTCTACTCTTTCCTGAGCCTCAACTAACCTATTATTGTCTACCTTGCAACTTCTGATCTATGCCTTTAAACTCCTCAATGTATCTACTATATCACAAGAATACTCATCTCCTTGTTTCCCAACTGATCTGTAGGGATAGTCAAGTGAACTGTAGTCCACCATTTTTCATGTCATCTCTGATCCTCTTCTTCCCACAAATATGCCATGTTATATAAACCAAATAGATACCATAATCAAAATCACACCTCAATGATGTTCAGGGGAGACTTATCTCAACTGCAAAATTATTCCAAATTAGCACGATACATGTATATACATAATCATATCAATATATCAACATTATGCATGACAAAGCTAGCTGCTTATAATGACCTCATGCATGATAACCAAAACCATGACAATGCATGCATAAAAACATGCATCTATCCCATCCGGTCCAAGTTTTTGAACCATGTTCTAATACCAATATGTGGTACAGATATAACCCAAAGAGATGCAACCTGCTTTGATACCACCCTAAAACCACCCCTCCCACATTTATCCACTTTCACTAGCCTGCTAGGGTAAACATGAGCTGAGGGCTACTATGACATGACTCAACCTCCTAAGTGTAGTTAAAGAAGTAGAACCAACAAACTGAAACTTTACTGACCTTCCTTAAGAGTTACAGGACCCCAGGAGCTAAACAACCACTCTAGGTGCCCAAACCCTGAGCTAACTTGCCTTTTTTATGATATGGACTCCCATTCATTTGCATAACAAGGAAAGCCAGTGACTGCAACCCTCCAGTAACATGTATAACCTTTCCTCCTAGCGATTGCAATATAGATTTCCTAGTTATGAGCATGCAACGCTGGAATCTGAGCCACTTTTTAAGGGCTAGTCTCCAGACTTCTGCCTATAACTTGATAAGATGTTTGAGAACAATGAATGACACAAGGACAAATCCATTAAAATAAAACTTGATCAAGGACTTGAACTAACTAGGACTAACCATGATAGTCATTTTGTCAAACATATAGCGAACATGAAATCTACAAGTCATGAATGCATATATGAACATAGAGGTTTGAAACTTATCTAAGATTCACCAAGAATGTCTAATACCCTCTCTTAATAGCTGCAATAACATTTGTTATCTCATGCACTCATAAACCAACAAAATACATATCAATTCAGGAACAAGCGATAGCTAGAGTATATAACAGATCCATGCTTATAACCAACAAATAATCATCATAGTAACCATGAAATAACAACCAACAAATCACCATATTAACTAGTACAAATGCCTCATAGATTTACATAGAGAAATAACTCTCATTAAGTGATGCAAAGCCAACGAAGTTTGGGACTTCCATGTACCACCCGACCACAGATTGGGCTGAACCAAATCTTTCTTTCAACCAATCACCCTCACACCACATTCCAAGCATGAATGTGGGATTTCATGAGATAAACCAAGACATAAACAACCAAGGGAATCCAAAGGTTAAACCACCTCCACACTTACATTACCGTGATCGCATCTAAACTCATCCTGAGATCACAAAACCAAACCAAGCTTGGATTCCTCAAAATTTCTTCACCATCCCTTTATGAGTTTTCCTGTCTCCACCCACCTATTTAGGGATTCTCAAAGAAAACCATCTCCACCCCCAACCCTTGGGATTTTCTTGAGACCACCTCACCCAGATCCAAAAACTTCTATCAATCCAAAGCTCAACCAAGAATGAATCCCATCACACCATGGCTATCTGGAAATGGCAAGGCAAGGATGAAACCACTATCACCCTCAGAAAAACCCATGCCGATGACAAGAAGAGAACCAAATACACAAATGCATGTAACATGCATTAAAAAACTAGCTAGGAAATCACACATGCAACCTATTACCTGCAATTCCTCCTGCTAAAGCTGCTTGATCCAATCGTTCCTTGCTTGTCCTTTTCTCTCTTGCTTGCTTTCTCCTCCTCTCTCTCTGAAGCTAATTCCAAAGCCAAACTGAAAAAATGCCCCAAAGTGATACTCTGATGCCTTTTTATTATTGGTGCCTCTATTTTCTTCATTTTTCCTCCAATTTCCTCCTCATGCAATCTTGTGACCTTTCATCTCCCTTTTCTCCTATTTTCCTTTATTTTCATAAATAAATGCCAATAATTGCCACTTTGCCTTTCCACAGTCTTTGTCAATTCCTTTTCCAATTTCCTTAGGCATAATAAAAAACAAATGATGCCCACTAGGATGTTTTTGCCCAAAATTTAACTTGAAATAAGTATCCCATGACCTTGGTCTTATTTTTCCTTTATTAACTTTATTACATGAACTTTTAACATCGAGTTGTTACAAATAAGACATTGACTCTAAAAGGTGGGACCCTCTCTCTATCCATTCGATCTGGCCTTTCCCTTTCTTTTCTCTTTATCTTTTTTTTTTATTATAAAGAAAATGCATTAGAAATGTGGACCATTTAATTAGTTTATCTTATGAAATCTTCCAATTAAGTTGATAATCATAAGACATAACATAACCAAAGTATGATAATGAAAATCAATATGCAACCAACATGTATAAGATATATCCCAATTCTCAAATAAAATGTCATCATGAAAATCCCAAGACCCTTGTACTTCCCATGCTCCTTGCACCTCCTCCAATTATTCATGTCAAAGGTGGTACCATAATAATGTAAAGTGCAAGATAATATACATAAATAGTACCATAATATTCCCCTTCCAAAAATAAGTCATCATAAATATAAGTGCATCATCAAGGAGCCAATAAAAAAGTAACAAAAATTATAGTTGTATCAATAGTGTTGACATAAACATGCCAAATAATTTGTACCAAAATGTAATGTACTCCCAGTTCCAAGGCTAATCCCTTTGTCTATGAGAGTGAGTTGAATTTTCTTGTTGCTCCTCCTTTCATGGATGTGATGTCATAGAATGTGATGAACCATGGGAGGATCCAGATGGGATAGTTTGAGATTTTTTTTTTTTCTCATTGGCAGTAGGTAGAGGAATGACTGGTTGTTTTAATGATTGGCCAATTGGAGTGGCTAATATTGTTTGTTTTTTGGAAATTTGATGTGAAAAGGAATCGTGTTGATTAATAGGCATGGATGATTGGGGTGCAATAGGAGGAGTATGCGTTATTCAAGAGGTAGTAGATTGTAGACGCGACATATGTGTGTCAAGAGGAAGGTTGGGTGGAGAAACAACGAACCAACTTGCATCAAACGTAAAGGGTGTGCATAAATAGTAGGTCCCCAACCATCATTGTTTGGATTGACTAAAGGGGCATACATATGTGGAGGGACACGGATACCTATTGGTGGTTGAGGGAAATGTGGTTGTGGCAGTGGAGGTTGTACCTCAGGCTGGCCTTGAGGCTATCCCAATAAATTCACCACACATGTGCATAACAACTTCCTTAACTCCTAAGAATCAACATCAAAATGAATAGAAAATATTGGTATCCTTTCCCGTCTTACTCCTAAATATTAATTTATGTTCATTCCTCCACTTCCCTTGTCTCTTCCTCTATTTCTATTAAAAAAGATCATGCTGCAATATATTTATAAAATTACTTGAGGCAATGAAAAATAAGAACCATTCATTAACAAATACAAAGAGATATGAGTTTTAAACACCAAACGAGGAATGTAAATCAAATGAGGAAAGGGAGAAGGCATTGATATAACATTAAGATTCAAACAATTATCTACGTAACCAATACAATTCAAGAAGACGGATAGGGCATTGTTGTTCTGAAAAACATTTACATAGGCCGAATAACCTTTAGTGAATGTGCCCAATTTGATAGACTTGATACATTGACAATGTATAACCCCAAGTCGCATCATATAACGATTGAAAATATATGAAGAAAAGGACTAAAAATGAATAACGTGTAATGTTTTGACAAAAGCCCCTTTTGAAACGAAGTGAGTATGCAAAAATACCTAACGGTGAGGCAATACACAAGACTTTGTATAGACATGTGTGTGATGAATTTTGCAGGAGTGTTTCTGCAAATTTGAAACAATTTGAAGTTAATCAAATTGCATGAGATAATGGTATGATAATTTAGGTATTAATGACTTTACAGAATAAATGGAAGACGCCCTGCATGCAATCAACCATGGTTCTTTTCCCAAGGTCTTATGGCCTCAAGGGCTCCCCTAGTAGCACAACAAAAAGACTATTTTACATTAGGGTTTTCTAACTGTTCATCTAATAACAAACCCATCATTATCATAGTTAAAACATAATTAAAAGGGTCAACATATATTAAATGCATCATTGCCCTTTGTTAATATAGAATACCACAATGACTTTATTTGTAATCAATAAAATCTGAACATATCGAAAAAAATTTGCTTGACCAAGTTGTCCACAAAAGACTAACTTTTAGTTCTTGGCATTATTTTCCCGAGGACCAACCTCAAGGGTTTCATTCTTCTTGTACGCAGGATGAATGACTCGAGTGAAGCTAAAGGACTTGAAGTTTTATAATAAAGAAATTATGGAGGGTTTATTTCTTAAACTCTTGCCAAAACAAGAATCATAAACTGCATTTGATTGAAAACAAGTATTTCGTCACCACAAAAGAAACCACAACAGGGAGATAGGAAACATATAGGAAATGCCCAGAAGAACTTCGACATTGTTAACGAAATAGCTCAGTACAAACATACTTGGCAATCAAAGTGTTATGAGTAATGGCCAAGTTTGTAAGTAACATGCCAACTTCCTGTTCCTAGACTCTAGAAGTAGAGAAAAAGAAATTGTTCGATCAACAATCACCTGTAGATCAAAACAAATACAAATTAAGAGGAATGAAAATCATTTGAGGGTTTTGGAGTGACCAAAATCGAGGTGCCTGGCTCGAGGAAGTGGTGAGTTAATGCAGGAGTAGAGAGACAAGTGGCACGTTAATGGGTCCAAAGTTCAGTGTCATGCCGAATTTACGATCAAACAAGTGAGTGCTGATAGGGAAAACACCATGCAAAGACACATGATACATAGAGGATGAGTCATCATAATTAGTTGTGAGCCAAACCAATAAAAGAAATGGAGGAAATGCCAGGTAGGTGGTATTAATATACGAACATGCCATGTTACAATACACGGTCGCCAAGATGGGCTTGAAAAACTTTTGGGTGTGGGGCTTGATTGTCTTCTTTATTCAGGGTATCACCACATTGGACCCCAGTTCCTAACAAAGTGACAACACCATCCGTTTAATCTCCATCAGGGGTGTACAACTGGGGGGGGGGGGGGGAGACAACGGGGTTTGGGGGAAGCACCCCTAAAGCTAAAAATAGATGTAAAATTTCCTTATAAAATGTTGTAATTTCGTAGTCAATCTCGGTCTTTCAGTGGGCGTATGTTATGACTGTATATGTTATGTTTAATTTAGGGTTTTTTCCCTAGAAGACAACCCCTCAATTTATATGAGGGAATTACATTGTGGCTGTAGTATGTGTGTATTCTAAGCGAGAAAGAGAGAGGAGACTATGTGAGAGGAAAGAGGAAATAACATTAGATTTGTTGTAGGTTGTATCTCTTCATTTTACTGGATAATATAAAGTAAGGACTGGTTGTTTCTCTGTGGACATAGCCCAAATTGGGTGAACCACGTAGATATGTGTCTCTCTTGTTTTATGCATTTTCTGTGTTTGTGTTTCTGCAATATTTTATGTGTTCCATTGCTTGTAATATATAATTTTCTAACAAAAACATGTCAAATCTTTACAGGTATCCACCTTGTTAAATAACCCTATCATAACTGCATCACAACTGATCTTAGACTAAATCATGTTAATATTTTTCTGGTAGGATCCTGTTGTGACCACCAACAACCCCCCTCTTTGTTTGGTATTAGCAATAACACCAAGCAAATGGGGACCCTTAATAAAAAATCCAAAAAACATTTTATGAAAATTTTTGTATTCGACTCCTTAAAACTGTATCGTATCACGAGAAGAGAATAAAACATTTTCTTATGAGCATAATAAACTGCGAAGAAGCGACGCGAAATTCATCGCATCGCATACATTATGAAACGCTCTTAAATGAAAAATCTTAAGAAATCTCCGACGGTCGATATGCGACGTCGCATATCACAACATCGCGTAAGCAGCACACAATGATTGAATGACTAAGCGCGATCTGCGATGCCGCAATGCTGCGATCTGCGATGAATGCGATATGCGATAAATGTGATATGCGATAAATGCGATCATGAATTTCTGTGATGACACATCTTGACGACGCGATCCGCGATGCTGCAATGCGAGTTGCAGAAATCACCCATCGCAAATTTTCCTCGGCGCAGTATTCAAGGAAAGCTATCCGTAAACCAAAAATGGGTGCGCGCCTTAAAAGAAATTAATGAATGTACGCCAAAGTATTCAAGAAGGACAGTTTTGTGTTTTTTGAAGAGTCAGTTCGCTATGGGTGTCATGATTTCATACATTCATAAGAGCTTAAAGCTTTCATGTTAATCTTTATTATCATTACTCTTTTCCTTTGCGTAAACTGTAAGACAGGAAATAACATGAAGCAATGTGTAGGAAACATCTAAGGAAAAGGCGAAAGCGTCAATGCTCGAAGAACAAAGAAGAGATGCCTTCATAAACGGATGCCGCATGCAACAGGACCACAGATTCCAGAGTATCACTCAACAGATGTTGATGTCAATAGGCCATCCAACGCTCAGAGTCAAAAGCGCACAAAAGCAGCATGTTTACAAAAGATCCTGAAGCTTATGCCCGGTAAAGGAAAAAAGGCGCTAAAGAAGGAAAACGCACCAGAAAAGCCCGAAACAAAGAACGGAGGCAACATCGCTAAGAAAATTGTTCAGAGAGCAAAGTCCCTAACTTGTTCAGTCATTCGCAAGGCCGGAAACCGAAATAGCAAAAGCAGAATCAGTTTGAGAGAAATTTGGGTTATTACCAAGTATACACGTAGTGAATACACCCAGCCAGAGGAAGATTCTCGAAAATATCTTCTAGTTTACCAGAAAGTGGTGCCAGCGCTTGTTATTTCTATTTTCATAGCTCAAACGAAAGCAAAAGGCGACCAACCAACTCTTCCCAGGCGAATGTTGCATGCTTGCAGCACTAAGGAGCAAATACAGAAATGGTTAGGAATTAGATTCAATTTTTAGAAATAGTTTTGCTTTAGCATAAGGGCGGTCATTTAAAAACTGTATCCTAAATTTATGTAATTAAGTTAATTAGTTAGCAGTATTTAAACCCTTCTCAGGCATTTGGAGAAGGGTCCAGAAATTTGTCAAAAAACTTGTCCTCAAAACATGCACTTTTGCACCCTCGGAGGGGGTTTTGATGAATGGATGGATCAAGGTTTATTAATGTTTGCATTTGATATCTGCTACTGATGTTGCACTTCTATACTCTTAGTAGATGTTAGAGCAAGGAGAGATAAATCATTGTTGCTTGAAGCTTATGAGTGGAACCAGTCATAAATGGTACTTTTATCTCTTGACTGTTTCTGTTTATATTCTTAAAGTGATATACAGTTTTTAGTTGTTTATATGTTACTGCATGAATGTGTGAGTTACCATTTGGCACTTTTGTACGATGGAGTCATTTATTTATGTTTGATATATGAATAACTCATTATGCGATATGCTGTTCACAACTGTTTTGCCTAACTTTTTATGCAAAGTGGTTTATCTTAATTGATTTCTATTCTTATGATAGCTGAATGATCTTTATTACCAGTTATTGTTTGAAATCTCTTTAGATCGCATAATAGAAGAAATACACCCCGGGTTAGCATAGATTAGATGTGTTGTTTCTCATTAGATTACAATAGCATAGAGTTAGTTTAAAAGTTTGAATTAACTTAGCTTTAAGTACTCTTAGATCAGCATCATCCAACTCTGCACACACACACACACCCTTAAATTGGGAAACTGGTCCCATTATCCACAGTCGGACCCGCTATACCAAACGGATAAAGAGCTGCCAACCAAGGTCCGGACCGGGTGGGTATCCCCCTTGTTATCGACCTGATTTTCGGGGCTTCAACATATTTGGTGCTAGAAGGAGGGCCCGAACTATGAATGGCACCTAAATCAAAATCTAAATACCATTCTGAGAGTAAATCCCCCTCATCAACTCCCCCGACTTCCCCAATACGTTTAAATCTAGAGTCAGAAGTCACTCGAGTATTAACCGCTGCTACTTACCCTAATATTTCAGATCAATCTACCATTGAACCCCCTGAAGTTCAAACTCTGATTCGCAAACTCCAGGGATTTTCTATTTCTACACAGAGGTCTGATAAATCTCAAAGCAGCGTGACTTCGCAGTACAATCCTGCTCATCCCCTGACCAGATTAAAGAGTGAAAAATTTGGCATCTAGCCAATTGAATTCCCTCTCCCCACCAGGAAAAGAGCAAGGAAAACACCACAAGAGTTTGACAGTGAGACTCTTTCATCTACATCGTCCATTTCAACTCCCTCACCGTGAAGTCAGCCACCCACATCTTCATTCCAAACCACCCATCCATCTTCCACAACCCCTCTTCTTCAATAATCTAAGATCATAATATCTTCATCTTCCCAGCCTCAAGGATCATCCTCTGCACTTTCATTTACTAGCAGCTCAACGATGGCCCAGTCTCCATGGAACAATCCTGGGGCAGTTTTAATGCCTCCACCCTTGAGCCAAATACTGGCCCATCCTGAGAAATGGCTACCCAAATTCAATTCAGAAGCAGGCATGCTAGCTGAAGAGCACATTAACAATTTCATGCTTTCTGTCAATCTCAACAGAGTTACCAACGAGGATGCTGTTGTCCGGCTTTTTCCCTATACAATGCAAGGAACATCCAGGTCATGGTACTTTTCATTACCCTCCGGGTCTATCACAAGTTGGGACTTTTTTCAAAGTCAATTCCTTACCAAGTTTGTTGATGACAGATCAACAACAACGTTAATCAATGACCTATCCAATCTTAAAGCTGAGGCTAGAGAACCCATCAAAGATTTCAATTTACGGTTCAATAAGATCCTCAATAAAACTCCCACTGCTTCCCAACCCAGCGAAGAAGTACGATGTGAATGGTATATTACGGCCTTACCATCAAACTTATCAATCTTTGTGGATAGGACAAATAAAACAACCTTAGTTGAAAACCTGAAAGAGGCGATAGCAGTAGAGAAACGCGTAGTAGCCCTGGAAAAGAGATCTGCGATAGAGGAACGCAAATCTAAAAAAGTCACCTTCAAGGAAGACTCCAAGAAGAAACAAAAGAAAGACCCTTTCGATTTGGAAGGATTGCAAAAAGTATTAAAGACCATGTCCAATGAGATGATTGACATAAAAAAACAAGTAGCAGAAACTTCTTCAAAAAATCCCTACAGAGCTTTTAAAAGAGGCCCTTCAATGGATGTGAAACCACCCAATGCTATCTCAAATGTCGAATCCGAAGAAGAGGAAGAAGAAGAGAGTACCACTGAAGGGCAGACCGATGACGAAGAAGTTGTGGAACTACAAGGAATGTGGGATTTCATCCTCCCACAAGAAGAAGATCAAGAAGCATTTCCGGTTAGCACACGAAGCAAAAATCAACTTGATCCTTCCCAAACTACCCCTAAGCAGAAGGGCGCAAGCCCTGCAGCAAAAGATAAAGTCGCAACAAAGAAAACGACCGCTAAAGCGACTCAATCTAGCCCAGTCCAACCAGATCAAACAACTCCATCAAGAACACTGATAGTGTCGGATGAAATGGAATACAATATTATTGATGACATGAAAAAGACTAGGGCTAATATCACTCTTTATGAATTGAGAAAATTGAAACATCAACAGAGGATAATGATGAAAGAATTACATGCCGTGCCCACTATGTCTTTGCCTACAGCTGTAGCTTCCCACAACATGGGAAGACCTCCAGCCAACACGATCAATATGATTGATCCAAATGACATCGCCTTGATTGGAGGAAGATCAAGGTCTCACACTCCCCCTTTTCTTCTCACTTATGAAATTTTCAATAAAAATGTGCACAATTGTTTGGTAGATTCTGGTGCTTCAATGAATATTTTACCCAGATCAATATGTGCCAAGTTGAATTTTCAACCACAAAAATCCGCAATGCGCATAGTTCAACTTGATCGATCTCAAGTCGAAGTGATTGGTGAACTTAATCAAGTAACCATAAGATTGTCGTCCAACCCGAAGGTATGTCAGGTTATTGACATTCTAGTAGCTGATATCCCAGAATTCTATGGCTTGATTCTTAGCAGGGATTGGTCCGAAAAACTCCATGGATACTTCTCAACCGACTATTCGCACATGTGGTTACCCTACAATGGTAAACCGAATCAAATAAAGGTTGAACGAGAGTTACACCAGAAGTACATAGTAACAGAATTGGAGGGAGCACCCAGTGTGCATGATTAGACGGCTGGGGCGGATGGCTTTCGCTCCCCCCAGCCGAGTTCGAACCTTGCGGAGGTCTTCTCTTCGGCGATATGTGACGGCTTTGCCGTATCTGTCGGCTTCGGCCGTATTCTGCTTGGCTTCGGCCGTATTCTGTCTGGCTTCGGCCATATTGTAATTATGAGGGCTTCGGCCATATATGGATTTTCTCTCTGAAAAAAAAAAAAAAACAGAATTGGAGGGAGAAAATGAAGCAATAGCATATAACAACAGTATCATAGGCAATTACTCGGTAGATTCTTTCCTCGGCAATTTCAATGCTCATACATCACCTTACTTAGAAAATTCAGTTTTGTCCCAAGTCGAGAATTTTTCCCAAACTGATAATTCAAAGTGTGTTAATTTTTTAGATAAACCTGTACATACATCTTTGTTTTGGAAATTATATTTTGATGGCTCTAAATCTAACGAAGGAGAAGGAGCAAGATGCCTTCTGATTAGTCCAGAAGGAAATAAGACCATGCTTACGTGCAGACTTGAATTCGATTGCACAAACAATACAACGGAATATGAGGCCTTGGTGCAAGGCCTATACAAAGCAATCGGGTTGAACGTCAAGTATCTTCAAGTCTTCGGAGACTTTGAGATTGTCGTCAAACAGGTACGTAACACCATACATTGCCTATCAGGTCATTTGAAACACTATCAACCTTTAGTACAAGATCTGACTGAGCATTTCATAGCATTCAATATTTCGTCAATCCCAAGACTCCAAAACGCGAGCGCAGACCTTTTAGCTAATGTAGCCTCTAGACTTATTCCCTCCGAAGATTTTAGTCCAGATAAATTCTCAATAGAATTAATCTTTAGACCGTCCATCCCTGACAACATTACAAATTGGAGAGTATTCAATGACGATCCTGATATTGTAAATTTCCTCACTTCTGAAGGATCCTACTCCAATCAAATAATTGACGAAGACCATCACGATTGACAAATACAACAAGATAGCACTGATAATGCTATACCTAAATCGGTGGTTAAGTTGGAAGACTTATACGATTTGAAAAGTCGGTTTAAAGGTGTACCAATTCTAAGCTCTACAGTTCAACTCTGAACTACGAATTAGTAAACCTAAGAACCGATGATAAACCACAAAATGTTAATCTAAGCCACGACCTAGCCCATGAAGAAAAACTAGCGTATATTCGTCTTTTGAGACAATACAAAAATGTTTTTGCCTGGAATTACGATGAGCTGAAGACATACGGCACTTCTATCATTCAACATACTATCCCTATGATTGACAACGAAAAACCTGTCCAACAGAAACTCAGATAAATCCACCCCAATTTAGAAAATCAGATAAAAACTGAACTAAATAAGTTATTAAAAGCCAGAATAATTTTCCCCGTCAGACATTCCAAATGGGTCTCCAATATGGTACTCGTTAGAAAGAAAAACAGAGATATTAGAATCTGCATCGATTTTCGGAATCTCAACAAAGCCTGTCAAAAAGACAATTTTCCCCTCCCACCTATGGAGCAGATATTACAGGCAGTAGCAGGCTCAGAACTAATGTCTTTCTTGGATGGATTTTCAGGATACAATCAAGTGCTGGTACATCCCGATGATCAGTTAAAAACCACATTCCGAACTAAATGGGGCACATACGCATATCGGAAGATGCCATTTGGTTTGATCAATGCCGGCGCTACATTTCAGAGAGCCATGGACATCGCATTCAAGGGTTTAGTCAATAAATCTGTAGTAATTTATTTGGATGATATAACAGTGTACTCCAAGAAGCGAAGTGACCATCTCAAAGACTTGAAACAAATCTTTCAACGATGTTTAAGGTATGGGATTTCACTTAACCCAAAGAAATATTTTTTCGCATTAAGTGAAGGAAAACTTCTAGGATTCATAGTGTCAAAATCTGGTATTCACATTGAGCCTGACAGAATCAAAGAAATTTCTAAAATATCCCTACCTCATAATAAAAAATCCATGCAATCTTTCCTTGGTCAAATCAATTTTGTGAAGAGATTTGTCCCAGATTTTTCATGAATTGTTTCTCCTTTGCAAACCATGATTAAAAAGAATTCAAATTTTAAATGGGGTCAAGATGAGCATGAAGCATTCAACCTGATCAAACAAGCTATCATTAACGCTCCATCTTTAGCAACCCCGAGTTTTTCAGAATCTTTTATCTTATACACATTTGCCTCAGAGAAATCATATGTTGCGATTCTAACTCAAGCAAATCAAGAGAAAGCGGAAGCTCCAATCGCATTTTTTAGCTCGAATTTACAAGGTGCTGAACTCAACTATTCAGACGTGGAGAAACAGGCATATGCTATTTTCAAAGCGGTCAAATATTTCAGACCTTTCTTACTTAAAACCCATACTAAGGTCATAGTACCGTTTCCAGCGGTAAGAAATCTTCTAGTACAGGAGGACGTGGGTGAAAAAAGAGCAAATTGGATCACTGCCTTACAAGAATACAACCTTGAGATCAAACCAACAAGCATTGTAAGAGGTCAAGGCTTCTGCAAAATGTTGGCTGGAGCATCGCAAATTCTTGAAAATTCATCTGAAGAGGTACAAATGTATGAGGTAAGCCTAAACGATGCAGAATCATTATATGTTGACACCATTTATTATCTTAAGAACGGGTATGCTCCATCACACCTGGATCACACTAAGAAAAGAGCTCTGAGATTGAAAGCTAAACAATATCAGCTCATAAATGATGTTCTGTTTAAAAAGAATTACGATTCTATTCTTCTTAGGTGTCTTGAGAAAAATGAAGCCGAAAAGGTTTTGCAGGAACTCCACGATGGACCAGCAGGCGGACACTATGCTGGAGATGCTACTGCACATAAAATCTTACGTGCAGGATATTATTGGCCCACGCTGTTCAAAGACTCACACAGTTACGTGAGGAAATGTCAAGTCTGCCAAACTACTGCAGGGAGACAAAAGAAACCGTCCATGCCACTACAGCCGGTAAACATCGAGCAACCATTCAGTCAGTGGGGCTTGGACATAATAGGTGAGATCGTTCCTCACTCTTCTAAGCAGCATAGATACATCCTCACGGCAACAGATTATTTTACTAAATGGGTAGAAGCAGTTCCTCTCAAGACAACTAATTATGAAAACATCATTGAATTTATAGATCAATTTATAATCACTAGGTTTGGATTGCCAACGGCTTTAATGTTTGATAATGCCTCATACTTTTCTGGGAATGCAATGACTGAGTTTGCACTTAAAAGAGGGTTCAAACTGAAATATTCGGCCAACTACTATCCGCAAGGTAATGGATTGGCTGAGTCAACAAATAAAAACCTAATCAGGATTATTAAAAGAACAGTTGACCAGAACCAAAAGAATTGGCACAAAGCATTGGTAAATGCTTTATGGGAAGATAGAATAACGAAGAAATCTTCAATCGGCACTTCTCCCTTTAATTTAGTTTATGGGAAGGAAGTGGTTCTCCCAACTCACTTAGTGATCCCCTCCTTGTCTTTAGTACAATACATCGATGAAGTATCTACTTCCTCCTTACAATTAAGACAAATGGAAATAATTAAATTAGAAGAACGACGAGAACAAGCTAAGAAAACCCATGCTCATCACCAAGCGCTAATAAAATCCTCTTTTCATTCAAGCATAATGACCAGAATTTTTTTTCAGATGGGAGATCTAGTTTTGAAATGGGATAAGGCTCATGAAGAAAAGGGCAAACATACAAAATTTCAGAAGATGTGGCTTGGTCCTTTTCAGATTGTAGAAGTCATAGGCCCATCAACGTTTGTGTTGCAGGATTTAGCAGGTAGAAGGGATTCTTTGCCTGTTAATGGATAGATCCTTAAAATATATTTTCCATAGAAGATTATTCTTCTATTTTGTAGGATAGTTTTAGTTTTTCTTTTCTTCCTTATAAATAAAACCAGTTGTAGATGGTTACTATAGGGGTTCACGAAAAAGACACCAATTCTCTATCAGATTTTGATTTTTTTTTTCGCTTGTACAAATAGTAAAATTTTTCGAAAAATCTGATCTTTATTATTGACAGATAGAGTTAAAAAACTTTAGCCTAGATATGATACTAGTTTCAACTTCAAAAATTTGATGAAAGCAACCTTTGGCAAAAAATTGTTTTATATCAGCACAATGAAAGGTATCAATAATAAAATAAAGATTCTCTGTAAAACTGCTGTGTTCAAACTCTATTATTGTCGTCCATAGCTTTCTTAAGGAAAAACAATGATTTCCTCCCTGCTAAAGAAAATCACAGCATTCAGAGGAACAATCTGAGAAAACACTATATCTCAAAGAATAAGAGGTCTCATCACGAGCCGGATTATCATGATCACAGATATTATAACTTGCTGACTTTGCCAATACTGTCCACCAAAACAGGGCAATGACTCAAGATTGTTGCAATCAAAAGACAAGGGGTCTCATCACGAGCCAGCTTGTTCAACAAAAGTGTAAATCAAGTGAATGACTGTGTCATAATTTGGCCAACAAACCAAGACATTGTTCTTTAGAGAATAAAAAAAGGAAAAAGTGTCAAAATGGGTTTTTCTCTGAAAAGTTGTAAATAGCCTTAAGCAGGATAAAGGATCATTGCTGGGTAACAGGTAACCCTGTCGAGGCTATGGACGCCTGCTGGCAGCAGAGGCTCTACCTACGACAAATGAGCATATTTTAAAAGCCAGCACACAGAGAAGACCTTATTTTATCTTTAAAAGACCAAGTAATGGCTGATGTAAATACAAGGACAAAGCCTGAGGAAGCAAACAATTGGAATAGAAAAAGGTTGAAACAAAATATCATTGATAGGATAAGGCATAATGTACTCTATCTGTCCATAACAAAATTTAGACTTATGAAATTTTTTCTATTTTGGAAGTTAAAATTCAATAGAAAAGCAGAGATAACTGGTTCTTCCGAGTGAATCGCCATTGTTGTGACCACCAACAACCCCCCTCTTTGTTTGGTATTAGCAATAACACCAAGAAAATGGGGACCCTTAATAAAAAATCCAAAAAACATTTTATGAAAATTTTTGTATTCGACTCCTTAAAGCTGTATCGCATCGCGAGAAGAGAATAAAACATTTTCTTATGAGCACAATAAACTGCGAAGAAGCGACGCGAAATTCATCGCATCGCATACATTATGAAACACTCTTAAATGAAAAATCTTAAGAAATCTCCGATGGCCGATATGCGACGTCGCATATCGCAACATCGCGTAAGCAGCACACAATGATTGAATGACTAAGCGCGATCTGCGATGCCGCAATGCTGCGATCTGCGATGAACACGATATGCGATAAATGTGATCATGAATTTCTGCGATGACACATCTTGACGATGCGATCCGCGATGCTGCGATGCGAGTCGCAGAAATCACCCATCGCAAATTTTCCTCGGCGCAGTATTCAAGGAAAGCTAGCCGTAAACCAAAATTGGGCGCGCGCCTTAAAAGAAATTAATGAATGTACGCCAAAGTATTCAAGAAGGACAATTTTGTGTTTTTCGAAGAGTCAGTTCGCTATGGGTGTCATGATTTCATACATTCATAAGAGCTTAAAGCTTTCATGTCAATCTTTATTATCATTACTCTTTTCCTTTGCGTAAACTATAAGACAGGAAATAACATGAAGCAATGTGCAGGAAACATCTAAGGAAAAGGCGAAAGCGTCAATGCTCGGAGAACAGAGAAGAGATGCCTTCATAAACAGATGCCGCATGCAACAGGACCACAGATTCCAGAGTATCACTCAACAGATGCTGATGTCAATAGGCCATCCAACGCTCAGAGTCAAAAGCGCACAAAAGCAGCATGTTTACAAAAGATCCTGAAGCTTATGCCCGATAAAGGAAAAAAGGCGCTAAAGAAGGAAAACACACCAGAAAAGCCCGGAACAAAGAACGGAGGCAACATCGCTAAGAAAATTGTTCAGAGAGAAAAGTCCCTAACTTGTTCAGTCATTCGCAAGGCTGGAAACCGAAATAGCAAAAGCAGAATCAGTTTGAGAGAAATTTGGGTTATTACCAAGTATACACACAGTGAATACACCCAGCCAGAGGAAGATTCTCGAAAATATCTTCTAGTTTACTAGAAAGTGGTGCCAGCGCTTGTTATTTCTATTTTCATAGCTCAAACGAAAGCAGAAGGCGACCAACCGACTCTTCCCAGGCGAATGTTGCATGCTTGCAGCACTAAGGAGCAAATATAGAAATGGTTAGGAATTAGATTCAATTTTTAGAAATAGTTTTGCTTTAGCAGAAGGGCGGTCATTTAAAAACCGTATCCTAAATTTATGTAATTAAGTTAATTAGTTAGCAGTATTTAAACCCTTCTCAGGCATTTGGAGAAGGGTCCAGAAATTTGTCAAAAAACTTGTCCTCAGAACATGCACTTTTGCACCCTCGGAGGGGGTTTTGATGAATGGATGGATCAAGGTTTATTAATGTTTGCATTTGATATCTGCTACTGATGTTGCACTTCTGTACTCTTAGTAGATGTTAGAGCAAGGAGAGATAAATCATTGTTGCTTGAAGCTTATGAGTGGAACCAGTCATAAATGGTACTTTTATCTCTTGACTGTTTCTGTTTATATTCTTAAAGTGATATACATTTTTTAGTTGTTTATATGTTACTGCATGAATGTGTGAGTTACCATTTGGCACTTTTGTACGGTGGAGTCATTTATTTATGTTTGATATATGAATAACTCATTATGCGATATGTTGTTCACAACTGTTTTGCCTAACTTTTTATGCAAAGTGGTTTATCTTAATTGATTTCTATTCTTATGATAGCTGAATGATCTTTATTACCAGTTATTGTTTGAAATCTCTTTAGATCGCATAATAGAAGAAATACACCCCGGGTTAGCATAGATTAGATGTGTTGTTTCTCATTAGATTACAATAGCATAGAGTTAGTTTAAAAGTTTGAATTAAATTAGCTTTAAGTACTCTTAGATTAGCATCATCCAACTCTGCACACACACACACCCTTAAATTGGGAAACTGGTCCCATTATCCCCAATCGGACCTGCTATACCAAACGGATAAGGAGCTGCCAACCAAGGTCCGGACCAGGTGGGTATCCCCCTTGTTGTCGACCCGATTTTCGGGGCTTCAACAGATCCCAAATATTCATGTTTAGAATCCGATCATCGAGGTTTGGATATTGAAGTTTACATGCAAAATCATATTGGACCAATATTATGGGTTTGCAACATGTATCATATATCAAATGTCAAGCTTTGAAAACATATCACATATATACATATGCCTCAACCAAAGTTTCAGAAGCCATATTCTATGCCTAGTATATGCACACTTCATCCATCCATGGCCAACTCACACAAAACATTGCATGCTTGTTAGGGTGGTGCCCAAAATAACCACATAATGTATGTAAGAGGCAAACCTTTGATCTAAGCCCAGAGGTTTATAATATGAAACCAAAACATATATCTTTAACCCTTTTCAACATTGCACGCATATAATAATAACATGTGTTGCTTCAAATATATATGTATGTATTCGAGGAGTTGCCCATCTATTTTGAGAAGCATATGGTTTATTATTCCAAAAACTTATGGCCAAGAAATTTTCTCTTAAGAGGGGTCCTACTTACTAAGCCTCTTATCCATCATTCAATTTTATGATTAACACTAATTGAGGGGTAATTTGTTTTTAATGATATATATTTGCAATGGTTTGTAGGCTTTTTCTTTCGTTGACTAACGTCAAAACTGCCGACTCCATGGGGTGGCTTCCTTTAAGGCAAGCCCGAACTCAAAAATTTTGGTTACAATTGACATGATTTCATTGTTAAGGAGTAGGTTGCAGGTTATTATGGGGGAGGGAAGCAAGGGATGCAAGAAGTGGGGTGTTGAAAGCATGCCTTAAGGTGAATCAAGAAGTTAATTAGTAAGGTTTAAACAATACATGAATGACCCATATGGGAGCAGTGAGTTATATATCTCTTACTTCCTAAAAAAATATTACTATAGAAGAATATATCAGCTAGTAATTCACAAAAATATGTTACCATAAACATAGCACCTACCAAAGGATTTCTTGTTGTCCATAAATCTTAGGGAATGTGAAAATGAAATAATAGGTAAAGTAACAAACTACAATAGTGTGAAAGCAAGCCAAAATAAAAATGAATGAATAATATATCAAAAAGAAAAAGATTTTAAATAAAAAAAGAAACATAACAACATTCGAAATAACAAACAAAAAATTGGATGTTATGTACAAAAGTTTGGAAGGTGAGGTGATGACTGTGTCAATAGCTTTCTTCCACAAATGGCTGCAAATGAGAGCCATTAGTGGTGTATGGGAGAATTCAATTGTCTTGATCCTTAAGTAGGTAAGTGTTTGGTCCAACAATAACTGAGATCCTGAAAGTACTGATCCATAACTTTTGAAACTTATGATGTTTTCACTTATCTTCCCAGGTTGCATCCCACAAAAGAACCTTTTGATCAACAATGAATTTCACAGTCTTGGATTTCTTATCAAATTATTTCTTGATAGTTTTAATTTTGAGCTATATATTTTCTAGGGAATGAATTCGCTATTCTTTCAAAACTAGCAAAGCCAAAACTCTTTGAGGAATGTTATTTAGAGAAAGTTCTTCAACTTGAATGGTTAAGTGGATAAATAAGAGTTCCAATTTTGTAGGGAAAAATGCTTCCTTTCAATATACAAGTTGAAAGGGAGAGGCTCCCGTGCTAAACTTTACAATGGTGTGGTCTTCCCATAATGCAAACTTCAACAATGTGTTCCAGATTCTATGTTTGTCATTGGCTATATTTTTCAAGATTATTCTAAGATGCTTATTAGTGGATTCAGCTAGACCATTACCCTATGGGTAATATGTTGAAGAATGGAATGTTTGACATTGTACTAATTGAAAAATTGAGTGAAATGAGAAGATATGAAAGCATGTTCATTATCTGAAATTAATTCAAGATGCAACCCAATACACGAGAAAACGTTATTTTCTAAGAATTCGATTACTTACTCATTATGCATGTCCTTTAGAGGAATAACTTCCAACCACCTAGTGAAATAATCAGTGGCAGTTAATATGAAAATATGGCATGCAAATGAGGGAGGATTAATGGGCCCAATGAAATTCAAATCCCATTTAGCGAATGGGAATTTAGGAATTACAGTGCAAAGGGGGACAACATGGAATTTCTCTCTTCTAGCTGCTTGTTGACAATATTTGCAACTATGTATGTATTTATAGTAGTCAACAAAAATAATGGGCCAATAAAAACCAAATCTCATAATCTTACGAGTAGTGGCCTTGGCTGCGAAATGGCCTCCTATGTGAAAACCTCCCTGACTCGAACCATGAGAAGTTGATAACAACCTAGCAGCAGACTTATCATTGGCACATCTCAACAATTAGCAATTGTATGACATGGGATACAACATAGTATTTAGAATCAAATATTTAGAAGAGTCCAAACATAAACTTCTGTGTTAGAATTTATCTATATTTTTAGGAAATTTCTAGTTTTGAAGATAAAAAAATAAGATCACTATACCAGGGGTGGTCTACTACATTGATCAAGTGTTCATTGATTAAAAATAGGGTATATAGAGACTCATCATTGTCACTTGAAATAATTATCTTTGGATGTTGTGCTAAATGTATTGCCAAGTCACATCCCTTTATAGTTTTCAAAGTGGAGATCGTTAAACGATGTTCTTGTATCTTGGCTAGCTAGTGTGCGATTTTTCCGTAAAGTAAGGTTTTTGATAACAAAAATTTAACAACAGGTAAAAGGACTTTAACCTATGTATGTTTTCCAAGAATATAATGTCTAATTTTTTTGATTTCTTTGACTAAATAAAATGCATGTTTCTCAATTAAAGAGTTCTTGAATTCTTTATCATATATGCTCTAACTCATAAAAGCAATTGGTTGTTCTTTCCCTAGATCACTATTTTGCATAAGAATTCCAAATATAGCTCCTTAGCCGCATCATTATAAATAATGAATTCTTTTATGAAATCCAATTTGGCTAAAACAAAGACAAATAATGGCAGAAGTGTCCTCAAACACGTAATTTTATTAATCAGAAAAAAAATTACATATTTGATTTTGCAAGAGTTTACACCCGAACAACAAAACACTCTTGCAATGAGCTATTTATAAGCTCAATGTCCTAACTACCTCTAATTATGGATCACTTATTAAATAAAAAGTGTCCATTTACAATAAATGCTATTCAAAACAACTAGCTAACTAAACTCCTAAAATAGAGCCTAAGATACAACACATTTGGAGAGTCATATCTTGTTACAACAATATACTAATCCTAAATGTCTCCATTAAATATTTAAACATTTTAGAATAATAATTATTAATTTAATATCTTAAATTAATAATTATTTTATTCCAACTTTATAACCTATGATAATATTTTATTTTTGGATCATCTAACATTCCCCCCTATGATCCAAAGATACATTACAACAGATACCAAGTTCATCCTTGAACTTAGTAAATTTTATTCTGCCAAGTGGTTTCGTGAAAATGTCGGAGATCTGATCTTCGGAAGGACAATAAACTGGTTTGAGAACATCTTTGGCAATGAGAGATCTAATATGGTGATACTTGGTGTCCACATGCTTTGTCTTTGAATGAAAAACTAGGTTCTTGGAAATTTTGATGGCTGACTGGCTGTCAATGAATAATGATGTAGCTTCTGCCTAAGAAATGCTCAAGTCCTGCAAAATTCTGCGCAACCAAAAAATTTCACATGCTGCTTCCAATGCTGAAATGTACTATGCTTCTACTGAAGAAGTGGCCACTGTAGCTTGTTTCTTACAACTCCAAGATACTGCTGTTGACCCCATGTTCATTAAATAACCTGATGTTGATGCTTGATCATGAATACTTCTAGCAAAGTCGACATTGGAATATCCACCAAGTACAAAGTTTTTAGTCTTTGTGTAAAGAAGACCAAAATATTTTGTTCCTTGGATATATCAAAGAACTCTTTTGGCTGCATTCTAGTGGCTGTCTTGTGGTTCCTGTATAAAAGGTGAAAGAATACTGACTGCATAAGATATATTAGGGTGAGTATTTGTCAAATAAATCAAGCTTCCAATCAACTGTTTGTAAGTAGTACTGTCCACCATTCCCCCCCTTCAAATTTTGAAATTTTCAAGTTTTGCTCCATGGGGGTAAGAATGGGCTTGAAATCATGCATGCCAAATCATTGAAGAACCTCTGCTACATAATTACTCTGAGAAATGAAAATATGTTGTGGATGTTGGAAGACTTCAACTCCAAGATAGTAGTGAAGTAATCCCAAATCTGTCATCTTAAAACCTGCATGTAACTCCTTTTTCACCTGTGCAATATGATCATCATGGTTGCCAGTAATGATTAAATCATCTACATACATAAAAAGAATTACCAGATTCTTTCCCTGTTGTCGCACATACAAAGTATCATCAGATTCACTTCGTTGAAAACCAATATTCTTAAGGTATTCATCCATCTTTGCATACCAAGCTCGGGGTGTTTGTTTTAATCCATATAAAGCCTTGATCAATTTGCAGACTTTATGTTCTTGCCCTTCAATTTCAAATCTTGGTGGTTGTGTCATATATACTTCTTCCTGTAAATCCCCGTTGAGAAAAGAACTTTTCACATCCATTTGATGAACTTTCCATCCTTTCTGAGCGACCAATGCAAGTGTTAATTGGATGGTGTTCCATTTAGCTATCGGAGCAAACGTTTCCTCATAATCAATGCCTTCCTGCTGCACAAAACCTTTTGCGACAAGTCATGCTTTATACTTTTCAAGTTCTCCCTTTTGATTATACTTAATTCTGTAAACCCATTTGCATCCTACTGGTTTAACATTTTGTGGAAAATCAACAAGTTTCCAAGTGTTGTTATCAATTACTGCTTGATATTCTTCAACCATAGCCTGTTGCCATTCTTTATGTTTTACTGCTTCTTTGTATGTGGAAGGTTCAGTAAAATCATTTGCTATCAAGGAAAAATTGCCTTCACTTCTATGTGACCTTCTGGTGCCTGTTTTAATATGCTCATCAGGGTTTACATCTTTCAAAAGTTGAACTGCCCATTTTGGGAGTTGATGCTTAGTTGTTTGAGATTCTGAAAAGTCTCCATCATTGTAAAGAGGATTAATATAAACTGATGTTCTTTGTTCAGGTGAAGAGTCTAGAGAATCACAGTCAGAAGAACTGTTGCTGCTTGGAGATGCGGATGAACTGCTAGAAGACCTAGATGATGTTGTTGAAGTAGATGGACTGGATGACTCATCTTCAGAGGAAGGAAAATCAAGTTCATACCAATTTGGTGAAGTTGGTTGACTTTGCATTTTTCCTTTTCTTTTACTGCCCTTAGTTTCTAACTTTTGAAGAAGACTTTCAATTTCTTCAACACTCTTACTTGCTGTTTCATCAAAGATTACATCCCTACTCACAATAAATTTTCCATTGGTTAAAAGATGGTACCCTTTCTTCTCATCAGAATAGCCAATCATTATGCATTTTAAACTTCTTGAGTCAAGCTTAGTTTGTTTTTCTTTCGGAACTAAGGCATAACATACTGATCCAAAAACTTGAAGATGTTTAACTCGAGGTTTGAAACCAAACCAAGCTTCATAAGGTGTGATTCTGTCTAAAGAAGTAGTTGGAGATATGTTTCTTAAGTAGACAATTGTATGTATTGCTTCTGCCCAATATGTTGGACGTAACCTCTTGAAAGTTAACATGGATCTCGCCATTCCTAACAGGGTGCGATTCATTCTTTCGACTACTCCATTTTGATGTGGAGTGTAAACATTTGTAAGATGTTGTCTTATGCCATTTTCACTGCAATAAGTTTTGAATTCATTTGAAGTGAATTCTCCCCCATTATCTGTCTTGAGAGTACCTATCTTTTCTTTGACTTCATTTTCAACAAGTTGGCGAAAAATTTTAAACTTCTCAAATGCTTCTGACTTTTTCTTCAAGAAGTAAACCCAAGTCATTCTGCTGAAATCATCAATGACTAGTAAGAAATATTTACAACCACCAAAGGAATTTTGTAGTGGTCCACAAACATCACTGTGAACTAGTTGGAGCCACCTGTTTGCACGCCATGAGTTTGTTGGAAAACTTTCTCGACTTTGTTTGCCATAAATTCAAGCTTCACATTTTTCATTTTCCTTTTTGAAAGTTGGCAGTCCCTTAACCATCCCTTGTTTCTGCAATTGAGAAAGACTCTTAAAATTTAAATGTCCACATCTTACATGCCATAGTCTTACAAGTGAAATACATGTAGTCACTGCCCCTGTAAAATCAGAATGCCTTGGAATAACTATCCCTTTTGTCCGTACCAATTTTCCATATTCATAACCTGTCATGATAGTTTTCAAGCTCTGTTTGACTGAATTAATCTTGACTAAACCATCTTCCATAATCACCTGATGTCCTGCTTGTCGAATCGTGACTAAAGAGAGTAAATTTTTCTTAAAAGTTGGTACATACCATACATTGGAAATCATTTTTTCTCCAATCAGGGAAAATTTTAAGAACCCCCCCTAAATTTATAAATATAATAAATGGGCGAATCTCCATGGTATATAGGAAAAATGGAAGGCGATTTTATCAATAATATAATATGTATATATAATTTTTTGGCGAATCTCTCACCAGGCATGGCGAATAGTTTACTCAATTATAAAATCTTGTAATATCTTTGCGAGTCTTTCACTAAATAATAAAACTTTGTAAAGTCCTAGTGAATCTTAGCATAGGCTACATTCTGGTTTAATTCCCCCATTTAAATAGGCTACATTCGAAGTGAATACCATGGGTCAATACCATGTGCCATTTTGGTGAATACCATGGGTCAATACCATGTGCCATTTTTGTTTTTATTAATTCTAATAGTAGGGTTAATAATGGTTTTTTGCATGGTATTAATAACAATCTAGTCCATGGTATTTGTCCCATAGTATTTTGGCCATAGGTTTCACCTAAATATAACCCATTTTTTGAGTGTTCTTAAATATAAGGTGACTTATGGAGTAAATATAAAAAAATGTTTTATTTGTTTACCATACCTCTCGTTTATTTATATTTTTATTAATTTACCATACCTCTTTTACAAATATGGTATTTGGCCCATAGGATTCACTTAAATAAAACCTCTTTCTTGAGCCTTCATAAATAGAACGAGGGTTATGAACTAAATATAAAAAGAGGTTTTATTTATTTACGATACGTCTAGTTTATTTATATTTTTATTTATTTACCATACCTTTTGAGTAAGTATAAAAAGACGTTTTATTTATTTACCATACCTCCACTTTACTTATATTTTTATTTGTTTACACCCTTACATGTATATAAGGTGACTTATGGAGTAAATATAAAAAATGTTTTATTTATTTACCATACCTCCACTTTACTTATATTTTTATTTGTTTACACCCTTACATGTATATAAGGTGACTTATGGAGTAAATATAAAAAATGTTTTATTTATTTACCATAGCTCTCATTTATTTATATTTTTATTAACTTACCATACCTCTTTTATAAATATGGTATTTGGCCCATAGGATTCACTTAAATAAAACCTGTTCTTGAAAATGGGCGAATGGATTCACTTAAATAAAACCTATTCTTGAAAATGGGCGAATGGAAGGTTGTATGTCCTAATTTCAAGGGCTAAATTTACCTTTTTTACCCTCTCCCTTAAAATAAGGTGGGCTATTTGAGGTGATTTGTAAAAATGTACTATGATACAAAATATTCGCCCACTAAAAATTTAAAACCCCTTAATTTCGCCAAAGGGCGAACATTCGCCCCTAAAATTATCCTTGTCTCCAATGCCAGGGAGAAAAACTTTAACTGCTCCTTTTCCATAAGGAGTATGTTTTGTATCATCTGTAAGAAAAATGGAATTAAGTTGGCAATCATGAAAATTCCAAAAAAAATCACATCGAGAAGTCATGTGCTGAGTTTCCCCTGAATCCAAGATTCGCGCATCTGCATAATTACTTCTAAGACGGCATGAAAGTTGTAATGCTACCGAGGAAGTAAAAACATATTCTGAGTTATCATCATCTTGATCATTTGCAAATTGCGTTGAGTGCTGCTGAAAATTGGGAATTTTATTAAAAGAATTTCGATAATCTTCAGCATAATGGCCAACTTTGTTACATCTTCGACACACAATTTGACTTAAGTCTCTTCCTCTTCCTGAAGATTATCCTCTTCCTCTGCTTTGACTTCTATTTTGAGATTGTCATCTACCTTGATTATTATTTCCTTGTCCTTGAAAATTGCCTCTTCCTTGGTTGTTTCCTCTACCTTGAAAATTACTCCTTCCTAAACTGTTGCCTCTATTAAAGTTATTTCCTCTGCTTTGGCTTCGACCTCGACTTTGTACATTATGTGCTGCTTGATTCTGATTGAAATTCCCTCTGCCTCTGCCTCAAGAACTGTCAGCTGATGATTTACTAGTGCTGGCCTCTGTGAAAAAAACATCTTCACCAACTTTCTTCTTCTTCCCAAAGGTTTTATCATGTTGGGTCAACATTTCACAGAGCTCATCAAACTTTAGTTTCTCTAATTTCCCAGTTAATTGTAGAGTCTCCAAAAAATGTGTGTAGGAAGAAGGAAGTCCAGCAATTACAATTGTGACCATAAAGCTATCATCTATTGCTGGAAAACCAGCATTAATGATTTCCTGCCTAATATTCTTAAGTCTTGAGATATATTCAAGAACATCACCTCCTTCAGTTAATTTTTGTTGCAACAATTTTAATTGTAGATCAAATTTCTTTGATTCAGGCTGAGTATCAAAGAGGTATTTAAAAGTTTTCAAAGCAGACCATGCATCTGTAACATTTTCTATATGGACATACATTTCATCATTGACAGAAGATTTAATAAGAGCTAAGGCTTTGGCATTCTTAACTTCCCATTTTGCTAGTGTAGCTGCATCTGTGGGTTTATTTGGCTTAATATCACCATCATATTTACCTTACCATAATTCATTGTAAATGATAGTTCTTTCGATGAGGTGGTGCCATGTTTTATAGGATTTTGTACCTTCAATTTTGTTGGAATCAGAGAACAAATTAATTAACTTGGACATTGTAGTGTTGAAGCCTTGCACCAAGAATCAGACTCAGAAGAAAAAAATATCAATATGGGCAACACAACACGCAACACACTACACAAAAAAAAGATCTATTGGGGCTTGGCCTTGACCTCGTATAGTCGTTGAAGCAGGAGAAAAATGACTAAGCTTTGCACTTGGCTCTAGTCAATTTCTCAAATATTTACAAGGTAACTTTCAAAATTTGACTTTTACAATGATGCTCTTGCAAAAACTGGTAAAAAATATGTTACCCCCCCTCAAAGTAAAATTACTTTGAGTTACAATGCCACACTTATCTCTCCAAAAATAAATTACAAATAAAATCTCCTTATTACTCCAAAAAATTTACTGCCCTAAACATTTACAAATAACCCCTCACACCTTATTTCTCCAAAAATATTATTTTACAAATAATAGAAAATTCCTTATCTCTCCAAATTACAAATTACAAACTATATATATAAAAAAACTTTATCTCTCCAAATTACAAACTATAAAAAAAACCTTATTTCTCGAAATTACAAATTATAAAAAAAACCTTATTTCTCCAAATTACAACTATAAAAAAACCTTATTTCTCCAAATTACAAACTATAAAAAAAACTTTATGATTCACCTTATCCCTCCATATTTTCTTTAAAACTCCCATTAAAAAACATAAGTGAATTTTACGTGAACTTTAAAGCATACATCATGCTTTTTTAAAAAACCACATCCTTTGACCATTTAAAATAACTCACGGTGCATGCTTTTAGCAATCCACGCTGGCTCATGCTGGCTGGCTTCTTGCTACTGATTTTACTTTCCAACGCTTTTGCTTCAACACTTCTCTTTGTCCGACTGTCTTTTTGTTTATCCACACAGGTAATCTTCACTAATTCAACCTTAAACTTCCAAATAATTTTTTTTTAAGTCGCTGAATATTTTTTAGGCTGTCCTCCACGTTGGTAACACAAAGTGCTGCCTAGCTTTGCGATTGGTTGGAGAAGATAGTTTCGGAATATGAATCTATTCATGATCGCCGTTTGAAGGAGGATGTTATTTTAGTTAAACGTAAGGCTGCTGCCAGCTATGTAGAGAATATGGAAAACGATGTCCACAATGGCTACAATTTTGGAGATATACAAGAATCAAATATGGTAGAGGAATTGCGGGAAAAGAACAGTCTTTTGAGACAACACATTGAACAGCTTGAAAGCAGTGAAATGGTCAGGGCACAACAAAAAAAATGATGGGCCGTTATTTTGTTGAGTACGTTGGCTTCACGGACGAGAGCAAGAGGGCTGTCCCAATTGCACGAGGAGAGATTAAATGTCACAGGTTCTGCTTTCAGAACTGAAGTGATTCACATTGTTTGCTTGAGATCTTTGGGGCCGAAAATGGCGGGTTCTCTGGCTCTGTCTATAGTCATTATTATCTGCGTTTGCAAATATTCCGCCACAGTCACAGGGCGACAAATTCCTTGGAGTAATCAGGAGCCAAAGGCCTGGAGCGTATTGTACAACAATTCTAATTATGGAAAGTCTCAGCTTAACAATGGAGTCGACCAAACCTTGCAGATGCGATGGAGAATTGATTCTTTGATCTCATTTTGGGGTGGATGAAGTGGCATAATAAAAAAAATTTAAGAAACAGAGGCAGATTTTTTTTAATAATAATAAAAAATGATTTTCAGATTTAACAAATCTAAAATCAATAATAAAATTTCTTTTCCTTCAAAAAAATTGGACAATTTCCATACCAATCATTTGCTAGTCATTTGAATAGATTTTTCCAGGACTTTGTTGAGCTGAAATCTCCTCCTCACATCCACTGCAGCATTACTGGAGCTCTGATACCACAATAATGGCAGAAGTGTCCTCAGACACGTAATTTTATTAATCAGAAAAAAAAATTACATATTTGATTTTGCAAGAGTTGACACCCGAACAACAAAACACTCTTGCAATGAGCTATTTATAAGCTCAATGTCCTAACTACCTCTAATTATGGATCACTTACTAAATAACAAGTGTCCATTTACAATAAATGCTATTCAAAACAACTAGCTAACTAAACTGCTAAAATAGAGCCTAAGATACAACACATTTGGAGAGTCATATCTTGTTACAACAATATACTAATCCTAAATGTCTCCATTAAATATTTAAACGTTCTAGAATAATAATAATTAATTTAATATCTTAAATTAATAATTATTTTATTCCAACTATATAACCTATGATAATATTTTATTTTTGGATCATATAACAACAAATCCAATGGTTTTCTTAGTATTAGCAAAATCCTGCTGAGTGGAATTGTCCCACATAAACTCATGATTTTTCTTAGTTATATTATGGATAGGTTTAACAATATTATAAAAATATTTATGAAACTTCATATGAAGTTAATCTTACCCATGAGAGATTGAATCTATTTTTTGGAGTTTGGAGGAGGAAGATTCCTAATTGCAGCAATTCGGTCAAGCTCAATGTTGATACCTACTTATGAGACGATATGTCCCAATAGCTTACCAATTGTAACACAAAAGACAACTTTCTTAGGGTTAAGCGAAATGCAAAATCGTCTACATCATAGGAGGATGCGTCTAAGATGATCAAATTGATCAATTCAATATTTGGAATAAACAATCATGTCATCGAGATAGATTTGGATGATCTTCTCGATGAGGTCATCAAAACCCAATTCTATGGCTCTCTAAAAGGTGGCACTTGCATTAATTAAGCTAAGTGGCATATGCTCATAAGAAAAGGTACCCCAATAAGTGGTGAAGGTGGTTTTACATTTATCAACTTTTTTAGGTGAATCTTGTTATAACCAGAGAAACCATCCAAACATGACATCGTTTGAGATCCTGCAACTCGTTGTAAGATCTGATCCATGTTAGGTAAGAGAAAGTTATCCTTAACTCTAGCTTTATTCAAAGATCTATAATCAATGCAAGGACAATATCCCATTTTTTTCCTAACTAGGACCAAATTTACTACCCATTCAAAATACTTCACAGGGAAGATCATACGAGCGTTAATAATTTTTTCTATCTCTTTACAGATAGTTGCTTTAAGAGCTAGATTGACAGGTCTTTATCTTTGTCTTACAGGCTTCACATCTGGTTTAATTGGAATAAAATGTTGTATAATACCAGGATCAAAACCATAAAGATCCTTGTATGACGATGCGACGTCAAAGAATTCCTTAAAAAGGGTGACACACTTTTCTTTTTCTTCTTCTGAACATTGGGATCCAAGTTGTAATATCTTAGGATCATCATGAGTATCGATATTAATTGGAATAGTTTCGCCAAGTATCCTCTTCTACTCCTCTATATGATTATTTTTTTATGTGGGGATATCACTAGGGGAGAATGAATTTTCTAGAGGAGAGAGAGCTGAGGGATATTTGTTGTCATTTAAAGAAATAATTTGATCATCATTGGCCAGTTGATTATGAAGGAATGCCCATATGCTCTCATCATCTCGGAAGACTTGCTAGTATTCTTCATTTTTTGGAGGATGAGGCCTATATAAAGATTGAAAAATGTAATCAGGCTTGTTGGGGATGGTTTTTCTTGCGATACTCAAAGCATAGGAGTCTAATCGGTCAACCAAAGCATTAAATTCTCTACGAACATGCATAATGTTAAAAACATCTAATAGGGAAATAATTTCCTAGACCACTTGAGTATAGTGCTTGATGATCTTGTTATTAGGAGATTATATTTTCTTGACAAGGTTAATAGCAAGTTCAAAATCGCCATAAGCAGTTAGGAATTTACATCCCAAGGTAAGAGTCTGCTCAATCCCAAGAAGAAGGGCTTCAAAATTAGAAGCATTTTTAGTTCAATCGTATTCAAGTCTGTAGGCATGTTGGTATAATTTTCCTTGAGGTGAATACAAAAGGATGCCTTCACTATTAACTTTAGGGGATGAAGCACCATCAAAATAGAAATACCAAGGTTGATCATCAAATTGAGGCTCTGAAGGGAGTGGGATATCATATTCTATAAAAATAGAGTAGACACCCATCTCTTGTTCAATGTAATTAACATATGGTTGAGGTAACCCTTCAATGATGGGAGAGATATGCCCTTCCTTGAATACAATGGTGTTTTTGGCATTTTTGGGGATGGCCATATGTGTCATGTCAAGTGATAGATATACACCAGTTCGGGCTTGCCAATCTCTACTGAGTATGAGTGAATAATTTGAGATTGAAATATCAATTACTTATATGTTATAGTTAGTTTTGATTTCAAGAAGGGCATAAACAACTAGGGTGACATATTTTATAGTACTGACATATTCTTGCCAAGTGTTTAAGCCTATTATTTTTCTAGAAGTATCATCAATGCATTGTAAACCAATTTCTTTCATGATGATTTTAGGCATAACATTTGGCATAGATCCCCCGTCTATGAAACAAAACTGTGCAATTTTGTCATAAATTTCCATTGACACGTAGAAAGGAGGAGTCCCGTGTTAGGTCCCCATAATACTAGTGTAGCCTTCTTATTATTATTGTTAGTGTAGCCCCCTTATTGTTATTGTTGTGCCCATGTAGCCCCCATATTATTATTGTTGTGCCCCATAGAAGCCCACTATTGTTATTGTTGTTCCCTTACATTAATATTGTTACATAGTCTCTCATTATATTGTGACCCCTTAGACTCCTATATATATTAAGGAGGCCTTATCATTTGTATCATCCAAGAATTGTCCATTTATGTGATGTAAAGGAGGTTGTCCCCTTGAAGAGGCTAATTTTCAAGTCGTTGATCTATCTTTTCTTATGTTTTCTGATCTAGTTGCATAGCATTTGGTATCAAAGTTTTAACATTTAGTATGGATCAATTTCAGAGTGTCTCATTAAGTGGAAGAACTTACCTGCTGAAGATTCCACATGGGAGGATGAGAATTTTATATAGAATCATCCACAACTACTCAAGCATTGAGGACACCACTTTTTTTAAGGAGAGGAGCATGTTAGGTCCCTATAATACTAGTGTATACTTCTTATTGTTATTGTTAGTTTAGCCCCCTTTTTGTTATTATTGTGCCCCATAGAAACCCATTATTGTTATTGTTCTGACCTTACATTATAATTGTTATGTAGGCTTTGATTATATTGTGACCTCTTAGATTCCTATATATACCAAGGAGGTCTTGTCATTTGTATCATCCAAGACTTTTTCATTTATGTGATGTAAAGGAGGTTGTCTCCTCGAAGAGGCTAATTTTCAAGTCATTGATCTATATTTTCTTGTATTTTGTGATATGGTTGCATAACATCTTGAAAGGAGTAGAGGGGTTATTAGTGGCAAAAGCATTTTCTTGATTGGGTTCCTGAGATTGAACCTCTAGATAATTGATTGGGGAAGGGATTTTCCCTTTAAGGAATTATTTTAGATGTTTTTTTTGCTCAGGGATTGTTGCCATGCCAAGAAATGAAACATTAAATTTAATGTTGGCCATATGAGTAAGAATATTGAAACTAGGAAATAAAGTAGAGGAATAGGAGGGAGAAGAATGCACATTTGGTTAGAAGCGAAACTATTCAAAAATGAACGATTACAAACATGATCCAAGGACCTTTTGTTAGAATGTTGTTTAGCATATTGTTCTTTAGTTGTTCGGGATTTATGTGAATTTATTGTTTCAACAACTAGAACATCATCCTCATCTTCCCAATTGATGAGCCCCGAAAATGGGTAACTACATGGGCTCATTTTGCCTCTTATTTCGATTTAATCCACCATTCTCAGTAGTTTTGTGCATGTTTTTGAATATATTTATGTCAATAGAGTGAATTGGGGTAGTCACTTTGCCATGTAGTCTAATAAGTGTTTACTGCAGATTTTTTGGACAATTTTGGACAAGGACCAGGAATTTATGAGCAAAATGGCAGCGAAACTCGAGGAAACAGGGAAGAGGACTTGTAGAAGGGGTGTCTCCTTCATTAATGATCCCTTTCCTCGAATCCTCCATCAGCAACTAGGAGTACAAAGGCCCACATTGATGATTCCAAGGGGCAGCTGAGCAAGTCAAGTAGGACTATTGTTATCTTCAGTTCTAGAAAGTCGAGTTCCTTAATTTTATGAGGATTGTTGGGAGTCCCCACTTTTATAAATAAGAAGGCTTCGAGCCTCAGTAGGTTAGCCAGTTCTTAGTATATTTTCGCACTTTTTTGCAGCCTTGTACTCAGCTCATTTTTCGAGCTCTTTTTGAGAACAATTTATGTAATGTAACTGCTATTTTTGATAATGAAGATGAACCAAGTTTTGAGCCAGCATTGATCTTTTCCAGAGGGCTGAAGCTGTTGGGTTAGGGTCCAACCCAAGCTGCCCAACCCCTCCTTTGTGTATTTATATGTTTTTTCTTTCATTCATGAGATAATTTCTGTTGTTTAGGTTCATCTTGCTTTGTTAAATTAGGTTGCCTTTGATGGTTAGAATAGTTGTTTTGGTTCAAGTTGCTTAAGTAAGTTGTTGCAGTGATAGAAAAAGATCCAAAAAGGCCAACAACAGGTCTTGATCTCCTTTCTCCCTTCTTGGGACCATGATTTGAGGTCAAGGCACTACTGCTACCACCAAAAACACAAATTTTTCTCTTCCATGCAACTACTAGTGTGATCCTTTGATTTGGAAAAGTTGATATTGGTTTAGATTTAATGGCTTAGATCATTCCATGTCCTTTTACCATATTTCTCTCATATAATTTTCTGTTCATAGGATACTGCTCAACATTTTCTGGTTTTAGGTCAGAAATTGGGTTAAGTTAGACAAAACTATGTTTTTAGTTCTTTCTATGGCCAGTTTTGCTAAGTGAATGGGCAAATCTCTTGTAGGAAATCTCAGCTCACCATCCCTCCATCAAACAGCCAACACCAACTCACTTCTCCTAGATTTCCCAAATCATTCGCCACATTTCGCCAATCTGCCCTAATTTCTGCATTTTTTCCATAAAGTTGCTTTCTTGCCAATGGAACAAATCCAACCATCTCATTCATCCCTAACCATCCTTGTCAAGTTCTAGACATCTCGACACCTTCATCCAGCCGTAATTTCCATCTTCCCATCATTTTTGAACGTTCAAACCTCCAAAAACCACTTTCGGCCTCCTCTTGTAGATCCTCCAGTAGAACCTCCTGTAGATCCCCTGTAGCCTCTTGTAGAATTTCCTGTGAGTGATTTTTTGAAGCCTGATCGTAATGGAAGTCTTTAGGAGGGTACTAGGGGCTTCTTAGGACCTCTCCACACCTTCCTCACATTCTGTAAAAGCCAACTCCATCTTCCTTTGCCACCAAACCGCTGCACAGTCACAACCAGTCAAATCACAATCATAATAATTCCACATGAAAATACTCAAAAGTACAAAAAGATGATTTCTTCTCATTTCTCTTCAGAAGTAGCTTGAATAAATTCAATTTACCTTTTCAGCAGTCAATGGCACTCATTTCATTAGCTTCCATCTCTTTTCTTGCAAAAGTAGGGTTAATGGGTAAACTAGGGTTTGCGTTCCATTTCGTCTTTCTTTCTCTTTCTGCAAGTAGAATAGCCCTTGTAGAGTTAGCTTTCTTCCAGCATAGTTAAAGCTTCTTCTGAGAACTCATAGAAGTTGGCTTAATCTCCTAACGAACTTGCGCTAGCTGATCAAGTGACAGCCTGCAGTAAGAGCTAGTACTTGTGCATACATCATTGTCGCTTCCAAGTTTGTTACGAACTACTGGGTTGATAAATGTAAAGAAGGAAGCCCCAAGAGTTGCAAAATTATTGCTGGAATACTGGAGCTCACCACCAATCTAGATTAGCCATAGTAGGGTCGTGTTTCTTACCGAAGGTCATACCCTAGAAGCTTTACGAATTTGAAATTTTTTACCATCATGATACTCTTCGCAAAAGTCACACCATGGGCAAGAGAGGAGAGAAGTAGGTTGATAGACTTGTTGAGATACATGAGAATGCCTAATGGTGGAGGTTTCAGTTTGTGAGTTTAATCTACATACATATGAAATCAACCTATTATTCATGTCTTGATTAGTTGTAAGACTATGGTCATATCACTTTGACTAGTTTGACTTTCAAGAGGAACACCCATTCTCCAAAGTTGTTCTTCATATTCTTGATAGGTTTGAAAGATAGATTCTAGGCTAGTGGCATTCTTTTCTTCAAGCTCCTAACAATAAAGGGGAGGTAATGCACGATAATAGTGCATCATGGCAGCTAGATTTTGGGGATGAATGATCTCATGAATATGCTTATAGAGATTAGTAAAACGCAGGTTAAAATTCTTAATGTTCTCCCCTTTTGGGAAGAAACATTATTATAATCATGTAATAAGTCAATAATACTTTGAGGTTTGCCCTAAGTAGACTTAAAAGAATAAAATAGTTCACCCCAGGTGTTAAAATCATTTGAATATAATTCAAAGAAATCACCAACAACCTTACCAATTAAATAATCAACAATAAACCACATACAAGTATCATTATCATTTTCCCCAATATTGTGGCAAGCATTCGAGAAAACGATTAAGTGTTCATTGGTGGTGATTGTACAATCCACAAAAAACTTGGGTAGATTATCTTTAAACTTAGGGAGAGGTGCATTTTTGGGTGCAAGATTCAACAGGGATTGGATATGCTAGGGAGTGGTATTAGTGTCTTCTTCGAACTGAAAGAACCCAAATTTCCTAATGACTTTAACAAGTTTAGTGTTTGATTGTTGTGGATTAAAATATTAATAAATAGAACCAATCGAAATTGATGGAGTTGCTATCGAACCATAACCAGAAGAAGATGAACCAAAAGAGGTGGAGCCTTGGGTAGAACTTGAAGGCTAGCTCTATATTCTAGACATGATTCTTCTAGCAAGTGAAGTGGTTCGAGACGAACTGGAAAGACTTTGGAGAAACCTTTGGCAAGCTTCTACATTTAATTTAACTCTACGACATTGGATTTTTTTGATAGGATTGTATTTAAGACTATCGCCTCTAAGATGCCAGGAACTTCGTGTTGAAAAATTCAATAAGAAATTATCAATTTGATTTTGCCTTGATTAAACTAAGAAAATTCTAATTTCCACATCAACATACAACTTGGATGTAGTTAACAGAGGTGGCATGGATCTTGTCACTCACTTATCTCTGTAAATTCGATTTGGAGGAGTTAGAGTTTAGTTAAGCATGTGTGATTGCTAATTTGCAGCAATAAAGGTCAATTATTTCAAGTTGTTTTCAGTTAAACTAGTTCCAACTGTTGGAGGAACTAGTGGAAGGTTAGTTGTGCAATGGGCCTTTAGCCTAACTCAGTGACCATCCAATTAACTAATCAATTAACCCAAAATAACTAGTGCATGCAGATAATTCGAGTTCCCCAGTTGTGGTGGAGATTCCAAGGAAATGTAACATCAGTTGTAGACTAACTTTGAGTGTACAGATGTTGCATGCTATCAGATGATCAACCTTGGGAATTACGTAAGCATTTTGGAGGAAACTCCTAAATAATAGGGGCCTAATTTCCTCAAGAATGGCACAAGGAAATAGGGGTTCAAGTAGAGGCATAAATTGACTAAGTATGGGTCAGATCTTCTCAGTGAGCAGAGAGATAGGTTATTCACTTAATAAGTCTCTATTCATCAGACTAATGCAGGAAGACATTAGGGTTTTTAGCAGATTGTTTTCCCCTAAAAAAACATTGTGTGCATGTGTGTTATTTCTCATTGGATGTTTGTGATCGACATTCTAAATTGTGAATTTGTAGAGAAGTTGATTAGGTTTTGATTAAAAATTCATGAGCAGCTGCAAATCTACACCATAATTTCTACATGGTATCAGAGCAGGATTCAAACTAGAGCAGTAATTTCAAAGTTTTTTCTCAGGAGCTTCAAATTTGCAGTTTAGTGTAGTAGGATCTCTTCAGAATTGAGAACATGACCTTCAATGGGCTGAGGCTAGAGTATGCCTTGGAAGACAGCTCTAATTTAATCGCATGGAGGTGGTATTGGATGACAATGGATTACTAAAATACATCAAGGCAAATGCTGCAAAACCACAAGCATCTGATGCCCATAACCTTGCTCAATAGAAGAAAGATGTAACCAAGGCAAGGAGAGTAATATTGGAGGGAGTACGAGACCACATTGTCACTAATATCCATGGGAAATAAACTCCTTATGTAATGTGGTAGGCACTGATAGAACTATTCTAGAATAGCAGTGACAATAGGAAACTGGCACTGAAGGATAAACTTCGAAATATCAAGATGCAAAAGAATGACAATATTCCACAGTATCTGAGCAGGTTCACACAAGTTCATGATGAAATTGGTGGGTTTGGTTTAAATGTTGCATAAGATGACTTGGTAATCCTAGATCTTCTAGGCCTTACCAAGAGCTGGCATAGCTACAAAGATTCAGTGAATGAGAGGGAGAAACTACCAAATTGGGAACACTTATGGTCTAATTTGGTACAAGAAGAAATAAGGAAGAATACCCTAGATGGGAATTCATCCAAGGGTGAGGATGAAGAAAAAATTGCATTGGTTGGAAAGGGAAAGAAGGGAAAAGGAAAGAAATCTCAAACCATACTAGAATCCAGCTAAGGGGGCAAGAAGAAATATTTGTCAAAAATTAAATGCTTCCATTGTCATGAATTTAGGCACTATGCCACATAGTCTCCACAAAAAAAGGCAAGGAAGAAGACCTTAGGAGGAGCAGAAGGTGAAGCCATGGCTTCATAGTTTGAGCTTGAATTTACCCTTATCCCATGCATAGCTAGCACAATTATGGGGAGCATGTGGTACTTGGACTTAGGTGCATCATTCCACATGGCAAGGTGTAGAGAGTTTTTCAATGACCTAGAGGAGAAATATTTTTATATGAACATCAAGCTAGGGGACGACGAAAGGTACATCGCGACCGGGGTTGGTACAATCACCTTTCATGGGGAGTTGGGATCCCCTCTCAGACTCAAGGATGTCATGTTCGTTTTGGGCCTAAAGAAAAATCTCATCTCTATTGCAGTTTTGGAAAACTTTGGTTATGATGTCATCTTCAACAAAGGGAAAGCATTCCTGAGACACATAGCCACCGGATAGGTGAAGCATATCGGGGTTTGTGTGAAGAACCTGTATAAGATAGATGTGGAAGACTGTGTTGAATTAAGCACTAAGGCATAGAAAGTGCATGGCCGCGATGTTGGTGAAATTTGGCACAAAATAAATGGACATTTGCATCATGGCACCTTAAATATTATGCAACAAATAACCACTGGCCTCCCTAAAGGAGCACTTGATTAGTAGGATTTATGCAAAGGATGTACCTTGGGGAAGGACACACAATATACATTCTATGATCAGGACAACAAAGCACATACAATCGTAGAAAGGATCCACTTTGATGTCTGTGGACCTTTCTCGACAGCCTCCACTACCAGACACAAATATTTTGTCATTTGTATTGATGACTTCTCATGGAAGTGATGGATCTCTTGATGTAAAAGAGATGATACATTATCCAAGTTCATAGAATTCAAGGTACTGGTTGAGAAAGAAACCAACAAGAAGGTGAAGGCTCTCAAGAGTGATAAGGGAGGTGAGTACGTGTTGAATGAATTCAAAAATTTCTTGTAACACCCTTCTCCCACATCCACCCAAGTAACTATGCCAACTGGGTTAAACATGAGACGAGAGGCTACTATGATAAGATTCGACCTCCTATGTGACCTTAAGGAAGTGGAATCAATGGAACATCACACGCAGTCATCCAACATCATCAACATAACCCTCACGAGACAAGTCAACCACTCAGACAACCTTTCCCTTGGTCCCACTGTTGTTCTAGACCTCTGAGGCCATAGTATCTCTCATGCTATGGGCAAGGGAGCGACTAGAGACCTAAAGTCGCTCTCCCAGGCCTACATGCCAGCGACTCTAGACCAAACTTGCTAGTTCTGTGCCAACGACTCTGGGATTTAGGCCACTTTTTCAGGCGCAAAGCCCAGGCCACTGCCTAGAATGTAATGAAAGCTTGAAATCAATAAAAGTACAAGGAAACAATGAAACAAAAGCAATAAACTCAACAAGACCTTAACCATACTTATTTGAGAATCGCTATAAACCATTGTTCCCTCGTGTCATTTTTTTGCATATTCATCTATTAGGTCATAGACACATTATCCATTCATATTCAAGTAAAAACATACTGAGAGCCAGACATAGTTTTTGTCATAAAATGTGCATATAACCAACATAATAGGAATAAAAATATTAGCCATCAAAATCCATATATACACCAATACATTTACACATGAAAATCAATGGAATGAATTTCTCATTAATCAATGCAATGAAACAACCGGTAATGGGACTACCACGTTCCACCTAACCATAGATTGGCTGAGCCAAGTCTCTCTTCATCCAATCATCGCCATGCCATATTCCAAGTATGAATGTGGGACTCATATAACACATCAAAAACACCAATCAATGTGGATGCCACTAGAGTTCTCCGCCTACACCATGAGGAATTTGAGTGCCTCCTAGTCTCTGAATCTTTACCATGAATCCGCAATCTGATCCAGGGATCACTTTGCCCTACACCGAGACATACTCTCTAGGCTTTACTGTGCATTCCATCTCAGAATCACTAGGCCCAACGAAGAGAAAATCCACCTCTTGGCTTTATCATTGTTGAAATGTAGCAACAAGAATATTCCAATTTTAATTTGTCCTTGAATTAAAATTGTGAATTAAAATCGAATTTAGTCTTAACAACTACTTGGAAATAATTAATTAATTTATTTTGACTTAATTAGTTGGAGAAATTCAAGTTAGAAGTCTTTTTGAATTCATGCAATAGTTATCCCTTAAATTAAGGAGATTATCCCTTAATTAAGGAGATAAGATTGAGTTAAATTTGAGTTGTAATTAGTTAGCTCAATTTACTAAGTTAAGTCCAGTTAAATTAGTTCCAAACCATTTGAGGAACTAATAGAGAGTTAACAGTAAGTTGATGCATGCATGCACTCAATGAGTGTACTCTAGATAAATGAAGATTCCCTCATCAGAAACTCATTCATGTCTATTATGAGAAAGACCCAGTTGAGCTAAATGTCAAGGACAATGTACTATCAGTTGCATGTGTTTTCCTATAAAGGAAACTCATGCATGTAGTCAAGGTAAGGTTCCTTGAGGATTGCGTAGTTCTGACAGTGTGTTAGGGCAGTGTGTGTGAGAGCAGTGCTCCATTGGGTGGAGGAGAATCATCCACTAGGAACAACACAAGGAAATAGGAGCTTGGAGGGCAGAGGAAGTCTTGTGAGAAGCCAGGATTGCTTGTGAGCATCTGTGAGGATTGTACTGAGAGCTGGCTAGCTGTGAGAGCTAAGGATTTGTATAATTCCTATGTATTCTCACCTTGTATGATAATACAGATAGTGGGGTTTTTAGTTGAGGCTTTCCCCAAAGTATTTTCATGTGTCTTGCAATTTATTCTTCTTCCGGTTATATGTGTTCAGCTTGATCTTTCTTGATCTTTAAGCTTCCACAAATTTATAGTAGAAGTAGGTTATAGTATTTTGCTTTGGTTATATTGCATTATTGGGTTAATCTATAGTTAGATTTTCTACATGGGCTTAGAGCTAGATTTGTAGAGAATTTGCAGAATTTCTACATGGTATCAGAGGTAAGTTTATCAAAGCTATGAACAGTATACTGAGAAGAGAATTTGAAGTTTGAAGTTCGGGGTTGTAGGTGTAAATCGAATTCATATCATACTTAAATTGAGATGGGAAATTATGTGACTAATTTCCCATCGAAGAAGTCAAAGAAGGGATCCTCGGAAGGATAAGAAGGTGAGGCATTAACCTCTCAGTTCGAAATGGACTTTACCCTCATCGCATGCATGGTGTCATCGATGATGGGTTGTGTCTGGTATATTGACAGTGGAGCCTCATTCCACATGACCGGTGATAAAAGTTTATTTAGTGCCTTGGAGGAGAAAGACCTCAAGATGCACAAAGATATGGGTGACGATGGAAAGTATAGTGTTTCAGGAGTGGGCACGGTTGCTTTTCAGAGGGTTTTTTTTTACATGGAGCTCCTATCACCTTGACTAATGTGATGTATGTGCCTGGATTGAAGAAGAACTTGGTATCAGCCATGATGTTGGAGGACAAAGGCTACGATGTTGTCTTTAGTAAAGGAAAGGTGTTATTAAGACACATAGCCACGGGTCAGATCAAGAGGATAAGGATTCGGGTGAAGAATCTCTATAAACTAGAGGTAGATGATTGTGCAGTATTGAGTACGAAAGTAGAATTGGTGCAAAGCCAAGACATTGGCGAGTTGTGGCACAGGTGGTTGGGCCATTTGCATCATGGAGCTTTGAAGATAATGCAATAGATATCTACACGACTTCCCAAAGGTAAACTTGAGCAAGTTGACATATGCAAAGTTTTTACCTTGGGAAAGTACACCAAGTCTTCCTTTCATGATCGAGACAGTCGAGCAAAGGCTATCTTTGAGCGAGTTCATACTGATGTGCATGTATCATTCTCGACGACATCCACAACGAAGCAAAGGTATTATTTTATTTTCATTGATATCTCGTAAATGTTGGATTTATTTCATCCAGAAGAAGGACCAAACCTTCACAAAGTTTTGTGAGTTCAAATCTTTGGTCGAGAAAGAGTTAGGGAAGAAGATAAAGGCTTTGAGAAGCGACAATGGTGGAGAATATGTCTCTCAAGAGTTTAAGGACTTCTATGCAGCAGAAGGAATTAAATTGGAGTTGACAGAACCTCATAACCCACAGTAGAATGGGGTGGCCGAGAGGAAGAATAGAACTATTGTAGGGGCAGCTCAGGCGATGCTGCATGACCAAGGCCTACCACTTCACTTGTGGGCTGAAGCATGCAACAAAACAATCTATTTCCAGAATAGAAGCCTGCATCGCATACTTGGGATGAAGACACCAGACGAAGCTTTCTCTGGTAAGAGACCAAATATGGATCACTTCAGGATATTTGACTCATCGATATATTGCCATGTGAAAAAGGATGCATGGAAGAATCTTGAGCTGACAACAGAGTTGGGGATACTTGTGGGGTACACTAATACACCTCACAAGTATCGAGTGTACTTGCCTACTAGTCGGAGGACACTAGTTCACAGAGATCTCAAGTTTGATGAGCAGAAGGCCATGCGAGTTTCCCTTGAAAGGGAGATCCAACTACAGGTTGTGGAGGAACTGTTGGTTCCTAAGGAGAAGGAGCCTTAGATTGATGCGAAGCAGCCGCATGCAGAGGTTCTAGGAGTGGAGACATCCACTCAAGTATAATCTTCCAGAGATGGACGGAAGCGCACAAGAGAAGCTGACAAATTGTTGGAGGATGCGAGAGAGAATGTGGGAGCAAAACTTTCTCAACACAGATAGAGGAGGTCACCTGAGAGGTACACTGGATACATGGCCCTTGCTAGGGAATGCGTTGAGACCGAGCCATATTCCTTTGAGGAAGTAGTGTAGCAACTGATTTGGGTTGATGCTATGGTGGAGGAGTATGACTCCATAGTTCATAATAGTGTTTGGGACTTGGTTCCAAGACTGGAGAACAAGTCAGTTGTGAGTTCCCATTGGCTTTACAAGGTAAAGCAAGCTGCTGATGGTAATGTGGAGAAGCATAAGGCAAGATTTGTTTCCCGTGGCTTTTCACAAGTCCAGGGGATTGACTATGATGAGTGCTCCTATTGCAAGGTACTCATCTATCAGATCTATGTTGGCACCATCAGCACAAATGGGTTGGAAGATCCATCAGATGGATGTGAAGACTACATCCCTCAATGGCGAGATTAAGGAAGAGGTGTACATAGAGCAGACGGAAGGTTTTGAGACCTTCGATCGCGAGTCACATGTGTGCCAACTCAAGGGAGTGTTGTATGCGCTGAAGTAAGCACCTCATGCTTGGTACACCAGGATATACAACTACTTCACCAGGTTGGGCTTCACAAAGAGTGAAGTGGATGCGAACTTGTACCACATCGTGGTGGAAGTTAAGCTATTGATCATAGTTCTTTATGTTGATGATCTCATATTGACTGGTGATGATCAGTTGATAATGTCTTGCAAGGAGGACCTTTTAAGAGAATTCGAGATGAAATACATGGGTCTCATGCATTAATTCCTTAGCATGGAAGTGAGGAAGAAGGATGGGGAGTTGTTTATGTCTCAGGGAAAGTATGCCAACAAGATACTCAGGAGATTCCACATGAAGAAGTGCAAGCCCATGCAGACTCCTCTAGCAGGTAACTAGAGGAAGGAGGATGCTACTTCAGGAGAAGTAATGGAGGCTAATGTGTACAAGCGACTTGTGGGTTCACTGATGTACTTAGTGAACACACGACCAGATTTGTGCTATGTGGTGAACCAACTGAGTCAAGCGATGGTTCAGCCTACCAATATGTTTTGGAAGGTGGCAAAGCATGTATTGAGATATCTCAGAGGCACATCTCAGTATGGATTATGGTACAGACAGAAAGAGGGGGTGAAACTACAGGGCTTCACTGATGCAGATTGGGCAGGGAGTCCATCAGATCGGAAGAGCACATCAGGAGGGATTTTCAACCTTGGGTCATCGGCAATTTCTTGGTACAACAGGAAATAGAGGTCGATTGCACTCAGCTCGGCAGAGGCAAAATACATGGCTGCAAGTCAGGCAGCATGTGAGGCCATTTGGATGCGGAAAATCCTAAGTTGGTTTGTTTGATCAGAGGATGGATCCAACTGTGATCTATTGCGATAATAAGAGTTGTATCAAACTCTCTGATAATACAGTATTTCATGATAGGTCCAAGCACATCGACATCTGATATCATCATCTTAGAGACTATGTAGCGAGGAGGATCATGTTGCTATAGTATATTTCGACAGAGGAGCAAGACACTGACATTTTGACAAAGGCATTGTCAAAGTGTAAATTCGAGTTCCATAGAGACAGGATCGGGGTGGAAGATAATCCCTTTCTTGTTGAGAGGGAGTGTTGAAATGTGGCAACAAGAATATTCAAATTTTAATTTGTCCTTGAATTAAAATTGTGAATTAAAATCGAATTTAGTCTTAACAACTACTTGGAAATAATTAATTAAGTTATTTTGACTTAATTAGTTGGAGAAATTCAAGTTAGAAGTTTTTCTGAAGTCATGCAACAATTATCCCTTAAATTAAGGAGATAAGATTGAGTTATATCTGAGTTGTAATTAGTTAGCTTAATTTACTGAGTTAATTCCAGTTAAATTAGTTCCAAATTGTTTTAGGAACTAATAGAGAGTTAACAGTCAGTTGATGCATGCATGCACTCAACTAGTGTACTCCAGATAATTGAAGATTCCCTCATCAAAAACTCATGCATGTGTATTTTGAGAAAGACCCAGTTAAGCTAAATGTCAAGGACAATGCACTATCAATTGCATGTGTTTTCCTATAAAGGAAACTCATGCATGAAATCAAGGTAAGGTTCCTTGACGATTGTGTAGTTCTAACAGTGTGTTAGAGTAGTGTTCCACTGGGTGGAGGAGAATCATCCAATAGGAACAACGCAAGGAAACAGGATCTTGGAGGGCAGAGGAAGGCTTGTGAGAAGCCAAGATTGCCTATGAGCATTTGTGAGGATTGTACTGAGAGTTGGCTAGCTGTGAGAGCTAAGGCTTTGTATAATTCCTATGTATTTCCACTTTGTATGATAATACAAATAGTGGGGTTTTTAGCTGAGGCTTTCCCCAAAGTATTTTCGTGTGTATTGTGATTGATTCTTTTTCTGGTTATATGTGTTCAGCTTGATCTTTCTCGATCTTTAAGCTTCCGCAAATTGATAGTAGAAGTAGGTTATAGTATTTTGCTTTGGTTATATTGCATTATCAGGTTAATCTACAGTCAAATTTTCTACATGGTCTTACAACTAGATTTGTAGAGAATTTGCACAATTTCTACAATCGTATATCCGGCCATTCATCTACAAGTATTCCTAAGCCCAACGAGGCACACAATCTGGCTTTACTACAACCCATAGTCAGGTTCAGAGTTTACCAGGTCAGTGGCTTCGTGCATCCTCAGTTCGACTCAGGGACCACTACATCATGTGTTTGTCAATTTGGAGATCCACCCCACTGATCTTTAAATCCAATCCGGTCATCCCACCTAAACTGAATGAGAGAATCCATCTCATCAAAGCTATCAGGAAATGATAAGGCTAGGCTGAAAATCCTATCACACCTGGAAAAACCCATGCCATGGTAGAAAAGAAACACATGCAATCCCATGCATGCCAAATATAGCAAGGAAAATACACATGCAAGTTGGTACCTGCAATGAAGCCTGCTGTAGTTGGTTGATCCTGCCTTTCCCTTTTTGATCTTTGCTTCCTCTTTCCTTCTTTTCCTTTCTTGCTCCAATGCCAAAGTTCTCCAAGAAAAATCTGTGTCCAAGAGTATGAGAGAGAGAGATAATAATGAAATAACTCCAAAGCTAAACTGACAAAATATTACCAACTGATCCTCAGAAGCCTTTTTTATGAATGAGGCCTCTATTTTCTTCATTTTCCATTATTTTCCTCCTCACATGCAACTTGTGACCTTTCGCCTCCTTTTTCTCCTAATTTCCATTATTTTAATAAATAAATAAGTGCCAAAAATGACATTTTGTCTTTCCAAAGCCTTAACCATTACCTTTGCCAATTTACTTAGCCATAAAACACCAAATGAACACCCCCTAGGATGTCTTGCCCAACATTCAACTTGGAATATGTGTCCCATTCATCCGTGGTTATTGTTTTTTAACTTTTATTACATGAATTTTTCACCAAGGCTGTTGCAGAACCCTCCCCCTTGGGGTACACCTTCCTTGGTGTTTAATCACTCATATACCTCAACAACCTGCTAAAAGAAGACATACTGCTTATGGAGCTTTAAAAAACAACTCGATGCAGTATTAAAACGAAAGATTTGCTCAAGAGAAAAACATCATGATAACATGACAACATACTAGATAATGGAGCTTTATACCAGCATAGATCCATCTAAAACACGAATCTAATATGAGCCGAGAGGGATCAATTTTTTTGTTGTTGCAAACTTATTTTAGAGTGCAAAAAAAGATGTGTAATATTTTACTGTTAAGTTGCATTTTTGAATGTTATAGAGATTACATAACATGTGTATTGAACCATTTTATATTAATTCATATTAAAATATTTTATTCATAACTCACATTGGATATTTTATTCTATATGACATTAAAATATTTTCTTTTAACATTTTTTTTCCATATATAGATATATATAAAGTTGATATCACATATTAAAATATTTTTGAAAAACATAAGGTTTAAACATCTTACTCATATTTTTTTTTACATGATATTAGTTTATATGGACAACTAATTAAAAATGCATAGCATATATTTTTTTCTTTTTTATTATAGCCAACATTGCTTTTCTATTTAAAGAATATTTTATTTTTATTTTAAGAGGGACATACATACTTACACATCACCTTCACACCGGGTTGTACAACTAGTATAGATGCATTAAAGAATATTTTACTTTTATTTTAAGAGGGATGGACATACTTACACATCGCCTTCACAGTGGGTTGTAGAACTAGTATAGATGCATTCAAACGAGATATCTACGAGCCTAGAGGGATCAAATCTCAAACTTGAAAAAATATTTACACATCAATTAATCCATTTTAGTGCTTGGTAAATATGTAATTAATATAGATCTATAGTGGTAATTTTTCATTGTTTAAATTGTATATTTTGATATTTTATCATTATTAATATTTTATATTAAAAATTGAATGAGTTACACATTTTCCTCTTATTAAGAAGTAAGTACTCTAGTTTACCTATAATTACTTTTTCCTTTCAAGCTAAGGTTCATACTGAAATATATTAGTTAATATGGATATTCAAAAGTTTATTTAAATTTTATATTCAGATATTTATAAGAGATTTTTTTTTTGGTAAAGTTACATAAAATTATATTATATTAAGATAGAAATCGAAATATTTTATTTATTACTTGAAGAGTGAAAGTGAAATATCAACAACTGAGTTAATTGTTGTGTTAATAGATTTTTATTTGTTTATTTATATGGTTATTTAATTTTTGTTTTTTTGTTTGGCCGACATGAGCCAAAATTAGTTTTATTATTTTTTTAGGACGTGACATACTTACACATGTCCCTCATACTGGATTGTAGAATGAACCTCTCGGCTCAATCACAACTCATTACAGTATTTACAATGATCATCCTGCCGAGTGTCAATCCACATGACATCATAACATCATGATAACATAGCCACATGATAGCATAATAACATGATAACATAATAACATGATAACATAACCATAATGACATGAAACCCATATCGCATAGTGGAGCTTTATAACACAACTCTTTATGGTATTTACATCCATATACATGGGTACATATAGCAATATCACCATAAATATAGATACCAAAACATATGCCAAATCATATACCAATTCATATCTCAAACATATACTAGTCATCATATATAAGCACATATCAAAACATCGTATAACATATATCAAGCCATCATAAAGCATATACCAAACCACCATAAGCCAATACCAAACCACCATAAGAAAAATACCAAACCACCATAACCAAATACCAAACCACCACAAGAAAAATACCAAACCACCATAAGAAAAATACCAAACCACCATGTCAAGCTTCTTTGCCTCAACTGACAAACAAGGAAGGATACGTGGCCTACATCTGATCTGCCATCTCCCATGTAGCTTCATCGGGCCCAAAATGCTTCCATTTCAATTTAAATTGCTCGATTGCTCAATTCTCGAGCATGAGCACCTTTTTATGTAATATACACTGAGGCTTCGACTGGAATTGTCCATATGGTTACAAATGCAGTACAGATTAGTCAACCATATGATCAACATGCTCATCATACTTCTTAGGCAAAGATACACGGAAAACATCATGGACTTTCACTGCCAGAGCCAGTACAATTCGATAGGCTACTGGTCCAATCCTCTTAATGATACTGAAGGGTCCTCAAAACTGTGGTGCCATCTTGACACATGATCCAATCTGCAAGAAGCTCTTCTTTGGTTTGATGCACAAGTACACCTGTTCCCTAACCTAGAACTCCTTGAACAACCTGTTCTTGTCTACATAAATATTCTGCCTATCTTGTGTTGCCTTGAGATTCTTCTTGATCACCTACATCTCCTATTTCATGTCTCCCAACATATCTGGTCCAATCAATACTCTGCTAACCGGATCACTCCAGCTAATGGGTGTGGTACAACTTCTCCCATATAATGCCTCAAAAGGACTCATCCTCAATGACTCCTGATAAATGTTGTTGTATGCGAACTCTACCAAATGGAGATACTCTTCCCACTTTCATTGCTGATGCATCACATACATCCTCAACATGTCCTCCATTATCCGGCTGACCCTCTCTGTCTGTCCATTTGTCTGTGGATGATAAGTTGTGATGAAGGCCAACTCTATGCCCAAACCTGCAAATAACTCCTTCCAAAACTTGGAAGTGAACTTCGCATCTCTATCTGACACAATCTTCTTCAGGAAACCATGTAGTCTAACCACATCTCTGATGAACACTCGTGCCACATCACTAGCTGAGAACATAGACTTCACGAGAATTAAGTGTGCAACCTTTGTTAACCTGGCCATAATGACCATGATGGAATCATGCTGCTTCACTATCTTCTGCAACCCTGTGATGAAGTCCATGGAAATGACCTCCCATTTCCATTCTGGAATCGAAATCAGCTGTAGCAGTCCACTTGGATGTTTACACTCTGGCTTCACTCACTGATAATCAAAACATCTAGCCACAAACTCTGCTACATCCCTCTTCAAATTCGGCCAATAATAATATATGTTCACTGTTTTCAGTGTCTTTTGATAACCTGGGTGACCTGAATAAGGTTTCACATGAAACTCTCGCAAGATCACGTTCTTGAGCTCCTTGTTATCCAATACATATATCCTGTCTCATAACCTGACCAATCCATCTGCTGTAAGACAATAATCCATAACCTGTGCACTTGAACCTGTACCTATACCTGTACTGCCACCTGTACCTGTACCACTACATGTACATGTACCTACACACGTACCTATACATGTACATGCACTACCACCTATACATGTACAAATACATGTACCTATACTTGTACCTATACCATGACCTGTATATGTACATGTACTATGACCTTGCTGCAACATGTGCACAATCTCCATATACCTGACATCTTGTTGTCCTGCCTACAAGATCCTATCTTGTAAGTGCATCCAATAGGAGCTCATAACTACTAAGTGATGTACCTATACCCATCTACTGAGAGCATCTGCCACCATGTTTTCCTTACCTTTAATGTACCTAATCTCGAAATCGAACTCGCTGATCGTGGCCAACCATCTAACTTGCTTGACATTCAAATTCGGCTAGTCAAACAAATACCTCAATCCAATGTGATCACTCATAAGCACAAACCACCTACCAAGAAGATAATGCCTCCACATATTCAGTGCATGTCTAATCACTGCTAACTCAATATCATGTGTTTGGGTAGTTCTTCTCTTGCTCGTTTAGTTTTGGGGACTCATAACATACAACCTGTCCATCTTGGCATAAGGAATCCACCAAGCCCTCTCTTGCAAGCATATATACATACCACAAACTCTTTTTCTGGATCTGTAATCTGTAGTACTGGTGCATGCATCAACAACTGCTTAATCTGCTCAAAGCTAACTTCAAACTCCTTTGTCCATTCGAACTTCTTACCTTTCCTTTGCAATGGTGTAATGGGATAAACAATTTGTGATAAGACTTGATGAACTTCCTATAACAGCCTACCAGACCCATGAAAGATCTCACCTCATCCACACTCTTAAGAGCTACCCACTCCATGATGGCCCTTATCTTCTCTGGATCTACTCCAATGCCATTCTTAGAGACCACATGCCCCAAGTAGTGTACCTCAGTTTGAATGAAAATACACTTGTTGAGCTTAGCATACAACTGATGCTCTCTCAACAACCTCAATACTGCTGCTACGTGCTCGACCTGTTCTTCCTCATTTTTAGAATATACAGTATATTAACAATGAACACAATAACAAACTTATCCAAATATGGCCGCAACACACTATTCATCAAACACATGAATGTAGCTAGAGCGTCAGTTAAGCCAAATGGAACAACAACAAACTCATAATGCCCATACCTAGTCCTGAACGTGGTCTTGTAAATTTCCTCGTCTTTTATGCATACCTGATGGTATCCGAGTCTCATGTCAATCTTCAAGAACACAACTACTCCCTTCAGTTTATCAAGCAAGTCATCAATCCTCAGCAAATGATATATGTTCTTGATAGTCACTTTGTTCAACTACCTGTAATGAATGCATAATCTGAGGGTACCATATTTCTTTCTCCCAAACAAGATCGATGCACCCCAAGGTGATAAACTTGGCCTAATGTATCCCTTGTCCAACATTTCCTTCAGCTGCAATTTTAACTCAAACAACTCAGGTGTGCTCATCCTGTAAGGTGCTTTTGATGCTGGAGCTGCCTCTGACACTAACTCGATTGAAAAGTCTACCTTCTTGTGAGGTGGAAACTTTGTAATATCCTCAGGGAATACATCCTGAAACTGTTGCAACACTGGATATTTGTTCAACACATCTACATCCTCAACTTCCTTGCCCTTATCACTAGAAATGTGTACTGCAAATAGCTTGCACCCTTTCCTGCAGCTATGCTCTTCTTACATTGTTGTCACCATCCTAACTGATGTGGCTTTGTTCTTACCTTGCAAGAATCTTGGTTCTCCATAGTCATCAACACAATCAATGGCTTTGTCATAGTAGTCAACCTTGTTTCTATGTAGATACAACCAATCCATGCCCAATAACATATTGTATGATCCCAACGGTAACACATTCAAATGTGCTGCTATAGGCATACCATTTAAATCAAATGTGCAAGCTCTTACCTAATGATGAACTTACTTCTTTGTACCTATAGCGAACTGCACTAACCAAGACTTTGCATGCAACTCTTTATTCAAACCACAATTATCCACCAAGTCAGGACTAACATAGCTATAATTAGATCCATGGTCAATCAAAATAGAAATAAATTGATCACAAAGCTTACTATCCATCTCAATTATAGATTCCTGGTGTTTCGCTTGCTCATTTTCCACTATTGCATAGATACGTGGAATACTCTGGCCAACATCCCCAATAGTCTGTGCCTCTTGTACACTATTATCTTAGGCCTTCCACCCTAGTGCTGTGGATAATCTCTCATATGGTGTTCCTCACCACATGTCCAACACTCTAACTGACCAATGCCCTAACCTCTATGATGTTGCTGCTGCTGTGACCCATGTCCCTATCTAGCTGCATTAAATCTCTTTTGTGGAGCCACATTTTCTTTCTCATCTGCATGTTGAGGCCTTGTCCTCTTAGGCTACCATTTACCTCTACCTTTGTCTTTTCCCTTCCATCCATGCTAAGATTCATTATTACGCTTGGATTGCTCATAACAATGCTTTAGTTTCCTAATAATTTCATCAAGTGAACGAGGCCCATCATACTTAATCTGATCCCTAAATGTTAATGGAAAACCACCGACAAATCTCTGAACTTTATCCTTCTCATCAGTAAGATATGGCACATACCTTAATATTTCCAGAATCTTGGTCGTGTACTCTCTGTTTGTCATTGATCCCATCTTTAACTCATAGAATTCTTTTGCCTTACTGTCATAGTACCTTTTTGAGAAGTACTTCTTCTTGAAAAGCCTCATGAATTCTTGCCAACTCAAGTCATCTATCCCGATGTATCTAACCCGCTTAACATCTTTCCACTAGATGTCTGCTTTACCTTTCAAGATGAAGATAGCCATTTTGGCCTTCATGTTATCCATGTACTCATGCAACTCAAAGAATTTGTTCATCCCAAGTATCCAAGCCTTTGCATGAGTCTAAATTCTTCACATCTCCATCAAAAGTAGGTGGTTTTGCTTTCTTGAATTCATCCGGTAAGTATCCCCTATAGTTCCTCCTATAAGGATGATAACAACGATGATCATGATGTCAATCAGAACCAGAACTAGAATAATATATGTACTCTTCGCCCCTCTTTTTTGGAGTGCCCAACAACCTGCCATCTCTCACTGTGTCAAATCTATCGGACCTATGTCTACCAGGATATCTACTACCATATGCTCCATTAGTCCCATCCTCATGTGCAAGGATGATCCGAAGTGTCCCTTGTCACTATAGTTCTGACAAAATATGAAGAAGTATAGCATTGACCTCTGCTTGATTCTCTTGTGCCTATATGATCCGATCATTATCTACCTTACAACTCCTTATCTCTTCCTTCAAGCTTTTCAATGTATTAGCCAAATCAGAAGTATGCCCCACACCATGCTGCTCATATGATGCATAGGGAGATTCTATGTAATCTACCACCTTGTTAGCCATTTGATCTTTCTCTACCTGCAATAGATAATATGTCAGATAAACCAAATCACAATAAACCAACATACCTTAGTATAAATTGGGGAGGATACATTGTCTACAAGATCACCAAATGAACATGATACATGTATAACATAATCATAACAACGTATAGACATTCACAAGTAATTGTATCAACACATAATCATCACTCTAGTTAGGATCCAGTCCTCAATGCAAGGCCATATCAACAATGCATGCTATGACTTCATGTATGAAAACAACCATTAATCCATTATACACATTGCTACATGCAATCGACAATATGCATAAGCAATGCCTAGCCAACTACAAATACGCATAAATGCATGTAATTGAACATAATCGACCCGTTATTGCAATCAAACTACAAGACTGATACATTTAATCAAAATATTCAAAATGTAACCTAACATACAAGGATGTAAGTAAGTGACATAAAATCAACATGTAAGCGACAATTAACCATATACAGTCAGTCACATATTCATGTCAAATACTCTTCACAAAATCAACATCAAATTCTCCATGATAACCATACTGCAACCTTAATCCATCATCAAGCAAATGCAACAAGTATATAAGTGTAAGAGACACACATGCAACTGACATGCATGCATGAATAACACATTCAACCCATCCATTTTGAGAGTTGAACCATGCTTTGATACCACTCTGTAACACCCTCCTCCCACATCCACCCATGGAACTATGCCAACCGAAGTAAACATGAGACGAGAGGCTACTATGATAAGATTCGACCTCCTATGTGACCTTAAGGAATTGGAATCGATGGAACATCACACATAGTCATCCAACGTCATCAAAAAAACCCTCAAGAGACAAGTCAACCACTCAGACAACCTGTACCTTGGTCCCACTACTGTTCTGGACCTCTGAGGCCATAGTCGCTCTCATGCTATGGGAAAGGGAGTGACCAGAGAGCCTCAACATGTTTTTACTTGTATATGAATGGATAATGTGTCTATGGCCTAATAGATGAATATGCAACAAATGGAATGAGGAAACAATGGTTCACAATGATTCTCAGATAAGCATGGGATCCCTACACTTAATTCTGTTGTTTACACCTGCATGTTTCATGGTTACAATATGTTTGATGAAATGCCTATCATGGCTAGTAGGGGTTCAATTAAGGTCTTGTTGATTTTATTGCTTTTGCTTCATTATTTCCCTGTACCTTTCTTAATTTCAAGCCACTTGCCTTGGTGCAGGAGTTGTACATGCATAGTATATGCACTATCATCCTATTGACGACCTCCATCTGGCCATCAGTTTGGGGATGGAAAGCAGTTGACTTGGTGAGTTTGGTTTCCAATAGTGTCCAGAGGCTTGACCATAATGTGCTCAGGAACTTGCTATCCTGATCTGATATAATGGTCTGTAGGATCCCAAAATGTACCCACACTTGTTCAAAGAAGAGTTTGGCAGTGTCCTCTGCTATGATACTCTTCTTGCAGGTTGCCAATATAGCCATCTTAGAAAATATGTCCATGACCACAAATACATAGTCATTACCATGCTTGGTAGAAGGGAGGCTAGACATATATTCCATGTAGTTTGATTCCAATGACTAGCTGGGAGTAGGTAGAGGAGTGTACATGCCTTGCTTCTTGATGGTTGGCTTGGTGATGGCGCATGTAGTGCAGGATCTGATATATTTCCCAACATCTAGTCAGAGTTTTGGCCAATAAAATTACTTTTGTAGTACAACCATAATTTTCTCCACACCAAAGTGTCCTGCGATTTTCCTGTAGTGCGCTTCCCAAATGAGCTTGGCACACTTGCTTGAAGGAACACAAAGGCGGTCCAGGTAGCATAATAATGCGTCCTGGAGGTGGAAATCAGGAACTTCCTTATCATCTACTAGCATCTATTATGTGGAGGCAAACTCTGGATCATTTTTATATAGTTGTGGCCATCCAGAGGTCTTGTGGCCACAAGAGTTGAGAACAGTAATTAGTGCTACAACTGGGGTTTCACTGAGGTAGTTTGCAACATTATTGGTGCTACTCTTTTTGCATTTAATGTTCAAGTGGAATTTTTGTAGATATGTAGACCACTTATGATGGTGATCGTTTTATAACTTCCCTTGTGTCTATATAAATTGAAGAGAATGGTGATTAATGTGGATGACCGTCTCCTTCTAGAATGTAATGCTTCCATTGCCGACAAGCTTGAATGATGGAATACATATTTTTATCATAGGTTGGGGACTTCCAAATTGTATCGAAAAGTGTCTCACTATGATAGGCCACTGGATGCCTGTGTTGGGTGAGGACTGCACCAATAACATAGTCTAAGGCGTCTGTCTCGATTTCAAATGGATGTTGGAGGTCTGGCAGTGTGTGTACTAGTGTAAAGCAGAGTCGGTGCTTCAACTCAACAAATGACTCCTGTTGGGACTTAGACCAGGAAAATTTTTCTTTTGGCCCGCCCTTAGTAATCTGACTCAAAGGCCAAGTGATATGGGAGAACCCCAACATGAACCTCAGATAAAAATTTGTTAGGCCCAAAAACCTGCGAAGCTCCATTAGAGTGTGTAGAAATTTCACCTGTAGAAAAAACCGATATATGCAATGTCCTAAAGCATAATACTTGTTCTACTTCTACAAAACATTAAGCGGAAGCATAATCAAATTCATGAGCAACATCAAGTAGAAACATGCATAACTGATCAAGTGAAATAATCACACATAACACAAGATATATCTAAGGGAAAGCACCAGCATAAAACTCCAACCATGTATTATCAATCAAGTGGAAATCCTCTTCACAATACCAAAAGAATTAGCTCTCAAGCTATTCAGTTCTCAATGAACTATGAATATCTGAAGATATCTCTCATGAACCAACCAAGCCCTGTATATAAAGGCTTTACCTATGGTCCAATCCCTATTTCCTTGCACAGTTTGCTGAGGAAATAATAGCAAAAGCATATGCAATTAATTCGAAACATACCAAGTTAACCAATGGTCCAACTACACAATCCTTGAGGACACTAGTTCCTCAACCATGCAAAAACTACTTACTAGAAATAGTCAAGAATCTGATAGTACACTGTCCCACATCTGATCTCAACTGGGTCTCTGACATAACTGAAATGCAACAGTTATCCATGAGTGAATTCTCAATTATCTAAAATAATAGTTGTCACATGCATGCAAGCATTAAAAAACTATATATTATTATTTTAACAACTTGTTAAAATAATCAAACTGGACTTGAATAGTTAGAACTAAGTCGACTGATTCTCTCATTATAGAACTCGTACTTATTCCCTCAATCAGTGGAGTAAATTAAGGATAAATTCCTCAATCAATGGGACAACTCATGTGCATGCTCACAAAGACTTCAAATTCGAATTTTCTTAACTAATTAACTCAACTGAATTAATTAATTAATATTTCCAATTGTTGTTAAGACCAAAATTAATTTTACTTCCTATAGATAGGCTAGGGACTATTATAAATAGGAAGGGACCCAACAATGCTATTTTTAGAACTTTTTATTTTTAGTAGTTTCACCTCTCACCCAATGTGGCCAATGACCTCACTGGCCAAACTGCTATTTTTAGACATGCTATTTTTAACAGTTCTATTTTTAGCACTTTCTAAATTTAGCATTTCTTGTTGCACATTTTTCAACACTCCCTCTCAACAAGAAAGGCTTCCTCTTGAATCCGATTCTATAACACTAGAATGTTCTGCATGCAACACATCTACCAAGTGCAGTTGCTCCAGCAACACTCGAAACAAAAAAACTCCCAATTGACCACTATGTTGGGCTAGAAACATACTCTGATGCTAACAAGTGCTCCCTCTTTGACCTCTACGCTACTACAACATCTCCATGCATCTCACACCATTGCACCCTTCTCTGTGCTACCTTGCACTGTGCAACACACTTGTGCCTTTCGCATTGCTGCAACTTGCATGCTCTGCGCTGTCCTAGGATTCCCTGCACTATAGCTCTCTCTGTCGCTCCATCTACATCTGTCTCTACCCAATTAGTCAGTTCTTGCTACTCCACATCAGGGCTCCTGTAGCAAGGTCTCATCCAAGAGGTTGGGTACCTCAAGGACCCTGCCCCTCCTCCTTGGGACGATCACTCTACATCGCCCCACCTCCTACTTGGAGGTATGGTTGCATGTGATCCCTCAGCCCACTTGGCTCAAATTTTGCCCCAACTAGAGGTCTCTACATGAGTGGATGCCTCCACTATGTCTCCTCTTGGCTTCCCTAGTTGTGGCTGCTCCACAACCTCCTGAAGCTGCTTCACCAATCGTGGCTCCTCCACAATTGTCTGAGACTTCTTCTGGCTCTGCATGTTGAGAGGTAATTTACTCTCCCTCTCAACCACCAAGTATCTAACCTTTTCCTTGCTCCTCAAGTCTTTGCATGTATCTTGTACCTCAAGTGCATAGAGGTTCTTCACTAGCACACCAATCTATTTCCACTTTCCCACTGTCACAAATTTTTCTAGAAAAAGAGTTGATATTAAATCAGCGATATCTCCCTCATTCGAACTTCGATTTAGCCGATTTTTTTATTTTTTATTTTGGGTATTTTCCCACAAGGAATCCAAATCTTCTATTTGTTTATGAAAGTTTTGTACAAAATTTTTCAGATCTGCTCTACAAACTCTCGGCCCAAAACTAAAAACTTTGAAATATCCTATAGTATATTGTTCTTCCTTGATCAACTGTGCTCCAATACCATGTAGAATTTTGTAGAATTCTTCTACAAATCCTAGCTTTGATACCATGTAGCAATTTCACTTGTATGACAAACTGATATATGTAATGTCCTAAAGCATAATACTTGTCCTACTTCTACAAAACATTAAGCGGAAGCATAATCGAATTCATGAGCAACATCAAGTAGAAACATGCATAACTGATCAAGAGAAATAATCACACATAACACAAGATATATCCAGGGGAAAGCACCAGTATAAAACCCCAATCATGTATTATCAATCAAGTGGAAATCCTCTTCAAAATACAAAAAGAATTAGCTCTCAAGCTATTCAGTTCTCAATGAACTATGAAGATCTGAAGATATCTCTCATGAACCAACCAAGCCCTGTATATAAAGGCTTTACCTATGGTCCAATCGCTATTTCCTTGCACAATTTTCTTAGGAAATAATAGCAAAAGCATATGCAATTAATTCCAAACATACCAAGTTAACCAATGGTCCAACTACACAATCCTTGAGGCCCTAGTTCCTCAACCATGCAAAAACTACTTACTAGAAATAATCAAGCATTTGATAGTACACTGTCCCACATATGATCTCAACTAGGTCTCTAACAGAACTGACATGTAACAGTTATCCATGAGTGAATTCTCAGTTATCTAAAATAATAGTTGTCACATGCATGCACGCATTAACAAACTATATTTTATTATTTTAACAACTTGTTAAAATAATCTAACTGGACTTGACTAGTTAGAACTAAGTCAACTGATTCTCTCATTATAGAACTCATACTTATTCCTTCAATCAGTGGAGGAAATAAAGGATAAATTCCTCAAACAATGGGACAACTCATGTGCATGCTCACAAAGACTTCAAATTCGAATTTCCTTAACTAATTAACTCAACTCAACTGAATTAATTAATTAATATTTCCAACTGCTGTTAAGACCAAATTAACTTTACTTCCTATAGATAGACTAGGGACTGCTATAAATAGGAAGGGACCCAACAATGCTATTTTTAGAAATTTCTATTTTTAGTAGTTTCACCTCTCACCTAATGTGGCCAATGACCTCACTGGCCAAACTGCTATTTTTAGACATGCTATTTTTAGCAGTCCTATTTTTAGCACTTTCTAAAATTAGCATTTCTTGTTGCACATTTTTCAACAGAGTGGTTGAGGTTGGCCAATCCTGAATGACTTGGATCTTAGTCGGATCCACATGCACACCACACACATCTATGATGTAACCCAAATATTGGACCTGGCTCATGCCAAAGGTGCATTTATCCAAGTTGGCACACAATTTGTGTTGCCAAAGGGTTTGAAGGACCTACCGAATGTGTTGCAAGTGTTCTTCCCAACTCTTGCTGAAGATGAGGATGTCGTCCAGATAAGCAACCACAAATGAGTTGGTGAAGGGCCACAAGATGTCATCCATTAGCCTCATAAAAGTAGAAAAGACATTTGTCAACCCAAAGGGCATAACCAACCATTCAAAAAGGCCTTCCTTGGAATTGAAGGCAGTCTTCAATACATCTGTGGGCTCTATTGGAACCTGGCGATAACCAGACTTTAGATCGATCTTGTTGAAATACTTGGCCCCTTGAGTTGGTCCAAAAGGTCATCAATCCATGGGGTTGGATATTTGTTCCTAGTGATTTTGTTTAGTGCCCCATAATCAATGTAGAGCCTCTAGGTCTGATCCTTCTTTTGTACAAGTAAAATCAGTCTCCCATAAGGTGAGGAACTTGGTTGGATGTGGCCGTTTTGCAGCAACTCCTAGATTTCCCGCTTGATCTCTTCATTTTCCAGAATAGAGTGTGATATATCGGACCGTTGGGTAGAGGTTCTCTGAGAGTTAGATCGACCGAATGGTTGACTTGACAGTGCAAGAGTACCCTATGGGTGAGGAGAAGATGTCCTTGTATTCTTCCATGACCGTATCCACCTACTTCTACTGCATGGAGGAACCCTTCCCCGGGGCCATGGATGTGGCTACGATATTCCCCTTACTTTGAGATTGAATCATAGTAAAACAAATTTCCTAGTCTGGGAGATGATCTTACTGCATTGCTTAGCAGAGATCAAAGAAATGGTGGTAAGCGAGGCTACCTCCGATATCTTGTATAAATTACTACCCAAAGAAATAATAACAGAGTGGGGTATAGCCTCATATACAACATGTCGCTTCCACAAGTATGGTTGTCCTAATAATACATTACAAAATTCAAGAGGAGCAACACCACAAAATACCTCATCCATGAAGGGCTCGATGTTGTAAGGATGGTGACAGTGCTTTCTCATGCAGAGATCTCGTCCTTGGTGAAGCCAACCGATGGTGTACAACTGCGAATGTGCTGTAGTCGGTAGGCCCAGCTGCTTCATGACCTCTACTAAAATGAGGTTCTTTTGGCTCCCACTATCAACAATTAATTGCAGTGGAGAACCCTTCACCCACATTTGTGAGTGGAATAGGAATTCCCCCTCCTTTGGATATTCAGGTTCAACCTTCTAGATCTTGGTGGTGGCCATAGTGGAATTGGGCTCCGTGTCAATGATCTGCTTCCCTTTTCATTTCCCTTGTCAGGTTCTGACTTAGAGTCGGAACATGCATCTGACTCAGAAGCCTTCAACTCAACCACCAACGACTACTTGTCCAGACACTCGTGTTGTTAGTGGAGCTCTTATGGAACTCACACCACTTTCCCATGTCCTTATTTGTTTTTGTGGTGTTGTTGATGATGTTTTTGGGAATTTTTTATTTGCTTGTGATTGGAACAATCTACATCTGTAATTGGCTGCAACGAGTCCATAATTATGACATATAGAACATTCAAAATTATTGATCGGAGGAGAGAATCGATTAACATTTCTATAGTTAGGAGTAAATGATTTTATTTGAAGATTCACCTTCATTGGTTGTTGATCAGGTTGAATTCTTATCTCTTTGTTGAGCATTTCAGGCTTTGCATTGTTACCCTTTAAATTCCCTGCATCAACTTGTGAACTAGATTCTCCTTCAACAGTTTCATGAAAACCAAGACAAGATTTGATGATAGGAGAACTTTGACTACTAAGAACATTATCCAAAATATTAGTACTATCTTGAAATCTCAAATGCTTATATTTTTCTTCTAATTTACTTTTTAGAATGTTTATCTCAACCTCCATTCTTTGATATTTCTTTTCCTTTTCTAGATACTTCTTCTTCATACTTTCTAAATTAACACTTATTCCTTCTTCCACCTTCTCCTTTAATTTGAGAATCTATTATTTCAACTCATTTTTCTTTTTCTTCAAATGCTTGAAGTAGTTCTTCATTCCTCTTATTTGATTTTTCAAGATCTGCTCTTAGAGAGATGATCTCAACTTCAAGACCTTCACAATATTGTTTAGATTCCACAACACCATCTACTGATCTAATATGATCATTGTTATCATATTCCTGCAAATTATCTTTAAGATTAACAATCCTTTTCAAAGAATAATATGTTTTGTTCTAAGATCAAAAATTTCTTCTAACTTGTCTTCTTTTGAATCAACAACTCACTCTTACATAACAAAGGTTGTTTTGTTATCATGTTCATTTTTTGACACATTGTTAGGGATAGGATTACCTAGCGGTTCCCCCAATGAGCAACCTTCCTTTGGGTTTTCTTCATGGATTTCTTGTAGAATATCCCACATTTTCTTTGCAGCTGCATAATGCATAAGCCTATTTAATTTTGAATTAGGTATTCTATTAATGGTGTCACTTAATGCCTTACTGTTCTTTTGCACTTCCTCATCTTATGGAGGAATTTTGGTGTAGCCATTGCATACTAAATACCAAACATCACAATTCATTATATTAGACTTCATATTTTCTTTCCATTGGTGATAATTATCATTACTTAGCATAGGTATGCCTTCATTGTCCATTGTTATTGACTTGCCTTGATCTTATGCTTCTAGGGCCAACATTTTTGAATCTGTTTTCTCTTTAGAGTGTTTACTTTCACTTTTACCCATGAGTGCAAGTTCAATCATTTCACTATCATCCTCACTATGATTATTGCATATACAAGTAAATGGACCACAATTAGAACAAAAGCCCATACCTGATAATTCTTTATTACCGTCTTCTTCATTCTTGATCAATAGAAAGGGGTGATCCCAAACCTGAATATTTGCTGACATCTGTAACTGTTACTGCATCTAATATATCACTATCACAATTTTTTGAATCCATTATTTGAGCTATCTTCTTCTTTCCCATCATCTTGACAAATCTCCTTCAAACGATCAAGCTTCTTCTGAAGGACTTGCCTTTATTTCAATTGTTGGGAAAAATACTGGGGGGGGGGAATTAGTATCAGGGAAAATTTTAAGAACCCCCCCTAAATTTATAAATATAATAAATGGGCGAATCTCCATGGTATATAGGAAAAATGGAAGGCGATTTTATCAATAATATAATATGTATATATAATTTTTTGGCGAATCTCTCACCAGGCATGGCGAATAGTTTACTCAATTATAAAATCTTGTAAGATCTTTGCGAGTCTTTCACTAAATAATAAAACTTTGTAAAGTCCTAGTGAATCTTAGCATAGGCTACATGCTGGTTTAATTCCCCCATTTAAATAGGCTACATTCGAAGTGAATACCATGGGTCAATACCATGTGCCATTTTGGTGAATACCATGGGTCAATACCATGTGCCATTTTTGTTTTTATTAATTCTAATAGTAGGGTTAATAATGGTTTTTTGCATGGTATTAATAACAATCTAGTCCATGGTATTTGTCCCATAGTATTTTGGCCATAGGTTTCACCTAAATATAACCCATTTTTTGAGTGTTCTTAAATGTAAGGTGACTTATGGAGTAAATATAAAAAAATGTTTTATTTGTTTACCATACCTCTCGTTTATTTATATTTTTATTAATTTACCATACCTCTTTTACAAATATGGTATTTGGCCCATAGGATTCACTTAAATAAAACCTCTTTCTTGAGCCTTCATAAATAGAACGAGGGTTATGAACTAAATATAAAAAGAGGTTTTATTTATTTACGATACGTCTAGTTTATTTATATTTTTATTTATTTACCATACCTTTTGAGTAAGTATAAAAAGACGTTTTATTTATTTACCATACCTCCACTTTACTTATATTTTTATTTGTTTACACCCTTACATGTATATAAGATGACTTATGGAGTAAATATAAAAAACGTTTTATTTATTTACCATACCTCCACTTTACTTATATTTTTATTTGTTTACACCCTTACATGTATATAAGGTGACTTATGGAGTAAATATAAAAAATGTTTTATTTATTTACCATAGCTCTCATTTATTTATATTTTTATTAACTTACCATACCTCTTTTATAAATATGGTATTTGGCCCATAGGATTCACTTAAATAAAACCTGTTCTTGAAAATGGGCGAATGGATTCACTTAAATAAAACCTATTCTTGAAAATGGGAGAATGGAAGGTTGTAAGTCCTAATTTCAAGGGCTAAATTTACCTTTTTTACCCTCTCCCTTAAAATAAGGTGGGCTATTTGAGGTGATTTGTAAAAATGTACTATGATACAAAATATTCGCCCACTAAAAATTTAAAACCCCTTAATTTCGCCAAAGGGCGAACATTCGCCCCTAAAATTATCCTTGATTAGTATTTTAAAACTCAATAAAACATTTCAATTTCTTATTCATATTTCTCTACGCGAATGTGGAGTACTAAAAAGGTATGTTTTTGATGATCATTTCAATGGCTTTTCAGTGGGACTTGTGAATCCTTTTGCATCATGAACGTGGAAAACAATAAAGAATTATAACAAAACATGTGGGATTAGTATGCAAGACTTAACCGCTGATAGTTGTCATTCTCCTGTGCAGGAAGGGGTAAAAACGAGGAGCTGTTGTTCCAAAGAAAAAGACAAGAATAGGGTAACTGCTATCCCTTTGACGAAGGACTGAGTGCAAACGAGGCTAAGCAGGTTGAAGCAAACCGGTCCGAAAAAGGAGGAGAAGACACCAGCTCGGTGGAGGAGAAAAGAAGTGATTAAGGATTAACAGTTTGGCGAATCCCTCAGGATCTTTGATCCTGAGGGATCGCTGCTTTATTTATCTTATTGCTTAGACATCTCCGCCATTGCCCTTATATAAAGGGACGTCACTTTTAGCTTTGGGGGATTATGCTTTTATGTAACTTTCTGTTAAAGATTGAACTTTGATCATCGAGTCTCGTTGAACTTGGCTCATTGTACTTTCTGTTTTATGCATTAATATAAACTTGGTGATTATCTTATCTCTGCGTCTGGATTAACTTAAAGCGGTGTACCCTTGAGGCTAAGGGCCCGACCCCGGAGGACACTTGCTTCTGTATCACTATGATTTGATTTCTGCGTGGTTTGCTTACCATCATTAGTTGGTAATCTGATATGCTTTATAAGTTACATCATATGCTCTGTTAAGATTCGTTCATTAAGGTTTTTACAGACAATAACTGTTATATTGACTCTGCATTATATCACCAATACTTTCAGAGTTGATTGAGTATCATTAGACTTAATTGAACATTGTTACTATTTTGTTACAGAGCTCTTATGCTGTATATTCGTGTTGTGGAATTTATCTGAAAGTTGTGTTCTTTATGATTCAGGAGTAATGCTGTTCCATTTTGAAACACAGTTGTATTCCTGTTGATGACGATTGGTGCTAAATCAGATTACTCTTCAAGTGTGTTGTGTGTGTGTATGATTTCCAAACGCTGTTCCATAACTTATTAGTAATTAATGCTATTCCATTAGTGCGTGTTGCTTGATTTGCATGGAGAATGAAAGATTGATGTTTGATTGCAACGAGTGCATTTGAGTTGGTAGGATAAAGCTTGATTACTTCTCGTGAGGTTTAGTTATTTGATTGTTGTTCCATTTCAGAATTGCTGTTCCATTTTAGCATTGTTGTTCCATTCCAGATTTGCTGTTCGATTTCTTATTTGCTGTTCCATTTTTCTACCTGCCGTTTCATTTACTCGCATTTGTTATTTTGGTGTGAGAGACGATCTGTGGCTGTAGCGAGCCTCGATATTTACTGCCTAGCTCCCATACCTGTGGTCCATGCTCTAATTTCCTTTCCATCAGTTTCCAAAGTGATGGGATATTGCTGTCGAACCCTTCACTGATAAAGTTGCCTAGATTTAAGAGTGTGTGATTTAGTCATTTGAAGTAACTTAGTTATAGACAAGCATCTGTTTACTCTTGTATTTTTGTTAAACACTGTACTACTAGCATTACTCTGACAATTAGCCTCAGATTTAGTCACTCTTTGAAATAACAAAACGCTCTCGGATTGACATATTAATGTGAGATAATTAGAGGTGAAAGAGACCCTTTTTATAGCTCTACATTTTGGCGCCATTGCCGGGGAAAGAGTGTAGCCATTTGTCTTTTTCAGAGTAGTGCACGAACCTGCTAGGGAAGAGTTGGATCTTAAAAACGGAAGGTAAGAACCTGCGTGCGGAGCATGTAAAAGCCCTACTCCACTGTCCGCTTTCCTAACAGATTTGCTATTGCTTTGTTTGAATAGAATTTAGTAGTTCATTTGAGTGCATGGCTAAGCATAAAAAAACCAGAAAATAATATTAAGCTTCCATCCAAACCTGTAAAAGCTAAGGGGCCAGTGACCCTTGGCCGAACAACCTTCATAGACGAAATCTATAAGAAAACAGAATCTTAGCCATCAGTAGGTCCCAGGAAAATTATTTCTAAACAACCTATTAGTTCCCTTCAAGCCACAAGATCACCATCTGTAGCCTTTGCTGAGGTGCATAGTCAAACTGAAGAGCAGGACTTTCAAGAAATTGAAAATTCTACTCCAGAACTATTGCAGGAAGGGAATTTCAGCAACTTTTGTGAAGGAGAAGGAGAAACAGGGGAAACCGAGGAACCAAAATCTCCCATTGGAACAGATCAGCCATTAAACAGCCCAGATAAGGGGAGCGCTGCAAAAATCATTGTTGAAGGAGTCCAATCTCCTCAGACATCAGGTATTCCCCTTATCCCAGATAAAGGAAGTGCCATTAAAACTATCCCTGCTAAAATTGTTCCCTCTCAACCTAGGAATACCCTCCTAGATATCCGAGAAGGTTATTGGCATATATTCGATCCTATGGCTCAGAACTAGCCAAATACTCAAACCTCTACATTACAATATCCTATAGTGGATTCTGCAGCAAATGTGCCCATGAAAGCTATCCCTCTTCAACATATTCCTACATTTCACAGTCTCACATCAGAAGATCCGGATGCTTTTTTATTCGAATTCTATGTGTTGTGCAGGGGATATGATTACACCATCGATCCCCAGAAATTGAAATTATTCCCTCTACATTAAAAGGGGCTGCTTTAAGATGGTTTATGGGACTAGGTGGTGGGCTCATCAACAATTGGGATCAAATGAAAGAATCCTTCTTAAAAAAATATCAGGATTATTGTAGGTTTAGAGAATTGAAAGATGAAATATTCCAAATGACAGCTAAACCGAACGAAACATTAGAAGAATATGTGGAACGTTTTCAGTACAATTTACAAAGATCTCCTTATGCATCACTACCTTTACCTGATAATGTGTTAAAAACTGCATTGATAAGGGGCATGGAGGAACAGTGGATTGAAACATTAAACATCATGGGAAAAGGGGATATTTATCAAGAGAATTTTGCTGACATTATTGATTTATGTATCAGAAGTTCGAGAGGCAGCACAAGAGTAAAACTGGCAGAATATGATTGGTTTGCAAGAGACAACAAAATATCAACAGAAGGAGTAACACGTGGGAGATTGGAAATTTATTAGAAAATTTTAAAACTGATATTCTAGGGACACTAACTACACAACTTGATATTATGCAGGCCAAACAGAAGCAGATGGAGGCAGAACAGAATTTGGCAATCTTCTGCCCCCGATGCAGGAAAAAGCATAGTCACAAGGAGTGTCCACTGGATACAGTCCAAACATGTGCCATCTGTACAAAAGATCATCTTACGGAAAGCTGCCCCTCACTTCCTGGATTAAAAGCAGTATATAAGGAAGCAGAGGAAGAACCAGAATCGGTGTACTTGATCAACCAGCGCCGCCAGTGGCAGCCGAGACAATCTGGTATGTTTCCAGACCCAACCTCTTCTTTTCAGCCTCCACAATATAATGCTCAACAATATAATATGTGGCAAAGTCAGTCCCAACCCCCATTTTCAAATTGGTCACCATCGTCGTTTCCTTCTTCAAACCCGTGGCTGAATCAGGCAAGCCAATCTGGTTGGCCGAATTTTCCACCATATTAGAAAAATAGCCCATATCCTCCACAATGGACTCCCCCTACTTCACAAAGTTCACCCTGGCAGACAAACTGGTAAAGACCGATGCACCAGCCAATAGGAACTATTCCACTCCCTCAACCTACTTTGCCAGCTTTACAATAAAATCCCAGTCTAATCTAAGACCGCAACTCCCAGCCCAACCCAACCCCAATCCAAATAACAAATCGGTCCAATCTCTTCAAATCATAGAATCACTAGAAATAGGACCCGATCTGCGGGAGTGTAACGATCTTCAATTATGATCTGGATGTATCATTGAAACTGAGGGAGATAAAATAGTTCATATTGAGGATCAGTTATCAAGAGAACATTAGTTGCAATAAGAGGATGTAAATAAGCAGCAGACTCATAATCAAGCAACCACATCTCTCCTCCGTTCCCAGAATGATTAGTCATACCTCGACCTTTACAGTATCTTGACTTTGACATTCTGGGAGAATTACAAAATTTGTACATAAAAATCCCATTCCTCCAAGCCATTCAAGACATTCCTATATATGCAAAAACTATCAAAGAATTGTGCATAAAGAAACCAAGGAGGAATATAACAACTAATCCAAGAGTCCAAGTAGTCGGTATTTTATCTGATTTATTATCTGGGAAAGAAACACCCATTAAATATGAAGACCTAGGAAATCCAATTGTAACTGTTAAAATTTATGGTCAGACCCTATCTAATGCCTTAGTTGATCTAGGAGCTGCAATCAATATTTTAACAACCACTACCTGTCAAAAGCTTGGAATTACATTTGTAGAACCCACCTCTACTTTGTTAGAATTGGCTGACCGATCTGTCGTTAGACCAGAGGGTACTCTACATGATGTCATGGTCTCTGTAGATTCCTGGGAATATCCAACCGATTTCCTGATAATTAATCCAAAAACCCAACTTGATGGACACTCGTTAATCCTAGGTAGACCTTGGCTTGCCACTGCCGATGCTTACAATGGTTGCCGGCAAGGAAATATGACCATAACCAAAGGACCTGATATCAAGAATTTAGTTCTATACCCTCCAACACAACCAAGTGTCACAATAATTAAAACTAACAAGTATCCTGTATCATACCTTACTGATAACATTAGATCTCCATTGACTATACAAGAGGCACTTGATTTTAAAGATCAAACAGAAGATGATGCCATTAACAACTTCATTAGTCAAACTGAATCCGGATCCTGCACACAATGTCACATGATAGAAGCAGCATTTGATAATGAATTAGAAGAAGATCCTCTGAAAGACACACATGATCAAACAATACCTGTTACTTCTGTCGCAAATAGTAAAATTGTGGAAATTGAACCGGGAAAAACTTTAAATATCAATGCCAACCTCACACCTGAACAAGAAACGAAGCTCATCCATTTGTTAAGAAAATATCAAGAAGCATTTGCATGGGATTACCCTGATATGAAAGAAATCGATCCACAATTGTGTACACACCACATTTATATAGAAAAAGATGCTAGACCTGTCCGTCAACCGCAAAGAAGACTTAATCCTCATCTAAAGGATGTGGTAAAAGCTGAACTTCAGAAAATTTTAGATGTCAATTTTATTTATCCTATTTCTGACAGTAAATGAGTCTCTCTGCTGGTGGTGGTACCAAAAAAGAATGGGAAATGGAGAATTTGTGTGGATTACAGGGAACTCAATAAAGCAACACAAAAATACCACTTTCCTCTCCCGTTCATAGACCAAGTGCTAGATACTTTGGCAGGAAAGAAATTCTTTTCTTTCCTGGATGGCTTCAGTGGATACAATCAGATTCAGATTGCCCCTGAAGACCAGGACAAAACTACTTTTACTTGTCCTTGGGGAACATTTGCCTACCGAGTTCTACCTTTTGGCCTATGTAATGCTCCTGCCACATTCCAAAGGGCTATCCTTAGCATTTTTGCAGATTTAATAAATGATGGAATTGAAGTATATATGGATGAGTTTACACCATATGGAGATGATTTTGATCTAGCACTAAACACCCTAGAAAAAGTCCTACAACACTGCATAGCTACTAGGCTTTGCTTAAGCCACGAAAAATGTTACATGATGATGACTGAAGGACTTATTCTAGGACACTATGTTTCAGCAGCCGACATTCAGGTAGACCCAGCCAAAATCCAAATACTTTTGCTTATTCCCACTCCTACTACTCAAACAGAGGTACACAACTTTCTTGGATTTTCTGGTTATTATAGACGATTTATAGAACATTATTCACACATTGCTGCACCTTTATATGCACTAATTGGTAACGTTGATTTTCTTTGGATAAAAAAATGTGAACGTGCTTTCAAGGATTTAAAGAGGCTCGTATCTACAGCCCCAGTCCTTCGAGGAACAAACTGGGATTTGCCATTTCAAATATCATCTGATGCCTCAGATACAGCCATTGGCGCAGTCCTTGGGCAGGAAGAGGATAAAAAACCATACGCTATCTATTACATCAGCAAAAATTTATCCCTTGCTGAATTAAATTACACTGTTACTGAAAAAGAATTCCTAGCTGTAATACATGCTGTCAATAAGTTTAGACATTATATTACAGGCTATCCTGTTATCTTGTATACGGATCATTCCGCCATAAAATATTTAGCAAATAAGCCTGTCACAAATGCCAGAATAACTAGATGGTTGATCTTATTGTAGGAATTTGATATCACAATCAAGGATCGGCCCGGAAAAGAGAATCCTGTAGCCGATTTTCTCTCAAGAATGCCAAAGCCAATTGATGGAGCAGCAGTTGAAGATCAATTTCCGGACGAACATCTGTTCGCTGTTGCCGTTCGAACACCCTGGTATGCTGATGTTTCCAATTACCTTGCAGTAGGTAAACTACCAAAACACCTAACCCCTAATGAACGAAAACAGATTGTTCAGAAGAGTAATCGATTCTCCTGGATTGGGGGCTATTTGTTTCACATAGGGGCAGACATGCATATCAGGAGATGTGTTCGAGAAGATGAAATTTTTGACATCCTAAAAGCCTGTCATGACGGACCATGTGGGGGACACTTCGCTGAGCGTAGAACTGGACACAAAGTATTACAGACAGGATATTATTGGCCCACGATTTTCAGAGATGCAAAGAAATTTGTCCAAGCCTGTGATAGCTGCGAGTGAGCAGGACGTCCTGGTCAAGCTGACGAGATGCCTCTGAAACCACAGTTAGTCGTCGAACCATTTGAGCGATGGGCTCTTGATTTCGTTGGACCCATCAACCCCTCATCAAATCAGAAAACATATATCTTGGTGGCAATAGAATATGTCACCAAATGGGTTGAAGCAGAAGCATTGCCAAGAGCCACAGAGGACTCTATCATACAGTTCCTGTTCCACCTATTTGTACGTTATGGTCTTCCAAGGGAAATAATTACAGACGGAGGACCACAATTTGCTGGCAATAGATTAGCTGCAAAACTTAATAATTATCATGTCCAACATAAAATCACTACTCCATATCACCCACAGGCGAATGGACAAGTAGAAAGTAGCAATAAGGTAATAGAATCAATCCTAACGAAAAACATTGCGTCACATAGGCGTGATTGGGCTGCCCGACTATCTGAAGCACTCTGGGCCTATAGAACAACATGGAGAAGCACCACCGGTTACTCACCTTATCAGTTAGTGTTTGGAAAACAACCCATTTTTCCTATAGAATTTGAAATCCAAACATTACAAACAACACAAGAAGTTGGCTTAGATCTAACCAAGGCACAGATTAATCGACTGCAGCAGATCAATGAATTGGACGAAATTAGGCTCTCTGCACTACAAAATACAGCACTGATTCAACAGCAGTGAGCTAAATGGCATGACGCGCTCATCAAAAACAAAGTCTTCCACGAGGGAGACTGGGCTCTGTTATATGACTCTCGGTTTCAGGACTTCCATGGGAAACTCCAGACTCGTTGGTTGGGTCCATACGAAATCCAGAAGGTACATGACAATGGGACCATCACTTTAATCACCATTGATGGTTCTGGATGTGCCTTCAAAGTAAATGGCCACCGAGTTCGTCTTTATCATAAACCACTCACTCGGGAATCCTTCTGCCAGCAGCTACGCAGAGACACTGATATGGAGATTTTAAGAGAGGAAGAGAAGTCTTCCTCACTTGTAATTCATTAAGGAATTCATTTCTTTTTACAATTTGTACATAAGTTCTTTTCTTTAAGTCGTTCGTGTACATATGCTTGAACTAAATGTGTTCTTGTCATTTTTTCTGCTCAAAGATTTCGATTTCTGCCGTTCCGTTTCTAAACGAATGGCATTTGCGTGTTTTTGCTGTTCCTTTTCAAAAGGAACATCATTCTTGATTTTTCTGTTGTTCCTTTTCAAAAGGAACAACATTCTTGATTTTTCTGCTATTCCTTTTCAAAAGGAACAACATTCTTGACTTTCTGCTGTTCCTTTTCAAAAGGAACAACATTCTTGATTTTTCTGCTGTTCCTTTTCAAAAGGAACAACATTCTTGATTTTTCTGCTGTTCCTTTTCAAAAGGAACAACACTCTTGATTTTTCTGCTGTTCCTTTTCAAAAGGAACAACATTCTTGATTTTTGTTGTTCCTTTTTCAAAGGAACGACATTTGCTTGTTTTGTTGTTCCTTTTCTAAAAGGAACAACATTTTGATTTTTGCTGTTCCTTTTTCAAAAGGAACGACACTGCGGTGTGTTTGCTGTCCCTTTTCCAAAGGCGCAACATATTTTTGATTTCTGCTGTTCCTTTTTCAAAGGAACGGCACTTTTGCGTCTTTTGCTGTTCCTTTTTCAAAGGAACAACATTTTTCATGGCTGCTGTTCCTTTTTCAAAAGGAACGACATTTGCACTTTTGAGACCTATGCTCCTCTGTTGTTCCTCTCCCCAAAAGGAACACTTCTAGCATACTTTTTCTCTCCTTGTGAAACAACTTATCCCTTTTGCTGATCTAAATTGAGGATGCTTCTTGCTCCTGTTCTTTCAAAGTCTTTTAAAGACAACTATGCACTTATGCAATGAACACAAAATCGCAACATACTGAAATCAGAAAATTATAAATCGCTATCTTTATAAGGCTTTGTATCGATAAGAGGACAGAAGGAAGGACATACTTATTCATCATCTTTTGTTGTCATTGTCTTACTAATTTTGCCTTGATTGGTTATCTTTATCATGACATTCTCTTTAATCTTATTTGATTATTGTTTAGGAATAAGGGCAAAGGGTTTATATCTTCCTATTGGGATAATAAGACTTTTTCCACCATTCCTATTCTTAAGGAGTGTGTTGAACCACCCTTTGTGTATAAATAAGGAAAAGTGCTTTATGAAAAAAGAAAGTAAAAAAATGAATTATAAGTTGTCAAATGCAGGATAGGGGGTCTCATCAAGAGCCAACCTACCATGATCATGAGGATGGAAGTGAAGTGGCATTCCCACTATGGCCACCACACCAGGGATATGGTCCAAAAGGTATATCAAATAAACAAACCTTGGAACAGGAGGTCTCATCACGAGTTTGCCTTCCCACTCTTCGCTCCCTCCTCATGAATGGCATTATGGCTAACTGGTTACCAAGCCAGCATAATGGCCTACACTTTGACATTACATTCCTTAATATGCACATAAAGGATCATGGTTCCAGGGGTGAAATAAACAACTCTGCCAAGGTTATGGACACCTGTCGGTAGCAGAGCACTGTTAATGGTATTGAAGTCACATTGATTACACCAATAGGTAGGATACTAATACTCTTTTGTTTCTTATATCCCAAGCACTAATCATACATTATTTCCCGACTTATGTATCGCATGAACATTTATTACCACCAATCATGGCAAAGGAGGTGACAATGACCACTTGAGATTTGGCAAGTACGACAGACGTCCTATCCCCTAGCCTCACATCATATCACAGCAGCCTCTTACGTAATTCGCGATCCAACTTCATGCCTCGATTTCGGTAATTCGTTGTTTTTCTAAACATGGCATATTTTCATACGCTGTTCCTTTATGACTTGGTTGCAGATCGGGTGCTGCTCCTTTCTTTGATGGCTGGGACAGCCTATCGCATTGTGGGGGGGAGGTTAACCTCATTATTCCCCGGGTTATGTGTCAGCTCACTATTCGGGAAAGATAGTGTACTAGGGAATGGCATGGCTTAACGACATGATATTTCTATTTTTTACACAAGTTGCTGTTCATAAGCCATTTCTATTGCATACTCTATGTTTTTTTCAAAATCTTGCGATTATTACTCCCTCTGTGTTTCAAACAGCACAAGCAGTTGCTGTTCCATTGAGAATCCATAGTGAAACCATGGGAGGCAGGGCAATTCGAAGCGAACCTCAGGAGTTGACAGTCTCCGCTGCTGCCCGGGAGATCCTGGAAAGAGCAGGATGGCTGACTTATCTCAGTCACTTGCAGGAGTCTAATGAAATAGTGGCGATGGAATTTCTGCAGAACCTGCAGGAGAATCACTCCACAGTAAGGGGGAAGCAGATAACGGTCACCGACGATATAATCGCAGAAGTCTCGAGACTACCAGCCACCAGACCTGTATGGACACTAAAGAAGGAAAGATTACAAAAGATCATGGAAATTTTCCAGGACGAAGGCCAGAGCTTGATGATTAAGGGGAAGGGAGTTCTGCCATAAACGCTAGGAGAACCCTGGGCGGAATTAGCAGGAACAGTGCAAAGCTACATCACCTGCGAGGGGAGGAAAGATGTGGTAAGACCACGACATCTTAAACTCTTAGCTGTTTTAAAGCAGAAATGCTCTGTAAATCTGCCTGCACTTTTGAATTCATTACTTCATGACGTTACACGAAGCCTAAAAAAGGCACAACATGTAGAGTCAGTTGTCAGCCACCATGGGTTAATTCGATTAATAGTTAGTCATAGCCTCACCCAGCAGCAAAGCAGCTGGGAAGAGCTAATTGCAATAATTGAAGGGAGGGCGACAACACCATCCCCAAAATGCAAACATACTACAAGCACACCAGAACGTCCGGAAAAATGCAGAGAATTAGTAAAACAAAAACATGTTGCGAGCACATCTGAACGACCAGAAACATGCCAAGAATCAGCAAAGCGTAAGCATGACACTGGTACACCTGAACGGCTAGAGAAACGCATAAAATCAGTTCGGTTAGCTTGGATAAGAGGAAGGCTGGAAAAGCTCCAGGAAAGCACCAACCAGCCAGTGGTAATTGAGGATGAGCAATCCTCACGGCTAGAAGTAGAAGAAGAACAAGCTGAAGGAGAAAAGAAAGGAGAGGCCGAGGAGGCCGAGCAATCCGAAGAGGAAAATGAGGAAGAAGCTGAGCATTCAGAAACAAAAGTTGAGCATCCTGAAATAGAAGCTGATCATTCCGAGGCAGAAGCTGGACAATCCAAGCAGGAGGAGGAAATGGGACAGCAGGAAGGTAGCCCACCATAGGACCCAGTGGGAGAAGATGAATTGGCCATAGTCTTGGCCAACATGGGTGAGTATGGCCAACCTTCCACTCCATCAAACAAGGTTAATTTTAGGGGCGAATAATAGCCCAAAGGTGAAATTTAAGGCTTTTTATATTTTAATGGGGTGAATTTTTAATTAAAATAATAATTTTTTTTATATATAATTAGCCCATATTTTATTTAAAAATTAATTTATTTTTTTTATTTTAGCCCAGGGCGGATAAACTAACCGAATCGTATTTGATCAAAATCGCCCCATTTTGATATTTGCGGAATCGTATTTGATCAAAATCACCCCCATTTTGATTTACAGTTTGGGTTTTCTGGTCTGGGAGTGGTTTGTGAGGGTCGATTTGGTCCCGGGAGTGGTTTGTGAGGGTCGATTTGGTCATGGGATGTTAGATTTATTTTGAAATGGAGGGCGGAGCGAGGGCGGCTCCCTGTTTTGACGGATTCAGCCCGCTGTTTTGGTGTATATGGCTCCCTGGGTCCCTGTATAAAAATGGTTTTGAAATAGGTTTTTTCATCCTAGTTCACAAATCTAGCAGCAGCAGTTTCGGTGGGATATTCTTGCATTTTCAGATTTCAATCCGCTTATTCTTCTCTGGTTTCGGTATCCATTGTTTCTTGGATTTGAACGGCTCATGCCACTGCAGCAGCAACAACAACAGTCGGTACTTGAGCGAATTGTTGGCTGAGCGCGAGAAATTAGGCCCCTTTATTCTCATGTTCGTGTAAAAGGTATATTAACTCTGCTGATATTCAAGCATGGGATAAGTAGCCGTGATCTGCTTACTCTTTTTATGATTGTCTGTGTCCTCCCTTTTGTTGTGTTGTTGAGCTGGAAAGTTATCAGTACTTACCCTAAATATTACAGCATTTGGATGTTTGCAGTCTGCCAGTATCCCAAGATGAATATTGTGATGGAGAAGGCAACTTCCTGCTTCTGATTCCCATGTATTGTTCGTGTTGGAAAGATCTAGGCAATGATTGTTGTATTGTTCATATTTTTCATTCAGCTTGATCTCGGTACAATTGTCTCAAATGTCTTTTATGGTGAGAGGGAGCGTTATAGTCATGTTGCCAAGTATGGGCTGGTTCATAGGGTTGAGTGGGGGAATTGGGTGTTTTCTTGCCTGAGTCATGGGTCAGTTAGCACTATTTATATCAAATGTGGCCTGAATGCTGTTTGAAACTGGAGATACTGATGACCTCAATGATGTGAAAAATTGGAGATACCGTATGGCCTCAATGGTGTTTGTAATCAAAATCTGGATTGAACACAGTGTCTGTATAGAATGTTGTATAGATTGTAGTCTAATTATGTATAGACTGTTGGTCTTAAGAGCATGCGATCATTGATCAAGCCATCATGACCCATGGCAGCTTTGAAGGGATAAAAGGAAGACGTGTTGAAGCCAATGCTGCCATTGGAGTTTGATTCTTGAATATCATGGAGATTAAGAAGAATTATGTTCCATGCTCAAGGTTAATTACAGTAACGTTTTATGTGCTTACTCTACAAATGAATTTGAACAAGTTTTTCATGGAAACCTTTCGAAAAGAGAAAAAAGACCTTGCATTATAGTTTATTGGTGGATTCCTATATTTTCTTGGTTGTTGTTACATGTTGACTATTGGAAGATCTGTTTATATTACTGAGAATCTTTCACCTGAAAATGGAGCAGTAAAGGACATATTAACTGTCTGTAGTCTGTACTGTGGTAGACAATAAGATGATTTCTTTTCTCAGGGATTGCAATTGCTTTCCGGAAGATGGGGTATACCTGTTCATGGTACTTCTTTCGACATCAAGTTGATAAACCTTCCCTTAGACTTGAGTTTTGTTTGGTTCTTGTTCGTTGGGTGATGATAAAAAATGTAATATTCATTTGTATTTGTTGATTTTATACTCATGGAACTTGTTTCTTATTGTACTCAGTTCTTTTGATGCAAGAAAGAACAACAGACTAGTTTGAGCTTGAGGTACTTGAAGCGGCAGCAGCTCTCTTCTCAAGCGGTATGTGTTCTAGTTCTCAAGTGTAATATGAGTAAATTTAGAATGTACTGCCGTTTGACAATACTTGTAAGCACTTTGAAGCAAATGTGGCCTGAATGCTGTTTGAAACTGGAGATACTGATGACCTCAATGATGTGAAAAATTGGAGATACCGTATGGCCTCAATGGTGTTTGTAATCAAAATCTGGATTGAACACAATGTCTGTATAGACTGTAGTTCAAGTTTTGTATAGACCTTTTGAAAAGTTTTCATAAGAGGTACTTGAAGCGGCAGAAGCTCTCTTCTCAAGCGGTATGTGTTCTAGTTCTCAAGTGTAATATGAGTAAATTTAGAATGTACTACCTTAGTTTTCATTTCATCATCCAACAACAACTCTAATGTGTTCAAAAAACTTGTCTACCTCCACCATCGTTGCCCGATGAGAGATAATCCTTCTCCCTTCTCCTCTTCATTTGGTTATCCTTTGCCATCATACTAGAATACAATCTCCTCCACAATTGTAGTCTTCATCTCAAGGACTTCACATGACAAATGAGTCTCTCTTTGTGGTTAATTGTACTATACCTTGGGTGCCAACATTCATAATTCTTGTTGTTGAACCAAGCTCTCCAGTTGCAGCAATAAGCTTGACACCTTTGTCTTATTGATTGCATTCTTTGAACAATGTTACTCAAGCCAATCCTTAAACCTTGGATTGATCAACCGATCTCTAAAGAACATTGCATCATGATGTTGTTCATCCCCTCTTCTACAATTTCTCTCTTATAGATGCATTCTTTGATTGTTCAAGGCCTCCTCCTTAATGACATTTGAGGGATAATTTTGCCTCCTTCCTTGTCTTAACATAAACTTGGTTTTGTTATCCATCTTTCACATGGCTGCTAGGATCCATGGTCACTTCTGAAAATTGCTTGCAAGGTTATCTTGGCTTCATTATGCATTGTTTTTTCCTTTTGGAAACTCATCCTTCCTTGAGGATTGTTTAGCATCTACTACCTCAATTTGGATTTCTTGGATCAATTTAGTGCTCTCGTTCTCCTTTTGGACCAGTTGTCCATTCTCCTCACATGCAAAGCATGCATTCACATAAAATTCACCAATTTTAAAAATAAAAGGTTACCTGGCCTCTTCTGATGCCTCCAACATCAAATTTTGTCTTCCTTCCATGCTTTAGGAAGGTACTCCTTCTCTTTCTTCTATTCTTATGACAACTATGAATGATTGTCCCTCTTGAAAATCCTTATCATCTGCATCTATACACATAGCATCAGTATCATAATCACCAAGCTCTTTAGCCCCATATGGTATATATGTTACGAGCACTTCTAGCTAACCTCCCATGAGACTTTCATTTATTGTCTCATCGACATCCTCTTTGTGTAGCTCCCTCTACTGTTATGATGCTTTTTCCACCATATCTTCTATCAACAAATCCATATGTTGATTTGAACTCTTTATGCAGTCCATGAGACTCTTTGATAGTCTCTCTTCAACATCTTCCTCATCATCAAGGACTATTCCCTGCTCTGGTTCAAAATAGTGAACTAATTCAACTTTAGGCTCAACAGGTGCTTCATCTTCCTCCCTAGCTTTCTAGCTTTAGGGGGCTTCCTCTTAAAATATTTTTTCTGACAAGTAATTTGGCCTTCTTCCTTAGGTCCCATCTCTACCTTTGGTATTCTCTTTCAAGCCTCATTTTGACTATGTTGAATCTCTCCTTCAACTCATAAATCTCCTTTTCAATTTCTTCTTTACTCATGCCATTTTCCTTGGCATGCTTCTCCCTTTTGTTATGGCCTCTCTTTGAATTATGTCCATCAGTAGCCATCTTCTTTCCTCCTTTCTTGTGAGCTTTCTCTTGCTCATTGTGAGCTACACTCAAGCCCCTTTAACAATTCTTCTCCATCACTTGTTACCCAATATCTCACCCACTTCACCTCAACCTAGGCTTTTGGTATTCCTCTGGTTCCCTCCTCTGGAACCCACTTGAGCATGCTCTGGTCTTCTATGGCTTCTACACTTTTCTCACCTTTTGAGAACTCCACTTGTTCTCTTCTCTTTGAGGACCTCAGCTAGAAACCTTCTATGTTTTGTTTTGTAGCCTATTTGTCGTAAGTTTCTTGCCATACACTTTAAGAACTTTATTGGTCCTCTGTTACCACTCCTTCTACTATTACCACTGTAAGGATTAACTCCTTGTATACATTTAAAAAAAAATACAAACCAGTTACCTACTAGTTCCTTAACCTCTGAGGTCTCAATATCTCAGTTCTTCCTAGCTCTACACTTGGTTGGTACTTCTTTAATATGCTCCAATCCTGTATTCCGTTCTCAATCTCTTTCTCTCCTCACTTTTTTTCTTAGGTTCCTCTTGCCCAAAATTTTCTTGGTTTCTTTGTCTCAACTTTGATGTCTCTTCTTCACGAGCAATCTTATAAATCTTTTTGGTTCACTGCAGAAACCTCCTCAATCACTTGTCAATCCCCAAGAGCATCAATATTGCTCTAGTACCACTTAATGCATACCTTTTGGCTACTCTCATATTTCCATCATTCAACATAGTCCATCTCATTCATTCACCTTCCCATTTTTGGCTCTTCCGGTCCCTTTTTCTAGCAGCCTTAACTGTGGAACCTTACGTTATGACCCACTAGTCAATTGCTCTATTCCTTTGACCTTTGACATAACAAACAATCTTGATTTTCCCAGATTTTCCACAAGTTCTTTCTCACAGTGACTATACTCACCCCTGTCTTGCGTTCTAAACCTCCCTACTACCTTCAACACAACCACCCTTAATAAATATCTTCGCATAACCCACTTAGTTGTTCTAGGTCACTAGACAGTTCTCAACCTCCTTAGTTGAAGATTTGTTCCCACTGTGACTTGAAACCTCACAGAATCTGCTTAAAGTGTGTAATAATTCTCCCAGGCCAAACTTGAAGTCAACACACACACCTGTCTCCTAGTATTTGAAAGCACTCAATCTCAATAATAAAGGTGCTTAGGCCTAACTTTACTCATATTACACTTGAGGTACTTGAAGCGGCAGCAGCTCTCTTCTCAAGCGGTATGTGTTCTAGTTCTCAAGTGTAATATGAGTAAATTTAGAATGTACTACCGTTTGACAATACTTGTAAGCACTTTGAAGCAAATGTGGCCTGAATGTTGTTTGAAACTGGAGATACTGATGACCTCAATGATGTGAAAAATTGGAGATACCGTATGGCCTCAATGGTGTTTGTAATCAAAATCTGGATTGAACACAGTGTCTGTATAGACTGTTGTATAAACTGTAGTCTAATTATGTATAGACTGTTGGTCTTAAGAGCATGCGATCATTGATCAAGCCATCATGACCCATGGCAGCTTTGAAGGGATAAAAGGAAGACGTGTTGAAGCCAACGCTGCCATTGGAGTTTGATTCTTGAATATCATGGAGATTAAGAAGAATTATGTTCCATGCTCAAGGTTAATTACATTAACGTTTTATGTGCTTACTCTACAAATGAATTTGAACAAGTTTTTCATGGAAACCTTTCGAAAAGAGAAAAAATACCTTGCATTATAGTTTATTGGTGGATTCCTATATTTTCTTGGTTGTTGTTACATGTTGACTATTGGAAGATCTGTTTATATTACTGAGAATCTTTCACCTGAAAATGGAGCAGTAAAGGACATATTAACTGTTATACGCTTTTGATTTTTCTGCCTTTGAGAACCTTGTGAGTTGTATGTCATTGAAGGGTGACTTGGTTTGAATAGTTAGCTTTGGAGAGCAGTTAGAGGAAGAAATAACTCAAACCCAAACTCAACAATGGAATTTTTATCAATGTGTCCATTCCAATAGATTATTATTCTAAATATGGATGATGTGGCAACAATAATTATATATTTTTTGGAATGTACCTCAGTGAATGATCACCTTTTGTAATATTTTAAGTGCCGCTACATAGAGATGTTATTTCTATGCTTAATTAATTGCATTGATGTGCCATAGAGCAATGCAATGCATCTGGATACTTGAAGTCTTGGAATTGCAGAGCAGCATTTGCTTGATTCCTTGGTAGCTGTTTGAAGATCCTAACCAAACTGATGTTTCTTTCAGAATTGTGGTTCTTTGTCATAGTAGTATAGTACGCTGTTCCTGAGATTACCTTTGGTTCTGTTCTGAGATCTGTAGAGAATTTTTGAGCAAGGGGGAGGATAGCTTCATCTTAATTTTAAAGCATCCCTCTACCCAACGTTAAGCTTGATGGGAAGAATTATCCTATCTTCAAGTGAAGGGTGCTAAACATATAATTGAAGAATTGATTGTTAAGACTTGTGGAGGGTAAGAAGACAAATTGCACTGTTGCTAAAGAATTAGTAAAGCTTTTGGCGCACAATGAAGATGTTTAGTACATTATAAGTTTTACTATTGCAGATCATATTGGTCCTCAAATTAGAAGTTTGATTAGTTCTTGTAAGATTTGGACTAGGATTCTCTAACAGAACAAGGATTCTCTATTCTAGGAAATGACTGTATGCATTTTAAATGATTGGTTGTGTATATCACTGTTTATACGATACGTATTCAGGATGTGCAAGATCAATTTGGAGCAGTTGATGATAGAATTGATCCTAAAGTTCATAGTGCCACTGTTCCAATGGTTGAAAAAAATGTTTCAGCCATTTGTGACCAGTGTGAATGCCACTGATAAAGTGGCTAACTTTCTTGGTGGAATGTTACTGTAGAAAGAACATTGCTGGAACAGATTCACTTAAAAGAGTGTATACCGAGCACTTACACTGAAATCACTAAGAAGAAAGGGAAGAAGTCTGCATAGAAAAGTTTAAAGGAAACTTCACAAAAAACCCTTGAAAAATGATGTTGTATCAAGCAGGGCCATTATTGCAGAGATTGTGTCAAGGCCCATTACCACAGTAAATATATATTATTTAGAACTATGTTGTAATTTTTGTCAGGGTTCATGTTTAGGTTCAACTATCACTGGCTACCCTATTCTGGAAGAGCTTTTGCTCTCCTGAAGACATCTTGATCTAACTCTTCATTCTTTGTTTTCACCTCCATAAAAAATCTCTAGTGGATTCATAAATTTTCCTTTTATTGTGACAGACTATTTTATGTGGTATTGTTGGCATACCTCCTTCAAATGGTGTTATTCCTGAATCTCCAATGCACATGAAAGGCTTAGCTACCCTCAAACATTAGGTACTAATATATTGGAATTATCAATTGCAACTTCTCAGGGAAAAGACACAATTCAGACATTTTATAGACGAGTAACTTACAAGTACGTTTGTTACAGTTGGTGCTTAGCAAGTTAGTGACAACAATCTGGAAAAGTATGCAGAAAATTTCAACCTTAGGGCAATTATACAGAAACATGCAAGAAGCCTATGAGCAAATGCAGACCCCAATGGTTTATCAGCCTCCACCTGCCTTGGTAATGGTCTTATTTTTGAGTTTGGGTGTTTCATTTTATCTAATTTTCCTCTCCCTTTATTTATTTGTCTTGTCATGTCCCAACCATTTATGCAGGCACTTAAGGAATTGAAAGAGTCCACAATTCAGTTGGCCACAAGTACTGGGAATATGGATGCCCCAGTTGATGAATCAATTTTTAATGTTGACAAGGACGTGGATGACCTGCTTCTTGTTGAGGTGAAAGAACAGCAATTGAGTAATTTGTTGCAATCTCTGATGGTGGTTGGCTGCCTTGTAGTAATGCCCATCATTAGAAAGATCCCAACTTCTGTGCTTTGGGGTTACTTTGCCTTCATGGCCATAGAGAGTTTGCCAGGAAATCAATTTTGGGAAAGGCTATTGTTTCTTTTCACTGCTCCAAGCCGTAGATACAAGTATGAACTTTATTCAAACTATATTGTGATTGAATTTAATGCTTGTACTATAGTTTTCAAAGATGATCAATGTTGAACTGATGGTTACAGAGAACTTTAGGAGTATCATGCTACATTTCTTGAAACGGTGCCTTTCAAGACAATTGCCACTTTCACCATTTTCCAGACATGTTATTTGTTGGCATGTTTTGGTATCACATGGGTGCCTATAGATGGTGTTCTCTTCCCACTACTAATCATGTTGTAACTTGTTAGTCCCAGCGAGGCAGTATATCCTTCCCAAGTTTTTCAAAGGAGCACATCTTCAAGAATTGGATGCAGCAGAGTATGAAGAAGCCCCTGGAATGCCATGCAATATAACAGTGAGTGCAAGACACATATCAAACAAATTTTAAAAATATTACTCAATTCTATTTCATAAGCCCTGCAACATGAACAATAATAAATTGAACTGTAACATATATTGATTGCAGGAAGCTGGAATTCAGGGGTTCGGACTAGGAAGCATGGGAACAGGTGCAAATGATGGCGAAGTTTTGGATGAGATGATTACATGAAGTCGCGGTGAGGTCAAACACACATATAGTCCATGGATAACTAGCTTGAGTGATTGCACACCAATTCATGGATCCGAGTCTGCATTAAGTCCCCAAGTTGCAGAAGCTAAACAAATATATAGCCCCCGTATAAGTGAGATCAGACAGACACATAGCCCTCACAGAGGGGAAAAGCATTCGGGCATTCCCCTGGTTAGTCAAGGAAAAAATATGAGTCCAAGTGCATTTGGTTTGAGGCCACATAAACCAACTTCCAATTAGGTGTTTGGAGTATAAATCCTCGGCTAGTAATCTTTCCCTTGAGTGAGCATATCTTATGTTTAATAGTACATATTTTGTTGGCTTATCATTATTTAATCATTGTGCCATAAATCACTCGGTTGTATTTGGTGTGTCTTCACAAAGAACCTCTGTCCATCTCAGAGGACAGGGTAGACCATATAGTGCGTGTAAAAAAATGTAATGGAAGTCAAGCTTGAAGTATTTCTGTTTTCTTGAAGCATGAAATCTATTATGTCAGTCTTGTGGTTTTGTAGACCCCGTGGTATTAAAGGGTCCTATGAGTGGTTTGAGCTTCATAGAAAGTCATCCTTATTCTACCAGTTGGATCATAACCACAAAGTTTGCAACCTTTAATGTTTCATTGAAATAAAAAATGTGGAAATTAAACTTGACAAATGAAAAGGAAATGGTAAGGCTTACAATATTAGAACTTCTGTAAATGTTTTCCCTTGGTTAGTTTTTAAAGGTAATGGCTAAACCAGAAATTACCTTTAAAAAGATCCAATTCATTTCTCAGAGTGGTGCAAGTATTGCACTAGGCCCTCTTTATTTTGCATGGCCACATTTTTGTTCAGGCTAAAGTTGGATTTTTGATCTTCTTTTTTTGGTTTTTTCTTTCTTCTTGTTAACCCGTAACAGGGTTTCTGCAGTAGAAGAGGGGCTGTGTATTCTTCCTGACCAGTTGGCCATTGCGGTGGCACATTGATGACAACCAATCTATGTTCTGAAGGACACAATTACATTATATACCACCTCTATGCCATTTCTGTAGATCAAAGTGCCAGACATTATGCACAGATTGAAGTCAAGGACCATGTAGGCTGGTGCCACTTGTTCGAGATTCAACTCTTGGGAAGAACACCATTTCCAAGGTCCTCCAAACTTGTAAGCAGTGGCCTACAGTTCAACTCTTCATTTAGTTGAACAACACTGTTGGTGGACCATCCTTAGCATTAACCATTTTCTTACAGTGAGCTACTTGGTTCTTGATATTCCTGACAAGTAGAGCTACCCTTACTAGCACTCAACTGTGTAAAGCGCCTTTTCCAATTTTTCCTGAATCACTGCCATGTTAACTCTGTCCATTGAAGGAATGCATGCAGAAGTTTTTATATCCTTTGTTTTATGTTAAAGTGTTTGGATCAAACAGTAAACATGCAGGTATCCTCCTTTTTTTGTTAAGGGCTTTGTAGTCCCTCATACCCTAGTCTACCCAGATTGTGGAACATGTAGTTTAAGGGGTTAATTACTCTGCCTAGTGAGGCATTTTGTTGGCAACAAAGCTTGAGGTTTGGCAGTCTCAGACTTCAGTCATACATTTTAATAGAAAAATAGAGAGGCAGCATAATGTTTCAACATTAATAGAAGTCTAGTTTCCAATGAAAAGTGTTGAACAAAGAAAGCATTAAACATTCATAGCACAATTTGCCAAATATGAACTTGCCAACTTAACAAAGATTCAAATAGGTGAGATGAGATGATGAAGAGATATTCTAAAAATGTACATACACTGGCCTCACAAAGAAAGTAGGAGAGAGAATAGGAGAATTATATTAAGATTTTCAGAATGAATGTACAGAAGATTCGATGCCTATATCTATGTGCCATCCTCTTACATATTGAAGAATCAATTATGATTGAACTACATAAATAGTAATAGGTTAACAATAATATATGTATGACCAATAACATAAGAGATTATATATGAATGACTAGAATAAAACGCTGAAATAAACTAAATACAAACTGTCAATATCCAATTAACATAAAATGATATCATGAGCAGAATTTTTTTTATACGGATAGAGAGAAATGCTATCCTCTTCAAGTAACAAGTAGCCCCTATTTTATCCTAAGATAACAGCTATAATTCAAATCATGTTTTGCTAGATTCAATACCCTAGATTTAGAAATAAATGAATAAATACTACAAGGAAATAGCATTACCCCATAAGCTTTTTCAGATGCAACAATATGCTCCTTTTGTGGTTCATTGTTGGCTCCTTCATCCACTATATCATGTTACATACAGGCACTCTTGCTAGCTCATGTTGAGATGGAAATATATATTTTTCATGACAGTAAAACATTTAGATAATGGAAATAAAGAATATGTGCATTCAAGTTAAATCAGATTTATCTTGAATGGTTGGGAAGATTTGTTATTATCTTTAATAATTTAAGTCTTGTAAAACAAATTCAGAAGGAATAATTTAAGTCTTGTAAAGCAACAAACTTGAAGAAAAACAAAGAATATGAAGCCATATACAAGGAATATGAAGCCTGTGTGTTATGTTAATTTATCAGCAGTTTTATGCTCTGCAGTATAATCTGTGAGAAAATTGGCTACAATATTCAACAGACAGGAGATTATGAGTTTCTCAATTTGTGCTATTATATGCTATGGATTTTCTAACCGATATCTTGAAAACGCGGTCTGCACTTGCCATCTATGCCTGAGTTCTGCAGCGGTTTGTTACTTTCAAGCCATGCCTAATGTCATATTGTTTGTTGCAACTTTAATGTAGACAGCTAACCAGGAAGGCATTGGGTCATTCATAGAGGATGCTTAGGCATGATTCCAGGATTTTGAAAATAATTGTGATTTCCATCACTAGTCATAGAACTTGATAGAAAGTTGGGATATTCATGAGTGTGAATTTATGTTTGTGTGTTTACATACTTTCTTATGAATTAACTAATGCTCAGTAGCAGTAGACATTGGACAAGTATATTTGTATACTTCTGTTTTAAACTGAAACAAATCCAGGGCTAAAAGGAATGGATTGATTGCACTAGTCATCCTTCTATAACTTTCCAACATAGGCTGGAGTAAATAGATTGTAATTTGGGTAATTTTTCTAACTGCAAACAGGAACATACTTGTGTATTGGCAGGGAAGCTATGATGGCCATTATGTCAGGCCAGGTGATCACACTCCCTTGATTGTGAGCACGATTGTGATCAAGATGGAAGACTTCATAGTCTAGATTGATTGTTTAGAAGTGATAGTTAGTGGGCTCATTCACAAAAGCTTCTATTTCACTAATCCTTTTTATAGAGTTGTCAGATTCAATTTCCAAAGGTTTTAAGTACACTATAGAGTTGAGTTCTGAGAGAGTTGTGATTCACAGTGTTAAGTATAGCAGCTATGACACTTGAATGAAGACAAGCATAATAGAGGTATCAGACTCTGTTATAAGCTTACCTACATATTATAAGGGACTTGGTTGGTTTTTTTATAATTTTATAGACAAGTTCCATGTCGTGGAAATGTGAAAAAAAATAGTGATATTGCCACCATGTGGTTCTTATCATATATGGTTTTATACTTCTTCAAAAAATTCTCTAAGAGTTCACAATGCTAAAATTCACTAGGACTTTACAAAGTTTTATTATTTAGTGAAAGACTTGCCAAGTTCTTACAAGATTTTATAATTGAGTAAAATATTCGCCATGCCTGGTGAGAGATTCGCCAGAAAATTATATATACATATTATATTATTGATAAAATCGCCTTCCATTTTTCCTATAAACCATGGAGATTCGCCCAATTATTATATTTATAAATTTGGGGGGGGTTCTTAAAATTTTCCCTGCCATCAAACCTCCACGGAAAGCCCCAGGAAGAAGATGCATCCGAAAACCACATGCAGAAGAGGCAGAAGAAGGAAATCTGCCTGTTCATGATGAAGAGGAGATAGGAGACACTGAACGGGAATAATCTGTTCCCAAGGCACCAGAGGAAATTTCGGAGGAAGTAGGGATAGAAAAAGAATTCACCCAAGAAGTGACAGAACCAGTTAGGGTTCCTACCCCAGAACAACCAGCACAAAACAATGAAGAAGCACCCCAGGAGAAAGATCCAAGGACTAGTCACGGCCCAAAACGCAGTAGAAATCCTGCTGTTCCTTCTAATAAAACGCTAGAAATTAGGGAATTACGAAAGGAACAACGGAGATTATTGAGCATAATAGCCCAGCTCCACCAGCAGATCAAGATCCTGAAAGCGAGGCAGAGGGTAAGGAAGACCGCAGGGAAGAAAAAGATGACCACTGTAGTAAAAATCCGCAAGATAAAAAGGCGGAGGACCAAAAATCGCCCTGCTGTTCAAAACCCTGCTGAAGATCCAACTGCTGTTCCAAATGATGCTGAAGATCCAGCTGCTATTCCAAATGATGCTGAGGAACAGACTGTTGTTCCATTTGAAAAGGAACAACAACAAGCTGATATTCATGTTAAAAAAGAAACGGACAACAAGGAAATTCAGATGGAGGCACCACCCTCAGGGGTGATAAGGGTTCTGAACTCAAAACAACGCAATAAGAAAGTTCAGGTAAAACTCCCGGCCTCCACTGTTGCATGGAGAAGAGATCCAAAGATAGTGACCTTGCGCAAGGGATTGAAACAGGCTCAGCAAGAAGCACAAAGGCTTAGAGAGCAAATGGTCCCTCGCGAGAAGCATGAAGAACTACAACAACAACTAAGGAACATCAATCAATCCAAAAGCCAGGCCTTTGAAGGGTGGCGAAAGGAACAAGAGAAAGTTGCAAAGGTAACTCGTAGGCTAGATACTGTTATCAAGCAGATGGATACCATGTGTTCTTTATACAATGACGTTTTAGCATGTAGGGCCCCTGCCAAAAACTATGCTCTGTTTTTACTGGAACGATACTTACAATTAAAAATAAAAGCTGTTAAAGGAAGCGCCCCGTACAAATTAACACTGTCCATGACTTTATAGACTGTTGTAAACATTATGGGGCGAAGGTCCAGAGATTTCTATGTGAATTCTATTTGCATAACCTCGTGCTAGACCAGGAGACTGAACTGAACCCTGGCCCTTTTGTTGGAGACATCCAATTGCAAGCATTCATCTCATTCGAGGTTAATAAGATTAAATGGCTCAAAGCCTATAATACTTTCCAGAGGCAGGAAAATGGCCTAGACTTGTGGGTAAGGGCTGAGCCTAGGGACCCAGTACAGTTGTGGAAAGCACATAGAAACCTCATGAGAATTCCGGGTGTCATCGAAACGTTAGGACCCATGCATGAGGCACTCATTCGACAAAGTTTAGAATATTTTCTTTCTATCAAAGACCTCGCCATTGATGCAGCCAAATTTCGGTACCGAATCTCTAATCCAAACATCCAACTCAGGGATCCATTTAAGTATGATAATTTTCAATTAGATGCCAACTGTTTGAACCTCTATGGCGAAAGCATTTTGAGGGCAGGGCCATCCTAGTTAGGATATAGATTCCGCAATCCAATTATCTGGCACCCTGCACCCAGATACCAAGCCCTATATGAGATGTCTGAGGGTGAAACAGGCCAGTTCTTTGACTACCTAGTCACTCACCATGGTTGTAGGCCTTCGCATGAGATTCCTTCTCCAGCCTATTCTCTCACTGCTTTGCATGTCAACTACAACGTTTTCATGAGGGCATGAAACAGGGTAAGCAGGGGGGTGTGTGGAGTACTAAAATGGTATGCTTTTGATGATCATTTCAATGGCTTTTCAGTGGGACTTGTGAATCTTTTTGCATCATGAACGTGGAAAACAATAAAGAATTATAACAAAACATGTGGGATTAGTATGCAAGACTTAACCGCTGATAGTTTTCATTCTCCTGTGCAGGAAGGGGTAAAAACGAGGAGCTTCTATTCCAAATAAAAAGACAAGAACAGGGTAATTGTTGTCCCTTTGATGAAGGATCGAGTGCAAACGATGCTAAGCAGGTTGAAGCAAACCGGTCTGAAAAAGGAGGAGAAGGCACCAGCTCGACGGAGGAGAAAAGAAGTGATTAAGGATTAACAACTGCTTTATTTATCTTATTGCTTAGACATCTCCGCCGTCGCCCTTATATAAAGGGACGAAACTGTTAGCTTTGGGGGATTATGCTTTTATGAAACTTTCTGTTAAAGATTGAACTTTGATCATCGAGTCTCGTTGAACTTGGCTCATTGTACTTTCTGTTTTATGCATTAATATAAACTTGGTGATTATCTTATCTCTGCGTCTGGATTAACTTAAAGCGGTGTACCCTTGAGGCTAAGGGCCCGGCCCCGGAGGACACTTGCTTCTGTATCACTACGATTTGATTTCTGCGTGGTTTGCTTACCGTCATTAGTTGGTAATCTGATATGCTTTATAAGTTACATCATATGCTCTGTTAAGATTCATTCATTAAGGTTTTTACAGACAATAACTGTTATATTGACTCTGCATTATATCACCAATACTTTTAGAGTTGATTGAATATTATTAGACTTAATTGAACATTGTTACTATTTTGTTACAAAGCTCTTATGCTGTATATTCGTGTTGTGGAATTTATCTGAAAGTTGTGTTCTTTATGATTCAGTAGTAATGCTGTTCCATTTTGAAACACATTTGTATTCCTGTTGATGACGATTGGTGCTAAATCAGATTACTCTTCAAGTGTGTTGTGTGTGTGTATGATTTCCAAACGCTGTTCCATAACTTATTAGTAATTAATGCTGTTCCATTAGTGCGTGCTGCTTGATTTGCATGGAGAATGAAAGATTGATGTTTGATTGCAACGAGTGCATTTGAGTTGGTAGGATAAAGCTTGATTACTGCTCGCGAGGTTTAGTTATTCGATTGCTGTTCCATTTCAGAATTGCTGTTTCATTTTAGCATTGCTGTTCCATTCCAGATTTGCTGTTCGATTTCTTATTTGCTGTTCCATTTTTCTACCTGTCGTTTCATTTACTCGCATTTGCTATTTTGGTGTGAGAGACGATCTATGGCTGTAGCGAGCCTCGGTATTTACTGCCTAGCTCCCAGACCGTGGTCCATGCTCTAATTTCCTTTCCATCAGTTTCCAAAGTGATGGGCTATTGCTGTCGAACCCTTGACTGATAAATTTTCCTGGCTTTAAGAGTGTGTGATTTAGTCATTTGAAGTAACTTAGTTATAGACATGCATCCGTTTACTCTTGTATTTTTGTTAAACGCTGTATTACTAGCATTACTCTAACAAATAGCCTCAGATTGAGTCGCTCTTTGAAATAACAAAACGCTCCCGATTGACATATTAATGTGAGATAATTAGAGGTGAAAGAGACCCTTTTTATAGCTCTACAACGACTTTAATTCAGTGAACCAACATATGAACGCGACTGTGATGAGGATAAGTAGCGTATATCCAGTTAACTAACTTTTCAACTAATTCATCATCTATTTAACTTGAACTAGTGCATCAGTACTTATTTAGACATTAATAAAATATTAACCATGTGTAGTAAGAACAAAATAAATCATTACACGTAAGTGATATATCAACACACATGAACACTGAGATTTTTAGGTGGAAACCCAATGTGGGAGAATACCACTACCGCTATCATCTCTGCTTTCATATTTTATTATAATTAAAAACTTCTTAAAATCTTGTACGGGAGTAGAATCACACTATCACATAGGCACCCTCTTGTAGTAGGCTACAACCTTCTCTTGTTCTCCTGTACCCATTGGTTGGATCTCGTTTACCGGCACCCACCGGAAGGGAGCTCCAACCCCCTGATCAAATTTACCAGCTACCACTCAAAGGAAGATTTGAATCCCTTACTAAAGGCTCCAACCCTCAGCACATCCATGGACCACATTTCATAATTTTCATACTGGATCCACCTGATTCAAAACATCAAAACCTGTAGGCCTCTTTTCATCAAATTTTTAGACTGGACCCACCACCATGATTCAAGCTTAATATCAAATAATAAAACTAAAACCAATCATCATATCAAATCACTTAATCACTGTACCAACTAAGACCCAAATAAACCTCAAACAACCAAAGCAGTTAGATTGTTGTAAATCCATTCACCAAAATACCAATCCACATACTATTCATCATAGAAAACAAATTATCTCACTACAAACCCTGATGAACCATATATCAAAATATATACCCTTTTGTTCTTAAGCATATCCACGTATATACACATTTTCCATGAAGCATACCTGCGTACAGATCTCAAAACAATGAACCCTGAAACTGAATCACTGTCATACTGAAATACTCACTAAATCACTTACAAAACCAATCACAGATCTTTGAACCACATATAGATAGCAACATAATTACTATTCAACAAATCATTCCACAAATCGTTTAACCTCAACCATCATTGTTAAACCCAAATCATCATGAAAGACTTCATTAACAGACAACAACAAGCACAATACGACTGATCAAGTTGATGAGACACCATATTCAACAAAACCCTAGCATATGTACACGACCCTTACAAAACACTTCCGTGTATGTACACGGATTTCATATTTGATACCCCCGTAAATATATTTCCATACTGAAAAATCAATACACTACTACTCAAAATCTGATCCGCGTATGTACGCGCTTTTTCTATAACAAACCTGCATACAAAAATGTAATTATTGACTCATACCTTTGCTGCACAACATAACTTCTATCAAACCCATACATAGTAACAAACTCAGGTTAAAACATTATCATCACAGATCAAACCAACCCATAAGCAAATTATTCAATGTATAGTAACTTCAAAACTATCGGATCTGATCCATCATCATACTCCCCGGTGCATACTTATCTAAGATCAAACTATTCACTAATAACCCATATCATGCACACTTAGTACTTTGACCTCCATCTCCTTATATAGCTTGGGCCTTAGCCAATACCTTAGGTCAATTCCATAGTTATGTTGATGGTATTCTTTGACGGGATCAAATGTCCATTACTGCGCTCATTACTATGGGCCAATACCATGGTAAAGGGTTCTGGAATTTAGAATACCATGGTGCGGAAACTATACACAATTTTTCTTCACCAAACCTATGTATGTACGTGGTTTTTCTTCATAGAACCTGCTTATATGCAACTTTTCTTCACCAAACCTTCGTATGTATGCGACTTTGCTTCACAAAACCTACATATATGTGACTTTTCTTCACTATAGTTGCGTATGTATGTGAATTTTCTTTACAGAACCTGAATATACTTCCTCAAACTTCATCTTTATCATTCCTCTATCTCTGAATTGATATTCCTTTGTCCAATCTTTCTGTCACATATGTACTTCCCAAAATACTCATCCTGCTACCATCATGCTGACATATTTATTAAATAGGTTGCCATCAATGATAACACATTTTTCATAATGCGAGCAATCTCCCCCTTAGGACTTTATGGCAACCAATTTGGTGTTTGGTCACCACCACCTGTAGATACATGTAACCACATCTGTAGATATACTAAGCATTCTCCAAACACCAAATTTGTCTCCCCCTTTAACATCAAGGGAAAAGGACTGGCAAATGATGAATTAAGGCTTCTCTCCCTTTGCTAACATGAGCAATGTTGATTTGATCCACTGAGTATGAACACTGAATACTAACCATGCTCCCACTTAGCAAATGCTAAATTTTCTGAAGATATACAAAGAAGTACATGACTATATGACTCAACCAGACATGGCCTTTCTTATCAGCAATGCCTCATGCTTACATTGATCACCCAACACAGTGGAGTTACATATTTAACTCAACATTACAGCACATGCCCAAAAAGATGGGATTACATGACTTAACCACAATAGTCCATACATGACTGAAATTTACAATGATTTGTAACATAGGTCTTTATATGACCTTTACATCGAGAGAGATACAATATTTATAACTAAGATAAAAGACCTCAATAAGACCATGATAGTCATCAAAAATCATCATACACTATATGAGATCTACAACATAAGCATCTTTCAACAATAATGTGAACTACATCATGCACATTTTCATCATCAATTTGCAAGATAAGAAAATGTAGCTTTAATCCGTTGAGAATGCAACAAGATGATGGAGCTTAGTGGAAAGAAGTCACCTTCACTAAGTGGGCCCACAGGCTATTTTTGGCGCAAAGTCTATTTTTAGACTATGTCTATTTTTAGACATATGGATCATGGTCTATGAGTTGCAGGATGCTGTTTATGGATGATTGGTCATGTTGGGAAAAATAGATGGAATTCTATTTTTGGTTCACATCGGAGTGATCAGAGTCTATTTTTAGACTGCCAGGCTAAAAATAGAACAATCAAATATTATTGTCTCATAATAATATTTGGACTATAAACATTATCTTATCCTCTTGGAGCACTTCAGTTTGAGCTACAGATGTGGCACATGTAGCTGTCAGAAGGAAATACGCTTTCTTTGTGGGTCAGTTGAGCTATTGCATGCAAGACTTCAGTTAGAACTCATGTGGTTGAGTTTGGTGGAGTTGATGGAGTTGTGTTCAGTTTGACTTGGTTGAACTAGTTGTATTTAGTCTAACTGCAAATAGACTAGTGATGAGTTGTGTGAATTAAATATTAATTAATTCACTAATTATTAACTCATAAAGCAACTAAAGAAATACATCAGTTAACTCAGTGCATGTACAGTTCAGTGGAGACAGGTGTTAGAGGTTGAGATTGATATCAGTTGTGACTATAGTTGTGCATGAGATCTTGCACAATCAGTGGGATTGAGTAATGCCAATGAGGACTACACAGTGTGGGCCAATACCAAGTAAATTATAGCCTGTGCTCATGTGATTTTCACTTTGGCATTGTGCAGTGGAGGCAGGCAAAGCAACGGAGGAGATTTGAACCTGTGACTTGTTCGGATCTGAGCTAGTTTTGTGTGTAACAGGTGGAGATAGTACTGAGTACTTGAGAGGAGTATTGTACTATGTATTGTTACATGTTCTCAATCATTATAATATACAAATAGTGTGGGGTTTTCAACTGTATGCTTTCCCCGGGTCACATACTGTGTTAATGTGTGCACGCGATTGATGTTTCATTGTTTTTGATGCTGCTAAATTGATGATCAATGTAGAGGAGATTATGTATTGTGCATGTATTCCACAATAGTGTATAATTGGGATAATATCTGTTGAATAAATGTTTATTATTCAAAATTTCTACATGGTATCAGAGCCGTTGATCATTATATCTACTATTCAGAAAGTGCTTACATCTTATTTCTTCAGGCAGAGTCTGTAATCGGGCTAGGTAGCCTCTGGATTCATCCTTCCTTTGGAAGGTGAGATATCTGGTAAAAGCCCATACAGTCAATCTCTGTATGAGAAATACTTTGTTCTCACGAATTTTAGATTTGAGGTGGTTGAGTTGTTGAGCTGGTGGAATTCGAATTTGTAGCAGTGTTTTCTTGGTGTCAACGTTTCAATGTCTTCCAACGGATTGCGATTGGAGTATGCTCTTGAGGGCAGCTCGAACTATATTGCATGGAAGGATAGGATGGAGGCGGTGTTAGATGATAATGGGCTGAAGGAGTTCATAGCGGCTAAGGTCCCAAAGCCTACTGATGCTGCGGAAGCTGAGGTTTGGAAAAAGAAGACAGCAAAGTGTCGAAGGATTCTATTGGAGGGCGTGAAGGATCACATTGTGTCCAGCCTGCATGGATAGGCTTCTCCATACTTGATGTGGAAAGCGTTGACATATCTATTCAAAAGCAAGAGTGACCAGAGGAAGCTGGCACTCAAGGATAAACTTAGAAACATTAAATGCGAGAAGGGAGACAGTATTCCCAAGTATCTCACAAAGTTCACTCAGTGTAGGGATGAGCTGGGAAGTGTGGGGGTGACTGTCGATGATGAGGACTTAGTGAGCTTGGCTCTCCTTGGTCTTCCGAAGAGTTGACATTCCTATCAGGACTCTGTCAATGGTCGGGAGAAATTGCCAGGATGGGAGAGAGTTTGGTCAGATCTTGTGCAGGAGGAGATCAGGCGGAATACCAGGGACGAATCTTCATCAAAGGGAACTGATGAAGAAAATTGTGCTTTGGCTGCCAAAGAAAAGAAGGGGAAGAGCAAGAAAGCTTCTCAGTCTGGTGCGAAAGGAAAGAAGCAGGACATGTTCAAGGTGAAGTGCTTTCACTGTCACCAGCACGGACACTATGCCACTAATTGTCCACAGAAGAAGAAGAACAAGCAAGCTACTGGATCTGCTACAGGAGAGGCTCTAGCCTCGCAGTTTGAGCTTGATTTTTCATTGATCGTATGCTTGGTTTCAAGTGTCATGGGATCAGTGTGGTTCTTGGACAGTGGTGCGTCTTTTCACATGACAGGAGATCGAGATTTGTTTTCTGATCTGGGGGAGAAAGATCTTGGAGTGCACATCGAGATGGGCAATGATGGTAGATACAGTGCGACCAATATCTGTACCATTTCCTTTGAGAGGGAGTCTGGTAAACCCTTCATATTGAAGGAAGTGATGCATGTTCCATGATTGAAGAAGAATCTTATCTCTGTGGCAATGTTAGAAGACAAGGGATATGATGTTGTTTTTAGCGAGGGAAAGGCTTTCCTGCGTAGCAAGACAACTGGAGAAACCCAGAAGATAGGGGTTCGAGTAAGGAACCTTTATCAGTTGCATGTAGATGGCTGCACAACAATGGCATTCAAGGCAGAAGGATTGGTGAGCTGGGATGATGGCGAGATGTGGCACAGGAGATTGGGTCACCTTCACCATGGAGCCTTGAAGGTACTGCAGCAGATCACTACAGGGCTTCCTAAAGGCACTCTTGCACAGTCAGATCAGTGCAAGGGGTGTACTTTGGGAAAGTTTGTGAAAGCCACCTTTCACGAGAAGGATAGTCATGCCACGACATTCCTTGAGAGAATTCACACAGACGTGTGTGGACCTTTCTCAGTAGCTTCGATAGCAAAACACATGTATTATGTGATTTTTGTTGATGATTTCTCTCGTAAGTGTTGGATCTTCTTCATGCAGAAGAAGAGCGAGACATACTCAAAGTTCTGTGAGTTCAAAGCATTGGTCGAGAAGGAGTCGGGGAAGAAGGTGAAGGCTCTTAGGAGCGATAATGGTGGTGAATACATCTCTGGTGAGTTCAAGGACTTTTGCGGTGCAGGAGGTATTCGAAGAGAGCTCATAGCTCCCCATAACCCACAACAGAACGGGGTTGCTGAGCAGAAGAACATAACAATCATGGGTGCTGCACGGGCGATGTTGCATGATCAGGGCCTACCCCTTCACTTATGGGCGGAAGCATGCAATACTGTAGTATATGTGCAGAACCATTGTCCTCACAGGATACTTGGCATGAGTACACCCGAGGAGGCTTATTCTAGTAAGAAGCCTGATCTTTCTCATTTGATGATTTTTGATGCTAACGTTTACATGCATGTGACAAAGGATGCCAGGAAGAAGTTGGAGCTGACCGTAGAGGTTGGGATATTTGTGGGGTACACTGATACGCCCCACAACTATCGTGTGTATTTGCTAGACAGTGGCAAGACTGTTGTGTGACGGGATATAAAATTTCAGGAGGAGAAAGCCATGAAGTGTTCACTTGAGAGGGAGCCACACTTGCATGCAGATGAGGAGCTATTAGTTCCTAAAGATGAGCTTCAGGACGTGGGTCAGCCACAGGATGAAGTTTATGGAGTGGAAGAAACCACTCATGCAGCACTAACCATTAGAGGGCGAAAGCGCTTGATAAAAGCTGAGCGACTGGCTCAAGATGCAGAGAAAGTTGTAGGACCACCTACAACCCAACGCAGGCAGAGACAGTCACCCGATCGGTACACTAGATACATGGCTCTTGTGAGAAAATTTGTTGTGACTGAGCCATCCTATTTCGAGGAAGCTGTGGAGGATCCCGCATGGGTAGACGCCATGGTGGAAAAGTATGATTCGATTGTCAGAAATAGTGCATGGGAGATTGTCCCAAGACTGGAAGGGAAATCAGTGGCGGGTTCGAGATGGATCTACAAAGTTAAGCAGGCAGCTGACGGGAGTGTGGAGAAGTACAAGGTAAGATTTGCTGCCCGAGGCTTTTCACAGATAGAGGGGATCGATTATGAGGAGACCTTTGCACCTGTCACAAGGTATTCTTCCATACGGACGATTCTTGCTCTCTCAGCACAGATGGGATGGCACATTCATCAAATGGATGTGAAGATTGCGTTCCTCAATGGAGTCATTGAGGATGAGGTGTACATTGAGCAGCTTGAAGGTTTCGATATCTTCAGCAGTGAGTCGCATGTGTGCAGGCTCAAGAGAGTGCTGTATGTGTTGAAACAAGCACCACGTGCTTGGTACACACGAATAGACAGTTATTTCATCGGACTTGGATTCTCCAAGAGTGAGGCGGATCCTAACCTATACCAGATTGTGGTGGAGGGTAAGTTGCTTATCATTGTACTTTATGTAGATGATTTGATTCTAACAGGTGATGAGCTGTTGATACTTTCATGCAAGGATGATCTTGCTAAGGAGTTTGAAGTGAAGGACTTGGGCCTCCTTCATTATTTCCTGGGATTGGAAATTTGGCAGCCCAGTGATGGACTATTTGTTTCTCATGGTAAGTATGCTCGGGAGATACTGGAGAAGTTCAACATGCATGGCTGTAAGTCTATTTATACTCCTCTTCCTGGAGGTTGGAGGAAGGATGGTGCCACTTCAGCAGAAGAAGTGGATGCCACTGTCTATCGACAGTTGGTGGGGTCGCTTATGTATCTGGTCAATACACGACCCGATATATGCTATGCTGTTAACCATCTTTCACAAACTATGGTTAAGCCAACCAAGCTCTTCTGGAAGGTAGGCAAGCATGTATTGTGTTATTTGAGAGGCACACTAGGATATGGTTTGTGGTACAGACAGGAGGATGAGGTGAAGCTATGTGGCTTCATGGATGCAGATTGGGCAGGGAGCCCAACAGACAGAAAGAGCACATCAGGAGGGGTCTTCAGTATCGGGTCGACAACAGTTTCTTGGTACAGCAGGAAGCAGAGATCCATGGCACTCAGTTCAGCAGAGGCCAAGTATATGGAAGCAGGTTTGGCTGCATGCGAGGCTATATGGATGAGGAAGATCCTGGTCGGTTTGTTCAGTTCTTACTTGAGCCTACTGTGATTTACTGTGATAACCAGAGTTATATTAAACTCTCAGATAATCCTATATTTCATGATATATCTAAGCACATTGACATCAGGTACCATCATATAAGAGATTGTGTGCAGCGGAGAGTCATGTTACTTTCATACATTCCAACGCAGGATCAGGATGCTGATATCTTGACGAAGGCGCTCACCAGGAGCAAATTCGAATACCACCAAGGCAAGATAGGGGTTGCTGATAATCCATATCTTGTTGAGAGGGAGTGTTGAGAATGCAATAAGATGATGGAGCTTAGTGGAAAGTAGTCGCCTTCACTAAGTGGGCCCGCAGGCTATTTTTGGCGCAAAGTCTATTTTTAGACTATGTCTATTTTTAGACATATGGATCATGGTCTATGAGTTGCAGGATGCTTTTTATGGATGATTGGTCATGTTGGGAAAAATAGATGGACTTCTATTTTTGGTTCACAATGGAGTGATCAAAGTCTATTTTTAGACTGCCAGGCTAAAAATAGAACAGTCAAATATTATTGTCTCATAATAATATTTGGACTATAAACATTATCTTATCCTCTTGGAGCACTTCAGTTTGAGCTACAGATGTGGCACATGCAGCTGTCAGAAGGAAATACGCTTTCTTTATGGGTCAGTTAAGCTATTGCATGCAGGACTTCAGTTAGAACTCATGTGGTTGAGTTTGGTGAAGTTGATTGTGGAGTTGATGGAGTTGTGTTCAGTTTGACTTGGTTGAACTAGTTGTATTTATTCTAACTGCAAATATACTAGTGATGAGTTGTGTGAATTAAATATTAATTAATTCACTAATTATTAACTCATAAAGCAACTAAAGAAATACATCAGTTAACTTAGTGCATGTCAGTGCATGTACAGTTCAGTGGAGACATGTGTTAGAGGTTGAGATTGCTATCAGTTGTGACTATAGTTGTGCATGAGATCTTTCACAATTAGTGGGATTGAGTAATGCCAATGAGGACTGCGCAGTGTGTGCCAATACCAAGTAAATTATAGCCTGTGCTCATGTGATTTTCACTTTGGCATTGTGCAGTGGAGGTAGGCAAAGCAGCGGAGGAGATTTGAACCTGTGACTTTTTTGGATCTGAGCTAGTTTTGTGTGTAACAGGTGGAGATAGTACTGAGTACTTGATAGGAGTATTGTACTACGTATTGTTACATGTTCTCAATCATTATAATATACAGATAGTGTGGGGTTTTCAGCTGTATTCTTTCCCCGGGTTACATACCTTGTTAATATGTGCATGTGATTGATGTTTCATTGTTTTTGATGCTGTTAAATTGATGATCAACGTGGAGGAGATTATGTATTGTGCATGTATTCTGCAATAGTGTATAATTGGGATAATCTGTGTTGAATAAGTGTTTATTATTCAAAATTTCTACATAATCATCATCAACCTATGACCAAGTATGCAACATCAACAACATAAGATTTTTCCGTATAGATCTACTATCAACTCATCCTCTTGAGCTCATCAAGGTCAACTTGTCCTTTCCCTTAGTAGGAAGAGCCTCAATCTGTGTTCATCGAAGGCATATGGATCTTTTGTCACATAACAAAATATCTTTTCATGCACCAATCAACATATGTGAGAACCAAGCATATACTCATAAATTAAGATAGGGAAAAGTAGCATCATTCCTTAACATCATCAATATGTGACTAAGTATGCCATGTCTCCAAGTATCATTTAACAGATGTAAAATAAGTATATCAATAACCATGTCTTCATGAAACCTGCAGTAACATCATTCTCTTTGCCCATTTTGTCATGCAAGAAGAACTATGACACCAACACCTCTTCATCAACATACAACTTAAGTAATCATCCATAATGTCCTTATCTGTAATTCACCCATCAATGATATCCCATTACATAGAAATAATAGTATGTATGTAGATTATCGTCAATGAGAAAATTGATCACTAGCAAACAATGAGATCAACATCATTTATCAAACTTTGTTAGTAACCCATCTCCTTGATACCATCAAGAGACCCAATCCTCAAGCGATATACCATGTGCATCATATCATGTGAGAACCAAGCACCATAAACATCATAATCCATATATGCAACTTATGTAAAATGACAACTGTAACATGTAACTATCATTCAAAACTTCAACAATCATGTGTGTCTTTAGCATCATTACCAATATACTTATCATGAACACCATTATTCAACAAGGAAAACTAAATAAATCATAATGCCAACAATGCATTATTAGAAGCATATAAAATTCTCCCCCTGAACCTGTGCCAACTATTAACTCTTAGATCTGATATTATCAACTTAGCCATCAGTTAGGTCATTAAAGCATCTTCATCAATTAGTAAATCCACCAAAACATATTTGTCATATTGCAGCAATTCATAAACCATAAATACAACTTCTAAGTAGCATCCACAGACTGTAACCATCAACATTATAACAAGAAATCTAAATAATAATCATCTGAAGCATATCAGAGCCTTTCCCTAAGTCTGCCCTACTATTTCTTCATCATAGGAAAACATACGCGACCGACTGTATCAAAAATCACATATATACGTGATCACACTTAAGCATGTACTGTTTATACCTGTTCATTACTACTACATCAGATGCACTATCAGTAATGTAAGAAACATGAATACCAAAACAACCACGGGAATCATCATCAATATAATATATGTATTACTCCCCCTGAGGTTACACATCACTAATCTTAATGACCCGATAGTCATCTTCTTCTCTTATGAGGTCATCTACCTTACATCACTTTGGCAATCAACGTTACAAGTATTCTTTTAAGAATAATGGAATGCAATGGGCACCATCTTCTTTTACTCTAAGTCTGAATCCTCCTCATATTAGTGAGAATTCAGTTCTTCAAGCACATATAATTTGTCTGGGCTTCTATATCCTCTTTCTATGACCTTTCCAGATTATTCAACTATAACTTTGCATTTGGTTGATGTAAAACACAATTATATTTCCTTTATCTGCCATTTGTCCTAATCTTAGAATATTTTGCTTTAGCCCTTGAAATAATAAAGTATCAGATGCTCCTTTATGTTTATTAATTATGGCTCTACATTTTCCTAGAACTTTTGTTGGAGCATTATTTCCAAGAATAACATTACCTTATTGATTTTTCTTGAGATGCTCCATCTTACTCTTATCTCTAGTCATGTGATGAGAGCATCAACTGTCTATGTACCATTCATAGTCTTCTTCAAAGGAGAAGAGATTAAGATCACACCTTATATGTTCTTCTTCTTTCTGCTTATTATGAGAAATGTTGGTGGATCCATATTTTTCAAGTCTTCTGACATCAATTGTTATATACCTAGGGGGGATAATATGGGGTACCAAGGGAGGTACTCAAGGTAACAATGTAATAATGGGATGGGCCATAGTAATAAATAAGGTGGTTAACCCATGTCATGTAAGGGACCACAAGTAGTTAATAATAATGTAATGGGCCCATGGTATTAGTTGATGGTATGAGGGAACCATGGTAATGACCCATGGTATTGTATGTATGAGGCCTATATAGAGGCTAGAGACTCCACTTGGGAGATAGTGAAGGATTATTGTATGAACATGCATATGGCTTGTGGAGTGTTCTCCTTCCTTAAGGAGTGAATGTATGGTGTTGCCCTACCTTAAGGGTTTGATAATAAAGAAGAAATTCTATCTATTTATCTCTTATTGTTTCTGGGTATATTTATATTATCATATATTTTTGGATCAGATCTACAACAATTGGTATCAGAGCACTTTCTTGGGCAAACAGTGGAGATTTTTTTTTTTTGCAGGGTTTCGGGGGCGGCGACTTTGCAGGTAAGATCTGTACATTTTGGTGCAAGATCTGTAAAATATAATTATAGATCTGTATTCTTTGTGAAAAAATAGCCGATTTCAAAAAAAAAAATCGGTTGAATCGGAGTCCGGATGAAGGAGATATCGCCGATTTAAAAATCAGTGGGGTTGTAGACAATTTTCAGGGCAGCGAGTTTGCGGCGCAGATCTAGACGTCCTGGTTCAAGATCTACAAAATATAATTGTATATCTGAATTGTTTGAGAAAAATTACCCAATTTCAAAAAAAAAATCAGTCGAATCGGAGTCCGGATGAGGGAGATATCGCTGATTTAAAATCAGCTCTTTTTGCAGAAATTTTGGTGATGGCGGGAGAGTAGCAGCACAGATCTGAAATTTCAAGTGTCTGGATCAAGATTTCTACCACATGGGCAGATGCAGAATGATTGTTCCATTTCTAAAAACAGGTTATAATATAGATTCTGAGCAATATTGACGAAACTGTGACAATTTCAAATTTTCGCCAAGTAAGTGAAATTTTTTCAAACCCTCTTCATGGAATATTTTACTGGAAAAGATGATAGCCCTACTATTGAAGAATTCATACAAAACATAAAGAAAATATTTGAGGAGAGATGGAAGTTTATGGTACCACTTTTTTTGAAAGAAGAGACTGCTATATGGTGGAACTCACTGGGCCATATAGCCTTGTCCAAATTCTCGAATGAAGAAATGGAAAAACTCCTTATGTACAAATGGTCTCAGACTAGAAAACAAGATAAGGGGAAACATGTGGGGTTATTTCCTACTGGTATATCTTTATTGCAGGTTCATGGATTGATTCAGAAAGAGAAAATCATTGTTTTTATAAATCCTAGTTGCAAGCAAAATCTTATAAGTGTTAATTTGGCAAAAAGATTGCAAGTTCCAGAAAAACTCATTGAAACTGCACAAGTTGATAATGAGGATGTTCAAGTGTACAAGGATTTGAAGATTTCTATGGATAAATATGTGTTGCATGGTGATTTTTATGCTTCAGATATGGATAACATGGATGTTGTTTTGGGATACCCTTGGATGGAATCAGTGGGTACCATAAATATTAATGTGCAAAAGAAATTCCTGAAGCTCTGGTATAAAAAGAAGAAAATTACATTACAAGATATTTCCATTACTAAGCAGGTAGAGTCCAAGGAGGTTGAAGCAGAAAATGTTCCAGAGTCTGATGATGAGCTAGTAATGATAGATAATCAAACACAAACAGACGCTGAAGCAGAAAAGGCTACAGGTACTGATACATCCGAGGACGGCTCAGTGGTTGAAGTCATATTGGACAAGAAGACACGAAAACAGGCACCACAGCAGGGTGAATTAAAGAAAAAGACACCGTGGGTTAAAACTTCAACATATCATCACCCACATCACCCCACAAGAAAACAACCAACACGATGGCAACCAAATAGCCACAAGGACAACAAGCCTCATATGATGGATAGCAAGGAGCCTAGATCCACCTACTACACATCAACAATGAAGAGCTGCAACGGTCAACTTCCATCTCAAGCGAGCGAGGCCCCAGTGAGATCGAGGGTTCACCTTTCTCTTGGATGGCTAGATGCACGTGCATGGTACCAGTGGACTACTCTTTTGAGTAGATCTTATTATTCCCCGAAACATGCTTAGGGGGGTGGAATGTTATATACCTAGGGGGGATAATATGGAGTACCAAGGGAGGTACCCAAGGTAATAATGTAATAATGGGATGGGCCATAGTAATAAATAAGGTGGTTAACCCGTGTCATGTAAGGGACCACAAGTAGTTAATAATAATGTAATGGGCCCATGGTATTAGTTGATGGTATGAGGGAACCATGGTAATGACCCATGGTATTGTATGTATGAGGCCTATATAGAGGCTAGAGACTCCACTTGGGAGATAGTGAAGGATTATTGTATGAACAAGCATATGGCTTGTGGAGTGTTCTCCTTCCTTAAGGAGTGAATGTATGGTGTTGCCCTACCTTAAGGGTTTGATAATAAAGAAGCAATTCTATCTATTTCTATCTTGTTCTTTCTTGGGTTATTTTCTATTCTCATATATTTTTGGATCAGAGCTACAACATCAATATTCTTATCTGATTGCTTTCCATGTTGTTTGAGACGATCCATAGATTTGTTCTTGCATTCTTTTGCTATATGCTCGAACTTGTTACACACATAACATCTTATATGAGCAGAGGAATCACAATATTTATGTTTCATATTCCTTCTATTGCAATCAATAGCTTTGTGATCAAATATATTGCAAGAAAAATAATATCCCTTAAAGAAGCCTAAGTACCTGGAAGTTGATGATATTTTTGTAAAGCATTTATTTGCTTATGATAGAAACAATCTGCTTCTACAACTAGTTGCAGCATGCCCATAATTATGACAAATAAAACATTCAACATTATTGATCAGAGGAGAGAATTGATTAACATTTCTATAGTTAGGAGTAAATGATTTTCTTTGAAGATTCACTTTCCTTGGTTTTTTATTAGGTTGACTTCTTACCTCTTTTTTGCACATTTCAGGTTTTGCATTGTTACCCTTTAAATTCCTTGCATCAACTAGTCAACTAGATTCTCCTTCAACAGTTTCATGAAAACCAAGACCAGGTTTGATGGTGAGAGACCTTTGACTAGTAAGAACATTATTCAAAATATTACTACTATCTTGAAATCTCAAATGTTTATCTTTTTCTTATAATTTAGCTTATAGAATGTTTACCTCAACCTGCATTCTTTGATATTTCTTTTCATTTTTTTGATACTTCTTCATATCTTCTTCAACCCTTCTTCCTTCTTACACTTGCTCCTTTAATTTGAGAATCTGTTCTTTGAGCTCATTTTTATTTTTTCTTCAAATGCTTGAAGTAGTTCTTCATTCCACTTACCTAAATTTTCAAGATCTGCTCTTAGAGAGATGATCTCAGCTTCAAGACCTTCACAATATTGTTTAGATTCCACAACAACATTTACTGATTTAATATGATCCTTGTTATAATATGCTTGTAACTTATCTTTAAGATTAAAAATCCTTTTCAATTCAAAATCAAGTTTTGTTCTACGATCAAAAATTTCTTCTAACTTGTCTTCTTATGAATCAACAACTCCCTTTGACATAACAGAGGTTGTTTTGTTATCATGTTCATTTTTTGACACATTGTTAGGGATATGATTACCTAGTAGCTCCCCTGATGAGCAACCTTCCTTTGGGTTTTATTCATGGGTTACTTGTAGATTATCCCACACCTTCTTTGCAGTTGCATAATGCATAACCCTATTTAATGATGAATCAGGTATGCTATTAATGATGTCCCTTAATGCCTTACTGTTCCTTTTCACTTGCTCGTCTGATGGAGGAATTTGGTGTTGCCATTGCATACTAAATACCAAACATTACAGTTAATTAGATTATACTTCATCTTTTCTTTCCATTCGTGATAATTATCATTACTTGGCATAGATATGCCTTCATTGTCCATTGTTTTTTACTTGCCTTGATATTTTGTTTCTAGGGCCAACATTTTTGAATCCATTTTCTCTTTAGAGTGCTTACTTTCACTTTTACCCATGAGTGCAAGCTTAGTTGTTTCACTGTCATCATCACTATCATTATTGCATACATGAGGAAATGGACCACAGTTAGAAAAAAAGACCATACCTGATAATTATTTATTATAGTCTTCCTCATTCTTAATCAATAGAAAGTGGGGTGCTCCTAAATCTGAATATTTGCTGACATATGTAACTATTAATGCATCTAATATACCACTATCACAATTTTTTGGATCCCTCCTTCAAGCTATCTTCTTCTTTCCCATCATCTTGATGAATATCCTTCAAGCGATCAATTCCAAGGACCCACTCTAATTCCAATTGTTGGGAAAAATACTGGGGGGGGGGGGTTGGTGAATCAATATTTTAAAACTCATAAAACCTTTCAATTTCTTCTTTATATTTTTGTACATGAATTTAATTAAGTGAACTAGTGTATGTACGCAACTATGATGAGGATAAGTAGCATATATCCAGTTAACTAACTTTTCAACTAAATCATCATTTGTTTAACTTGAACCAGTGCATCCGTACTTATTTAGACATTAATTAAACAACAACCATGTGTAGTAAGAATAGAATAAACCATCACACATAAGCGATACATCAACACACATGACCACCAAGATTTTTAGGCAAAAACCCAATGTGGGAGAAAACCACCGCTGTTGTTGTCTTTGTCTTCATATTTTATTATAATGAAAAACTTCTTATAATCTTATACTAGCACAGACTCATACCATCATGTAGGCACCCTCCTACAGAAGGCTACAACCTTCTCTCATTCTGCAACACCCATTGGAAGGGAGCTCCAACCCCATGATCTTGTTTACCAGCACCCACTGGAAGGGAGCTCCAACCCACTGATCAAATTTACCAACTACCACTGGAATGAAGCTTCGACTCCTTTACTGAAGGCTCCAAACCTCAACACCTCTGTGGATCACGTTTCATAATTTTCATATTGGATCCACCTGATTCAAACCATCAAAACCTGGAGGCCACTTTTCATCAAATTTTCAGACTGGACCCACCACCATCATTTAATCTCAATATAAAATAATAAAAATGAAACCAATCATCATATGAAATCACTTTATCACTATACCAATCAAAGCCCAAATCAATCTCAAACAAGCAAAGCAGTTAGATCACTGTAAATCCATTCACGAAAATACCAATCCACATACTATTCATCATTGAAAATAGATTATGTCACTGTAAACCCTGATCAACCATATATCAAAATATATATGCTACTGTTCTTAAGCATATCCACATATATATGTGCTTTCCATGAATCACACTTGCGTATAGATCTAAAAACAACAAACCCTAAAATTGAATCATTGTCATACTGAAATAGGTGTGGGTATGGAAGGTATGAAAGAGGCTATAATTACACTGCAGTTGTGTTGATGTAGAGGTGGTAGTGGTTGAAGATGAAATGGGTGTAGTAAAAATGGGGGTGATTATTAGAGGTGTAGTAGCAATAGAAGAAAATTCTAGAGGAATAGAAACAACAAGAAACTCTATAGGGGTAGAAATAGTAGAATGTCTAAAGGGGTAGTATGAACAACATGAATTTCTAATGGAATAGAAAAACTAGGTGGAATTATTTGTGAGGTTGGAGAGGAAGAAACATAAGAAGAAGAAGAAAGTTTAGGTGATTGATGAAGGAGGGATTTATGCACTGCTTGATCTAACTAGCTAACCAAAGCTTCAAGCTTGTCAAATTGTTTGAGTTCATCATCAAGAGAATTTGATTTATAGGGTTTTAGTAGGCTTTCATATCTCATAGTTTTAGGCACAAAGCTTCCATATTTACTTCTAAAAAGATTATGTTCAAAAGCTAGATCAAATTCTATATCTTCTAAAGTGAAAAAATTCTCAGGAAGAGAATTAAACCTAGGTAGAGAACCTTCACTTGATTCACTCTCAGATACACTTTTCTTTCTAATTATATTTTTTGGATTATCTGCAATTTTCGATGGATTTGGATCTGGATTAGTTCTAGTATAAATTCTTTTAGGAGCCAAATATACTATTAAGTATATAGAGCTAAGATATATAAAAATATTAAAGTGGAAAACAACCTTAAATCAGAATCTATTTCTGAGCCACAAAACCTAGAAATAATTTTAAGTTTTGAAACAAAAATTTACCATGGAAAATTTTAATACAAATCAAATTTGTTTGAAGTCCCCAGTATGGTCACCAGGATGTTATCACTCCGTAATTTCTTAAGGTTGTGAAAGAAACCCAGAGGTAACAACAAAACCACTTTTAAGTTTAGAAGCTAGCCCTTATAAACTCAGAGAGGGATCTCTCTGTCAGATTTAGATTTGCTTGTAGTGGGATTTTAGGCTAGATATGAGGTTCAAAGTTTGGTTTCTTGAATTGTTTAGTTTAGGCTGCAAGACAAGGCCATTGGGAAATGGAGTCAAAGTCTTAGAGTGATCAAGTGCATAAATACTAGATTAGAAATAACAGGGAAAGGTAGGCAGGCCGTTGGATCTTAAGGGCTCGATGGAGTGATAGGAAGGAAAAAGGTTCAAAATCAATTAAACATATAGAAATTAATAATTATATATTTAATTTTAGTTGGAAAACATATATATTGCTTAAAATCTAGGATAGAGTGTAATTAAACAAGTTTGGCCCATAATTTTGTTTTAAACAATAGAGAAAAGAAACACATATGAAAAACAAAGATATTACATAATTACGAGTAGAATAAACATCACCAATTAAGCTTCACACATGAATCCTAGAACACTATCTGTATTAATGGGAAATGATCACTTTAGCTTAGTGAACAAATTTACATCAAATGGTAGTCCTTTCTTGATACAAGTCCCAACATTTGTATTTCGATTTGGGAAGCACTTATACAAATTTATAAAAAAATATCTTAAGTGAAAACCTCAGGATCTTTTAAAAATATCCTAAACTATTTGTAAAAATAAAACAAAAATATAGATAGCTGAAACAATTGTGATGATATGGCACTATCTTCGAGGCTTGTTGTTGATGATTGGGCCTGAAAAAGTGCTACTCTGTTACTAAAGATAAAACAATTTTTACACTAAAATTTGACATAGCTGGTCCCATTAGTCTTCATTTGGAATTGGCATTTTAACCAATTTTCTGTAAGTCTCATCTACCTCGGTGTATTTATGGAAAGTTGGTTTGACCAGAAATAAATGCTTGATTTCAACTTTGATAAGCAGATCAAATTCCAAAGCCTCCATGAAATCTTTTCTTGTGATTGGGCCTTTGATAATTGAAAACTTTGATTTAACCCAAGCTATTGAGTACAACTTCTGCTGATAACTTGTTAGGGGCACTAACTTGTCTCCAATTCCCTTTAGTCTCGACAATCCTTTCAAATGTAATGCATTGAATTTCTTATGAAACTTATGGATGCTGGTCTCCAAATGCTAGCACTTGTTTTCCAACTGTACTAGTAAGTTCCTTTTAGTAAGGACTCTCTTGACTCCCAAGATAGTCTCTGTCCTATCTGCAATTTTAAAATCCACTAAGTCATCCTTGGTTTTTGAATTCAAAATTTTAATTAAAGTGTTAGCTTTCCCTGGCCTTTGTCCTAGGTTTTTTTTGACTTCTTCGATTAACTCCCTTGATCTTTGTATTAAGTCCTCATGTTCAAATATTATTTCAATTGAAGGCCATATTTCTGTGATGGCCTCATTTATCTCAATCCATATGTATTCTTTAGCCCGTGTTAGTGTTTGGGCCATCACAGATTCATTCTCTAGTTGCTCAATCCTTTGGGTTAGCCTGTGAGATTTATGCAGTTAAGATATATATGAATTATCTATCTTTAATTTATGATCCTACAAAGTTTTAAGTTGGGTTTTTAATTTTTCAATTTCCTGCCCTCTGATGTATAGGTCTTCCATAGCTTTAACCAACTCATTTGAGGAATCTGCGGTCTGTGCTTTTGTTGTTGTCGATGTAGATTCTTTTGCTGTGGTTGCAACTAAAATAGGCATCGCTGTTAGAGGAAATATGGCTAGCTATGATGAATTCTCCTTTTCCTTGAGCAATCTTTCCATCTCCACTTCCATATCCTTAATCTGGCTACTTTGTTCAATTATGATCTTGAACATGTCTTTTTTTAATTTCTCAAGCTCCCCAACTTCCTTAGCTTGGGGATCCTCAGTGTAGGGAAGTTTGAGTTGTTTCCTCAATGCTTCTATGTTTGTATTTTTCCTCCTCACAATTTATTCTGCTTCTTTTACATCTTTGGGGTCATACCACAGTTTAATTACCAGGTCCTCTAATGATTTAATTCTGGTTTCCTTAGCCAGAGATGAGAAATTTTCAAGTTTTCACTAAGATTACATGTTGCTAATTGAGGCCTACAATTTGGATACTGTCATGGTATAATTAGTTAGAGTACAATATAACATTTCACCAATTTGTGTATGCAAGTCTATTTGGTGAATGGGTGAATCTGCTCAGCATCAAAAGAGAATATATAATTATTGTAATTAGTTGGAGTCTTTGGAAATGGAACCTGTGCTTGAAGGAATGCAATTTAAATTACCCTTTTCTGTATCAAAGGATGAAAGAAGCCTGCGCTGTGAAGATTCTATTTGCTTCCAGAATTGGGAGTATGTGTTGGCTTTGAGCAGCTCATTCTTCTTCTTAATTTCTCTATATTTTGCAAAAATATTTAGTTCCTTTATCTAGTGGATCTTGAGAAGCTAAGGAAGATGGGGATCCTGTGAGGATATATTCTTCCCTTGTAGAAACATAAGGGCCTATTAGGACTATGGTGGCTTGCTCCTCATCCTCCTGTAGAAAAAATGGTTTAGTATTAGTCTTCTACTTCTTCTTGTAAATTAGAAATTATTTTACTCCAATCTCTGTCACTGAAGGGGAATCATCCTCCCTTGGCCTCTTGTCCCTTTTTTCTTTAGTTACTGGAGTCTGTGAGGTAGTCATGGATATCACCTATTCTTCTGCCTCTTGTAGCGTATTCTCCTCCCACTAAATTTGATTCATGAACTTTTCTATCTTTGGTCTAGGAGTGTGAGTGTAGGGAGTGGTTTTTTGCTCCACTCTCAGTTTGGAAATGATAACAAAAGGGTCATTTTTGTGGGGGAAAGTATCCAACTCGGAATGACCCTAACCCACTCTAAGGGTGACAATTCCTTAGCAACAGCTGAAAGCAAAGCTATCTAAAGTTTCTTCTTTATGACATGCAAGAGATAAAAGGAAGAGATCCACTTACCGATGTCTTGCGCAAATGGTCGATCCAATCTCCTTTGATTGCCGCTTGCTCCCAGCTCCAAGTATTTTCACGGGCCCAGCTACACGAGATCCTGCAAACAAGACAAAGAAAGGAAACTACAAGAAGCATGCATTCATAACCGATTCAAGGATTAGCATAAATCAAAGACGCAAGTAAGACAATACACCATTGAAACACATGGGAATAGAAGAAACTCAAAAGCTTTATTAATATATGGAAGTAAGGTTCAGGCGGTGATACAACCATGAGAGGTCCAATCCAGCATCACCTTCCCGACGGAGAGAAATCTCTTCTTCACCTCCCTCAAGCAATCACCCAATGCTCACAACTGTAAACCAACAGCAATTCTTTGCACTAAATTCCGGCCTCCAGATCCCATGGGATGAGACCCTTATATAGAGTTTTGGAGTGAAGATAAGTCATCTTGATGTGCGACTTGTTGTCCTCTTCAACCCCAGTTGTTCTTCAGTCCTTCACTCAGAGTTTCTGCCTTCCACTTGGAGTTTTAGAAGCTCTTAACTCATCATTAGGCGAATCTTATGATCAAGTGTCTTTTTAGAAGCTTCCTGGGCACTCGCACTTTGAGAAAAATATTCCTCCACATGTCCAAGTACGCCCAACGCAGGTAGCCTTTGTTCTACTTGCTATGCAACGCAGGTAGCCTTTGTTGTACCTGCTATGCAGCGCAGGTAGCCTTTGGAGCAGCTGTTTTGATCCAAAATTGGCCTGTTTTTGAGTGTTTTTCAGTGGAGAACTGAACTGTAGTGCTGTGGTTTGCTGACCTTGTTCTTCTAAGGGTAAGAACAACATGTTTAGGGACTTTGGATCCCTTAGATTATTGACATTTCATGCTCTATGCTGTAAGGCACAAAAATGTCTATAACAGTTGCCCCCTAAAGTATGAGGTCGTTTATCGGGTGAAATGCTTTATTAGGAGGATCCGAAGTTCATTCAATCGTCGGGAGGTGACCTGTAACAATAATACAATACAATACATTATCTTTTCATACTTTATTTTCATGATCTAGCTGATGCAGGCATTTCCCATGCTCAGCTTTATAAATACATTTGCTGTACATAAACAGACGATCGTCTGATAATAGACTGATAATTCTCTGCTTTTAATTATCATCCTTTTAGTAGGATGATCATCTGCTGCACATGTCTATGTTTTTATCTCCTGAATATATATCGCAGCCCGGATGGATGAAACTAGATCCGGGGTCTTCAAACTTATCCGATCTTCACTTTAGTACAAGTCGATCCATGTGAGAATTTCTTGAAGTCGAACATGGAAAGACATCGCTTGATTACCAGTCAATAATGTAAATTGTTAACAAGCGCGAGAGGAATCACCGATAATGATGATGACCCTCAAGGTACTGCAGCACAATTCACATGGTGTGAATATAGGATCTGACGTCGAACACCACGCAAAGTCTCCTGGTCGAAGGTCATTAATGTATACCTATCGCCGGGAGTGAGAAACTTGCCATTGAGGCATGCAAGCTTCAAAGTACTGAGGGGGTGTTCCTAGATCAACTTCTTGGATAATGAGCTGATGTCGACAAGAAGTGATCCGTCAAAGGAGGGCCTTAATGAATCCCACATCAGTGACACAGAACGGAGCTAGTGATGATGGTGAAAACAATCTGTGAAATATGATTCAGGGTGGCGGTCATGGAAGGATGAAAGATGATGTACGGTAGTGGATGGGACCCGGTTGACACTTTTCTGAATGACATCTCTTGAACATATAACGACACTGATGTGATGGATCGGTAGCATTACCCCATGTATGGATGGTATGGAGAGACCATGGTGAAGGGACCGGTGAATGATAATAACCCAACCCGATATTTACGGAGGCAAAAGTGTCATGTTCAAGAGCAACTTGCTACCATTAAGCTTTGAGGTTTTTCCCAATTTTTCCCCAGTCATTTCTGACCAGTACCTCTTTATTTTTGTCAAGCTTGAGGAGGATAACATATGCTTGTTCTATAACCTGCCCTTCGGGCAAGCCCATCGCTATGTTTTAACGAGCTTAGCGATAGGGAAACTCGTTCTCGTCTAAAGACAAGTTTGTCGCTATCTAATATTTTTAACGAGCCCAGCGACAAAAACAACTCGGTCCTTTTCATTTTTAGAGAGTCTGAAAAGGGTACATAAAGTGGACTCCAGGGGTCCTTTTTCGTCATCTAATCCCTTAAGTCCGAAAAAGTATAAAACAATACAGAAGGGATGAATGTTCGATATCTTTATCGAGCCGAACTAGACAAGCGCTCGATCTTTTTGTGCAATAATCCCTCAGGTCCAAAAAGATTAAAATCTAGAGGAGGGATAGCTCTTCCGGTCCTTTTAACGAGCTGGAAGGCCAAAACTCAGCAAACTTTTCATTTTTTACGAGTCAGTGAAAAGAGCTCAAAGAAGACTCGTATTTGTAGAAATTTTGAATAATTTAGCACATATTCAATGGAGATTATCCTGATCATGTACTAATGCGGAAAACATACACAATACATAAGCTCCTCTACGTTGATCAAGAATATAGCAGCATCAATAACAATAAAACATCAAGAGCATTCACACATTAACACAGTATGTATCACGGGGAAAGCATCTCGCTAAAAACCCCACACTATCTGTATATTAATGATTGAGTCATGTAACATTACACAGCATAATACTTCTCACAAGTATCTCCACCTCTGTTACACACAATACAGCTCAGATCTGATCTCCAAATCTCTTCCACTGCTTGCCTGCCTCCACTGCTCAATACCTGCTCAAGAACTGATGAGAATTGCTTCCCAAACTCGATTTTCACCTGCAAAATAGTCACTCACTCTTTGTGGACGTGAGCAAAGGCTAAAATGCGGGCCAAATACGTGAGCAAACTCATTGGCATACTCAATCCTTTGATTGTGCAAGATCTGGTGCACAACTATAGTCACAACTGATAGCAATCTGATTCTCTACCACCTGTCCCTGTTGAACTGAACATGCACTGACATGCAACTGAGTTAATTGATGTATTCTTTAGTTGTATTATGAGTTAATAATTAGTTTAACAACTCATCATTAGTCTATCTGCAGTTAGACTAACTACAACCAGTTTAACTAAGTTAAACTGAACACAACTCCATCAACTGTACCTCCAGTCCACTAAACTCAACTCACTTGAGTTCTAACTGAAGTCATGCATGCAACAACTCAACTGACTCATAAGAAAAACGAATTTCCTTCTGACAGCTGCATGTGCCACTTCCGTAGCTCAAACTGAAGTGCTCCAAGAGAATAAGATTAAGTTTATAGTCCAAATATTATTGTGAGATAATAATATTTGACTTTTCTATTTTTGACAGCCAGTCTAAAAATAGACTTGATCACTCACACTGTGATCACTCACACTTTCATCAAAAATAGAAGTCCATCTATTTTCCCAACTTGATCAATCATCCATAAACATAGACATGATCCATATGTCTAAAAATAGACATAGTCTAAAAATAGACTTGCGCCAAAAATAGCCTGCGGGCCCACTTAGTGAAGGCGACTCTTTTCACTAAGCTCCATCATCTTGTTGCAATCTCAACACTCCCTCTCGACAAGATATGGATTATCAGCAACCCCTATCCTGCCTCGGTGGTACTCGAATTTGCTCCTGGTGAGAGCCTTCGTCAGAATATCAGCATCCTGATCCTCCGTTGGAATGTACGAAAGTAACATGATCCTCCGCTGCACACAATCTCTGATATGATGGTACCTGATGTCAATATGTTTAGATCTATCATGAAATACAGGGTTAGCCGAGAGTTTAATGCAACTCTGGTTATCACAGTAAATCACAGTAGGATCCAAATGAGAACCGAACAAACCAACCAGGATCTTCCTCATCCATATAGCCTAGCATGCAGCCAAACTTGCTGCCATATACTCGGCCTCCGCTGAACTGAGTGCCACAGATCTCTGCTTCCTGCTGTACCAAGAAACTGCTGTCGATCCGATACTGAAGACCCCTCCTGATGTGCTCTTTCTGTCTGTTGGGCTCCCTGCCCAATCTGCATCCGTGAAGCCACATAGCTTCACCTCATCCTCCTGTCTGTACCACAAACCATATCCCGATGTGCCTCTCAAGTAGCGCAATACATGCTTGCCCGCCTTCCAGAAGAGCTTGGTAGGCTTAACCATAGCTTGTGAAAGCTGGTTAACTGCATAGCATATATCAGGTCGTGTATTGACCAAATACATCAGCGACCCCACCAACTGTCGATAAACAGTGGCATCCACCTCTTCTCCCGAAGTGGCATCCTCCTTCCTCCAACCTCCAGGAAGAGGAGTATCAACAGGCTTGCATCCATGCATGTTGAACTTCTCCAGTATCTCCCGAGCATACTTGCCCTGAGAAACAAACAGTCCACCACTGCGCTGCCATATTTCCAATCCTAGGAAATAGTGAAGGAGGCCCAAATCCTTCATCTCAAACTCTGTAGCAAGATCCTTCTTGCATGACAGTATCAACAGCTCATCACCGTTAGAATCAAATCATCAACATACAGTACAATGATAAGCAACTTACCCTCCACCACAATCTGGTATAGGTTCGGATCCGCCTCGCTCTTGGAGAATCCAAGTCCTGTGAAATAGCTGTCTATCCATGTGTACCAAGCACGTGGTGCTTGCTTCAACCCATACAGCGCTCTCTTGAGCCTGCACACATGCGACTCGCTGCTGAAGACTTCAAAGCCTTCGGGTTGCTCAATGTACACCTCCTCCTCAATGACTCCATTGAGGAACGCAGTCTTCACATCCATCTGATGAATGTGCCATCCCATCTGCGCTGAGAGAGCAAGAATCGTCCGTATGGAAGAATACCTTGCGACAGGTGCAAAGGTCTCCTCATAATCGATCCCCTCAATCTGTGAAAAGCCTCGGGCAACAAATCTTGCCTTGTACTTCTCCACACTCCCGTCAGCTGCCTGCTTAACTTTGTAGATCCATCTCGAACCTACCACTGATTTCCCTTCCGGTCTAGGAACAATCTCCCATGCACTGTTTCTGACAATAGAATCATACTCTTCCACCATGGCGTCTACCCATGCGGGATCCTCCACAGCTTCCTCGAAAGAGGATGGCTCAGTCACAACACACTTGCTCATAAGAGCCATGTATCCAGTGTACCGATCAGGTGACTGTCTCTGCCTGCGTTGGGTTGTAGGTGGTCCTACAACTTTCTCTGCATCTTGAGCCAGTCGCTCAGCTTCTGTCAAGCGCTTTCGCCCTCTGATGGTTGGCGCTGCATGAGTGGTCTCTTCCACTCCATGAACCTCGTCCTGTGGCTGATCCACGTCCTGAAGCTCATCCTTAGGAACTAATAGCTCCTCATCTGCATGCAAGTGTAGCTCCCTCTCAAGCGAACACTTCATGGCTTTCTCCTCCTGAAATTTTATATCCCGTCGCACAACAGTTTTACCACTATCTGGCAAATACACACGATAGTTGTGGGGCGTATCAGTGTACCCCACAAATATCCCAACCTCTGCAGTCGGTTCCAACTTCTTTTTGGCATCCTTCGTCACATGCATGTAAACGTTAGCACCAAAAATCCTCAAATGAGAAAGATCAGGCTTCTTACCAGAATAAGCCTCCTCGGGTGTACTCATGCCAAGTATCCTATGAGGACAACGGTTCTGCACATAAACTGCTGTATTGCATGCTTCCGCCCACAAGTGAAGGGGTAGGCCCTGATCATGCAACATTGCCCGTGCAGCACCCACAATCGTTTTGTTCTTCCGCTCAGCTACCCCGTTCTGCTGTGGGTTATGGGGAGCTATGAGCTCTCTACGAATCCCTTCTGCCTTGCAGAAATCCTTGAACTCGTCCGAGATGTATTCACCACCATTATCGCTCCTAAGAGCCTTCACCTTCTTCCCCGACTCCTTCTCGACCAGTGCTTTGAATTCACAGAACTTTGAATATGTCTCGCTCTTCTTCTGCATGAAGAAGATCCAGCACTTACGAGAGAAATCATCAACAAAAATCACATAATACCTGTGTTTTGCTGTCGAAGCAACTGAGAAAGGTCCACACACGTCTGTGTGAATTCTCTCAAGGATCGTCGTGGCGCGACTATCCTTCTCGTGAAAGGTGGCTTTCACAAACTTCCCCAAAGTACACCCCTTGCACTGATCTGACTGTGCAAGTGTGCCTTTAGGAAGCCCTGTAGTGATCTGCTGCAGTATCTTCAAGGCTCCATGGTGAAGGTGACCCAATCTCCTGTGCCACAACTCGCCATCATCCCAGCTCACCAATCCTTCTGCCTTGCCTGCCATTGCTGCGCATCCATCTACATGCAACTGATAAAGGTTCCTCACTCGAACCCCTATCTTCCGGGTCTCACCAGTTGTCTTGCTGCGCAGGAAGGCCTTTCCCTCGCTGAAAACAACATCATACCCCTTGTCTTCTAACATCGCCACTGAGATGAGATTCTTCTTCAATCCTGGAACATGCATGACTTCCTTCAATACAAAGGGTTTACCAGACTCCCTCTCAAAGGAAATGGTACCGATACCGGTCGCACTGTATCTACCATCATCGCCCATCTCGATGTGCACTCCAAGATCTTTGTCCTCCAGATCAGAGAACAAATCTCTATCTCCCGTCATGTGAAAAGACGCACCACTGTCCAGGAACCACACTGATCCCATCACACTTGAAACCAAGCATGCGATCAATGAAAAATCAAGCTCAAACTGAGAAGCTAAAGCCTCTCCCCCTGCAGATCCAGCAGCTTGCTTGTTCTTCTTCTTCTGCGGACAATTTGTGGCATAGTGTCCATGCTGGTGATAGTGAAAACACTTCACCTTGGACATATCCTGCTTCTTGCCTTTCGCACCAGACTGAGAAGCTTTCTTGTTCTTCCCCTTCTTTGCTTTGGCAGCCAAAGCACAATTCTCTTCATCAGATACCTTTGATGAAGATCCATTCTCACCTTTATTGTTACTGAGTTTATCCTTGAGCGCCAGGTCGCTCTTGCTTTGGAATAACATTTGCAATCTGTTGAAAGACATTTCAACAACACTGCTGCAAATTCGATTTCCACCAGCTCCAAACTCAACTGCTTCCGATCAACCCTCGCTTGATATCCTGTAAAAATCTCTTCTACAAATCAAGCTGCTCCGATACCATGTAGAAATTTTTTCTACAATTATCTAGCTCCGATACCATGTAGAAATTTTGAATAATTTAACACATATTCAATGGAGATTATCCTGATCATGTACTAATGCGGAAAACATACACAATACATAAGCTCCTCTACGTTGATCAAGAATATAGCAGCATCAATAACAATAAAACATCAAGAGCATTCACACATTAACACAGTATGTATCACGGGGAAAGCATCTCGCTAAAAACCCCACACTATCTGTATATTAATGATTGAGTCATGTAACATTACACAGCATAATACTTCTCACAAGTATCTCCACCTCTGTTACACACAATACAGCTCAGATCTGATCTCCAAATCTCTTCCACTGCTTGCCTGCCTCCACTGCTCAATACCTGCTCAAGAACTGATGAGAATTGCTTCCCAAACTCGATTTTCACCTGCAAAATAGTCACTCACTCTTTGTGGACGTGAGCAAAGGCTAAAATGCGGGCCAAATACGTGAGCAAACTCATTGGCATACTCAATCCTTTGATTGTGCAAGATCTGGTGCACAACTATAGTCACAACTGATAGCAATCTGATTCTCTACCACCTGTCCCTGTTGAACTGAACATGCACTGACATGCAACTGAGTTAACTGATGTATTCTTTAGTTGTATTATGAGTTAATAATTAGTTTAACAACTCATCATTAGTCTATCTGCAGTTAGACTAACTACAACCAGTTTAACTAAGTTAAACTGAACACAACTCCATCAACTGTACCTCCAGTCCACTAAACTCAACTCACTTGAGTTCTAACTGAAGTCATGCATGCAACAACTCAACTGACTCATAAGAAAAACGAATTTCCTTCTGACAGCTGCATGTGCCACTTCCGTAGCTCAAACTGAAGTGCTCCAAGAGAATAAGATTAAGTTTATAGTCCAAATATTATTGTGAGATAATAATATTTGACTTTTCTATTTTTGACAGCCAGTCTAAAAATAGACTTGATCACTCACACTGTGATCACTCACACTTTCATCAAAAATAGAAGTCCATCTATTTTCCCAACTTGATCAATCATCCATAAACATAGACATGATCCATATGTCTAAAAATAGACTTGCGCCAAAAATAGCCTGCGGGCCCACTTAGTGAAGGCGACTCTTTTCACTAAGCTCCATCATCTTGTTGCAATCTCAACACTCCCTCTCGACAAGATATGGATTATCAGCAACCCCTATCCTGCCTCGGTGGTACTCGAATTTGCTCCTGGTGAGAGCCTTCGTCAGAATATCAGCATCCTGATCCTCCGTTGGAATGTACGAAAGTAACATGATCCTCCGCTGCACACAATCTCTGATATGATGGTACCTGATGTCAATATGTTTAGATCTATCATGAAATACAGGGTTAGCCGAGAGTTTAATGCAACTCTGGTTATCACAGTAAATCACAGTAGGATCCAAATGAGAACCAAACAAACCAACCAGGATCTTCCTCATCCATATAGCCTCGCATGCAGCCAAACTTGCTGCCATATACTCGGCCTCCGCTGAACTGAGTGCCACAGATCTCTGCTTCCTGCTGTACCAAGAAACTGCTGTCGATCCGATACTGAAGACCCCTCCTGATGTGCTCTTTCTGTCTGTTGGGCTCCCTGCCCAATCTGCATCCGTGAAGCCACATAGCTTCACCTCATCCTCCTGTCTGTACCACAAACCATATCCCGATGTGCCTCTCAAGTAGCGCAATACATGCTTGCCCGCCTTCCAGAAGAGCTTGGTAGGCTTAACCATAGCTTGTGAAAGCTGGTTAACTGCATAGCATATATCAGGTCGTGTATTGACCAAATACATCACCGACCCCACCAACTGTCGATAAACAGTGGCATCCACCTCTCCTCCCGAAGTGGCATCCTCCTTCCTCCAACCTCCAGGAAGAGGAGTATCAACAGGCTTGCATCCATGCATGTTGAACTTCTCCAGTATCTCCCGAGCATACTTGCCCTGAGAAACAAACAGTCCACCACTGCGCTGCCATATTTCCAATCCTAGGAAATAGTGAAGGAGGCCCAAATCCTTCATCTCAAACTCTGTAGCAAGATCCTTCTTGCATGACAGTATCAACAGCTCATCACCCGTTAGAATCAAATCATCAACATACAGTACAATGATAAGCAACTTACCCTCCACCACAATCTGGTATAGGTTCGGATCCGCCTCGCTCTTGGAGAATCCAAGTCCTGTGAAATAGCTGTCTATCCATGTGTACCAAGCACGTGGTGCTTGCTTCAACCCATACAGCGCTCTCTTGAGCCTGCACACATGCGACTCGCTGCTGAAGACTTCAAAGCCTTCGGGTTGCTCAATGTACACCTCCTCCTCAATGACTCCATTGAGGAACGCAGTCTTCACATCCATCTGATGAATGTGCCATCCCATCTGCGCTGAGAGAGCAAGAATCGTCCGTATGGAAGAATACCTTGCGACAGGTGCAAAGGTCTCCTCATAATCGATCCCCTCAATCTGTGAAAAGCCTCGGGCAACAAATCTTGCCTTGTACTTCTCCACACTCCCGTCAGCTGCCTGCTTAACTTTGTAGATCCATCTCGAACCTACCACTGATTTCCCTTCCGGTCTAGGAACAATCTCCCATGCACTGTTTCTGACAATAGAATCATACTCTTCCACCATGGCATCTACCCATGCGGGATCCTCCACAGCTTCCTCGAAAGAGGATGGCTCAGTCACAACACACTTGCTCATAAGAGCCATGTATCCAGTGTACCGATCAGGTGACTGTCTCTGCCTGCATTGGGTTGTAGGTGGTCCTACAACTTTCTCTGCATCTTGAGCCAGTCGCTCAGCTTCTGTCAAGCGCTTTCGCCCTCTGATGGTTGGCGCTGCATGAGTGGTCTCTTCCACTCCATGAACCTCGTCCTGTGGCTGATCCACGTCCTGAAGCTCATCCTTAGGAACTAATAGCTCCTCATCTGCATGCAAGTGTAGCTCCCTCTCAAGCGAACACTTCATGGCTTTCTCCTCCTGAAATTTTATATCCCGTCGCACAACAGTTTTACCACTATCTGGCAAATACACACGATAGTTGTGGGGCGTATCAGTGTACCCCACAAATATCCCAACCTCTGCAGTCGGTTCCAACTTCTTTCTGGCATCCTTCGTCACATGCATGTAAACGTTAGCACCAAAAATCCTCAAATGAGAAAGATCAGGCTTCTTACCAGAATAAGCCTCCTCGGGTGTACTCATGCCAAGTATCCTATGAGGACAACGGTTCTGCACATAAACTGCTGTATTGCATGCTTCCGCCCACAAGTGAAGGGGTAGGCCCTGATCATGCAACATTGCCTGTGCAGCACCCACAATCGTTCTGTTCTTCCGCTCAGCTACCCCGTTCTGCTGTGGGTTATGGGGAGCTATGAGCTCTCTACGAATCCCTTCTGCCTTGCAGAAATCCTTGAACTCGTCCGAGATGTATTCACCACCATTATCGCTCCTAAGAGCCTTCACCTTCTTCCCCGACTCCTTCTCGACCAGTGCTTTGAATTCACAGAACTTTGAATATGTCTCGCTCTTCTTCTGCATGAAGAAGATCCAGCACTTACGAGAGAAATCATCAACAAAAATCACATAATACCTGTGTTTTGCTGTCGAAGCAACTGAGAAAGGTCCACACACGTCTGTGTGAATTCTCTCAAGGATCGTCGTGGCGCGACTATCCTTCTCGTGAAAGGTGGCTTTCACAAACTTCCCCAAAGTACACCCCTTGCACTGATCTGACTGTGCAAGTGTGCCTTTAGGAAGCCCTGTAGTGATCTGCTGCAGTATCTTCAAGGCTCCATGGTGAAGGTGACCCAATCTCCTGTGCCACAACTCGCCATCATCCCAGCTCACCAATCCTTCTGCCTTGCCTGCCATTGCTGCGCATCCATCTACATGCAACTGATAAAGGTTCCTCACTCGAACCCCTATCTTCCGGGTCTCACCAGTTGTCTTGCTGCGCAGGAAGGCCTTTCCCTCGCTGAAAACAACATCATACCCCTTGTCTTCTAACATCGCCACTGAGATGAGATTCTTCTTCAATCCTGGAACATGCATGACTTCCTTCAATACAAAGGGTTTACCAGACTCCCTCTCAAAGGAAATGGTACCGATACCGGTCGCACTGTATCTACCATCATCGCCCATCTCGATGTGCACTCCAAGATCTTTGTCCTCCAGATCAGAGAACAAATCTCTATCTCCCGTCATGTGAAAAGACGCACCACTGTCCAGGAACCACACTGATCCCATCACACTTGAAACCAAGCATGCGATCAATGAAAAATCAAGCTCAAACTGAGAAGCTAAAGCCTCTCCCCCTGCAGATCCAGCAGCTTGCTTGTTCTTCTTCTTCTGCGGACAATTTGTGGCATAGTGTCCATGCTGGTGATAGTGAAAACACTTCACCTTGGACATATCCTGCTTCTTGCCTTTCGCACCAGACTGAGAAGCTTTCTTGTTCTTCCCCTTCTTTGCTTTGGCAGCCAAAGCGCAATTCTCTTCATCAGATACCTTTGATGAAGATCCATTCTCACCTTTATTGTTACTGAGTTTATCCTTGAGCGCCAGGTCGCTCTTGCTTTGGAATAACATTTGCAATCTGTTGAAAGACATTTCAACAACACTGCTGCAAATTCGATTTCCACCAGCTCCAAACTCAACTGCTTCCGATCAACCCTCGCTTGATATCCTGTAAAAATCTCTTCTACAAATCAAGCTGCTCCGATACCATGTAGAAATTTTTTCTACAATTATCTAGCTCCGATACCATGTAGAAATTTTGAATAATTTAACACATATTCAATGGAGATTATCCTGATCATGTACTAATGCGGAAAACATACACAATACATAAGCTCCTCTACGTTGATCAAGAATATAGCAACATCAATAACAATAAAACATCAAGAGCATTCACACATTAACACAGTATGTATCACGGGGAAAGCATCTCGCTAAAAACCCCACACTATCTGTATATTAATGATTGAGTCATGTAACATTACACAGCATAATACTTCTCACAAGTATCTCCACCTCTGTTACACACAATACAGCTCAGATCTGATCTCCAAATCTCTTCCACTGCTTGCCTGCCTCCACTGCTCAATACCTGCTCAAGAACTGATGAGAATTGCTTCCCAAACTCGATTTTCACCTGCAAAATAGTCACTCACTCTTTGTGGACGTGAGCAAAGGCTAAAATGCGGGCCAAATACGTGAGCAAACTCATTGGCATACTCAATCCTTTGATTGTGCAAGATCTGGTGCACAACTGATAGCAATCTGATTCTCTACCACCTGTCCCTGTTGAACTGAACATGCACTGACATGCAACTGAGTTAACTGATGTATTCTTTAGTTGTATTATGAGTTAATAATTAGTTTAACAACTCATCATTAGTCTATCTGCAGTTAGACTAACTACAACCAGTTTAACTAAGTTAAACTGAACACAACTCCATCAACTGTACCTCCAGTCCACTAAACTCAACTCACTTGAGTTCTAACTGAAGTCATGCATGCAACAACTCAACTGACTCATAAGAAAAACGAATTTCCTTCTGACAGCTGCATGTGCCACTTCCGTAGCTCAAACTGAAGTGCTCCAAGAGAATAAGATTAAGTTTATAGTCCAAATATTATTGTGAGATAATAATATTTGACTTTTCTATTTTTGACAGCCAGTCTAAAAATAGACTTGATCACTCACACTGTGATCACTCACACTTTCATCAAAAATAGAAGTCCATCTATTTTCCCAACTTGATCAATCATCCATAAACATAGACATGATCCATATGTCTAAAAATAGACATAGTCTAAAAATAGACTTGCGCCAAAAATAGCCTGCGGGCCCACTTAGTGAAGGCGACTCTTTTCACTAAGCTCCATCATCTTGTTGCAATCTCAACACTCCCTCTCGACAAGATATGGATTATCAGCAACCCCTATCCTGCCTCGGTGGTACTCGAATTTGCTCCTGGTGAGAGCCTTCGTCAGAATATCAGCATCCTGATCCTCCGTTGGAATGTACGAAAGTAACATGATCCTCCGCTGCACACAATCTCTGATATGATGGTACCTGATGTCAATATGTTTAGATCTATCATGAAATACAGGGTTAGCCGAGAGTTTAATGCAACTCTGGTTATCACAGTAAATCACAGTAGGATCCAAATGAGAACCGAACAAACCAACCAGGATCTTCCTCATCCATATAGCCTCGCATGCAGCCAAACTTGCTGCCATATACTCGGCCTCCGCTGAACTGAGTGCCACAGATCTCTGCTTCCTGCTGTACCAAGAAACTGCTGTCGATCCGATACTGAAGACCCCTCCTGATGTGCTCTTTCTGTCTGTTGGGCTCCCTGCCCAATCTGCATCCGTGAAGCCACATAGCTTCACCTCATCCTCCTGTCTGTACCACAAACCATATCCCGATGTGCCTCTCAAGTAGCGCAATACATGCTTGCCCGCCTTCCAGAAGAGCTTGGTAGGCTTAACCATAGCTTGTGAAAGCTGGTTAACTGCATAGCATATATCAGGTCGTGTATTGACCAAATACATCAGCGACCCCACCAACTGTCGATAAACAGTGGCATCCACCTCTTCTCCCGAAGTGGCATCCTCCTTCCTCCAACCTCCAGGAAGAGGAGTATCAACAGGCTTGCATCCATGCATGTTGAACTTCTCCAGTATCTCCCGAGCATACTTGCCCTGAGAAACAAACAGTCCACCACTGCGCTGCCATATTTCCAATCCTAGGAAATAGTGAAGGAGGCCCAAATCCTTCATCTCAAACTCTGTAGCAAGATCCTTCTTGCATGACAGTATCAACAGCTCATCACCCGTTAGAATCAAATCATCAACATACAGTACAATGATAAGCAACTTACCCTCCACCACAATCTGGTATAGGTTCGGATCCGCCTCGCTCTTGGAGAATCCAAGTCCTGTGAAATAGCTGTCTATCCATGTGTACCAAGCACGTGGTGCTTGCTTCAACCCATACAGCGCTCTCTTGAGCCTGCACACATGCGACTCGCTGCTGAAGACTTCAAAGCCTTCGGGTTGCTCAATGTACACCTCCTCCTCAATGACTCCATTGAGGAACGCAGTCTTCACATCCATCTGATGAATGTGCCATCCCATCTGCGCTGAGAGAGCAAGAATCGTCCGTATGGAAGAATACCTTGCGACAGGTGCAAAGGTCTCCTCATAATCGATCCCCTCAATCTGTGAAAAGCCTCGGGCAACAAATCTTGCCTTGTACTTCTCCACACTCCCGTCAGCTGCCTGCTTAACTTTGTAGATCCATCTCGAACCTACCACTGATTTCCCTTCCGGTCTAGGAACAATCTCCCATGCACTGTTTCTGACAATAGAATCATACTCTTCCACCATGGCGTCTACCCATGCGGGATCCTCCACAGCTTCCTCGAAAGAGGATGGCTCAGTCACAACACACTTGCTCATAAGAGCCATGTATCCAGTGTACCGATCAGGTGACTGTCTCTGCCTGCGTTGGGTTGTAGGTGGTCCTACAACTTTCTCTGCATCTTGAGCCAGTCGCTCAGCTTCTGTCAAGCGCTTTCGCCCTCTGATGGTTGGCGCTGCATGAGTGGTCTCTTCCACTCCATGAACCTCGTCCTGTGGCTGATCCACGTCCTGAAGCTCATCCTTAGGAACTAATAGCTCCTCATCTGCATGCAAGTGTAGCTCCCTCTCAAGCGAACACTTCATGGCTTTCTCCTCCTGAAATTTTATATCCCGTCGCACAACAGTTTTACCACTATCTGGCAAATACACACGATAGTTGTGGGGCGTATCAGTGTACCCCACAAATATCCCAACCTCTGCAGTCGGTTCCAACTTCTTTCTGGCATCCTTCGTCACATGCATGTAAATGTTAGCACCAAAAATCCTCAAATGAGAAAGATCAGGCTTCTTACCAGAATAAGCCTCCTCGGGTGTACTCATGCCAAGTATCCTATGAGGACAACGGTTCTGCACATAAACTGCTGTATTGCATGCTTCCGCCCACAAGTGAAGGGGTAGGCCCTGATCATGCAACATTGCCCGTGCAGCACCCACAATCGTTCTGTTCTTCCACTCAGCTACCCCGTTCTGCTGTGGGTTATGGGGAGCTATGAGCTCTCTACGAATCCCTTCTGCCTTGCAGAAATCCTTGAACTCGTCCGAGATGTATTCACCACCATTATCGCTCCTAAGAGCCTTCACCTTCTTCCCCGACTCCTTCTCGACCAGTGCTTTGAATTCACAGAACTTTGAATATGTCTCGCTCTTCTTCTGCATGAAGAAGATCCAGCACTTACGAGAGAAATCATCAACAAAAATCACATAATACCTGTGTTTTGCTGTCGAAGCAACTGAGAAAGGTCCACACACGTCTGTGTGAATTCTCTCAAGGATCGTCGTGGCGCGACTATCCTTCTCGTGAAAGGTGGCTTTCACAAACTTCCCCAAAGTACACCCCTTGCACTGATCTGACTGTGCAAGTGTGCCTTTAGGAAGCCCTGTAGTGATCTGCTGCAGTATCTTCAAGGCTCCATGGTGAAGGTGACCCAATCTCCTGTGCCACAACTCGCCATCATCCCAGCTCACCAATCCTTCTGCCTTGCCTGCCATTGCTGCGCATCCATCTACATGCAACTGATAAAGGTTCCTCACTCGAACCCCTATCTTCCGGGTCTCACCAGTTGTCTTGCTGCGCAGGAAGGCCTTTCCCTCGCTGAAAACAACATCATACCCCTTGTCTTCTAACATCGCCACTGAGATGAGATTCTTCTTCAATCCTGGAACATGCATGACTTCCTTCAATACAAAGGGTTTACCAGACTCCCTCTCAAAGGAAATGGTACCGATACCGGTCGCACTGTATCTACCATCATCGCCCATCTCGATGTGCACTCCAAGATCTTTGTCCTCCAGATCAGAGAACAAATCTCTATCTCCCGTCATGTGAAAAGACGCACCACTGTCCAGGAACCACACTGATCCCATCACACTTGAAACCAAGCATGCGATCAATGAAAAATCAAGCTCAAACTGAGAAGCTAAAGCCTCTCCCCCTGCAGATCCAGCAGCTTGCTTGTTCTTCTTCTTCTGCGGACAATTTGTGGCATAGTGTCCATGCTGGTGATAGTGAAAACACTTCACCTTGGACATATCCTGCTTCTTGCCTTTCGCACCAGACTGAGAAGCTTTCTTGTTCTTCCCCTTCTTTGCTTTGGCAGCCAAAGCGCAATTCTCTTCATCAGATACCTTTGATGAAGATCCATTCTCACCTTTATTGTTACTGAGTTTATCCTTGAGCGCCAGGTCGCTCTTGCTTTGGAATAACATTTGCAATCTGTTGAAAGACATTTCAACAACACTGCTGCAAATTCGATTTCCACCAGCTCCAAACTCAACTGCTTCCGATCAACCCTCGCTTGATATCCTGTAAAAATCTCTTCTACAAATCAAGCTGCTCCGATACCATGTAGAATTTTTTTCTACAATTATCTAGCTCCGATACCATGTAGAAATTTTGAATAATTTAACACATATTCAATGGAGATTATCCTGATCATGTACTAATGCGGAAAACATACACAATACATAAGCTCCTCTACGTTGATCAAGAATATAGCAGCATCAATAACAATAAAACATCAAGAGCATTCACACATTAACACAGTATGTATCACGGGGAAAGCATCTCGCTAAAAACCCCACACTATCTGTATATTAATGATTGAGTCATGTAACATTACACAGCATAATACTTCTCACAAGTATCTCCACCTCTGTTACACACAATACAGCTCAGATCTGATCTCCAAATCTCTTCCACTGCTTGCCTGCCTCCACTGCTCAATACCTGCTCAAGAACTGATGAGAATTGCTTCCCAAACTCGATTTTCACCTGCAAAATAGTCACTCACTCTTTGTGGACGTGAGCAAAGGCTAAAATGCGGGCCAAATACGTGAGCAAACTCATTGGCATACTCAATCCTTTGATTGTGCAAGATCTGGTGCACAACTATAGTCACAACTGATAGCAATCTGATTCTCTACCACCTGTCCCTGTTGAACTGAACATGCACTGACATGCAACTGAGTTAACTGATGTATTCTTTAGTTGTATTATGAGTTAATAATTAGTTTAACAACTCATCATTAGTCTATCTGCAGTTAGACTAACTACAACCAGTTTAACTAAGTTAAACTGAACACAACTCCATCAACTGTACCTCCAGTCCACTAAACTCAACTCACTTGAGTTCTAACTGAAGTCATGCATGCAACAACTCAACTGACTCATAAGAAAAACGAATTTCCTTCTGACAGCTGCATGTGCCACTTCCGTAGCTCAAACTGAAGTGCTCCAAGAGAATAAGATTAAGTTTATAGTCCAAATATTATTGTGAGATAATAATATTTGACTTTTCTATTTTTGACAGCCAGTCTAAAAATAGACTTGATCACTCACACTGTGATCACTCACACTTTCATCAAAAATAGAAGTCCATCTATTTTCCCAACTTGATCAATCATCCATAAACATAGACATGATCCATATGTCTAAAAATAGACATAGTCTAAAAATAGACTTGCGCCAAAAATAGCCTGCGGGCCCACTTAGTGAAGGCGACTCTTTTCACTAAGCTCCATCATCTTGTTGCAATCTCAACACTCCCTCTCGACAAGATATGGATTATCAGCAACCCCTATCCTGCCTCGGTGGTACTCGAATTTGCTCCTGGTGAGAGCCTTCGTCAGAATATCAGCATCCTGATCCTCCGTTGGAATGTACGAAAGTAACATGATCCTCCGCTGCACACAATCTCTGATATGATGGTACCTGATGTCAATATGTTTAGATCTATCATGAAATACAGGGTTAGCCGAGAGTTTAATGCAACTCTGGTTATCACAGTAAATCACAGTAGGATCCAAATGAGAACCGAACAAACCAACCAGGATCTTCCTCATCCATATAGCCTCGCATGCAGCCAAACTTGCTGCCATATACTCGGCCTCCGCTGAACTGAGTGCCACAGATCTCTGCTTCCTGCTGTACCAAGAAACTGCTGTCGATCCGATACTGAAGACCCCTCCTGATGTGCTCTTTCTGTCTGTTGGGCTCCCTGCCCAATCTGCATCCGTGAAGCCACATAGCTTCACCTCATCCTCCTGTCTGTACCACAAACCATATCCCGATGTGCCTCTCAAGTAGCGCAATACATGCTTGCCCGCCTTCCAGAAGAGCTTGGTAGGCTTAACCATAGCTTGTGAAAGCTGGTTAACTGCATAGCATATATCAGGTCGTGTATTGACCAAATACATCAGCGACCCCACCAACTGTCGATAAACAGTGGCATCCACCTCTTCTCCCGAAGTGGCATCCTCCTTCCTCCAACCTCCAGGAAGAGGAGTATCAACAGGCTTGCATCCATGCATGTTGAACTTCTCCAGTATCTCCCGAGCATACTTGCCCTGAGAAACAAACAGTCCACCACTGCGCTGCCATATTTCCAATCCTAGGAAATAGTGAAGGAGGCCCAAATCCTTCATCTCAAACTCTGTAGCAAGATCCTTCTTGCATGACAGTATCAACAGCTCATCACCCGTTAGAATCAAATCATCAACATACAGTACAATGATAAGCAACTTACCCTCCACCACAATCTGGTATAGGTTCGGATCCGCCTCGCTCTTGGAGAATCCAAGTCCTGTGAAATAGCTGTCTATCCATGTGTACCAAGCACGTGGTGCTTGCTTCAACCCATACAGCGCTCTCTTGAGCCTGCACACATGCGACTCGCTGCTGAAGACTTCAAAGCCTTCGGGTTGCTCAATGTACACCTCCTCCTCAATGACTCCATTGAGGAACGCAGTCTTCACATCCATCTGATGAATGTGCCATCCCATCTGCGCTGAGAGAGCAAGAATCGTCCGTATGGAAGAATACCTTGCGACAGGTGCAAAGGTCTCCTCATAATCGATCCCCTCAATCTGTGAAAAGCCTCGGGCAACAAATCTTGCCTTGTACTTCTCCACACTCCCGTCAGCTGCCTGCTTAACTTTGTAGATCCATCTCGAACCTACCACTGATTTCCCTTCCGGTCTAGGAACAATCTCCCATGCACTGTTTCTGACAATAGAATCATACTCTTCCACCATGGCGTCTACCCATGCGGGATCCTCCACAGCTTCCTCGAAAGAGGATGGCTCAGTCACAACACACTTGCTCATAAGAGCCATGTATCCAGTGTACCGATCAGGTGACTGTCTCTGCCTGCGTTGGGTTGTAGGTGGTCCTACAACTTTCTCTGCATCTTGAGCCAGTCGCTCAGCTTCTGTCAAGCGCTTTCGCCCTCTGATGGTTGGCGCTGCATGAGTGGTCTCTTCCACTCCATGAACCTCATCCTGTGGCTGATCCACGTCCTGAAGCTCATCCTTAGGAACTAATAGCTCCTCATCTGCATGCAAGTGTAGCTCCCTCTCAAGCGAACACTTCATGGCTTTCTCCTCCTGAAATTTTATATCCCGTCGCACAACAGTTTTACCACTATCTGGCAAATACACACGATAGTTGTGGGGCGTATCAGTGTACCCCACAAATATCCCAACCTCTGCAGTCGGTTCCAACTTCTTTCTGGCATCCTTCGTCACATGCATGTAAACGTTAGCACCAAAAATCCTCAAATGAGAAAGATCAGGCTTCTTACCAGAATAAGCCTCCTCGGGTGTACTCATGCCAAGTATCCTATGAGGACAACGGTTCTGCACATAAACTGCTGTATTGCATGCTTCCGCCCACAAGTGAAGGGGTAGGCCCTGATCATGCAACATTGCCCGTGCAGCACCCACAATCGTTCTTTTCTTCCGCTCAGCTACCCCGTTCTGCTGTGGGTTATGGGGAGCTATGAGCTCTCTACGAATCCCTTCTGCCTTGCAGAAATCCTTGAACTCATCCGAGATGTATTCACCACCATTATCGCTCCTAAGAGCCTTCACCTTCTTCCCCGACTCCTTCTCGACCAGTGCTTTGAATTCACAGAACTTTGAATATGTCTCGCTCTTCTTCTGCATGAAGAAGATCCAGCACTTACGAGAGAAATCATCAACAAAAATCACATAATACCTGTGTTTTGCTGTCGAAGCAACTGAGAAAGGTCCACACACGTCTGTGTGAATTCTCTCAAGGATCGTCGTGGCGCGACTATCCTTCTCGTGAAAGGTGGCTTTCACAAACTTCCCCAAAGTACACCCCTTGCACTGATCTGACTGTGCAAGTGTGCCTTTAGGAAGCCCTGTAGTGATCTGCTGCAGTATCTTCAAGGCTCCATGGTGAAGGTGACCCAATCTCCTGTGCCACAACTCGCCATCATCCCAACTCACCAATCCTTCTGCCTTGCCTGCCATTGCTGCGCATCCATCTACATGCAACTGATAAAGGTTCCTCACTCGAACCCCTATCTTCCGGGTCTCACCAGTTGTCTTGCTGCGCAGGAAGGCCTTTCCCTCGCTGAAAACAACATCATACCCCTTGTCTTCTAACATCGCCACTGAGATGAGATTCTTCTTCAATCCTGGAACATGCATGACTTCCTTCAATACAAAGGGTTTACCAGACTCCCTCTCAAAGGAAATGGTACCGATACCGGTCGCACTGTATCTACCATCATCGCCCATCTCGATGTGCACTCCAAGATCTTTGTCCTCCAGATCAGAGAACAAATCTCTATCTCCCGTCATGTGAAAAGACGCACCACTGTCCAGGAACCACACTGATCCAATCACACTTGAAACCAAGCATGCGATCAATGAAAAATCAAGCTCAAACTGAGAAGCTAAAGCCTCTCCCCCTGCAGATCCAGCAGCTTGCTTGTTCTTCTTCTTCTGCGGACAATTTGTGGCATAGTGTCCATGCTGGTGATAGTGAAAACACTTCACCTTGGACATATCCTGCTTCTTGCCTTTCGCACCAGACTGAGAAGCTTTCTTGTTCTTCCCCTTCTTTGCTTTGGCAGCCAAAGCGCAATTCTCTTCATCAGATACCTTTGATGAAGATCCATTCTCACCTTTATTGTTACTGAGTTTATCCTTGAGCGCCAGGTCGCTCTTGCTTTGGAATAACATTTGCAATCTGTTGAAAGACATTTCAACAACACTGCTGCAAATTCGATTTCCACCAGCTCCAAACTCAACTGCTTCCGATCAACCCTCGCTTGATATCCTGTAAAAATCTCTTCTACAAATCAAGCTGCTCCGATACCATGTAGAAATTTTTCTACAATTATCTAGCTCCGATACCATGTAGAAATTTTGAATAATTTAACACATATTCAATGGAGATTATCCTGATCATGTACTAATGCGGAAAACATACACAATACATAAGCTCCTCTACGTTGATCAAGAATATAGCAGCATCAATAACAATAAAACATCAAGAGCATTCACACATTAACACAGTATGTATCACGGGGAAAGCATCTCGCTAAAAACCCCACACTATCTGTATATTAATGATTGAGTCATGTAACATTACACAGCATAATACTTCTCACAAGTATCTCCACCTCTGTTACACACAATACAGCTCAGATCTGATCTCCAAATCTCTTCCACTGCTTGCCTGCCTCCACTGCTCAATACCTGCTCAAGAACTGATGAGAATTGCTTCCCAAACTCGATTTTCACCTGCAAAATAGTCACTCACTCTTTGTGGACGTGAGCAAAGGCTAAAATGCGGGCCAAATACGTGAGCAAACTCATTGGCATACTCAATCCTTTGATTGTGCAAGATCTGGTGCACAACTATAGTCACAACTGATAGCAATCTGATTCTCTACCACCTGTCCCTGTTGAACTGAACATGCACTGACATGCAACTGAGTTAACTGATGTATTCTTTAGTTGTATTATGAGTTAATAATTAGTTTAACAACTCATCATTAGTCTATCTGCAGTTAGACTAACTACAACCAGTTTAACTAAGTTAAACTGAACACAACTCCATCAACTGTACCTCCAGTCCACTAAACTCAACTCACTTGAGTTCTAACTGAAGTCATGCATGCAACAACTCAACTGACTCATAAAAAAAAGAATTTCCTTCTGACAGCTGCATGTGCCACTTCCGTAGCTCAAACTGAAGTGCTCCAAGAGAATAAGATTAAGTTTATAGTCCAAATATTATTGTGAGATAATAATATTTGACTTTTCTATTTTTGACAGCCAGTCTAAAAATAGACTTGATCACTCACACTGTGATCACTCACACTTTCATCAAAAATAGAAGTCCATCTATTTTCCCAACTTGATCAATCATCCATAAACATAGACATGATCCATATGTCTAAAAATAGACATAGTCTAAAAATAGACTTGCGCCAAAAATAGCCTGCGGGCCCACTTAGTGAAGGCAACTCTTTTCACTAAGCTCCATCATCTTGTTGCAATCTCAACAGTATTTTGAGGAACGAGTGATAAACAGGGATAGCAACAGATTCCAGGTACAGGTTGGAATTTTCCAATCACGGCAGTATTACAAGGATGGCTAGGTGGGATCACTCTTCGCAGCTGTTCCTCAAAATAGGTAAACAATCAAGTGGATGTGAATGATCGGCCAAATGAAAAGTGGAGGTGACGGTGCACAAACATGACCAAGGCTTTTATGGCTGATGAATTTACGGTCTCAAATGGTTATTTACCGCTTCATTTTTTCTGAATGAGCTTGAACTCTGGGGGAAGCCTGCTCACAAGCTTCTTTTATTTTTTAACGAGCATGAATTTCCGCGTTAAAACTGCTCGGATCTTGCGTTTATTTTTTAACGAGCATGAACCTTGCCAAAACTGCTCGTTTGATAAGGTCAAACTCATATTTCACCATGACTAGTTTTTTTTTTTCAGAGATAGTACTATTTTCATCAATTGCTGCAACAAACTTTGTTAGAAACGGATAACATGAAGTAAAAATACTAACATTTTACTTTGAACTACGTAAAAAGCAATTAAAAGATGTTTTTACCTCTCATTTTACCATTTCATGTGCATTTGGTTTGTTGGAGCTTTGGAGGTGCCTCTTCCTCTTGATTTTTCACCAGCTGATTTCGGGAGATTCTGTGGACGATTTTCAGCGCCGTTTCCACCAAGTAGGAGCTAAACCCTAGCTCTGTCTTTTCATGGTCTTATTTCTCAGTTTTATGCTTGTTTTCCTGCCCCCATGAGCCCCTGGGGTTTCCTTAGGGCACTCTGCCATCAGCGCAGGTGCCCTATATCGAAACCTGCGTTGGGGGTCCTCTTTTTCAAAGGTAGTTTGTTCCCCAATGCAGGTAGACCCTTCTCTACCTGCGTTGGGCGCAGAAAACTTCTTGGTTGCATGTTTTTTCATGAGATTTTTTCCATTTTCTTCACTGAGTCAGGGATCTTACTCCTCCTCTTGTTTGTTTTGCAGAGTTTATTGGAGCAGAATGACTCTTACGTGGCGAGAACGAGAGCATGAAGAGGAGGACATGATTGCCCTCCATGATCCTGTTACCGTGAGCGCGTTGCGGAACTGTGGCTTGCTAAAATTCTTCCGCATATCTAGCATGAGGGCGCAGATACGTTTACTGCAGTACCTGCTTGATGCTTGGGATCCTGTTAACCAAGTGTTCCAGATTAGGGGCAAGTCCATCCCTTTGACCATAGTGGACATTTTCTTCTTGACTGGGTTGTCAAGGCGGGGTGCCCCCATTTCCTTGTCCGGTTCGGCCCGAGGGAGTGATTCCGTGAAAGATTATATCCATCAGTATTGCAGGGAGGGATCTCAGCCGAGTAGAGACAGCAAGATTTCTATCTGTGATGTCACTGACAGGTCTCTCAGGTCTATTCTATACACGATTTGTAGGATGGCCGGTAGTGCATCCCCTCATGTTGCCAACAGGTCATATGTGCAGCACGCCCTGGAGTGTCTTCAGCCGAAAGTTTTCAACTGGTGTGATGCAGTACTGGTTCAGATGAAAAACCAGTTGACCAAAGTAAAGGACAGGACACTGAAGAATTTTGGCTTTGGTTCAGTTTTGACTGCCTTCGCTTTGGAGAAGATACCCCTGATGCAACCTCAGTACATTGTCCTCGACTTGCCATCTCCTACTGAGCCACGTATGCAGAGGTGGGTCGACCACATGGCTAGACATGCAGGTCAATCCAAGATTACTTTCACTGATGCCTTCTTTAGGTGGTTCGAACGGCAGGATATGGCTTTTTCCGAGTATCCATATATTGGCATGGATTTCCAAGGTGATCCGGATTTGGTACTACCGGATGGCGAGCAGTGGGGTGATCTCGGTAAATATTTTGACCTTATCACTGTTTACTGTTTTTATTTATATTGTCCTTGTGCTTTACTCTATCAAGACTCTAATCAAACTCATGTGTGCATGCAGATGTGGGCCCTGTCCGTCCAGCAGTTCGTCCGAGAGCTCCGGCCACTGCCCCCACAGGGGAGGCTCCTGGGAGAGCTATTCTCTGTGACCTTGACTTGGCCGAGACTCTTACAGCTGTGCAGGAACATGTCGAGGGTCTTACCCTTGGGATTCCGGATGTACGGATCGACGAGTTGCCTCTACGATTGCAGCGACATACTGTTGGTGTTCCCAGACGATGGTCTCGTCTTCTGCGCATGATTGCACAGGCCATGGCATGTTATCATGAGCATCACTAGGCTAGGGTGCCCCCCAACCATTTTTGAGTTTTGGGGTCGTATGACCGATTTTGTCTTGGTTACAGAACATTATATGTAAACCGTAAACAGTTATATATATTTTTGATTTTCAGAGTTTATTCCAGTTTTTATGTGATCCATGTATGAAACATCGATGATGCTTCTCTTTTTATCAATTTTGCAGATGTCTATCTAACACATAGTTTGCTAATGAGTCGGTTAATGTGTTTAAGTTTCTGGAAATGTGTTGATATTGGATAAAATCAAACTGTCTTTCCAAGATTTTAACTCTTAGGAACTTGCGATAAATAGCTGGATTTCGGACAGAGTAGGTACCATTGAGCTGTAGTACCACGAGCTGTGAGTCTAGCCTGACGACTAGCCGGCGTATGCCATGGGTGATGGCATCAGAGAGGAGCTCTATCAACGCGCTATACTCAGCGATATTATTTGTTGATTGACCAATACATACCCCCCTGAAACTCACTAACTCGCCGCTTGGGTTAAAAATGGCCCATGCTGCAGAGGATAGGTTCCTCGAACTACGACTCGCTCCGTCAGCATATCCAACCCACGGTTCCAATGGATTTGACATCTGCAATAAGTGTAAAAAGCAGATTACTTAAACCGGAACAAACGCTTTAGCGAAAACAAAAATGTAACAAAAGCATACAGGTTACTATTTAGGCATAGTAACGCTTAAGGTACAACCCGTTGCGGGGTTGCGCCAGTGGGATTCCGTCATAATCTACTAACTCGTAGGCGCCTTTTGCTAACACACTTTTAACAATATAAGGGCCCATCCATAAGGACTTGAGTTTCCCAGCTCCCAATTTATCGGATTCTTGGTCATAAAGCAAGACCAAATCACCTTCCGAGAAGACACGAGGTTTGACATTTTTGTCGAACTGCGCTTTGACTCGTTTCTTATGGGCTTCGTTGGCCAAGGCGGCATCACGACGAGTTTCATCCAACTGGATTAACTCTAAGAAACGAGCTTCTTCTTCTGAGGTTCCGGGGGGGAGATCAATTGCGAGTTTAAGGGACGAAATTTCGCACTGGATTGGTAGGATCGCTTCCAGGCCATACACCAGTTGAAACGGTGTGAACCCAGTGGCATTCCTTACCGATGTTCGGTAGGCCCACAAAGCCGAGTATAGGATCAAATGCCATCTTCTTTTGTGAACCCCCACCATCCTTTGCAGCATGCGCTTCAGGACTTTGTTGATCGCTTCAACTTGTTCGTTAGCTTGCGGATAGTACGGAGTAGAGCTGTCGTGAGACAATCCTAGTTTGGCAGTTGATTCAACCATCATGTGATTGCGAAAATGCGATCCATGATCTGTTACTATGGCCTGTGGCACGCCGAATCTGGCGACTACATGATTAAAAAATAATAGGGCTACTGTTTCACCAGTGTTATCCAATGTAGGCATCGCCTCGGCCCATTTGGTAAAATAGTCAACTGCGACTATAATATACCCATGCCCCCCGGTCGAGGTGGGGTTACATTGCATGAAATCGATGCCCCACTTGGCGAAAGGCCCCACAGCTATTATTGGCTGTAAAGGAGCGGGGGGTCTTCTGGTTTTTCTATCAAAAATCTGACATGCATGGCAACTTCTAACCGCAGTTATGCAATCTTTGAACATGGTTGGCCAGAAGTATCCTGCTCGTAAGATTCTTTGTGCTGTAGCATATCCAGATTGATGCCCCCCACAGGTGCCTGAATGACATTCATTCAGGGCTTTTTCGGCTTCCTCATGGGTTAGACACCTTCTCAGGACCGTATCGACACCACGACGGTAAAGCGTATCACCGACGATCATGTAGTCTTTTGCTTGGTATCGAATGCGTTTTCGTTCTGAGTGAGAGGTGTCTGGCCGAAACTTTTGGGTTTGGAGATAAACTATTATATCTCCATACCACTCATCACTTGCTGATATCAGAAACAAACTTTCGTCCACAATCGATTCTTTGGACGTTTCATCGTTGTACGATGACGGGAGATCGCATAATAATTCTGCGAAAACTAAAGCTTTCTTTGATTTGGATTTCACAAATTCCAGATCAAACTCTTGAAGGATAGCTATCCACTTTGAATATTTGCCCCCAAGCAACTGTCGCGACAGTATATAAGTCATGGGGTTGCAATCTGACAATACAGTGGTCTTCCTAAAGAGGACATAATGCCGAAATCTTTGAATCGCTTGAACAGCTGCTAATGCCAACTTTTCAACATGAGAATATCTACTTTCCGTATCATTTAAGTTTTTGCTTAAATAATATATAGGGTGTTCAATTCCATCGACTTCTTGAACCAAAACCATTGCAATGGTCGTATCTGCTGCAGGCAGATACAGGTTAAAATCCCTTAGATAGTTTGGGGCGTACATTAATGATGCTTTGACTAGCGCTTCTTTCAAAGCATCAAAGGAAGCTTGTGCAACCTGGTCCCAGACGAAAGGTACATCCTTTTTCAGGAGACGGGTATAACCTTTAGCAAGTTTTGCGTAATTTGGAATGAACCTCCTCAGAAAGTTTGCTTTCCCTTGGAGTTTCTGAATCTGAAGCAAGTTCGAAGGTGGAGGAAAATTAATGATTGCCTGCACCTTGCAAGGGTCGAGACGAATCCCATCCTTGGAGACTATAAAGCCAAGTAAACGACCAGAACCGACGCAAACCACACATTTGTGTGGATTGAGTCTTATCTTGTAGTGTCGGCAACGTAGAAATATTGCTCTTAAATGATGCGGATGATCAGTCCGCTTTTGCGAATGAGCCGGAAGATCGTCGAGATAAGGTTGAACGATGTTCTTGATGTCATGGAAAGCATAATTCATTGCTCTCTGAAATGTCGCCCCTGCGTTCTTTAAACCAAAGGGTAATTTTCGATAAGCGAATGTGCCCCACGGACAAATAAATGCAGTCTTTGACTGGTCCTGTGGGCGGATATTAATTTGATTATACCCGGAAAATCCGTCCATAAATGAAAAGATTTCACATCCGGCGCATTCATCAATTATCTGGTCGATGAAGGGTGTAGGGTAGTTGTCCTTTGGACAAGCTTGATTTACATCCCTATAATCGACGCACACTCGTATTGTTCCTTGTTTCTTCATAACAGGGACAATATTCGATACCCAATCGGTTAGAGGAACCGGGTAGATGAAACCAGCATGGAGGAGCTTTTCAACTTCCGCCTTGATGGCAGCGGCTTTCTTGGGGTGCACCTGCCGAAGCCGTTGTCTTACTGGTTTGACATCAGGATACATCTTAATTTCATGTTCAACTATACTCGAGTCGATGCCTGGCATTTCATCATAGGACCAAGCAAAGACATCTCTATATTCGCGGAAAAGAGCTTTATATATTTCTTGTTCTGAAGGGGAACAACCTTTGCCAACATAAATATTCTCTACAATGTCCGTTTTGGTCGAGATATTTATGGCTATAGTCTCTTCTATATTGGATAGGTTTCTCTCGGAATCCACCGTATTTATAGTATTTGTTAGGAATTCAAATACTGAAGGGTGATATAGGTCGCCTTGAGTATCTTCCTTTGGAAGGGAACGATGGTGGTTATCATCCCATGGTGCCCCCTCAATCATAATTGATTGCAGGATTCCTTCGTCACTTGCATGCACTCGCGACCAAGGATCCAAAGGGGTACCACATTCTCCTGACCTATCTACCCAGACGCTTGACGAGCATTGATTTGGGCTCGCCTCCCATGCCTGAAACATTGATTGCTACAATATTTCGATTGGGCTCGGGTGTAACACCATTGCCCGATCCATGATGACTTTGTCTTTTGCGACCTTCGTGGAAGATATCATGTTGCAGGTGGCCACCAACGGTACATTTCCTATGTACATATGATTTGGTAGCGAGAAAGTCCCCATCATCGTGGGGTATTTCAACAGTCCTACTCCTATATCTTGAATTGAATGGTCGCTTTCATGAATCATGGGAATGCTTCCCGTAACTTGTGAACCATTAAGGAGGAAGTTCTGTTGGTCGACGACCGTAATCCCTCCTTCAAACGGGAAAGCGATCTTCCTAAAATAAGTCGACACGACAGCTGCCATGGCATAAATCCATGGTCTTCCCAGTAGGATGTTGTAATCTAGATTTCCATCTATGACTTCAACATCAATCTCTACTGTTTTTCCACCTAGTTCAACTTTCAAGTTACTTAGGATACCGTAAGGGGTATATGTCCTACCGTCGAAAGCCTTTAGTGTTGTCGAAGATCTCGACAAGGTTGGTGACCCTAGCATTTTCCAGCAGCTCATCGACATAATACATGTCGATGCTCTCTCGTCAATAATTGTTCTGTGAACAGTTTTGTTGAGGGCCTTCACTTGAATCAGGAAAGCTAGCTGAGCTGGTAACTGAGGGTCATACCCTTTGTGATCAAAGGACACAAGATTGGAATCCTTAGGATCAACCCCCCCTATTGCCGATAACAATGCCTGCCTCTGGGATGGACAATTTTGTAGTACTTCTAGAGTCGACATAGCGGATGGCGATTGAGCCAAATCTTCTACTATGTTATAATGCTGCGCCGCTCTGGCACGAGGATTAAACGTTGACTTGTGTACTACACCCTTAGGTGGTTTTATCGTTAATTCCGGCATTATGGGCGGGACAACTTCTGACGAAGTCGTTGTCGAACTACTAGGTTGATCTTTACCTTTTTCGTTTGACAGTTGCGGATTCCCGTAATCTTTGCTCCTTGTCGAAATCAAAGCATCATTTTGCTGCTTAGAGATCGACAACATCAGCACTTGTGACGGGGAAGCATTTCCACTATCAACCATATTTTGACCTGGATTGGGAAATGGATCAGTCAGCACAGCCGGGTTCTTTGGACTTTTAAAGAATCTCTTGAGCTCAGCTTTGTATGGACAATCTTGTGTCCAATGATCCTCGTCACATACAAAACATGGATGAGGTGGCTTCCCTTTCTGTTTCCCTTTCCTAGGAGAGCTTGAAGAAGCTTTTTCAGGTGACGGATCATCCTGCTGCTTCTTCTTCCCTTTGTTTTGTTTCTTCTTGCTTCCTGGTTGATTGGTTTCTTTGCCTTTATCTGCTGATATGGCATTTACTTCCGAAGCAAGAATCTCTTCATGGGCATCTCGATCTGAAGTCTTACGGGCTTTCTGAGGTGAAGCCTTTTTCGACTTCGCGCTTGCAGTGCCAATCACGCCATCTCCGGCATGAGAGTCAATATTCGATTTAGGAGGGGGAGGAATTGAAAATTCAGGTCTGGGGGCATCAGGTATTTTGTCATAGAGCGTGCCAGACTGAGTATATACCAAGTCTAAATATTGAGCACGAGCAATGACTTGCTCCTCTGTTACGACTCCCCCTTTGGCCACATCCTCCGTTATAGCTGGAAGCAGTGACTTTATAAACCATTCAGCTAGTAGCTGATCAGGAACGTATGTTTTCACCATCCTACGACGGCGACGCCACTCATGTATATGATCAGATATGTGAGTAGCTGTCGTCTATTTGAAGTTGGTCAGTATCTCGGTTCCTGTTTCATACCTGATTGGTAATTGAAAATGGGTTAAGAAAGTCGTGGCTAAGGAGCTGAAATTGTCGAAAGAGGCTCTTGGTAATTCTATATACCATTTAGCCGCCGGACCTGTCAATGTCCTCTGGAAGAGGCGAAGTCTTATCGAATCATCGTTCAGGGTGTTCGATGAACACCACAGATGAAAGGTCATGACGTGATTCGACGGGTCTTCACCTGGATTTCCATTGAATTTAGGAATGTCCGATGGAAGTTTGTGAGGAATCATGGGCCACCAAGGGGCGTAGGCGATAGGATCGTTTGTCAACCGATGTAGATCGGGTAACTCCAGAGTTGCCACGAATGGCAGCTGCTGACTCAAGTTAGGTGAAGCGTACCCAGGGTATGACGGAATTGCCTGAGCAGTTGGCCTTTGCATACCAGCATAATGTAATTGATGCTGATATGATTGATACGGTTGATGGACTACTCCACTATATAGTGGTTGGTTTTGACCGTACTGTAAGTATGGTTGTCCATTGTTCGCAAAAATCTGCTGCTCGGTACCTTGGTACACTTGCTGGAACTGCGGTTGTTGATACTGCACTAACCATGGTTGTGACGCCATTGGTTGTTGTGCTATGCTTACCACTGGGCCAAGATTAGGGGTAAGGGTACCCGCTTGTGCTTGTGTTGCCCCGCCAGTTGGCGATTGTGGTTGAGTTGCAGGGTCAAAGGGTTGTTGCATTACAACCTGAGAAAACTGAGGTTGACATGCAACAGGTATTGTTTGAACTTGCGACACAGTCACAATAGCTGGTGTCGTCGGGATGTTCGTCACAGGCATCTGTTGTTGCATAGAATACACAACTCTTGGTTGCTGGGGTAGCATAGGTATCCAACCACTGGTAGTTATTCCAGTATAACTTGGGTATGGTTGTGAACTCCCGTATGGGTAACCTCCTGGAGGAGGTAATGAGAAAGCATATTGCCCCCCATACGGTGGTGGTCCGGAACCGAGAGGATTTATTACACCTCGAGGACCGGGCTGTCCAATGGATTCCCGAAAGGATTGATTTGTTGAGTTCCAACATAGGAGTTACCGGGTATTATCCTGGGAGAACAAACAGGAACAGACCATACTGTCGTCATGGCCCCTGAAGGGACCCCCTCCGGCTGTTGAGAGTTAGGGACAGATGGTATGCCGGCGAACATTGTCAGAATGACTGCAGGGAGTTCTGCTGTCGCTGTGTCATTTGGCACAGTCCTAGATGTTGACGGTTGTTCAGACATTTTGAGTCTATCCAGTAGATTGCCTAGTGATTCTTCAGGAACTTCTCTGGGTGATAGGCTAGCTTCCAATGCAGTAGGAAGTAGAGTGATCCCTGCTCCAAAATGTGTTGGAGTAGTTGCTTGCGGATCTTCTACAATCTCTTCTATTGCGATCAGACTGGGTGGAAGAGGAAGACCGTCAGGTCCGTAGAATATTTCTAGTGCCGAAGAAGGGGTTGTTTCGACAGCGACAGTTGTTTGAGGAGCAAGACTCTCTGAACCGATCACTGATGGACCTGATTCAGTAACACAAGTATTTGCTTTCAGACTAGGATCAGTGTTACTGTCCTTCTGGGGCTGTTGAACTTCTTCAATAGGGGCAGGGTTTCCAGAAATGTTTGGAGTAACTGGAACCTCAGATGTCGTCGGAACACTTGTTCTAACTTTGACAGGAGATTTGGAACCAGTTGAACGAGGTCGCTTTGCCCGGGTTGTTTTCGATTCCGGGGACAAAGACGTTTGTCTCGTGTTCCTCCGTGAACGACGGTTCATCGATTGAATTTCTTCCACGATTGCGGATTACTTGATCAACCAACAATGCACAGGGTAAAATGTGTTTTCGAATTGAATTAATTTTAGACGCTTTTAAGACACAACTTGCTTTTTCATGTTTTAAGAGTCGAGAAAAAGCTAAAGATGACTCTAGTCTCCTTCGATGTATTAACGAGCCCGAAGTGACAAATGCTCGGATGGACTTTTTCAGTTATAGAGTTTGAAAAAGGCCAAAAGAAACTACTCTGGAGTTCTAGGCAAGGGTGTGCCAAACCTTTCGCGAAACCACAAAATACGTTTTACGGTACGAGTGGTTGATCTTCGTGAATGCTGTGTTCACTGCATCGCGATCAGTAGGGCGGCCGACACGGCTTCCTATGGATAAAGGCTTTGTTCCTATAGGGGTCCTCCAATATACGCGACGGTACGTGGGGGCACAAGTCCGTATTAGTGCTATCGTCCCTCAGGAGGAATCACCCACCTTCGTAGAGATCGACAGTCACTATGTTTAACGACGCCGGTTCACGTCTCTACCTAGACCTCTACTGTGTTTCGTTATGTTTCAAAGCGTTGTTAGATAAATTTAGTTCTTTTTAGGTTGATCTTGCTTAGCAGTTTGCCTTTATGGATCACCACGTGATGTATGAGACAACTCCTAAATGCAGTCTAAGAATGATAAGCAAGCTTTTTCAATTCTTTCAACTTATGAAAATCTTAACTACTGAAGGAAAAGAAAGACATCATCTTTTCAAACAGATCATAGAGCACACACTGATGCACTTTTCCTAAATCGACATGCAAACTGTCAAAATGCACATGCACAATGCAAGTATTTCTTTTCTTCTTCCTTAATGTTGATGTATTACAAAAAGAAAGCTGTTGTATAATTTCGAATTCAATTTCAAGCGAAAGGAAACAAGTTTTGTCCAATAATCAAAAAAACACCTTAAGATTCACTCGTTTCAACACAAGAAATACTGAAATTCGAACCATATAACGAAAGTAAATGCTCAAGCAGCTATGAACAGCAATAAACTAGCTCTTAGAATCACAACGACACTTTCTCACAGGTCTAGATCCAAGAGGTCATAGCAAGACTAGTTCACTTTTGCTATGGGAAACTATGAATGACAGCAAGAAATACAATAAGAACAATCACAGTTTCTTCACACAACTGAGGCGGAATGAAGGCAAAGAGAAGTGGTTTCAGCTGGGTATACAGGTTGACAACAGGCTGCAAAAACAATACTGAAAACTGGGCAACAGACAGTGGGGAATCTCAGCTGCACAAGGCAAAACTGGATCAGCGCAGGTGCTGTACTGTCAATCTGAGATGCAGCGCAGGTAGCCCCTTCGGGACCTGCGTTGCAGTGCAGGTAGCCTTTGTTGCAGCTGCACTGATGAGACAACTCTCGTCTCTCTCAGATTCCGGGTCACAGTTTGCTAAAAAATGAGCGGTTTTTGGCCAAATCAGAGGCTGTCAGTCAAGTATACACTAGAGGATGATTAAGGGAAGATGAACACTATCACAAAGAGCTAAAAAGAGTCCTTGTGGATCTGCTCTTCAAATCATAAAGAGTCCTTGGAGTAGCTGCCCTCTACTTTGCATTCGAAGGACTCGCATGCAGTTCGATTCGGTACTCTTTCGTTTAAGAAATGAATAGCAAGAAACACAAGCTACCAACATGACACGATCCCCAGTGGAGTCGCCAGTCTGTTGTGGGGGAAAGTATCCAACTCGGAATGACCCTAACCCACTCTAAGGGTGACAATTCCTTAGCAACAACTGAAAGCAAAGCTATCTAAAGTTTCTTCTTTATGACATGCAAGAGATAAAAGGAAGAGATCCACTTACCGATGTCTTGCGCAAATGGTCGATCCAATCTCCTTTGATTGCCGCTTGCTCCCAGCTCCAAGTCTTTTCACGGGCCCAGCTACACGAGATCCTGCAAACAAGACAAAGAAAGGAAACTACAAGAAGCATGCATTCATAACCGATTCAAGGATTAGCATAAATCAAAGACGCAAGTAAGACAATACACCATTGAAACACATGCGAATAGAAGAACCTCAAAATCTTTATTAATATATGGAAGTAAGGTTCAGGCGGTGATACAACCATGAGAGGTCCAATCCAGCATCACCTTCCCGACGGAGAGAAATCTCTTCTTCACCTCCCTCAAGCAATCACCCAATGCTCACAACTGTAAACCAACAACAATTCTTTGCACTAAATTCCGGCCTCCAGATCCCATGGGATGAGACCCTTATATAGAGTTTTGGAGTGAAGATAAGTCAGCTTGATGTGCGACTTGTTGTCCTCTTCAACCCCAGTTGTTCTTCAGTCCTTCACTCAGAGTTTCTGCCTTCCACTTGGAGTTTTAGAAGCTCTTAACTCATCATTAGGCGAATCTTATGATCAAGTGTCTTTTTAGAAGCTTCTTGGGCACTCACACTTTGAGAAAAAGATTCCTCCACATGTCCAAGTACGCCCAACGCAGGTAGCCTTTGTTCTACTTGCTATGCAACGCAGGTAGCCTTTGTTGTACCTGCTATGCAGCGCAGGTAGCCTTTGGAGCAGCTGCTTTGATCCAAAATTGGTCTGTTTTTGAGTGTTTTTCAGTGGAGAACTGAACTGTAGTGCTGTGGTTTGCTGACCTTGTTCTTCTAAGGGTAAGAACAACATGTTTAGGGACTTTGGATCCCTTAGATTATTGACATTTCATGCTCTATGCTGTAAGGCACAAAAATGTCTATAACAGTCATATGACCAGGTGAAACTCAACTTGAAGTTCATTTGCTTAAGGAGAAAATATGCATCCTTACCTGCTGCTCTGGTGTTACAAATAAATGGTCCAACCTGTGCCTTGATTTTAAACTGAGACTTCTTTTTTGCTGCAACAAAATGGATATCATCCATATGAATCATTTGCCTTATGTATTCCAATCAGAAGATCCTCACGGGAACAAATTTTGGGAGCCTGTATGGTGGAAATTCACACCCATAAACTATGATCTCGGTATAGTTTTGGTACAAGTACCAATCCTCTTAGTCTGCTCACTGAGATGCATAATTCTTTGTATCTCTAGTTCTATCCTAGGCTCTACATTGTGGTTTAATAAACATGATACTGTGTGTAAAAATTGATCAACATAATCAGAGAAGGTGTACTCAGTGGAATTTTTCGTCACCAAGGAGGTCCAATGGATTACTGACTGTGGATTACTCTTCTCATCTAATTTCTACAAAGGGAATGAAAACCTATCTTCCTGATGATAAAGAAACAAATAAACCAACACTGAAGCATATTTGAAAGTCCCTTCAGTAGAGAACTTGAGGAACTGGTCATGAATTGATTCTGCAATGAACTCACTATAATTGAAAATGGAGGGTTTCTCACTAGTTGTAAAAACTGATAAGAAACCAACAATGGCCTCATCAACCCACTAATCGGATTGATAGCCAAGTATGCATGAAATAATTGAAATCACTTGTTTAGTCATCTTAGGGAACATAGAGGATGAGTATGGGGGGTTGTTCTTGGGTAATTGGGCATCCTCAAGGAGAAAAATCTCAAAAATCTTGGCTCTCTATGGGAAGGTTAGGTTTTTGTAGAATTCCATAAGGGAATCTACTGAAAATGGTTTCAGAGAGTCAGAATTTGGAAATTGGAGCATTTGGGAGATGGATTTTGCAGTGATGGTGAAGCGGATGTCATTGTTTTGGGCCACAATTGACCTCTGACTAGGGATATACCTAAATTGACACTAGGAGATGAATTCAAGGAAGTGGTGTGTCTGGGTAAAGATGAATTAGGGTAGGAGATAATCCCACAGGCTCAGTTCATCGCTCTGGTCCAAGAAGTTCTATTTTAACCAGTTGTGAAGCTCATACAGGTAATTCACAACTAGTTTCAACAATTTTGTAGTCTTTGTCTACCAATGGTTGGTGATCTAAGTCTATGATAGGGGGAAACATAGGATCATCATCATAGTTCTTGGATTTTCCTTTAGGTGTGACGATAGAAGAGAAAATAACATGGAATTTAGAATTGCCCGGTAAAAATAGGCGAATACTAGTATGTGGATGAAAATTGATGGCTAGGCACTCGGTTGCAGTGACTAGTTATGCTATCTGGTCACAGTGATGGCGCAGATCACTGACTGGGAATTGGGACAAAATCTATTTGGTTAACTGTGCATTGGAACTTCTGATTTCTTGTTATCCTGAAACAATGAAAGGAGGTGATGGAACGGGCTTTGGTGGGTTATATAGGAGAAACGAGTTTACCATTGTTAATTAACCGTTTAAATGGAGTGGGTCCATTATCATGGAAGCGGATAAGCATTTATTTACCCACGATTTTTTGATGTGGTGGCAAGAGTGCCAGATGGAAATATTATATTGGGGGACAAGTAGTGACGGGAGGTGGTTTGGCAGAAGGGAAGTGGGGTCTATCGGTGTGAGGTGGCAGACTGGCAGTGGGGGAATAGGGAATGACGTAGGAGCAAGGTGGGGAAGGGAGGTCCACATGGTGGAATGTAAGTGGCGCTGGAGTGGGATGGTAGTTTTCGGAGGGGGGAGGGATGGTTTGCGATTTTAGGTGGGGGGGTGCGAAATGCTTGGAAGTCACCACGTCGCCGAATATTTCCACCATTTAGGACCCCCCTTGGTGATTAGACATTAGAGGGGTTCATGGGGGACGAATATGATCCCCCTCCTTTGATCCTAGCGCGGTGGATCGTGGCTGTTTAGACATGCGCCCACTTTGTTGTATAGCGACAAAATATGTCGCATCAAAAATTTATTTACAATTTGGAATTGTGATTAACTTAACAATTAATTTTAACATTAAATATTTCTAACTAACCTCTAAAGGCACATTTGAACATGTAGGCCTATTTTTATTTTTATTTGTCTAAGGTTTTCATTCTTCTTCTCATTTGATTTCAATCAACCATGTTTAAACAACGTGGATAATTGATTTTATTCTAACTAATCTAATTCAACCACAATTACACAGTGGGGTTGATTATTCACTAACCTAAACTAATTTTATTTAATCCATCTTAATCACGCTTAAACATTGTGATTAAACCAACTAGTCTACTTCTCTTACTTCAATGTGGCATTTTAACTAGCAGCACATTATTCAAAATTTCTAAGGTATTATTGATGCATTTTTCATTTTTTGAGTGGCATTTGGATTTTCTCACTTATTCTTTTGGGGTATTTTTCATTCTTTATTTCTATTTTCTCATATTTTTTTAAATTTTTTATTCTTTTCACACACACACACACACACACACACACACACACACATATATATATATTTCTTGTTTTTGTATCCCCTTTTTTTTGGAAATAGTTTACAAATGGAATATTAATTACAACATTTCATATACAAAAATCAACAACAACTAGTCAGCTCATCCTATAAAATATAGGACCCTAACAAGATCTTTATCTCTAATTCACCCATCAATGGTATCCCATGACACAGAAATAGTAGTATGTATCTAGATTTTGATCAATGAGAAAAGTCATCAATGGAAAACCATGATCTCACCATAATTTATCAAACTTTGTTAGCAACCCATCTCCTTGATACCATCAAAATACCCAATCCTCAAGTGATATACCATGTGCATCATATCATGTGAGATGCAAGCATTATAGACATCATCATCCATATATGCAACTTATGCAAAATGACAACTACAACATGTAGTTATCATTCAAAACTTCAGCAATCATGCGCGTCTTTACCAACATTACTAATATACTTATCATGAACACCATTACTCAACATGGAAAACTAAAGAAATCATAATTCCAACAATGCATTATTAGAAGCATAGCAAATGCTTCCCCTTAACCTGTGCCAAATGTTCATTTTTAGATCTGATCATATCAAATCATCCATCAGTTAGGTCTTTAAAGCAACTTCATTAATCCGTAAATCCATCAAAGCATCAATGTCATATTGCAAAAATTCATAAACCATCAATACCACTTCTAAGTAGCATCCACAGACTGTAACCATCAAAATTAGAACAAGAAAGCCAAATAATAACTACCTTAAGCATATCAGAGCCTTTTCCTAAGTCTGTCCTACTATTTCTTCATTTTAGGAAAACATACACGACTGTCTGTATCATAAATCCCATATATACACAACTGTAATTCATGATATATGCGTATAGAAATTAAAATGCTGAAACCACAACTCCCCCTAAATCTGTACTACCTATACCTGTTCACTGCTACTGCATTAGATGCGCTGCTAGTAATGTAAGCAACATGAATATCAAAACAACCATGGGAGTCATGATCAAGACAATATACATATTACTCCCCCTGAGATTACACATCATTGTTATTGAGACATGATAGTCATCTTCTGCTCTTATGAGGTCATGCACCTCACATCACTTTTGTTGTCAATGTTAGAAGTATTATTTTAAGAATAATGGACTGAAATGGAAACCATGTTCTTTTACTCTGAGTTTGAATCCTCCTCATATCTGTGAGAATTCAGTTCTTCAAGCACATATAATTTGTCTGGGCTTCTATATCCTCTTGCTATGACCTTTCCAAATTCTTCATCTATAACTTTGCATTTGGTTGATGTAAACACAATTATATTTCCTTTATTTTCCATTTGTCCTATGCTTAGAATATTCTTCTTTAGCCCTTGAACTAATAAAGTATCAATGCTCCTTTATGTTTATTAATTATGGCTCTACCATTTCCCAGAATGTTTGCTAGAGCATTATTTCCAAGAATAACCTTACCATATTGATTTTTCTTAAGAGACTCCATATTACTCTTATCTTAAGTCATGTGATGAGAGAATCCATTGTCTATGTACCATTCATCTTCTTCTTCAAATGGGCAAAGAGCAAGGCCACACCTTATTTTCTCTTCTTCTTTCTGCTTATTATGAGAAATGTTGGGAGATCGATCTTTTTCAGGTCTTCTAACATCAATATTCTTATCTGATTGTTTTCCATGTTGTCTAAGGTGATCCATATATTTGTTCTTGCATTATTTTGCTACATTCTTGAACTTGTTACAAGCATAACATCTTAGATGAGTAAAGGAATCATAATATTTATGTTTCATATTCGTTCTATTGCAATCAATATATTTGCGACCAAATATATTGCAAGCAAAATAATATCCCTTAAAGAAGCCTGAGTACTTGGAAGTTGATGATCTTTCTATGAAGTAGTTATTTGCTTGCGATTGAAACAATCTACTACAATTGGCTGCAACGTGGCCATAATTAGCACATATAGAACATTCAAAATTATTGATCAGAGGAGAGAATCGATTAAAATTTCTATAGTTAGGGGTGAATGATGTTCTTTGAAGATTCACTTTCCCTGGTTGTTGATCAGGTTGACTTCTTATCTCTTTGTTGAGCATTTCAGGTTTTGCATTGTTACCCTTTAAATTCCTTACATCAACTTGTGAACTAGATTCTCCTTCAATAGTTTCATGAAAACCAAGACCAAATTTGACAGCGGGAGACCTTTGACTACTAAGAACATTATCCAAAATCTTAGTACTATCTTGAAATATCAATTGTTTCTGTTTTCCTTCTAATTTACCTTTTAGAATGTTTACCTCAACCTCCATTCTTTGATATTTCTTTTCCTTTTCTAGATACTCCTTCATATATTCTTCAACCCTTCTTCCTTCTTCCACTTACTCTAATTTGAGAATATATCCTTTCAACTCATTTTTCTGGTTCTTCAAATGCTTGAAGTAGTTCTTCATTTCACTTATCAGATTTTTCAAGATATGCTCTTCGATAGATGATCTTAGCATCAAGCCCTTCACAATATTATTTAGATTCCATAACAACATTTACTGATTTAATAGTATCCTTGTTATCATATGCCTATAACTTATCTTTTAGATTAACAATCATTTTCAAAGAAAAATCAAGTTTTTTTCTAAGATCAGAAATTTCTTCTAACCCGTCTTCTTCTGAATAAACAACTCCCTCAACATAACAAAGGTTGTTTTGTTATCATATTCATTTTTTGACACATTTATAGGGACATTATTACCTGGTAGTTCCTCGGATGAGAAACCTTCCTTTGGGTTTTCTTCATGGATTGCTTGTAGATTATCCCACACTTGCTTTGCAGTTGCATAATGCATAACCCTATTTAATGTTGAATCAGGTATGCTATTAATGGTGTCACTTAATGCCTTACTGTTCTTTTGCACTTCCTCATCTCATGGAGGAATTTTGCTATATCCCTTGCATACTAAATACCAAACATCACGGTTCATTAGATTAGACTTCATATTTTCTTTCCATTGGTGATAATTATCATTACTTAGCATAGGCATGCCTTCATTGTCCATTGTTTTTGACTTGTCTTGATCATATGCTTCTAGGGCCAACATTTTTGAATATGTTTTCTCTTTAGAGTTCTTACTTTCACTTTTACCCATCAATGCAAGTTCAGTCGTTTCATTATCATAATCATTATCATTATTTCATAGACAATGAAATGGACCACAGTTAGAACAAATTACCATACCTGATAATTATTTGTTGTCATGTTCTTCATCCTTGATCAATAGAAAGTGGGGTGCTCCCAAACCTAGATATTTGCTGACATCTGTATCACTATCACTATTTTTTGAATCCCTCCTTTGAGCTATATTCTTCTTTCCCATCATCTTGATGGATCTCCTTCAAGTGATCAAGCTTCTTCTAAAGGACCTTCTCTCATTCCAATTGTTGGGAAAAATACTGGGGGGGGGGGGGGTGAATCAATATTTTAAAACTCACTAAAACCTTTCAATTTCTTATTCATATTTCTGTATGCAACTTTAATTCAGTGAACCAACACAGGCACATGACTGTGATGAGGATAAGTAGTGTATATCCAATTAACTAACTTTTCAACTAATTCATCATTGTTTAACTTGAACTAGTGCATCAATACTTATTTAGACATTAATTAAATAGTAACCATGTGCAGTAAGAACAAAATAAACCATCACACATAAGTGATACATCAAAACACATGAACATCAAGATTTTTAGGTGAAAACCCAATGTGGGATAAAACCAGCACTGTTGTCATCTTTGTCTTCATATTTTATTATAATGAAAAATTTCTTACAATATTGCATTGGTGCAAACTCATACCAGCACGCAGGCACCCTCCTATAGAAGTCTACAACCTTCTCTCATTCTCTAGCACCCATTGGAAGGGAGCTCCAACTTCCTGATCTCATTTACCGACACCCACTAGAAGGGAGCTCTAACCTCGTGATCATATTCACCAGCTACCACTAGAAGTAAGCTTCGACTCCCTTATTTAAGTCTCCAACCCTTAACACCTCCATGGACCACGTTTCATAATTTTCATACTAGATCCACCTGATTCAAACCATCAAAACCTGTAGGCGAATTTTCATCAAATTTTTAGACTGGACCCACTACCATCATTTAAGCTCAATATCAAATAATAAAACTGAAACCAATCATAATATTAAATCACTTAATAAGTATACCAACTAAGACCCAAATCATTCTCAAACAACCAAAGCGGTTAGATCACTATAAATCCATTCACCAAAATACCAATCCACATACTATTCATAACATAAACCAGATTCGGTCACTGCAAACCCTAATCAACCATATATCAAAATATATATGCTACTATTCTTAAGCATATCCGTGTATATATGCACTTTCCATGAAGCATACATGTGTACAGATCTCAAAACACTGAACCCTGAAACTGAATATTGTCATATTGAAATACTCACTGAATCATTTACAAAACCAATCATAGATCTTTGAACCACATACAGATAGAAGCATCATTACTGTTCAAAAAATCATTCAAAAAATAATTTAACCTCAAACATCACTGTTAAACCCAAATCATCATGAAATACTTCATTGACAGACAACAACAAGCACAATAAGATTGATCAAGCTGATTGGACTTCATATTCAGCAAAAACCTAGCATATGTACATGACCCTCACAAAACACTTCCACGTATGTACATGCCTTTCATATTTGATACTCGCGTACAGATCTATCCATACTGCAAAATCGATTCGCTACTACTCAAAATCTAATCCTCATATGTACACACTTTTTCTACAACAAAAATGCATACATATTTGTAATTATTGACTCATACCTTCGTTGCATAACATAACTTCATTCAAACCCATACATAATAACAAAAACACGTCAAAAAATTATCATCATAGATCAAACCAACCCATAAGAAAATTATTCAATGTATAGTCATTTTAGATCTACTATATATGATCTATCATCATACTCCCCAATGCATACATACTTCAGATCAAAATATTCACTTAGTAACCCATATCATGCACACTTATTACTTTGATCTCTATCTCCTTACATGGCTTAGGCCTTAGTCAATACCTTAGGTCAACTCTGTAGTTATGCTGATGGTATTCTTTGACAGGATCAAATGTCCATTACCGCACTCATTACTATGGGAAAATACCATGGTAAAACCCCCGGTATTTAGAATACGATGGTGTAGAAAATATACGTGACTTTTCTTCACCAAAATTGTGTATGTACGCAACTTTGCTTCATAGAACCTATGTATACACGACTTTTGTTCACCAAAATTGCCTATGTACTTGGCCTTTCTCCAAAGAACCTGTGTATATGCAACTTTTCTTCACTATACCTGCGTAGGTATGCAGATTTTCTTCACAAATCTTGCGTATACTTCCTCAAACTTCAACTTTATCATTCCTTTGTCTCTGAACTGATATTCCTTTTTCCAATATTTCTATCACATATGTACTAGCTTGAACACTCATACTGCTACCATCATGTTGACATATTTATTAAGTAGGTTTCCATATAGGACATCACATTTTTCATAATGCCAACAATCTCCCCCTTTGGACTTGATGACAACCACTTTGGCGTTTGGTCACCACCACCTGTAGTGTAACAACCCTCGTTAAAAATCCATGTAAAAAATATAAGACCAAGGTCATGGGACATGTATTCCAAACTGAATGGTGGGAAAAAATCATCCTAGTGGGGTGTCACTTCGATTTATTATAGCTAAAGAAATTGGCAAAGGCTTTGGAAAGGCACGAGGCATTATTGGCATATTATTTATGAAAATAAAGGAAATTAGGAGAAAAGGAAGGTGAAAAGGCACAGGTTTCATGTGAGGAGGAAAATGAAGGAAAATAAAGGATAAATTATGAAAATAGAGGCCTCATTGATAAAAAGGTTTTTGAGGATTAGTGGGCATGTCTTTGTCAGTTCAATTTTGGAGCTCTCTCTATTCTCTCTCTCATACTCTTGGAAACTTGGAGTTTTCTTGGAGAAACCTTAGAGGAGTGTGGAATACTTTGAGTTTTGGAGAAAGAAGGTAGAGAAAGAGTAGGAAAGTTTAAGAGGACATCAGGATCAGCAACTACAATGGGTTTTCTTGTAGGTATTGAGTTTCATGTATGTTTTCCTCACTAGGTTTGGCATGCATGACACATGCATGTGGTTTATTGGTCATGATCTGTCATTGGCGTGGAGGATTGCTTGGATTGATAGTGGATTTGTCTAGCTTTTCCATTTCCTGGATAGCAATGGTGTTGTGGGTTCATTTCTTTGTTTTCCTGGTTGGTTCTCATGTTTCCTTTAGCTTGGATTGAGTTACTAGTTCCTGGAAGCCCTGGTTGGACAAATGCTCTGGAAGGCCTGTAACAACTTGGGTTGAGTTACTAGTCCTGGAAGCCTTGATTGGAAAAATTCTCTAGAAGCCCTTGATGGGTTGAGTTACTAGTCCTAGAAGCCCTAGTTGGAAAAACGCTCTGGAAGCCTAGAGTAAGCTGTGCGTTGAGTTACTAGTCTTGGAAGCCTTGGTTGGAACAAACGCTATGGAACCCTGAAAGGTTTGGGTAGAGACCAATCTAGTGATGGTTTTGTGATGTTTGACCATGAGGTGGAATCACTGTTTGATGGGTTGAGGTGGTTGGCTTCTGGAAACCCTAGATGGTTTTGATTGATGTGTTTTATGATATCCCACATTCATGCTTGGAATATGGCACTAGGGTGAATGGTTGAAGAGAGATTTGGCTCAGTAATTTCTACGGTCGGGCGGTACATGGAAGTCCTAGACCTGGTTTCATTTTGGATATGTTAATAAGAGCTCTTTCCTCATGTAAATGATGGGTTTATTATGTGATCTTGATGGTTGTATTATCATTATTATGCTGCTGGTTATGAGCATGTTTTAGAACAGTGATGATGTATGGCTCTCATCATGTTTTGATTTGTAAATGAATGAACAATGTATCTATGGCTAATAGATGAAATTGTAGCTAATGATATAAGGGAACAATGCTTCTTAGCAATTCTCAAATAAGTATGAGACCCCTATGCTCAGATATGTTGTTTAAACCTCTAGATTACATATTTGTGACATGTTTGACAAAATTCCTGTCATGGCTAGTAGGGGTCGAGTCTAATCCTTGTTGATGTTTTTGCAAATTCATAATTATTATGTTTTGTAAATTCATTTACGAAAGTGTCATTGAGTTCTGGGAAGTGACCTAGGCCAAAAAAATTGTCTCAAATCCTGGAGACATAGGCACATCACTGGGTAGAGAAGTCCCTGGGCGCATGCATGCCCATGCTGTGGGAGGGTCCAAAGCCTCTTGGACAGATGCATGCCCATATCAAGGGAGCGTCTAGGTGTTTAATGGTCTAAAAACTTAGTGGGACCCATGGGCTGGTTACGTGAGAGGTTGGGATGGTTGCTAGGAGTCCTATTGCTGATGTGGAAGGTCTATATGGTGTGTTTCCGTCGACTCCAATTCCTTAACTAACAAATAGGGAGTCAAATCATATCAGAGTAACTTCTTGTCACATGTTTACTCCGGTTGGTCGGTTACTTGGCTAGATGTGGGAGGAGGGTGTTACAAAGTGGTATCAGAGCATGGTTCACCCCTCAGATTAGATGGGAAATGTGTTGGTTATGCATTCATGTCGGTTGCATATGTGTTCCATATGCTTGTAGTCCACGTGCTTGTTGAATTTGCATGGTGTTGTTCATGGTTGTAGTGATGTCACCCTATGAAGGGTTGATGGTGTTGTTGCAGGATGTGTCATCATGAGTGTATGGTTGTATATGCATTTGTTATGCATGTCAATGTCTGTATGTTGTTATACATGAATTGTAATGGTTATAGTTATGCATGTATAGTAGGTTAAACATGCATTGTGAGGTCATTGTCTGTAGCTTGTGCCAACATGATGTTATTGGTATGTTGTGATGCTAATGTGTTGACTGAGATGAAGCAGGAGATGCATACCATCAAAGTGAAGTTGTAGCACTAGACTTCGGTGTAAGAGTAGATCCTCATACAAGTTTGTATGGTGGGCATGCATGTATGTGGTTAATGGTTGTTATACTTATATACTTGTCATTTTATTTTTTCTATGGTTACATGTATGCTAAATTCTAGTTGATCAGTGTAGTCATATGCACATGTGTCATATAGTAATGAATGGTAGTAACCTGTTTTTGTATACAATATGGTCATATGCATGATGGTTATGTTCATTGCATTGAAGATATTGATGTTACACGTATCATGCTAACCTAGATTGGTCTATGAAAATGATTATGGTTATGGTATTCATGTATGAGTCGACTTATTTTTGATAGTGTGTTGTACTAATCTAGACTGACTATTCATATGTGATTGTTATGCATGAATGACAATTTTTTATGAGTTTATGATGTGAGCATGTTAACTTGTCATTTCTATGGATATCATGACCTTATTTATGTTTGAGATGAAATGTTGTGAAGTTATATCATGCTAAACTAGATTGATTGCACAGACAAGTTAGCCCCCCCTGAGATACATTAAGGTATGAGCTTGCTTATGTCGTCTACTTTGTGCTTGAATGTTTGATTATGTTGTCTATTTGGTGTTTGAGTGTTGGTGTCTTTTGTGTCATCTATCTATTGTTGAATGTTCAAGTAATCACATGATATGAGTATGTGTCTATAAGTTTGCATCAAGCAAGGATCTTGTTTAAGATGGTTTTACTCACACATATGTGTTGAGATAGCTGACATGTAATTGAGTGTAATAGGTGACAGTTGTAGCATTATGTCTAATGACTACGAGTTGCCTATGGATTATGACATGATTTTTAGTCTTGGTAAAGGTTGATTTCAAATTGATATATATGATTGTCTTGATATTTGGAACATGTGGTCGACATTGTGTGAACAGTTGTAGGAAACATGCTTGGTATTAGCATGACAAGGTAATATTTGATTTGTTTATATAACTATCCATTGGGTTATGTGACAATACATAGTAAGACTCAATTGCAGCAAGGTAAAGGTAAGAGAAATGAATTGGGCGAGAATTCCTTTGGCTATGGTTGGAAATCACAATTCCAAACGAATGAGTGCTTTGCATACAGGAAGTCTTCTTAACCCTAATTTGTCTGAAATTATGTGGATGCGTGCTATATTCTTGGACATGTATTTGACAGGTATAACAGTGGGTGTCTAATTATAGCTAGATCTATCAAGGGAATTGGAGTCCCTTGAGACATGGCACAAATGTGTTCAGCTACAAGGAAATGTGTGTGGCATAACATGGTAAGCTAACTGGTATATTGTTATATTTATTTATGCATTGACAATTATGTGTTTATGGAAATATGACGCAAGGGATTGTATGGAAAAAGAGATTTCCATGAAATCATAAAGAAGGCTTGGGTTAAGATTTCACTTGGAGGAACTGGGGACCATGGGGATGGAGTCATGGTGTCTATTGCTAATTTTGTGCTTTTGATATTTATGATTTGGTTGTGCTTGATTGCATCTTTGTTATGTCTGGTGCAAGGCCTTGCCACTTTGTTTGCAGTGTCATATTGTTATTGATTTTCATGTTTTTCTTCTTGTTTATTTCTTGTTTTTCCTATTATGTTTTGAGTCTTAGGAATTTGTTTGGGAAAGCGAAAAGTTAATGGAGTTCAGGGAGATTTGTGTGGTACCCAACAACTGATGTAAGGCCTAGATGAATCTCAGTGCATGTATAAGGGAAGTTGAGGGAAAGCGTATGAAAGCTAGTTGGATTGGTTGCCAGGTCTATTGAGGTAAATGGATAGTGATAGGACAATCATGAGAAAATTAATTAGGAAAGGGAAAGTAAATAGATTTGAGGCGTCAGATGCCTTTGCTATCTTTGGAATTGTTCTTCTTAATATTGTGCATGCTGTGCATGAATAAAGGAAGTTCTCTTAACCTTGGCCTTATGATATATAGTAATTATGTTGTGATCATTGTTGCTTTATGCTAATGTTTATATGCATATATGTATGTATTTACGTTGTTATCTGACAGGGTCATCATGGATCATGATTGTTTTATGTTGATGTTTATATGTATACATGTATATATGTATGTCGTTGTCTGACAGGGTCACCAGGGATCATTCTTGTGGATGAATGATTTCTTATGCAGGTGAATAACATGAAAAAGTTTCTGGCCTTATGGGGAATCAAGTAGGAAGAGTAGCCATGACAAATATATGAGGTCAATATCATGTGGATATGAATTGATATTGTATTCTTGTCTTATACCTATGTTTATGTTATGACAGGTAATTCTGAAGTATACATCAATGAAATGAAAGCAGTGTGGTATGCGACATGCAGGGATAGGCATGGATAAGACACTGGAAGCAAGGTTTCTTGGTAGAGATGGTGCGGTTTTGGATGTGTGGTACTACTATTGTGCATATGTGGTATATGTTGTACATGTTGCATCTGTGATGTTGTGTGCATGCAATGTTGTGTATATATAGTGTGTGTACATGTTGTTTATGCAATGTTACGTATAGGGTGGTACATATAGTGTTGTGCAAATGTTGCGTATGCAGTGTTGGGTATAGATAGTGCATTGTACATATTGGATATGAGGTGCTGTGTACATATCGTACTGTGCGCATGATGGATATGCGACGTTGTGTGCATATGGTGTTGTGCGCATGTTGGATATGCGGTGTTGTGTACATAGGGTGCTATGTACATGTTGTATATGAAGTGCTATGTACATATGGTGTTGTGTGCATGATTGTACATGTGGTGCTGTGTGCAGGTGGTGCTCTGTACATGTCGTGCGTATGGTGTTGTGTACGTGGTATCATGTACATGTGCATATGGTGTTGTGTATGTCTGGCGTTGTGTACACGTTGTACATATGGTAAAATTACACGTGGCGTTGTGTACACGTTGTGCAGGTGGTGCCATGTACATGTGATTTTGTGCACACGTTGTGCAGGTGGTGCTTTCTACAGGTGGTAATGTGTACATGTTGTACATATGGTACTGGTGTACATGTGGTATTGTGTGCATGTCATACATGCTGTGTTGTGGGCATGCGATACTATGTATGTGCATTGTTAGTTGTGGTATCATGATATATGTATTCATTGTGTTGTACTCTGGGCACATATTTGTGTTGTTTTGTACACTAGGTTTAGGTGTATGTATTGTGTTGTGGTGTACACCTGATGTAGAAGTGTGTATTGTGTTGCGTTGTGCACTGGGTGTAGGTGTATGTGTGGTATGTTAGGTGTAGATGCATGCATTGCATGGTGTTGTATGATGTGTGTGGTTGTATGTGTGTGATGCACACTATATGTATGTGCACATGGTTTAGGAGAAGACACTGGGTGTTTGTTGGGTGTGGAAACCGATCCGGTGTGCATACATAATAAGGACAAAGGTAGAATCTAAGGATCAGTTAAAGGTTAAGTATCGATATTTTATTCCAGTTTTATTATGCATGTGATTTATGATTCTGGTATATGATGATTACATGTGATCTATGATTCTGGTTTATGATGGTTACATGTGATTTATGATGGATGTGTTTTGAGCTAACCCGATGTGATACGTTTATACATAATGATTTGATCAATTATGCTAGTTTGAATTGTTGTGATGAGAAGTAATAAAGATTGCAAGTGTACCTTATTGTCGAGCTACTGATGAGGTACGATGTGAATTTATTTCAATTTATTTTAAATCTAATGGAACTTATGTGCTTGGTACATGAAGCACAAAATGTATGGTTGGGTGGTTGAAATTTACTGCAAGGATTAGTAGCAACAGTGAAAGGAATTGAAATAGGAAGCCGTATGCTAGCAAAGCTTTCAGGAGTAGGGCCATAGTTACCCAAGAGTGTCCATTGATTTCCATGAGCATGCTATGACCAATATGATGGTTTTAATGCATGGATATGCCTTGGTTTTTGGACCTTTTGATGCGAGGAAACCTTGCTGAGGGATGGAATACCTGGGATGGGGGTGCCAACGGAATTTGGAAGGTGTGTGACTGCACGGAAGGGTGTGACTGGATTGCTCGAGTGACTGTGTAGAAGAGAAGGGAAGATTGGGGATGTATTTTTTTTGGTCATTAGCATTGCCAGATGGAATAAAATGCACATTGGGAGTGTGTCTGGGAACAATGAGTTGGTAACTGTTCACTGAGAGGACAAGTGGCACTGGGTTATAGCGCTCAACATTGGATGCAGATTTGACCTTGCAGTGGATTTTGGACTTCCTAGGAAGGAGGTGAATCCTAGTATTACTTTGAGGGTGGAGGTGTGAGCCTATGGATTCCCTTGTTGCAGATGCAAGCATCATATTCTTTTATTTGCTGGTTGAGCAAATGTGCATATGTGTATATGTATGTATTATTGTAAGTACTATATCAAGCTAGATTTATAAAGCTCCATAGAGAGTGGTTATTTTATAGTTGAAGAAAATGTGTATATGTGTATATGTGGTTATTATTGTAAGTACCATAATGAGCTATGTTATTAAGCTCCAGTAAATGTATGTTTGTCATGTTTTAGAAAATGGTCATTGTAAACACTGCAATGAGCTATGTTATAAAGATCCATGGGAAGTATGTTTTGTTTTCATCAGTCTTGTTGGTTATAGGTGTCATTGAACACTTAGGACAGTGTTCCCCCAAGGGGGAGGGTTTTGTAACAACCTTGGTTAAAAGTCCATATAAAAAATATAAGACCAGGGTCATGGGACACATATTCCAAGCTGTATGGTGGGAAAAAAACATCCCAGTGGGTAGGGTTTTATCAGTTCATACTTTTGTAAGTTCAGTTTTGGAGCTCTTTCTCTATTCTCTCTCTCTAATACTTTTCAGCACTTAGAGTTTTATTGGTGAACTCTTGGAGGAGTCTAGAATACTTGGAGTTTTGGAGCAAGAAGGTAGAGGAAGAGCAGGAAAGAGTAAGAGGACATTGGGATCAACAACTACAACAAGTTTTTCTTGCAGGTACCGATTTGCATGCATGTTTTCCTCACTAGTTTTGGCATGCATGGCATATGCACATGGTTTAGTGGTCATGATCTGTCATTGACATGGAGGATTACTTGGATTGACATTGGATTTACCTAGCCTTGCCATTTCCTAGATAACCATGGTGTTGTGGGTTCATTTCTTTGTTTTTTTGGTTGGTTCTCATGTTTCTGTTAGCTTGGGTTGAGCTACTAGTTCTTGGAAGCCTTGGTTGGACAAACACTCTTGAAGCCCTGTAACAACTTGGGTTGAGTTACTAGTCCTGGAAGCCTTGGTTGGAAAAATGCTCTGGAAGCCCTTGGCTGGTTGAGTTACTATTCCTAGAAGTCCTGGTTGGACAAACGCTCTAGAAGCCCGAAGTAATCTATGGGTTGAGTTACTAGTCCTGTAAGCCTTGGTTGGAACAAATGCTCTAGAGCCTTGGAAGGCTTGGGTAGAGACCAATCTAGTGATGGTTTTGTGATGTATGATTGTGAGGTGGAATCACGGTTTGATGGGTTGAGGTGGTTGACTTGTGGAAGCCCTGGATGGTTTTGATTGATGTGTTTTATGAGATCCCACATTCATGCTTAGAATATGGCATGGGGGTGACTGGTGGAAGAGAGATTTGGCTCAACCATGTCTACGATCCCGTGGTAAGTGGAAGTCCCAGACCTGGTTGCATTTTTCATATCTTAATAAGAGCTCTTTCCTCTTGTAAATGATGGGTAAGTGTATTTTCTATTATGTGATATTGATAGTTGTATTATCACTGCTATGCTGCTATTTATATGCAGGTTATGAGCATGTTTTAGGACAGTGATGATGTATGGCTCTCATCATTTTTTGATTTGTAAATGAATGAACAATGTATCTATGGCCTAATATATGAAATTGTAGCTAATGATATAAGGGAACAATGCTTCTTAATATTATCATATAAGTATGAGACCCCTATGCTGAAATCTATTGTTTAAACCTACAGATTACATATTTGTGAGATGTTTAACGAAATGCCTATCATGGCTAGTAGGGGTCCAATCTAATCCTTGTTGATGTTTTTGCAAATTCATAATTGTTATGTTGTGTAAATTCATTTCCGAAAGTGTCATTGAGTTCTGGGTAGTGACCTCAGCCAAAAAGAGTGGCTCAAATCCCGGAGACACAGGAACATCACTAGGCAGAAAAGTCCCTGGGTGCATGCATGCACATGCTATGAGAGGGTCCAAAGCCTCCTGGACACATGCATGCCCATATCAAGGGAGAGTCTAGGGGTTTAATGGTCTAAAAAATTAGTGGGACCCAGGGGCTGGTTACCAGAGAGGTTGGGATGGTTCTTGGGAGTCCTGTTGTTGATGTGGAAGGTCTGTATGCTGTGTTTTTGTCGGTTCCACTTCCTTAAGTGACACATAGGGAGTTGAACCATATCATAATATCTTCTCATCACATGTTTACCTCTGTTGGTCAGTTACTTGGGTAGATGTGGGAGGAGGGTTTTACATGTAGATACTTATAACCACATCTGTAGATATACCAAGCATTTTCCAAACACCAAGCTTCTCTCCCTCCCTCAACAACTCCATGGACCACATTTCATAATTTTCATACTGGATCCACTTGATTCAAGCCATCAAAATTTGTAGATCATTTTTCATGAATTTTTCAAACTGGACCCACCACCATCAATTAAGCTCAACATCAAATAATAAAACTGAAACCAATCATGATTCAAATCACTTAATCACTGTACCAATTGAGGCCCAAATTAATCTCAAACAAGAAAAGAAGTTAGTTCACTGTATATCCATTCACCAAAATACCAATCAACATATTGTTCATCACAAAAAATACATTTTGTCACTGCAAACCTTGATCAACCATATATCAAAATATATATGCTACTATTCTTAAGCATATCCACGTATATACATGCTTTCCATGAAGCATACTTGCATACAAATCTAGTAACAATGAACCCTAAAACTGAATCACTTCATATTGAAATGCTCATCGAATCACTTATATAACCAATCACAAATATCTAAAACACATATAGATAGCAACACCATTACTATTCAACAAATCATTTAACTTCATTCATCACATTTAAACCTAGATCATCATGAAATACTTCATTGATAGACAACAACAAGCACAATAAGGCTGATCAAGCTTATTAGACATCGTATTCAGAAAAACACTACACGACCCTTACAAAACACTTCTGCCTATGTACATGCCTTTCATATTTGATACTCGCGTATAGATATTTCCATAATGCATAATCAATACGCTACTAGTCAGAATCTGATCAGTGTATGTACGCGCTTTTTCTATAACAAACCTGTGTAAAAATCTGTAATTATTGACTCATACTTTCGTTGCACAGCGAAACTTCATACAAACCCATACACAGTAAAAAACATAGGTTAAAAAATTATCATCAAAGATCAAACCAACCCACAAGAAGATTATTCAATATATAGTCATTTCAAATCTATTGGACCTTATCCATCATCATACTCCTCGGTGCATACTTATTTCAGATCAAACTATTCACTAATAACCCATATCATGCACACTTAGTACTTTGATCTCCATCTCCTTATATAGATTGGGCCTTATCCAATACCTTAGGTCAATTTGGTAGTTATTCCGATGGTATTCTTTAACAGGATGAAATGTCCATTCTCACGCTCATTAATATGGACCAATACCATGGTAAAGACCCCTGGTATTTAGAATACCATTGTGTGAGAATTATACGCGACTTTTCTTCACCAAACCTGTGTATGTACGCGACTTTGCTTCACAAAACCCGTGTATATGCGAATTTTCTTCATCAAACCTGCATATGTATGCAGATTTTCTTCATAGAACCTGCGTATATGCGACTTTTATTCACTATACTTGTGTATGTATATGAGCTTTCTTTACAGAACCTACATATACTTCCTCAAAACTTCAACTTTATCATTCCTCTATCTTTGAGCTGATATTACTTTGTCTAATATTTCTGTCACATCTGTACTGGCCTGAATACTCATCCTTCTACCATCATGTTGACATGTTTATTAAGTAGGTTTCCATCAAGGACAACACATTTTTCATAATGCCAACAATCTCCCCTTTTGGACTTGATGGCAACCACTTTTGTGTTTGGTCACCAACACTTTTAGATACTTGTAACCACATTTGTAGATATACCAAGCATTCTCCAAACACCAAGCTTCTCTCCCCCTTTGGCATCAAGAGAAAAGGGCTAACCAATGTTGAATGAATGATTTTCTCCCTTTTTTGACATGGGTGCTATAGATCTAATATGCTAAGTATGAATACTGAATACTAACCATGCTCCCCCTGAACACATGTTGAATTTTCTGAAGATATACAAAGAAGTACATGACTCTATGAATAAACCAGACATGAGATTTCCTATCAGTAATTCCTCATGCTTACATTTATCACCCAACATATTGGGGTTAAATATTTGACTCAACATTACATCACATGCCCAAAAATATGGGATTAAATGACTTGACCACAATAGCCCGTACATGACTGAATTTTACAATGATTTATAACATAGGTCTTTACATGACCTTTACATCAAGAGACAAATATGTCATTTATAACTAAAACCAAATACCTCAATAAGACCATGATAGTCATCAACAATCATCATACACCATACGATATCTGGACCATAAGAATTTGTCAACAACAATGTGAACAAAAACATGCACATTTTCATCATCAATTTGCAAGATAAGACAATGTAGCTTTAATATCATCAACCTGTGACCAAGTTCAAAACATCAAAAACATAATATTTTTCCATAGAGATCTGCTATCAACTCATCCTCTTAACCTCATCAAGGTCATTTCTCTTTCCCTTAATAGGAAGAGCCTCAATCCATGTTCATCAAAGGGATATGGATATTTTGTAGCATAGCAACATATATTTTCATGCATCAATAAACATATGTGAGAACTAAGCATATCATCATAAATTAAGATAGGGCAAAGTAGCATCATTCCTTAACATCATCAATATGTGACTAAGTATGCCATGTCTCCAAGTATTGTTTAGAAAATGTAGAAGAAGCATATCAATTAAACCATGTCCTTATGAAACCTACGGTAAAATCATTCTCTTGGCCTATTTTATTCACACAACAAGAATTATCACACCAACACCTCTTCATCAACATGAAACTTAAGTAATCATCCATAAGATCTTTATCTCTAATTTACCTATAAATGGTATCCCATGACATAGAAATAGTTGTATGTATCTAGATTCTCATCAATGAGGAAAGTCATCAATAGAAAATCATGATCTCGCCATAATTTATCAAACTTTGTTAGTAACCCATCTCCTTGATACCATCAAAAGACCCAATCCTCAAGCAATATACCATGTGCAACATATCATGTGAGATCCAAGCACTATAGACATCATCATCCATATATGCAACTTATGGAAAATGGAAACTACAACATGTAGTTATAATTCAAAAATTCAGCAATCACGTGGGTCTTTACCAACATTACCAATAATCTTATCATGAACACCATTATTCAACAAGGAAAACTAAATAAATCATAATGCTAACAATTCATTGTTAGAAGAATAACAAATGCTTCCCCTTAACCTGTGCCAAATGTTCATTGTTAGATCTGATCATTTCAGCTCATCCATCAGTGAGTTCTTTAAAGCATCTTCATCAATCTGTAAATCCATCAAAGCATCAATGTCATATTGTAGCAATTCATAAACCATCAATACCACTTCTAAGTAGCATCCACAGATTGTAACCATCAAACTAGAAAAAGAAAGAAAAATAATAATTGTTTGAAGCATATTAGGGCCTTTCCCTAAGTCTATCATATTGTTTCTTCATCATAGGAAAACATACACGACTATCTGTATCAAAACTCATGTATATACATGACTATACTTCATAATATACGCATATAGAAAGTAAAATGTTGAAACCACAACTCCCCCTAAGCCTATACTGTCTCTACCTGTTCACTACTACTACATCAGATGCATTGTTAGTAATGTAAACAACATGAATATCAAAACAACCATGGGAGTCATCATCAAGACAATATATGTATTACTCCCCCTGAGATTACACATCACTGATGTTGAGGACCTGATGGTCATCTTCTGCTCTTATGAGGTCATGTACCTAACATCAATTGTACAGTTAATTTTAGAAGTATTCTTTTAAGAATGATGGACTACAATGGGCACTATCTTCTTTTACTTTGAGTCTCAATCCTCCTCATATTTGCAAGAATTCAGTTCTTTGAGCACATATAATTTATCTGGGCTTCTATATCCTCTTGCTATGGCCTTTCCAAATTCTTTAGCTATAACTTTGCAGTTGGTTGATGTAAACACAAATATATTTCCTTTATCTTCCATTTGTCCTACACTTAGAATATTCTTCTTTAGCCCTTGAACTAATAAAGTATCAACTGCTCCATTATGTTTATTAATTGTGGCTCTACCTTTTCCCAGAACTTTTGTTGGAGCATTATTTCCAAGTCTCAAGAACAAACTTACCATATTGATTTTTCTTAAGAGACTCCATATTACTCTTATCTCGAGTCATGTGATGAGAGCATCTGTTGTCTATGTACCAATCAACTTCTTCTTCAAATGAGCAGAAAGCAAGACTACACCTTATCTATTCTTCTTCTTTCTACTTATTATGAGAAATGTTGGTGGATCCATCTTTTATAGGTCTTCTGACATCAATATTCTTATCTGATTGTTTGCCATGTTGTTAGAGGCAATCCATAAATTTTTCTTACATTCTTTGCTACATTCCCGAACTTGTTACAAGCATAATATCCTAATGAGCAGAGGAATCATAATAATATACCTTAAAGAAGCTTTAGTACCTGGAAGTTGATGATCATTTTGTGAAGCAATTATTTTCTTGTGATTGAAATAGTCTACTTCAACAATTGGCTGCAACGTGTCCATAATTAGTACATATAGAACATTCAACATTATTGATCATAGGAGAGAATCAATTAAAATTTCTATAGTTAGGAGTAAATGATTTTCTTTGAAGATTCACTTTCCTTGGTTGTTGATCAGGTTGACTTCTTATCTCTTTGTTGAGCATTTCAGGTTTTGCATTGTTACCCTTTAAATTCCTTGCATCAACTTGTGAACTAGATTCTCCTTCAACAGTTTCATGAAAACCAAGACCATATTTGATGGTGGGAGACCTTTGACTACTAAGAATATTATCCAAAATATTAGTACTATCTTGAAATCTCAAATGTTTATCCTTTTCTTCTAATTTACCTTTTAGAATGTTTACCTCAACCTCCATTCTTTGATATTTCTTTTCCTTTTCTAGATACTTCTTCTTCATATCTTCTTCAACCCTTCTTCCTTCTTCCACTTGCTCCTTTAATTTGAGAATCTCTTCTTTCAACCCATTTTCTTGTTCTTCAAATGCTTGAAGTAGTTATTCATTCCACTTATCTGATTTTTCAATATTTGCTCTTAGAGAGACGATCTCAGCTTCAAGACCTTCACAATATTATTTAGATTCCACAACAACATTTACTAATTTAATGTGATCCTTGTTATCATATGCCTGCAACTTATCTTTAATACTAACAGTGCCTTTAAAAGAAAAATTAAGTCTTGTTCTAAGACCAAAAATTTCTTCTAAGTTGTGTTCTTTTGAATCAACAACTCCATTTGACATAACAAAGGTTGTTTTGTTATCATGTTATTTTTTTGACACATTGTTAGGGATAGGATTATCTGGTAGTTCCCCTGCTAAGAAACCTTCCTTTGGGTCTTCTTCATGGATTTATTGTATCCTATCCCACACTTTCTTTAAAGTTGTATAACACATAACCCTATTTAATGTTAAATTATGTATGCTATTAGTGATGTCACTTAATGCCTTACTATTCTTTTCCACTTCCTTGTCTGATGGAGGAATTTTTGTGTAGCCTTTGCATACTAAATACCAAACATCATGGTTCATTAGATTATAATTCATCTTTTATTTCAATTGGTGATAATTATCATTACTTAGGATAGGTATGCCTTCATTGTCCATTGTTTTTTACTTGCCTTGATCTTCTGCTTCTAGGGCCAACATTTTTGAATCTATTTTCTCTTTAGAGTGCTTACTTTCAATTTTACCCATGAGTGCAAGTTCAGTCATTTCACTATCATCATCACTATCATTACAAGTTAATGGACCACAATTAGAATAAAAGCCCATACCTAATAATTCTTTGTTACCTTATTTTTCACTATTGATCAATAGAAAGCATGGTGCTCCCAACCATGAATATTTGCTGACATCTGTAACTCTTACTCCATATGATATATCAGTCACAATTTTTTGAATCCATCCTTGGAGCTATCCTCTTCTTTCCCATCAACTTGAAGAATCTTCTTCAAGCGATCAAGCTTCTTCTGAAGGACCTGCTCTGATTCCAATTGTTGGGAAAAATAATGAAAGTGAAGTTGTGTGGCTTCAAAAATGAAAATTGGGTGGGAAATCCATCAAACCAAAACATTACATTAGGTAGAATTTTCAGTGTTGGGTCCACAACAATTTCCTGCCACAACAGGAAACAAAGATCTGTGGTGCTCAACTCGACAGAAGCAGAATACATGGTTGCAAGTCAAGCAACATGTGAGACGATTTTTAGAAAACATACTTAGAAGGGGGGGGGGTGGTGAATCAATATATTAAAACTCACTAAAACCTTTCAATTTCTTATTCATATTTTTGTACACGACTTTAATTCAATGAACCAACATAAGTACATGACTGTGATGAGGATAAGAAGCGTACATCTAGTTAACTAACTTTTCAACTAATTCATCATCTATTTAACTTGAACCAATGCATAAATACTTATTTAGACATTAATTAAATAGTTTTATGTGTAGTAAGAACATAATAAATCATCACACATAAGCGATACATAAACACACATGAACACTAGCATTTTTAGGTGGAAACTGAATGTGGGAGAAAACCACCACTATTGTCATCTCTGTCTTCATCTTTTATTGTAATGAATTTTTTTTGACAATCTTGTATTGGTGCATATTCATACCAAAATACATGCACTCTCTTTCAGAAGGCTACAACCTTCTCTCGTTCTCCAGCACCCACTAGAAGGGAGCTCAATCCCCATGATCTCATTTACTGACACCCATTTAAAGGGAGCTCCAACCCCCTCATCAGATTTACTAGCTACCACTAGAAGGAAGATTTGACTCCCTTACTGAAGGCTCCAACCCTCAACACCTCCATAGACGACATTTCATAATTTTCATACTAGATCCACCCAATTCAAACCATCAAAACCTATAGGCCACTTTTCATCAAATTTTCATATTAGACCCACCACCATCATTTAAGCTCAATATCATATAATAAAACTGAAACCAATTGTCATATCAAATCATTTAATCACTGTACCAAATGAGACCCAAATCAGTATCAAACAACTAAAGAAATTAGTTCGTCATAAATCCATTCACCAAAATACCAATCCACATACTATTCATCACAAAAACCAGTTTCTGTCACTGCAAACCCTGATCAACCATATGTCAAAATATATATGCTACTTTTCTTAAGAATATCCACATATATACGCACTTTCCATGAAGCATACTTGTGTATATATCTCAAAACACTGAACCCTGAAACTGAATCACTGTCATACTGAAATACTCATTGAATCACTTACAAAACCAATTACATATATCTGAACCACATACAAATAGTAGCATCATTACTATTCAAAAAATTGTTCCACAAATAATTTAACCTCAACCATCACTGTTAAACCCAAATCGTCATGAAAGACTTCATTGACAGACAACAACAAGCACAATAAGATTGATCAAGCTGATTAGACATCATATTCAACAAAACCCTAACATATGTACACGACCCTTACAAAACACTTCCGCATATGTACACGCCTTTCATATTTGATACTTACATACAAATCTGTCCATACTGTAGAATCAATATGCCACTACTCAGAATCTGATCCGCGTATGTACACGTTTTCTATAACAAACCTACGTACATATTTTTAATTATTGAGTCATACCTTCACTGCACAATGAAAACTTAGTCAAACACATACACAGTAACAAACACACGTCAAAACATTATCATGACAAATCAAACCAACGCATAAGCAGATTATTCAATGTATAGTCATTTCAAATCTATTGGATCTGATCCATCATAATACTCCCCGGTGCATACTTATTTCAAATCAAACTCTTCACTAATAACCCATATCATGCACACTTAGTACTTTGATCTCCATCTCCTTATATAGCTTAGTTCTTAGCCAATACCTTAGGTCAATGCCGTAGTTATACCGATGGTATTTTTTGATGGGATCAAATGTTCATTGCCATGCTCATTACTATGGGCCAATACCATGGTAAAGACCCTTGGTATGTTAGGATATTTTGACACATAGAAAATAGTTAAGTATAAATTGGTCTAGTGTAGAGTTAGGTAAAGTGTGTTTCTTTACTATGTACTTTTGTAACTTACAATCCGACGGTCACAATATGTAGTGATTTGATGGTTCATTCTCTCCTCGGTATTACCGACACTTGATCTGTGGATTAACACCCTGTTATCACCCAAAAATTCTCTAAAACTTGAATAGTTTACATTTGTTCCTAAGTCATAATGTTAGATGGTGGTTAAGTCACTTTTATGGTTTTTAGAGTCTAAGTGATAGGGTTAGAGTCTCATTTCCATCATCAAATAAAGTTCAACAACCTTGTTTTACACTTTATGGGTCCCATATCATGTTTTGAAAGTCATGTGTTCAGACATTTTGAAAAAAAATTGAAGTTAGCTATGAATCCATGTTTTCGTAGCGCAGACAGTGTAAAAAACCAATTTTGCGCTACAAAATCACTGAAGCAGCCTTTTTCAGCAGAAAAACTGTTTTAAGTAGTCAACTTCTAGAAGGTCTCTTGAGCAACTGAAAGTATATTTTGGAAAAATGAAAGAGGTTTTTATTCCTAACATACTGAACTAAAAAAATTTCTTTCAGTTTCTTTAAATTCATTATGATCTGGGAGAAATGGATGACCCAACTTGCGCTACGAAATTGTTGTAGGTGCAGTTTTTCAGAAATCAGAATTTCCCAGTTTACACCTGATATTCAAAGACAGTTTCTGGGTAGTAGGAAAGGTATTACAAAAAACCAAGAGAGCTTTTTGTTCAGCATAGAGTGGTCTATAAAAGCCTCCTTCAATTTTGAAAAATACATTTTTTATGAGGAGAAAAAAGCCTTTTCCTAACACCTATTTTTCAGCCAGAACAGAGTAGGGGACAATTTCCTAGTTTTCAGGGCAGATGAAGGAGAAGTTATTGAAGGCCAGCTGGGGGGTTATGGACATCACCAAGGTCGAAGTTAAGGAGGAGCAACTGTCAAAAATCAAATTTAATTCATAGTTTAGGTTGTTACTATCATTAAAGGAGTTGTACTCCTAATTGTATTAGGACTCTAGGACTGTTAGTTAACTGTCTCTTGTAATTAATAGTCTGTTTAGGTTTGAATAGGTGTCAGGTCAAGCAAATTCGAATTCCCCTCATGTTGGAGGGAGGAATCCAAGATTGTAATGAAAAATCTATAAAGGACAAGAGGTGGAAGGCCTCAGGGTTGGAAATTTTCAGAGAAAACACTCATATTGTGTCATTGTAGAAGATTATGTTTTTATGAATACAAACTTTGGCTTTACTTCTCAGGATTCAGAAAGAGTTCAATGGTGGATTGTTTTATGTTTGTCCTCATTTATTTATTTGCAGTAGTATGAATGTATGATACTTAGAACTCATTGGCAATGCTCTAACTTCCTTCATGCATTTGTAGACTGTGTTTCCTACATCTTTCTATGTGTTAACTAATACATTGAACTTTTGATTCCCTAACTTCCATGTTCAGCTAGTATTGTTGTCATACTAAGAATTTTTTGACTCCATAAGCCCAATGGATGTTTATTGACTATGTTTCAACCATTTACACTCCATTTGTTTCATAGAGTTAGCCATCTAATCCATTATCAAAATCTTTAACCTAGTGAGAGAGCCCTCTCAGGTTGAGGAGGCTAAGCCTCAACCAAAAGTTGGTTTGAAATAGTTACTCAAAGTCTACCTGATCAACATCTTATCAAGGTTACGTTTTGTGATAACACACCCGATTGGTCCATTATATCTATTTAAAGAGCATGGAGGGTCATTTGTAGAGTAACCATTCATAAGTTAAAGAGCATGGAGGGTCATTTGTAGGGTAATTGTTCATGAGAGAAGCTTATGTAAATTTTCATTCTTTTATTAATAAATTTCCTGAAGTGGCCGTGTTGGCTTAGGCTGTGGACTGTTTCCCACTTTGAGGGTTTTAACCACGTCAACAATACTGGTGTACTGATCTGTGATCTGTTTGTGAGTGGTGTCCTTGAGAGCCGCATCCGTTGGTGATTCAAATTTGAAGCCGATAGAACTACATCCGACTGTCGTTTCCTAGATCTACTGCTACTGACTACTTTCGGGCCGAGAGGACTGCTCTATTGTGTTAGGGGCATCTGTTCCAGTGAGGAACCCCTTTCGTTTGACGCGAAAAGGTTTCCGTTAGTCTTAGCTACGTCATTTTTAAGATTTGGATGTATATAATGTTTATTTGCAGTTTTTAGTTATTTTCTCTCTGTTTATTTTGGTTTATTTAGCTCTTTTTTTTATTACCAGATCTATACCTTTCATTTCTGTGTATTCTCTTTGCCCCACAACTCTGTGTGATCTGGGCAAATCAGAAACAAAAAGGAAGGATTTTTCTCATGCGTATGCTCTTTTCCGCCGCGCCTTAGTGTGATCTCAGAAAATCATAAACATTGAGGAAAATATTTAGTTTCTGGCTAAGGCTAACTTCAAGCCGTAAGGTTTTTTTTTTTTTTGTATGTCCATGTTGGGTTTTTTTTTTGTAGGCAAAAAAGAGCTTTCTCAAGTAAGCATGCACCCCAAAGCTTCAGTGACTAAAAAAGCAAAAATCCCCTTCCTCTTTTCCAAAAATTACTAACCTTTTAATCTAGCTCACTTGGTCCAAAGCTACTTTATGAGAATAGAGGTCTTGAGTTCAAGCCTTTCTTTTTGTTGAGCTAATTAGATCAAGTTTGGAAGGGGGGCAGTTTTTTTTTTTTTTTTTTTTTTTTTTAAATATAACATTATCATTCATTTCCACACATTCTTGCACTTTGTCGGCATCTTCAACAACTTTTCTTCAAAAAGCCATAACTTCTTCATCCGAAAGCTGTTTTCAGAGCCGTTTTTTTTAATCAACCTAATTTTTCGAGATCTTTCCATTGGAACACTTAGTTTCAACATCTATATCTTCAATTTCTGTTAAAATGGAAATTCCATGCCAAGTTATTCTTGACAACACCAACTACTTCCAATGGTGGTCCTATATTGTGTATTTACTTAGAAGTAAAGGTCTTTACAGAATAGCCTCAAGCCAAGAAACCAAACCAAAAGATGAAGATAAGGCAGCCAAATGAGAAAATAGGCAAGATCAAGCACATGGGTTGATAGGGATGTCTATTTCTCTACACCTTAGATTCCATATCGCAGAACTTGATACTCCTAATGAAGAAATGAAACAGATCACTAAAGTTTTTGGACTTAAAAATGAACTTAGAGCCCATCATCTCAAAAATGAGTTGCTTACATTGGACCCCAATAAATTTTCTTCCATTGAAGATTTTTTGTCCAAGTTCAAGACCCTTAGACTTCTCTTGGAAGGTGTTAATGTTAAGAAAGAAGATGGTAACCTTATCTATTCCATTCTTACTAAGTTGGGACCAGCCTACTCTGTATTTGTTTCCACCTTCCATTCTACAACAGAAGCCTTCATTTCTCAAGGACAAGACTACAAGTCCCCTTCCTTTATGCATTTTGTGATTCTTTAATAAGAGAACAAGAAAAACTCTTACATTTTGGTCTTCTTAATCTTGGAAACTCTTCTAAGAAAGCCTAACCACCCAGTAGCAACCAAATTCAAAGAATCATAAGAAGTCGTATCCTAAAAAGAATGGTCCTAAACCAAACAAGGGTACTAAGCCATTTCAGTCACAAAATGAAAAATTATTTCAACAAAATGATAAGGCAAATAAAAACAAAGGGAAGAAGACTGATAGACATTGCCACTTTTGTAATCGAAATGGCCACTTAGAATCCAAATGATTTAAGAAGATGGAAGCCTTGGAAGCAACAATGAAGAAGCATTTCATCCATTTGGAGCACTCAACAACTTCAACTTCATCTTGAGGAATATCACTTTTTGCATGTGGTTGTCAAGCATCTTGGTCTGGATATGCACTAAATATATCTTCTTCTTCTCATTCTCATGAGTGGCTCATTGATTCTAGAGCTTCTTATCACATGGCCAAAAATAAAGCCATGTTTAATTCTTTAAATGATTGTAACACAAAAAATATATATGTTGGTGATGATATATCTCTTAGTGTTGTAGGGACTGGAACTGTTCATATAGACAATGGTCAATTCAATGATGTATTATGTGTTCCAACCTTATCCTGCAACCTTCTATCTGTATATTAGATAACTCATTCAAGTGAAGGTAAAATCATTGAATTTTCACCTCACAATGTTGTAATTAAGGACCTAAGAGATCCTAGACAGATTTTTGCTACTGACATTGCTGATGATTCTACAAGGTTGTATAAGTTTAACAACTTTGGGTCATCAAATCTTGCTCAGTATTTGTTGCTCATAATGATGAAGTGTGCAAACTTTGGCATGAGCGATTTGGTCACTTAAACTATCACTCCCATTAGAATCTATGTAAAGAAAATATGGTGATAGGTCTTCCAGTGGTATCTTGCAAACATGGTGTTTGTTTCGGATGTGTACTCGGAAAACATCATTGGGATAGTTTTGAAAAACGTGCCTCTTGGCACATCTCAGCCCCTTTACAACTTGTGCATAGTGATTTATGTGGTCCACTTCTAGTTGTTTCATTCTCTGGCTACAAGTATTTCTTAACTTTCATTGATGATTTCTCCAGATGCACTTGGGTATACTTCTTAAAACTCAAGAGTGAAGAATTCAACATGTTCTTAGCCTTTACGGCCTTGGTTGAAAAACAATCTGGACATTAAATTCTTAAGCTAAGATTTGATAATGGCGGAGAATATGTTAACAACAAACAACTTTTGCACTGAGAATGGAATTCAAATGCAACCTACCGTTCCATATACTCCACAACAAAATGGTGTAGCTGAAAGGAAGAATCACACCTTAAAGGAAATGGCTAATGTTATGCTTCAATCTAGGACTTAGTCTTAATTTTTGGGCAGAAGCAATTAACTGTGAAAATTACATAATAAATCGCACTCCTACTAAGGTTTTAAAGAATATCACTCCAGAAGAAGTATGGAGCTCAATTAAACCAGATGTAAGTCACTTTCATGTTTTTGGAAGTGAAGCATGGGCCCATATTCCAGATGAGAAACATAAAGCTTTAGAACCTAAGAGTGAAAAATGTATTTTTGTTGGATATTCTGAAGATTTCAAAGGATACAGACTTATTCCACTTAAGTCCAAACATGTTATCATTAGAAGAGATGTAAATTTTGCTGAAAAATATATCGGCCTACAAGCCTAGTTCGGCAGATGTGCCACCTCTCTCTATCCCTTCTACTTCTGAAAATATTTCTTCTTCAGATGATCACAACGAGGATGACAATCCTCCCCCACCTTCCCAGGATCCTCCTTCAGCTCCTCAGCTTTCAAAATGGGTCCGTGCTACTCGGGATGTAGCAGGTGCTCTTGCCGGTGATCCTACAGATCATCGACGTACACATTCTCAATTCGATAGAGCCTCTTCTTTACTAGCTCAAGCTTCAAATAATTATGATCCTGACGCCTTTACAGAAGCTTCAGGCCATCCAAATTGGGACACAACTATGAATGAAGAATATTGTTCATTATTGGAAAATGATACATGGGATCTTGTTCCCCTTCCAAAGGGACGAAAACTTGTTAGATGCAAATGGGTTTACAAAACCAAGTATGGACCAGATGGAAAAGTTGATAAGCATAAAGCTCATCTTGTTGCTAAGGGTTTTTCATAAGTTGAAGTCATTGACTATACTGAAAACTTCTCCCCTGTTTCCAAAATGAACTCTATCTACCTTCTTCTTTCCCTTGCTGCCTCTTTCAAATGGGAAGTCCATTATATGGATGTTACATCTGCCTTCTTGCATGGGGACTTGCATGAATAAATCTATATGGAACAACCTACTGGCTTATACAAACAGACTCCAACCTCATATGTCGGCTTAACAAATCCCTTTATGGTCTCAAGTAAGCCCCTCGGGTTTGGTATGCCAGAATGGATAGCTTTCTTTTAGAAACTGGATTTTCTAGGTGTCATTCTGACAACACTGTCTACACCAAGAAAGTGGGCAAGTCTCTTATCATTCTTGTTCTTTATGTTGATGATCTTATCCTTACTGGTAGTGATCCCAACCTTATAAACCATGTGAAGTCCAGCCTTAAAAAGAAGTTTGAAATGACAGACTTAGGACACTTGCATTATTTTCTTGGCCTTCAAGTCTTGCAATCCAAGGAAGGTATTTCCATTTCCCAGTCCAAGTATGCATGTGATCTTCTACGCCATTTTCACATGGAATACTGTAAGGCATCCCCTTCACCCTTTCAGTTTGGAGCTAAACTTTCAGTCACTTGTACTTCCCATGAAGTTGATGCTACCTTATACCGTCAATTTATAGGAAAACTTTTGTATCTGACCCATACTCGTCTTGACCTTTCCTTTGCTGTTGGCCTTATTGCTCGGTTTATGTAAAACCCACATGAAAGTCATTGGAAAGTAGCTAAAAGAATACTTTGTTATGTTCGAGGTATAGTTCAATTTGGGATTCATTATAGTGCAAAAGCATCTCCTCTATTGGTTAGTTTCATTGACTCTGATTGGGTTGGTGACCCTGATGATTGGAAGTCTACTGCAGGTTATGTGTTCACTCTTGGTTCGGGACCTATTACATGGGCTTGCAAGAAACAAAGTGCCATTTCTCTTTCTTCAACAGAAGCAGAGTATTGTGGTGTCATAGAAGCTAGTAAGGAAGCCCTGTGGCTTTGTAAGATCTGTTATCAGGAAATCTAGTGTCCATGCGGAGCTGCTAGTCCCACTAAGACTGGTAGCTATCTTAGAAACAAACAAACTAAAACTACTTTCGTTTTCCTTTATTAGAAGTAGATAAGAGGGGAACAAAGGAGACCAACCTCTGTCTTGCGCTTGGTTCCTTACTTGATTCCTCTCCCTTCTGATAGATCTTTGCCACTCGCTTCCTCGTCTACCCAGCTTCAAAGAGCACCCCTGGAATCAAAGCAGCATAACACTATCCAAGAACATAGATCTACTATCACAAACAATATAGGACCAGATATATATTGACCACACAAATGCATATATCATCAATCATACAAGAATGTGGAGGAAAACTTGAATAGCTTTATTAATATCAAGAATAGCAAAGAGGATTACAACCAATTGTTCTGACCCAGCATCATCCTCTCAGCAAGAAAGCCCTCCTTCACCTCATGAAAAGCTTAGATCACCCAACACTATGATGTTACACCAAGAAACTAGCAGCACTTCCTTACAAGATACAAAATTCCAGCCTCTGGATCTATGGGATGAGGGATCCATATATAGATGATTGCAGGGAGGTGAGTCAGCTTCTGAGATTTGATTAGTGTCCTCTCTCTGATAGTTCTTGATTCCACTTGGATATTGATGATATCTTACTCATCCCTGGGCGAATTCAGAAAGGCAAGTGTCAGAGGAGAAGTTTCTGGAAGATTCCATGATCATCCACCTCGCCAATTGACTCTGCCATTTGTCCACTCTCGCCCATCGCACCCCATAGAAGGGATTTTCAGTATGCATCGCACCTCCTGTGTGCATTATGTGGGATGCATCACACTTTGACCATGGATCAGGTGAGATGGTCCAATTTTGACCAGTTCTGAGTAGTTTTTCATGGAGAACTTCTGGGAGATGATGTAATCAGCTGACCTTCTTCCTTTAGGGTGTGAAACAACACTTTTAGGGACTTAGGAGCCCTTGGTTTATGGACATATATGATTGGGGTCGTAGTGCCCAAAAATGTCTATAAAAAGATCCTATCAGAGTTTGGATTTCAGTAGCAGTATCCGACTACACTTTGGTGTGATAATCAAAGTGCCGTTCAACTATGCAAAGATCTAGTCCAACATCAGCACAACAAACACATTGAACTGCACGTGCACTTCATCAGAAAGCTCATTCATGACCATGTTCTTGAAGTGCAATATTGTTCAACATATGATCAAGTTGCAGACATCTTTACAAAGGCTCTCACAGAGGTGAAGTTTACTAAACTTCGATTTATGGTTGGAGTTCAAGAAGTTGTCACTAAGGGGGGATAGGCTCTAATGCCTCCTTCCTTCTCCTATTGTGTCATATTTGTACATCCTTCAATCCTATCCCAAGTTGTTCTTAAGGGGGGATGTTAGGATATTCTGACACATAGGAAGACCCATCGCATCTAAGGTTCATCAATTTGAATGGGCACACTTGAAGGTTTCAAAGTTGAAATCAGATCTGGCATTTCTTAAGAGATGCAGAGATTCCTCCATTCCTAGTCAAATATAGCCATTAGAAGATCTTCTCTCCCTATTTAACCTATAGCCATGATCTGGTTCTTCAACCTGTCCTGACGATGAACCACACTCGTTGGTTTGAAACGCGTCGACAAAAATATTACAATGTGATTTTCGCCGAAATATTTCTCATTAAACATAGGAAATAGTTAAGTATAACTTGGTCTAGTGTAGAGTTAGGTAAAGTGAGTTTCTTTACTATGTACTTTTGAAACTTACAATCTGACAGTCACGATTGTAGTGATTAGATGGTTCATTCTCTCCTCGGTATTACCGACACTTGATCCATGGCTTAACACCCGATTGGTCCATGATCTCTATTTAAAGAGCATGGAGGGTCATTTGTAGGGTAACCGCCCATAAGAGAAGCTTATGTAAATTTTCATTATTTTATTAATAAATTTCCTGAAGTGACTGCGTTGGCTCAGGCCATGGACTGTTTCCCTCTTTGAGGGTTTTAACCACGTTAACAATACTGGTGTATTGATCAATGATCTGTTTGTGAGCGGTGTCCTTTGGTGTTCTGTCTGAGGAACTTACCCTGTAAATTCCTACATGGTATTTAGAATACCACGGTGTGAAAATTGTACACGACTTTTTTTCACCAAAATTGCGTATGTACGTGGCTTTGCTTCACAAAACCTACATATATGTGACTTTTATTCACCAAACCTATGTATGTACGTGATTTACTTCACAGGGCCTGCATATACACAACTTTTCTTCATTATTCTTGCACATGTACGTGACTTTTCTTCACAGAACTTGCGTATACTTCCTCAAACTTCATCTTTATCATTCCTTTGTCTCTGAATTGATATTCCTTTGTCCAATATTTTTGTCACATCTGTACTAGCATGAATACTCATCTTGCTACCATCATGTTGACATGTTTATTAAGAAGGTTTCCATCAAGGACAACGCATTTTTGATAATTCCAACAATGATCTAGATGAGAAAGACACTTGTGGGACTGTTTGATCAGATGATGGATCCAACTGTGATCTATTGTGGTAATCAGATTTGCATTAAGCTTTCCGAGAATCTGGTATTTCATGATTGATCCAAGCATATAGATATCTGGTATCACCATTTACGGGACTTTGTGCATAGGTGAATAATGTTGCTACAATAAATTCCGATAGAGGAACAAGATGATGAAATTTTGACAAAGGCTTTGTCAAGAGGGAAGTTCGGGTTCCACAGGTGCAGGATCAGGGTGGTTGATAATTGCTTTCTTGTTGAGAGGGAGTGTTGAAAAATGTAGCAATAAATTCTCAATTTGATTTTGCCTTGATTAAATTGAGAAAATTCGAATTTCCACATCAACAGACAACTTGGCTATAATAAATTGAGGTGACATGGTTCTTGTCACTCAGTTATCTCATTAAATTAAAGTTGAAGGAGTTAGAGTTCAGTTAAGCATGTGTGATTTCTAATTTGTAGCAATCAAGGTCAGTTATTTCAAGTTGTTTTCAGTTAAACTAGTTCCAACTGTTGGAGGAACTAGTTGAAGGTCAGTTATACAATGGGACTTCAGTCTAACTTAGTGATCATCAAGTTGATTAATCAATCATCCAAAAATAGCTAGTGCATGTAGAGGATTTGAGTTCCCCAACTGTGGTGGAGATTCCAAGTGTACCATCAGTTGTAGACTGGTCTTGAGTGTACAAGTGTTGTATGTAGTCAGATGATCAACCTTGGGAATTGCGCTAGCATTTTCAAGGAAATTCCTAAATAATAAGGGCCTAATTTCCTCAGGAATTGTGCAAGGAAATAGAGGCTCAAACAGAAGAAGAAATTGACTAAATCTGGGTTAGAGCTTCTCAATGAGTAGAGAGATAGGTTATTCACTTTCATGTTGTGCTCAGTTGAGAAAATAAATTGTAATACATCTCTATTAATCATATTAATGCAAGCAGGCATTGGTGTTATAGCTCCAAATCTCACTCTTATGGTTTGTGATGCTGCACTCATGGCCTAGGGCAACCCCTCCTTCCAGACCTGGTCCAAAAATTTAAAAAACAGTGTTTTATTCCCTATACGCGACATTGCCCTGAGTTAAACGCGTGTACACGCGGGTCTGTCATACCCAACCCGCGTGTATCTATTAAAACACTTAAAAAAATAATAAATTCCTCTTTTTTGGGCGGAGATCGCGGGTTTTACCTGCTGGATCACCTGTTAGTGCCCGTGGCCCAACTGTTCCCAACCAACTCCTAACTAAAAAAACTACTTTGGAGAGGGTATAAAAAGACATCAAAGGGAAGGCCAAAGGGAGAGAAAGGAGAGCAAGATTATTATGCTGAGATTTTCCCCTTAGACCAGGTCTGAAGTCCTTGGTGCTTTCTGCACTTCCCCCATTTTGCATAGGAAACCCCTTGTTTCCATGTGTATTGGTGATCATTCATCCTTGATATCATCATTGAGTAAGACTTGGAAGGAGCTCTTGTTGGAGGCTTGAGGCTGGAACGAATCCGGGAGGAAGCTTTGCTTGGAGCCTGCTGAAGGTGTTCAGGTGATATCTTTCCGTTATATGTACTTTATTTGCCTTTATATATAAAGAAACATGTCTTTGTTCCCGAAACAATCTTTCTTTATGCTTATAAGATTCTTGTTTTGAATTCTTATGCAAGTGGTTACTTAAAGATTTTTATAACTAACTTTATAGCATAAAGATGGTTTATACATAAGTATCTGTACATGTACTGTTGTGTTCTTTGATTTGTTTGTCTTGCAGGTCGAAGGAAGAAGAAGGGAACTCCAAGAAGGGTTTGGACCCTAAAGGCCTTCTCGAACGTAGGACCTTAGGTACATACCCTAAACGTTAGAATTTGCTTAAAAGTAAAAATGATGGCTGTGTGTGTGTGTTTCTTTGAATAAGCAATTTTCAGTCTGGTAGAGTCTTAGACCAAAGGACCCTAGGGGTACTTTCCCTTCAACCAGAATTGGCGACTCCACTGGGGACAACACTCTTGTTGTTCCTAGTTTGGGTAGTCTTCAAGCCAATCAAGGCTCAGCCCCTCTGTTTGTTGGCTCTGACTGTCTGATCTTTTCTTGAACTCCAAGCTTTTCCAGTTTTTCAGTCTGTGTTTTTTATTTTTCTTGAAAGACTTCAGATACGCTCTTTTTCTGGATTACAGAAGCGTATATACGCAAGTTGCACTAAGTGAACCCGCGTATACGCAGGTTTCCTTAGTTACAGTCGCGTGTACACGCATTCTGCACATAATTGCAGGCGCATATATGACATAATTTTCAAGATTTATAAATTTTCTTTTTGCTGAATGTTTGTCTGGTGGTTTGGGTCAGTTTCAAGCAGTCATTTTCCAGTAACAATCCTCTGTTTAACAGGGGGCATCTTGTTCTGAACTCTCTCTAGTCATAAGGAGTATTAGTCTTGTTTTCGTTGATTGCAAGCGTCATTGATTTTTGACACACAAGATTTCTGTTTAGAAATCTTGATTGCTCTGTTTCGGCAGAGTAGGAAGATTGGGTTCAATCTTTGTGTCCATTTTTGCTTTCATGACACTTTTTGTTTGCTTAACGAAATCATTTTTGTGACCACTTGCTCCTTCGTTTCGAGAAAGTTGTTTGTTACCATTTTCTTGAAACTTGTCTTTTGATCTTTTGGACTTTCATTGCTGCTTTTGATTGTCAAAAGCGATTTCAAACACATTTATTTTTGTTGAGTTTTCATCATTTGAAAGGTGTCGATTCACAAAAGTGTTTGGTTTCCCATTTATCAATCATTGGTGTCAGTATTTTTGAGAGCTTTCCTTTGAAAAAGACTTTTTGGTTTGATTGAAAGAAAATCTTTTGAAAGTTTTTGAGTTTCGCTTTCTTAAACTCGCTTCTCATTTGATTTCCTTTTTTGCGAAGTGAAAGTGCTTTGTTTTTATCTTAGAACTTGTTTTTATTGTTTGGACGAAATGATTGGTAACACATCATCTTCTATCTAAGCATTTTAGTGGCAAGACAAAATTTGGTAAAGCAGCAACTTTCCTTCTTTGTTTTTAGAGTAGTCTTTGAATCTTGCATCCACATATAGTTCTTGCATTAGGGTAGGATTTGCATCTCTTTTAGGCATATTTAGTTTTGTTAGTTTTTGTGAGTGTGGAGTCTGAAAAGAAAAAGAAAATTTGTTTATATTACAAGTACCTCTGAACCTCATAGAAATTGCTCTTCATCGAAAACAAAAGTGCATGTGCATGTAGCTAAGTTTTATTAATTTCTTTTGCGTCCATAAAAACACCACAAGTTTCACCTCCATTACCTTGTGACTTAAAGAACAGCCTAATAAAATCAAGCGCTTAATTAAAATCCACTAAAACTTTTTGTTTTAGTTATTACACCAACAAGTCTAGGAATTTAGGGCCTTGGATTAGGCGAGTGGAGAGTTAACTCTCCAAGGCCACATAAAACGTCAAACATAAGAGTCTGATTAACGAGAGTAAATCCAATAGCGTTAGGAAGACCAGGAAAGCTCCGGATCTGGGAGTTAAGCACGAGGGTCTGTGAAGACAGGGAAGAGAGATACCCCCTCTCCTACTTGTCCGAACTTACCTCACGACTGTTCCGCCTGGCTTCTGCGACGAGTTGGTACCCATAGTTGCCTCTCCTAGGGATCTGCATAGGTGGCTACGGAGGGGAATCCCGTGGCACCTGAGGTCGACGTTGCATCACTTTCGACAGTACTACTGGAGGGCACCCTTGCGAAGCTTGGGGGCTTGCACCGGCGCAGGCTGTTGTTAGGAGGTCAGCATAACTTCCTCTGATACCTTCGCTGATAGGATTGGGCCCTCATCATCCCAGACTATCTTCGGAAGGCCCTTTGATTCACTTTCTCATATTTTGGTGTCCGGTCCTAATCACCCAGAGCGGAAATACCGAGAAGTTGTTTGACTGGCTGTATCTTTAGGAACTTTATAGTGTGTGCTCTGTGCTCCTAGTCGGCTTAGCTTTTAATTTTTTGAGTCTTTAGTTAGATCATAACAAAAAATTCAAAGTGGCTGACCGGTCTCCAAGACGGTCTCGAAGACTTCGTGGTCTCTCGCCACCTAGTTTAGAGCCTTCTCCTAGAAGGCGCAGAGGGGATACTACCGGTGGGGCCCGTCCCACGCCGGTTGACGCATCAGGGATTGATCCTCCTCTCGGGGATATTAGCAGCCAAGCAAGGCCTGGCACTTCTGAGCAAGAGAGGGACACTCCAGTCCTTTCTCGAGTTCGCTTTCAAGCGGAGAATAACGTAGAGGTAGAAGAACTTTCAGAATCTCTAGCGATTCCAAATTCTCCACTACCATCTAGTTATCCGGACGTATTGCAATACGTTGGGACTCCGTCACATAGACCAGCGAGTCCAGGTTACGCTACGCGCTTACCATTTATGATCACTACTGGAAGCATGGCTTCTACAAGTGCTGCGACTATGCAAACCCCAACATTGGTGCAAGGGGGAGGAACCATTTCCATCCCCTCCGCTTCCTTGTTCAGATCTTTTGCTAGTACGTCTTTAATTGGGTCTACCTCCATTCCGTCCACGAGTGGAAATGCCCAAACCAATGCTTTTAGTACTGGTTCCTTCCTTTTTGGCACCCAATCACAGGGTATTCCATCAGTTCCGTTCAGCACCGCTACGTCCATGATGGGCGGATCGGCTTCATTCTAGGGTTTTCCTTTTGGAAGTGGTCATATCCCACATTCCAACCCAACGGTAGGATCCATGCCTTTTTCTTCAATAGGACAAAGCAGCAATCCTTTCCAAGGTTGGAATAACCCTGGGGTTAGTAGCGCAGGAACTGCGAATCCATTTATCGGCCAACAAGGGAGTAGGCCGTATTCCACGGTTAGCATGTTTCAAAGTATTCCTCCCCTTGCTTCGGCTTGGAACCCATATCAGGGGTTATCAACTCCTTACCATTCTTTAGGAGGAAACTTTGCAGGCTATGGAAGTTATACGGCAGGAGTTGGTCAAACTCCGAATTTTGCTGGACCACAAGGCTTGCCTTTTGGTTCAGCCGGTTCTACTGGTCACTTCGGGCAGCCTGGTGCCTCCCAAATCCCAGGACAATCTTTTCAGAACTTTGGGAGTTCTGCCCAGTCTGGGTGGAATCCCCTAGGTCCTCCTAGGCTTCCGTTTCTGGCAACGTTAAACTTGCCAGATCTCACTAAGCTAACGAACAACCCTATCAGATACAATCCGGCCTGGCCTCCGGTCCCAACCAAACTCCCTTCGGATATACCAAAATTCGAAGGGAAGAGTGGTGAAGATCCGGGCGATCATGTAACCACATTCCATTTGTGGTGCTCATCCAACTCCCTCATCGAGGATTCGATTAGGTTGAGACTCTTTCAGCGCACCTTGACTGGTAATGCGGCTAAATGGTATATAGAGTTGCCAGGGGGCAGCTTTACATCGTTCGCTGACTTAGCCAATATCTTCTTAAATCACTTTCAATTGCCTGTCCGCTATGACGCCGGAACTGAACTTCTGGCCACCTTTCGCCAGGATAAGGCAACCCACATTTCTGATCACATTCAGGAATGGAGACGGAGAAAGAGGCTCATCAAAGCCGAAATCCCTCCGGAGTACCGTCTAGAGTGGTTTTTGAAGTCTTTGCAACCTGAGATCTCCAAGGATGTCTCCATGTCTGGGGTCTATTCTGAGGAGCAAGCCATTTTTAGGGCCCAGCAGTTAGAACTGATTTACTCTCAGTTTGGGATCCTCCAAAAGTACTTGCCAGATGCTCCTGGATTGAAGGTTGATTTAGCTAAGCCGAAGCCAGGTCCGCATGCGGACGGTATCGTTGGGTCTGTAGACACATCTACAGTGAACTTGTTGAATCAATTGCAGCAGTTGTCTTTGCAAACTGCTTCTAACAACCAAGTCACATTGTCTAATCCTCCCGCTTCCCAAAATTCTTCCATTAATGCCGTCCAATCCGATAACCCCAAAGGAAATCAAAATTCCAATGGGAAAAAGAAGGGACGTGGTAAGAAGAAGAATTCGGATGGGAAGCCCGATGCAAATAAATCCGGCAACAACGCTGGTGGTGGTAAAGGTGAGTCGAGAAAGAAAGTTAAGTTCCCTTGCAAGTTATGCAGTGGGGACCATCTAACTCATCTCTGCCCTAGAATTGAAGACGCTCAGTGCTTGTTAGGACAGCAAGGGACTTCTAGTTCGCAAGCTGTGTTGACTAACCCGTTTCCCCAAGGGCAGCAACTTCTTGCTGGCGCGAATACGAATCCTGGGACCTCCTCAGGGGGCAACCAGGAAGGGGAAAAAGCACCAAATGTTTTTATGATGGGTTCAAATGTTAACGTGACTACTCGGTCACGTGATTATGGTGAAGCTGAAACATCTAAGGATAAAACGGTTCCCGGAAGTAATGACCTTCATATTGAGTGACCTCTTGTTGAGACTATACCTAGGATACCAAAAGGTTCCGCCAAACGCGCGACAATTAACCCTAATGCTAGGGCCGCCCAAAATTACTCCATTGTGGAGGATTTGGCTCAAAGCCCGTGTGCTATGTCCGCTTTGGAAGTTCTCCAATCGTGTCCGTCTCAGAGAAGTGCTTTACTCTCCGCCATTGGAGCAGTCGATCCAGCTAACTCTTTAGTGCTCTCTTTTGACATGTCAAATGTCAAAAAGAGACTCCCTCATCATATGGCTTTTCAGGTAAAGTCAACATACCGGAAAATCAATATTTTTTGCACCGTTATAGATGAAGGAGCTTCCACATGCGTCATGTCCATGTCATGTTGGAAGGCTATTGGTTCACCTTCGGCCGTTCCTTCACCAACCGTCTTAACTGCATTTGATGGCCATTCTCACAAGCCTCATGGGATTATCCCGGCCTTTCCTATATGTGTTGGAGGGAAGGTCGTTAATATCGAAGTTGAAGTCGTAGATGCTAACCTAGACTATAATATCCTATTAGGAAGGAACTGGGTGTACGAGATGGAAGCCGTCGTATCGACTCTGTTTCGTGTCATTTGCTTTCCTCATGAGGGGAAAATCGTTAAGGTTGATCAATTGGACTATGCTCCAATCGATCCTCAAGCAACCTCCGACTCTACTGTTCCTTTGGTGGATAACCCTCGCCCGCCGACTGAGAATTTAGGAGTAGGGATGTATTCCTCATTGATGGGTACGTTTGATCTTCTCTCTCCTTTTGCAAGAATCAATGCGATTTCATCATCCAAGGAGTCTTCTCGAGAAGAGTTCTTTCGAACTCATTATTTTTTCGACCCTTGGACCTTGCCTTCACCTACGACCACATTAGTTGAAGGACAAGTGAATGGAATGGCGTTTCCTATATCTGCAGCTGAGCTTAGATATCAGTCTATCGTAGACTCTGCAGATAACCATTCTACTCCTTTTTCCGAAGAGGAGTTAGATGGTCATGTGGCCCCAGCTTGGAGCTTTGATTCTACCTCTGCCTTGGACTGCTTAGATTCAGTTCTACCTTCTGAAGAAGCAATCCTCGAAGTAATGATGGGTATAGATCGACCTTGGGAAGACTTACACCATCGCTCATATTTTCTTCCTCCATTGCAGGAAGTAGAATCTAGATTCTCCGAGCTCGTTGGTAGTGATGTTTGCACGGTGTCGAACCCTTTGGCTCCAACACACACACGTGCCGAAGGTAATATGTCGGTAATTTCAAAGACGATACCTATAAACATCTCTAAGGATCCTAACATCATTGAGAATATCTTCATCGGAATTGAGTGTTCCCCTGAAGAAATTCAAATTTACACCGACCTATTCAAGGAATATCGTGATGTATTTGCTTGGTCTTATGAGGAAATGCCCGACATTGATCCTTCTATAGTCCAACATGAGATCAAGACGTACGAAAACGCAAAACCGATTCGTCAAAGGCTTCGGCCGGTTAACCCTAGGAAAGCAGCGGCTATCAAAGCTGAGGTTGAGAAGCTGCTAAGGGCGGGTTTTATATACCCTGTTCCTCTTACGGATTGGGTTTCGAATCCAGTCCCTGTGGACAAAAAGCAAGGAACAATCCGCGTATGCATCGATTTTAGGGTCTTAAACAAGGCTTGTCCAAAAGACAATCACCCCATGCCATTCATTGATCAGATTATCGACGAGTGTGCGGGTAATGAGATTTTCTCCTTTATGGATGGTTTCTCAGGTTATAATCAAATCTCTATTCGTCCTGAGGATCAGCATAAGACTGCCTTCATATGTCCCTGGGGTACCTTTGCATATCGAAAGATGCCCTTTGGTCTTAAAAACGTTGGGGCCACGTTTCATCGGGCCGTGTCCTACGCTTTCCACGACATCAAACATGTCATCGAAGCATACTTAGATGATCTCGCTGCTCGTTCTCGAAAGAGAATAGATCACCCTAGTCATCTTCGATTAGTCTTTGAGCGATGTCGTTTCTATAAAATCCGGTTGAATCCCAATAAGTGCGTTTTCGCGGTTACATCCGGTCGGTTGTTAGGGTTTATAGTGTCCAATGAAGGGATTCAGGTTGATCCCTTCAAGGTTGAGGCAATAGTTCAGTTGCCTCCCCAGTCCTCAATCCGTCAACTTCAAAGTCTTCAAGGGAAGGCCAATTTCTTGAGACGGTTTATAGCAAACTACGCCGAGATCACTAAAGGGTTCATGCGTTTGCTACGGAAAGGAGTTCCATTTGTGTGGGACGACTTTGCGCAGCGGTCGTTTGATGCTTTGAAAAAGGCATTAGTCTTTGCCCCGCTTTTGAGTCCACCGGATTATGGTAGAGACTTCCTTTTATATCTCGCTGCAGCAGAATCTACCATTGGTATGGTTCTAGTTCAGGAAGATGATGCTCTTGTCGAGCACGTGATTTATTATTTGAGCCGAGGCTTAATAGGCCCTGAACTCCGCTATTCTCCAGTTGAGAAGTTGGCCTTGGCAGCTGTCCATGCTGTCCAGAGGCTCCGTCATTATATTTTGCTACGCAAAACTTTTGTCTTAGCGGCGGTCAATCCATTCCAATTTGTCCTCAGTAGGCGAGTGATTGGGGGCAAATATAATAGATGGATAGTCATTTTACAAGAATTCGACCTCGAGTTCTTGTCCGCCAAGTCTAAGAAATCAATGGTCTTCGCAAAGCTAATTTCTGAGCTTCCTTGTGGAGAGGATATTGTTTATGAGGAAAGTTTACCCGACGAACATATATTCCTCATCTCTTCACAAGACCCTTGGTATGGAGATATCATTGTTTATCTCCAGACTTCGAAGTTTCCCTCTACTTTCTCCAAGGATGAACGTCGCAAGTTATGTCACCTGGCTAAAAACTATGTTATCATTGGTGACACATTATACCGTCGAGGGGTTGATTCAATTCTTCGACATTGTTTAACCTTAGAGGAAGTAGAGTCTGTGCTTAATGATTGCCACAGTGGAGCTTGTGGTGGTCATCTATCCGGGCTTGCTACAGCCCAGCGCATCTTACGTGCCGGCTACTTTTGGCCTTCACTCTTTAAGGACTGTGTGGAAGCGGTCAAACGCTGTCACCCGTGTCAAATTTTTACTCGCAAGATGCGCGCGCATCCAGCTCCCCTTTTTCCTGTTGTCACCGTCGGTCCCTTCACTAAGTGGGGTATTGATTTTACGACTTGTAATCCGCCTTCAGCGGCGAATCACAAGTACATTATCGTGGCTGTAGACTACTTCACGAAGTGGGCTGAGGCCATGCCTACTTATAAGAACGACAGTGACACGGCAACTTTGTTTCTTTTCAATCAGGTTATCTCAAGATTCGGTATCCCAAGAGAGATTGTCACTGACCATGGCAGTCATTTCCAAAATCAACTAATGTCCGAATTGGCTTTTAAATTAGGTTTCCGTCAGGAGCATTCGTCTCCTTACTATCCTCAGGCCAATGGACAGGTCGAGGCAGTCAATAAAACCCTTAAGACGAAACTCCAATGGACAATCGATAAAAATCGGTCCAATTGGCACATTATGTTGTATCCGGCTCTTTGGGCATACCGAACCTCCGTCAAAATGGCTACTGGTTTTACTCCTTTTCAGTTGGTTTACGGGATGGAATCTATCTTTCCGGTCGAATGTGAAATTCCATCTCTAAAATTGGCTGTCGAGCTTCTTCCTGAGACTTCGAGTCTCGAGGAGCGCCTAGTTCACCTGGAACATCTCGATGAGCAGCGTCGAGATGCCGCCACGACGAATGAAGCCCATAAGAAAAGGGTCAAAACTCAGTATGATAAGTCTGTCCGTCCTCGTGTCTTTTCTGAAGGTGACCTTGTCTTGGTCTATGACCAAGATAAGGACGCCTTGGGGGCAGGCAAATTCAAGCCTATGTGGTACGGTCCTTTCATTATCAAACGAGTCTTAGAAAAAGGATCATATGAGTTAATTGATTTCGAAGGAAGCAAGCTGGCGGAGCCCCGAAATGGGCTCTATTTAAAGAAGTATTTTGCTTAGTTTTACCAGGCAATGGCTTCTTTGTATTTTATGTGTATTTGTACATATATTATCGAGCGTTTTCTGATATCAACACTTTTTGGTCTGCCTTGGCAGGTGTTGATGGATGATTTGGTTTATTTTGGATTCGCCGATGGTGCTAGTCGGCACACTCGGAATCTTGCTTCCGCAGCTTGGGTACTTTATTACCCAACTGGTCAGTTGATGATATCGAGAGGCGTGTGTATCGGCCCTGCTTCGAACAATATGGCCGAGTATACAGCTGTTATCAATTTATTATCCGAGGCAATCTCTTATGGGATCGACTCGTTGGTAGTATATCTTGATTCTCAATTGATAGTGTCTCAGTTAAATAACATTTATCGGGTTAGAGATCCATTATTATATCGCCAATATTTAAGGGTGAGGTTGTTGCAAAGATCATTTATTTACATTAATTATTTGTACATTCCAAGATCTCAAAATTGGTTAGCTGATTCTATCGCTAATTAAGCATTAGACTGGCATATCAATCATTCATCATCATAAAATCATGCATCAAAAAGTCAATATATATATATATATATATATATATATATATATATATATATATATATATATATCGCAAAGTGTCTCGAGTGTACATATGTGTGTCCAAAAATATACAAAATTGGGACTCAAATTCCCATAATCATGTCAGGCATATCTAACGCCTCGGCTCTGGATGAGCAGCTAAATATGTAACTACAGCATTGGCCACGCGCCGAAAGACGCGAACCCAGTCACGTGGCATCCCAACCACATGACGCTGCATATCTGGAGGAAGATCCTCTCTCTCGGCCATCGGTACTTGGCAGCTCAGTCTCGCCAAGTGTCGCTGGACGTTGTTGAGGGTCCTTTCCGCATCCGCAGCCGCCTCTTCGGCTCCTCGGCCACGCCGTCCATGCCACGGGAATCCATCTGGTCGCATGGGCCCAATGTCTAGAACATGATCATCATATTAGTCATTTGAATCTCATCAAAAAAAATATTTTTCAAAATTTATCATTATATTTGAAAAATCCAAAAAATCATATAATCATAAAAATCAAAATCTTACCAATCTCGCCCCATGCTGCATCCGGTGGTAACACTAGATCAGGATCTCCTCGGAAATCTAGCCCAGCATAGGGGTAGTCATCTATGGCGATGATCTGTTGCTCCCACCAAGCAAAAAATTCATCGTCGAATGCATTCCTAGGCACTTCCCCACCCCCCAGACGTTTCATCAAGTCAGCCCACCGGCCCATGCGTGGATCACGTGGACTACTGATGGGAACTGCTACCCTGGGGCGGAGTGCGGGAACCTTCTCGAAGAAGAAAGTGCATAAAATGGTTCCGTACCCAAAGTTCTTGGTCTGTCCCCTCCTGATAGAAGCAAGCTGTTCCTTCATGTTGGCAAGTAGAGGAGTACACCAGTCAAACACCGTGGTGAGACAGTCCATTGCTACGCTCATGTTTACCCGTGATGCCTGATGTAGTGAGGATGAACCGTTCACTCGAGCTATGGTGAACAAGATTATCCGCAGTGACAAACTCGCCACGTGTGGGATAGAGATCTGGCTCCCGACCTTCCGATCACCTGGGTAGTAAATTTGAACATAGTCGTCTACACTGAGACTATTCCGGGTCCTGCCCCGGGAGTGTACTACCTCTCCCCTTCGGGAAAGGCCCGTGATAAAATATATATCTTCCACTTCTACCCTAAGTGGCATCTGATCAATCACAAAAGCTTCCTCCTCGACATCCCAATAATCAATGAGTCTCTCGAGCAGACGCACGTTTGCTTTCATATTTGGCAACTTGAAGAATTTTAACAATCCGCATCCCCGTAGGGCGTCTAATGCCTCATCATTGTTCATAACTTCATTATCTACAGCTTAGTGCTCTCTTTCACGCCATGTGAGAGTCATCCTGGAAGAAAAAATCACTTTCATCCGTTAGTTTTGTATATAAAATTAGTTTGCTGCGCACACACAGGTTCCCTTGTATACAGTCGCGTGTAGGGCCATCGTATACGCGAGTTCTATACAGCCAACCCGCGTGTACGCTGCAGAGCAATTTTTTGCAAAAGTCTAACGGTGAAACATTAATTAAACTTCCTAAAAACTATCACAATTAATTGCAAGACAAGTTTAGTGCTTACCTGGAAGTTTTTGGCAAGTTTGAACGGTTGAATAAGTCACGGGGAAGTTTGCTCCTTTTGCTCCACAATTTTTGCTCTCCAAGTCAAACGGTGAAAATGGACATTCTGGACATTTTTCGACGGTTCGAGACGGTTCCATGGCTGCTGACTCGTCATGGCAGGTATCGTGTTCTCACTGGCATATAGGTTAGGGACACCATTTTTCCGTTGCATTATGCATACTAGCCTCCATTTGACCGATACATCTGCCGTAGGGTCGACCCCAGCATGTTATGGTTCGTAAGCCATTTTCACTCGCCGATTCTTTAAATCATGACATGATGGTAGAGCCATCCTTTTACATGGTGTTGTGGGGAAAAGTATCCGATGCGGATGACCTTATCCCTACTCTAAAGGTGACAGTCTTTAGCAACAACTGAAAGTAAAGCTTTGATGTTTTCCTTTATGAAAGTACAGAGAGGGGGAAGAAATGATCAACCAACCTGGTATCCTTCGCTTAGTCGATCTTGATCCTCTCTCTTTGTCTCTTGTTCCCAGCTCCTTACTCTCTTTGCCGGTCCAGCTACACACAAGCCCTGCACAAAACGAGAGAGGAAACTACAAGATACAAGTACTCATAACTGATGCATGGATTAGAGTGAATCAAATATACATGTAAATACAATACATCAATGCAATACAAGTATATAGGAGAACATGCAAAACTTTATTGATAGAAGTAACAGGGTTCTGAGAAGGTTACAACCAATGATGGCTCCAATCCAGCAGCACCTCCCCAGCAGCAAGAACTCTCCTCTTCACCTCTAGTAAAACAATCACCCAATAGCTCTAACTGTAATCCAACAGCACCTCCTTGCTTTACACAAAATTCCAGCCTCCTTAGACCTCATAGAAGAGCTCTATATATAGGAGAAAAGAAGAGAGGATGAGTCAGCTTGAGACTGACATGAAGCTGCCTTGTGTCCTCTCCCTCTTCAGTTAATCTTCAGTTCTTGAGTCCACTTGGAGATCCTTGGTTACACATGGTGATCAAGTACCTCTTACTCATCACAAGGCGAATCTGATGAACCAAGTGTCAGTTTGGAAGCTTCCTGGGCAGTTGACACCTTGCAGGATGACTGTGCCACTTGGCCAATCTCGCCCAGCGCAGGTAGCCTTCATTACTTTTGACTTCCAGCGCAGGTACAGAGTGGGACAGTTGCATTACAGCGCAGAAGCTCAGTTAAGCAGCTGACATGATCCAAAATAAGCCTGTTTTGAAGTGTTTTCAGGTGGAGAACTGATTGGAAGTGCTGTTGTTTGATGACCTTGTTCTTTTAGGGGTAAGAACAACATGTTTAGGGACTGAGGATCCCTGTAATTATTGACATTTCATGCTCCATGTCGCGAGGCACAAAAATGTCTATAACAGTTGCCCCCTAAAGTATGAGGCCGTTTATCGGGTGAAATGCTTTATCTAGAGGGTCCGAAGTTCATTCCAGTGCTGAGGAGGCGCCCTGTAATACAATACAATACAATACATTATTTTTCATTCTATTTTCATGATCTAGCTGAGGCGGGCATTCCCATGCTCAGCTTTTATAAATACATTTTGGTACATATGACAGACGATCGTCTGAAGGTAGACTGATAATTTTCTGCTGAAATTATCATCCTTTGAATAGGATGATCATCTGCTGCAATGATGTACATGGCAAATGCTTTTATATTTCCTGAATATATATCGCAGCCCGGATGGATGAAACTAGATCCGGGGTCTTCAAACTCGTTCGATCTTCACTCTAAGTACAAGTCGATCCATGTGAGAATTTTGCTGAAGTCGAACATGGAAAGACATCGCTTGATTACCGGTCAATAATGAAAACCGTTAACAAGCGCGAGAGGAATCACCAATAATGACGATGACCCTCAAGGTACTGCAGTACAATTCACGTGGCGTGAATAAAGGACTTGGCGTCGAACGCCACGCAAAATCTTCTGGTCGAAGGTCATTGATGTATACCTGTCGCCGGAAGTGAGAAACTTGCCATTGAGGCATGCAAGCTTCAAAGTACCGATGGGGTTGTTCCTAGATCAACTTCTTGGATAATGGGCTGAAGTCGACAAGAAGCGATCCGTCAAAGGAGGGCCTTAATGAATCCCACATCAATGGCACGGAACGGAGCTAATGATTTTAGTGGAGGTGAAAACAAACTGTGACATATGATTCAGGGTGGCGATCATGAATGGATGAAGGATAATGTATGGCAGTGGATGGGACATGGTTGACACTTTCAGAATGACCTCTCTTGAACATATAACGACACTGATGCGATGGATCGGTAGCATTACCCCAAAATGTGGATGGTTTGGCGAAGACCATGGTGATGAGACCGGTGAATGAAACAACCCAACCCGATGTGGTACGGAAGAAAAGTGTCATGTTCAAGAGCGACTTGCTACCATTAAGCTTCGATGTTCTCCCAATTTTTCCCCAGTCATTTCTGACCAGTACCTCTTTATTTTTGTCAAGCTTGAGGAGGATAACATATGCTTGTTCTATAACTTGCCCTTCGGGCAAGCCCATCGCTATGATTTAACGAGCCTAGCGATAGGGAAACTCGTTCTCGTCTAAAGACAAGTTTGTCGCTATTTAATGAATTTAACGAGTCTAACGACAAGGATAACTCGGTCCTTTTCATTTTTAGAGAGTCTGAAAAGGTACATAAAGTCAACTCCAGAATTCCTTTTTCGTCAGCTAATCCCTTAAGTCCGAAAAAGTATAAAACAATACAGAAGGGATGAATTTTCGATTGCTTTAACGAGCCGAACAAAACAAGCGCTCGATCTTTTTGTGCAATAATCCCTCAGGTCCAAAAAAGATTAAAATCTAGAGGAGGGATAGCGTTCCGGTCGTTTAACGAGCTGGAAGGCCAAAACTCGGCAAACTTTTCATATTTTACGAGTCAGTGAAAAAAGCTCAAAGAAGACTCGTCTTTTGAGGAACGAGTGATAAACAGGGATAGCAGCAGATTCCAGGTACAGGTTGGAATTTTCCAATCACGGCAGCGTCACAAGGATGGCTAGGTGAAATCACTCTTCGCAGATGTTCCTCAAAATGGGTAAACACACAAATGGAAGTGAATGATCGGCCAAATGAAAAGTGGAGGTGATGGTGCACAAACACGACCAAGGCTTTTATGGCTGATGAATTTACGATCTCAAAAGGTTATTTACCGGTACTGGGTTCATTTTTTAAAGAGCTTGAATGCGCCAAAACACTGCTCAAAAGCTTATGTTTATTTTTTAACGAGCATGAACTATGATGCTAAAACTGCTCGGATCTTTTGCATGCCCCCAGCATCATAATGACGCATGTCAAAGGAGGGTGCCCCCCAAGCTTCATTGCAATCAACTCGGTGATTGGAATGAAGGTTTACCTTTGAATTTTGAAAAAGGGGATTTGTTTCATTTTTTAATGAGGTTGACATAATAAAAGAACTATCCTCATGACTCCTTGTTTCATTTTTTAACGAGGTTGACACGAGATAAGAACCATCCTCGGCGCCGACAAAATATCTAGGAATCTTCCGAATCCAACCAGAAGATTGGATTAGATTTCATTTTGTAGGTTTCCACTGTGGCCACTTCCGCCAGATTACTTGGAGGCGGTAGGGCGAAAGTACCCATTAAGGCAGGGTCTTTTAGGAAACCTACTCCGATATTTTGGAAAAAATGATTCCTTGCATGGATCATTGGAATGCTTCCTGTAACTTGTGAATTGTTGGGGAGAAAAGTTTGTTGGTCGACAATTGTAATTCCTTCTTGGGAGGGAAATGCAATCCTCCTGAAATAGGTCGACACAACCGCGGCCATGGCATAGATCCAGGGCCTTCCTAATAGGATGTTGTAATCGAGGTTTCCATCAATTACTTCAACATCAATTCCTACTGTTTTGCCCCCCAGTTCAACTTGCAAGTTACTTAAAATCCCGTATGGAGTGTATGATCGTCCATCAAATGCTTTTAACGTCGTTGACGATTTCAACAAGGGTGGTGATCCTAATTCTTTCCAGCAACTCATCGACATAAGACATGTAGATGCCCCCTCATCAATAATTGTTCGATGAACAGTTTTGTTGAGGGCTTTCACTTGAATAAGGAAAGCTAGTTGAGCTGGTAACTGAGGGTCATATCCTTTATGATCAAAGGGCACAAGATTGGAATCCATTGGGCCAATCCCACCTATTGCTGGTAATAAAGCTTGCTCTTGGGAGGGGTAATTTTGTGGTTCCTCAAGTGTCGACATAGTGGACGGCGATTGGGCCAGGTCCTTTACTATATTATAATTCTGTGCTCCTTTGGCACGAGGATTAAATGTCGATTTGTGTACTGCTCCCTTTGGCGACTTTATTATTGGCTCAGGAATGATGGGTGGCACAACTTCGGTCAAAGTTGTTGTTGAACTACTAGGTCGTTCATTAACCTTGTTGTTCGACAGCTTTGGATTCCCGTAATCTTTACTCCTTGTCAAAGCATTATTCTGTTGCTTCGAGGTAGACAACATAAGCACTTGGGATCCGGAAGCATTTTGATTAGCAACCAGATTTTGACTTGGATTAGGAAATGGATCAGTCAGTACTGCTGGGGTTTTTGAACTCTTGAAGAGTTTCTTAACTTCAGCTATATGTGGACAATCTTTCGTCCAATGATCCTCATCGCATATATGACACCCTGTCGGGGGTCTCCCTTTCCTTTTCTTTATCTTCTTGCCCCCTGGTTGTTTCAGTTGTTTGCCCTTGTCGGTCGACATGGCATTTACTTCTGAGGTAAGAAGTCGCTCATTTGCATTTTGACTAGAAATTTTGCGTTTGCCAGTCACGCCATTACTGGTGTGAGAGTTAGTATTCGATCCAGGAGGGGGAGGAATTGAAAATTCAGGTCTAGGGGCGTCAGGTATTTTGTCGTAGAGCGTGCCCGACTGAGTATATACTAAGTCTAAATATTGAGCACGAGCAATGACTTGCTCCTCTGTTACGACTCCCCCTTTGACCACATCTTCCGTTATAGCAGGAAGTAGCGACTTTATAAACCACTCAGCTAATAGCTGATCTGGAACATAAGTTTTCACCATTCTGCGACGACGACGCCACTCATGTATATGATCAGATATGTGAGTGGTTGTTGTCTGTTTGAAGTTGGTAAGGAGTTCTGTTCCTGTTTCATACCTTATCGGTAATTGAAAATGGGTTAAGAAAGTCGTGGCTAAGGAGCTGAAATTGTCGAAAGAGGTTCTTGGCAATTCAATGTACCATTTAGCCGCTGGACCTGTCAATGTCCTCTGGAAGAGGCGAAGTCTTATCGAATCATCATTCAGGGTGTTTGATGAACACCATAGATGGAATGTCATCACGTGATTCGACGGGTCTTCACCTGGATTTCCATTAAATTTAGGAATGTCTGATGGAAGTTTGTGTGGAATCGCTGGCCACCAAGGGGCATAAGCAATTGGATCATTCGTCAGCCGGTTTAGATCTGGTAATTCTAAAGTTGCTACAAAGGGCAACTGTTGATTCAGGTTAGGCGAAGCATATCCAGGATAAGATGGAATCGCCTGAGCAGTGGGTCTTTGCATACGAGCATAATGTTGGCAACTTTGACAAGGTTGATGGGTATAACCATTATAGTATGGTTGCCCATTACTTACAAAGACTTGTTGCTCAGGTCCTTGATATGATTGCTGGAATTGCAGTTGTTGAGTTCTAACCAGCTCTGGTTGTTGGACCATTTGCTGATGCCCAATACTAGATGATTGACCAAGATGAGGAATCACAGTACTTGTTTGATCCTGAGTCGCTCCAGATAAGGAGGCACTGACCTGAGGTTGCGATTGAGATGTCGAGACAAGAGGCTGTTGTATGGCAACCTGAGAAACTTGGGGTTGACATACAGTAGGCAGCACTTGTACTTGCGACGCAATCACCATACCAGGTATAGTGGCAACATTCGACACAGGGCGGACTGGTTGCATAGAATATACAACTCCTGGTTGTTGAGGCAGTATTGGTACCCAACCGCTGGATGTAATTCCAGTTTGACCTGAACTTTGTTGTGAACTCACGGATGGGCATCCTCCCGGAGGAGGTAATGAAAGGGCATACTGCCCCCCATATGGTATCAATCCAGAACTCAAGGGGATCGATTGCCCGGATTGACCTCCAAATGGATCAATTTGGCGAGTTTCAACATAAGAAATACCAGATGATAATCCGGATGAAGAAATAGGAACTAACCATGTCGTTGTCCCTGATTGGACTCCGGCTTGTTGTTGACAATTTGCCGGGACAGATGGTATACCAGCGAACATCGTTGGAGTAGCAGCAGGAGGCTCTGCTGCAGCTGTGTCGGACGACACAGTCCTAGATGTCGACGGTTGTTCAGACATATCTAGTCTATCCAAAAGATTTCTTAGCGATTCTACAGGAACTTCCACTTGTGGTGGACTAACTTCGAAGATCAACGAGGGAAGGGTGATGATTATTCCGCTTAAAATAAATTTTATAACGACGCTTTAGACACAACTTGCTTTTTCAGTTTTAAAGAGTCGAGAAAAAGCTAAAGATGACTCTAGTCTCCTTCGATGTTTTAACGAGCCCGAAGTGACAAATGCTCGGTTGGACTTTTTCAGTTATAGAGTTTGAAAAAGGCCAAAAGAAACTGCTCTGGAGATCTAGGCAGAGGGTGTGCCAAACCTTTCGCGAAACCACAGAATACGTTTTACGGTATGGGTGGTCGATCTTCGTGAATGCTGTGTTCACTGCATCGCGATCAGTAGGGCGGCCGACACGGCTTCCTAAGGATAAAGGATAAATGCCTATAGGGGTCTCCCAATATACGCGACGGTACGCGGGAGCACAAGTCCGTATTAGTGCTATCGTCCCTCAGGAGGAATCACCCACCTTCGTAGAGATCGACAGTCACTACGTTTAACGACGCCGGAACACGTCTCTACCTAGACCTCTATTGTGAGCGTTATGTTACAAAGTGTTTTTAGATTCATTCAATATATTTTAAGTTGATCTTGTTTAGCAGTTTGTCTTTCAGGATCACCACGAGATGTATTGGTACAAATTCCTAAATGCAGCTAAAATGATAAGGAAGCTTTACAATCTTTTTAGCTTTGAAAATCCTAACTACTGAGGGGAGAGAAAAACATTATCTTTCCACACAGAGCACAAAGCACAAACTAATGCACTTTCCCCTAGATCAATCACGCAAACTTATCAAAAAATGCAAATGCAAGATGCATGTATTTCTTTTCTTTTCCCTTAATGTTGATGTAGACAAAAGGAAACTGTCGTATAATTTTCGAATTCAATTTGAAGCGTAAACAAACAAGTTTTGTCTAAAATCAAAAGACGCCTTACAGGTACTTGTTTCGACACTAAAAAATGTATGAATTCAAACCATAAAATGAAAAACAAACAAACTCAAACAGCCATGAACAGTAATAAAACTAGCTCTTAAGATCACAAAGACACTTTTACAGTTCAGGATCTAAGAGGCCACAGCTATACTGGTTTGCTTTTCACAATGGGAAACTGTAACTGAAACAAGAAATACTGAAAGAACAATCACAGTTTCATCACACAACTGAGGCGGAATAATGTCAAGGAAAGTTGGTTTACAGCAAGTACAAATGACAAGCAATCAGCAGCAAAATAACAGTGAAAACAGGGCCAAGACTCAGTAGGAAACCTCAGCAAGACACTGGCTAACTGGTCCAGCGCAGGCTCTGGTCTATCAAACTGACTTTCAGCGCAGTTCCCGAAGGGAGTACCTGTGCTGAAATGCAGACTGCCTTTGGACAGCCTGCACTGAGACACGAGAGTTGCGTTTACAAGGATTTCCGGGTCATAAAAAGCTCAAAAATTCACTGTTTTTGCTGAAATAAAAAGCTATAGGTCAAGTACAAGCTAAGGGATGATCAAGAGGATGAAAAGCTATCACAAAGAGTACAAGAGTCTTTTGTAGATCAGCTCTTCAAATCATGAATCTGCTCAGTAAATGAGCAAGAGTAGCAGCCCCTCTACTTCGCTTTTGATATAGTCAAAAGCTTTTCGATTTGGTACTCTTTGGTTCAGGAAATGAATAGCAAAGATACTACAAACACCAACAAGATACTAGGCTCCCCAGCGGAGTCGCCAGTTTGTTGTGGGGAAAAGTATCCGATGCGGATGACCCTATCCCTACTCTAAAGGTGACAGTCTTTAGCAACAACTGAAAGTAAAGCTTTGATGTTTTCCTTTATGAAAGTACAGAGAGGGGGAAGAAATGATCAACCAACCTGGTATCCTTCGCTTAGTCGATCTTGATCCTCTCTCTTTGTCTCTTGTTCCCAGCTCCTTACTCTCTTTGCCGGTCCAGCTACACACAAGCCCTGTACAAAACGAGAGAGGAAACTACAAGATACAAGTACTCATAACTGATGCATGGATTAGAGTGAATCAAATATACATGTAAATACAATACATCAATGCAATACAAGTATATAGGAGAACATGCAAAACTTTATTGATAGAAGTAACAGGGTTCTGAGAAGGTTACAACCAATGATGGCTCCAATCCAGCAGCACCTCCCCAGCAGCAAGAACTCTCCTCTTCACCTCTAGTAAAACAATCACCCAATAGCTCTAACTGTAATCCAACAGCACCTCCTTGCTTTACACAAAATTCCAGCCTCCTTAGACCTCATAGAAGAGCTCTATATATAGGAGAGAAGAAGAGAGGATGAGTCAGCTTGAGACTGACATGAAGCTGCCTTGTGTCCTCTCCCTCTTCAGTTAATCTTCAGTTCTTGAGTCCACTTGGAGATCCTTGGTTACACATGGTGATCAAGTACCTCTTACTCATCACAAGGCGAATCTGATGAACCAAGTGTCAGTTTGGAAGCTTCCTGGGCAGTTGACACCTTGCAGGATGACTGTGCCACTTGGCCAATCTCGCCCAGCGCAGGTAGCCTTCATTACTTTTGACTTCCAGCGCAGGTACAGAGTGGGACAGTTGCATTACAGCGCAGAAGCTCAGTTAAGCAGCTGACATGATCCAAAATAAGCCTGTTTTGAAGTGTTTTCAGGTGGAGAACTGATTGGAAGTGCTGTTGTTTGATGACCTTGTTCTTTTAGGGGTAAGAACAACATGTTTAGGGACTGAGGATCCCTGTAATTATTGACATTTCATGCTCCATGTCGCGAGGCACAAAAATGTCTATAACACATGGGCATCCTAGTTAGCACCTCACTGACATTTGTTGCCCATGCTGCTTTGTTTTGAGTAGGCTCGGGAGTCCTCTGTAGTTCCGCCATGACTTATGCGTTGAAGACTCATTCCTCTTTGCTTCTTCGCTTCGTTCTGGCCTTATACCCTAGAGGCTCCTATGTGTGTTGAGTTGTACTTCTGCATTGCATGTTGACCATTTGCACCTTTTGGCCTATAGCCGGCTTCACTTGGACTCGTGTTTAAGCCAACTTTTGACCATGACGTCTGCAAAATCAACCTTGCATACCCTTGACTTCTGCAGCTTGACATACACAGATTCGTGGAAGGAACTTACCTCTGAGTGTCACTGACCAGTTTTTCACCTCCCTGCATTGAGCATAGGAATGTTCCTTTCCCAGGAACTAGATCATCTGTTTCACCGACACTCGTTCTTTCCACTGTACCATAGCATTCTTTTATTCTTTTTCCGGCTTATCAGAAAAAGACAAAAAAATTAAATATTCCAAAAAGAGCGGGAACAGGGACATTATTTCCATTTATTTTTGGCAGCTAGAGTCAGTCGTGTCGCCCTTGAACAAAGCACTCAAAACAAAGTCTCCTCCGCATGGGTGGGATTTAGTTTGACTTAGGTACGCCATAACCTTATTATCGAGTCAGTTCTCCCCCGATTGGTTATCTCTTCCAATCATATGGACGGTTCGTTCGTGCCTCTTGCATGACGAACTTATACAGATTCATCATATGCTGCCACATAGTCACATTGAGTCGTGCTTTTGTTCAAGGGAAGTTAGCCTGAGTCGGCCTTTCTGCGGTGTCTCTTGACTCATTTTTCAGTCGGCCATCCCTGGTTGTCAGTGTCATGTCTATCATCACATCAGTTATATTGGTCCTTTACTCGTGCCGGTTTGAGAAGGTCCCCATTGACTTCTTGATGGCGGGTCTTGTCCTTATCGACGACGACACCTTGCTCTGAGGATAGGCCTAGAGCCGCACCCTAGCCCTATTTTCATTATTGATAGGTCACCTTGTGCTCAGCATCGATCAGTATCATGGGTCTTTGACTGAGTGGTTTCCCTTGTGTTCGACATCAGCATACATTATCACACATTGGGATTCGTGCAGTACCTTGGTTTCCATTTGACCCTATTGGTGGATACCTCGCCTCTGTGTCGGCTTTCATTATTGGTTGGTTCAGAGGGTTTCTGCCGTGCGCTAGCCACATCTTGTGTACGCCGGAAACGTACTTCGGTTGGGTTACTACATCTTTTTCGTCCGATTCCTTCCACATTATTGGCCTACGGGTTACACTCGTGCTAGATTGATGAAGGATGCCTTAATGCCTTCCTTCTAGCGGATCTTTCCCTATCGACTCCGACTCATTGCTCTGGGGCAAAGATCTAGAGTCCATTTGGCAGTACCTTGGGGTTTGCAGTCATTAGTGGCAGATTCCTCGCTATCGACAGTGGGAAACCATCATTGTCTCCTGATTGATAGATTCTTACAGGTGTTCGACTTCAGCCCATCTATTCACACTTGTTAGATTGTACTGGGTACCTTGACGCTCATTATCATTATCGGTGAGTAGTCTCGCGTTTGTTAACGGTATACATCAATGACCGGTAATCAAACGATTTCTCACATGGTCGACTTCAGATCATTTATTCCCATGGTGTAGAAATGTACCACGGCGGTCGGTGAAGACCTCAGGTTGTATCAGCATTCATTGGTTCACTTGACAGTTGCTCCTGTTGCTGCTAGTTGATACCACTCCACCTTATATGTTGCAGTCAGTCACGACGACATTCTATATGCTGGCACCTGAGTTTGCAGTGCAGTACCATCCTATTCCATCATGTTCAGTTGGTACCTTTTTGGGATCAGTCTTTGATATCAGTGATCCGTTGCATCTTTCAGCATCATTGACAGTCTTATATGTGATATTCAGACATGTACTTACTCATTATGATCAGATGATCCATTATGTATTTTCCAGTCATTTATACTTGTATACTTAGTGGATCCGCTTGTACTTGATATGCGAACATGCTTTACTTTTCCTGAGCATGGGTATGCCCGCCTCAGACAGTGTTTCTTTCTGATCTCCTTTCGGTGGCTTGGCAGGCTGAATTCTGGTGAAGTCCTCCTCGGTTTTTCGGCAGAGTTCCTTTCCTTGTACTTACTTAATATATTTCGGCCATCATGTTCCCCTTCTGACCTCATACATTAGGGGGCATCTGTTATAGCTCCAAATCTCACTCTTATGGTTTGTGATGCTGCACTCATGGCCTAGGGCAACCCCTCCTTCCAGACCTGGTCCAAAAATTTAAAAAACAGTGTTTTATTCCCTATACGCGACATTGCCCTGAGTTAAACGCGTGTACACGCAGGTCTGTCATACCCAACCCACGTGTATCTATTAAAACACTTAAAAAAATAATAAATTCCTCTTTTTCGGGCGGAGATCGCGGGTTTTACCTGCTGGATCACCTGTTAGTGCCCATGGCCCAACTGTTCCCAACCAACTCCTAACTAAAAAAACTACTTTGGAGAGGGTATAAAAAGACATCAAAGGGAAGGCCAAAGGGAGAGAAAGGAGAGCAAGATTATTATGCTGAGATTTTCCCCTTAGACCAGGTCTGAAGTCCTTGGTGCTTTCTACACTTCCCCCATTTTGCATAGGAAACCCCTTGTTTCCATGTGTATTGGTGATCATTCATCCTTGATATCATCATTGAGTAAGACTTGGAAGGAGCTCTTGTTGGAGGCTTGAGGCTGGAACGAATCCAGGAGGAAGCTTTGCTTGGAGCCTGCTGAAGGTGTTCAGGTGATATCTTTCCGTTATATGTACTTTATTTGCCTTTATATATAAAGAAACATGTCTTTGTTCCCGAAACAATCTTTCTTTATGCTTATGAGATTCTTGTTTTGAATTCTTATGCAAGTGGTTACTTAAAGATTTTTATAACTAACTTTATAGCATAAAGATGGTTTATACATAAGTATCTGTACATGTACTGTTGTGTTCTTTGATTTGTTTGTCTTGCAGGTCGAAGGAAGAAGAAGGGAACTCCAAGAAGGGTTTGGACCCTAAAGGCCTTCTCGAACGTAGGACCTTAGGTACGTACCCTAAATGTTAGAATTTGCTTAAAAGTAAAAATGATGGTTGTGTGTGTGTGTTTCTTTGAATAAGCAATTTTCAGTCTGGTAGAGTCTTAGCCCAAAGGACCCTAGGGGTACTTTCCCTTCAACCAATTGGGGTTTTTAGCAAATTGCTTTCCCTTGAAAAATTATTGTGTGCGTGTGTGCTATTTCTCATTGCATGTTTTTAATTAATTTTCTAAATTGTGAATTGAATTCTACGGAGCAATAGAGTAGGTTTGTGTCTTAGGATTTTGATTAAAACTTCATGAGTAGTTACAAGTCTACACAATAATTTCTACACTTCGAGGTTCACTACTCATACAATTTTAATGATGATGGTCGTATATGCACTGGATTTCATGTTCATGTTGTTGGTTAATCAAGGCCTAATGTTCATCAACTTTGTCAATCTCACGGGCTATAACAAACCAATCATGATTCAATTGTTATATGTTGAGGGTGTTGTTCAAAATGTAGTCCATTAAGGAGTTAGTAATGTTTCGTTGATCATTTAATTGAATAATCAAGCCAAGTTGTAGATTAGAGCGAATGGTCATGAATTAAAATTAGATCCGAGAAATTATGAGATAATAGATTAAAGATGATTGAGGTGCTCACGTTGGCGTATATACCTTTGTTGATCCCACTTTCTTTATTCTAGTTCGATATCTTGAGAAATAATGGCCCACTTTCTTATACACTCTTCGTTGGAAATTGATTTTTGAAGTATGAAATCGAGGAGAGAATGAGCTATGTTTATTTGGTCACAGACCCAAAAGGCAAGATTGGATTGTTTGAATGATTGGATGGTCATATATAGATCAAGATTCTAAAGAAACTAAGGAAAAATGTTCCCCATTATGGTCCCCAAAAGATGTTGATGACTATTTTAAGATTAAAAAACTTAAAAAACATCAAATCCTCTATGTTAATTTGTCCTAGGGATATATTTTTCATTGCTTTATATAATTGCATTTCTTCATTTGCATATTAAATTCACCCCAAAACATCATATCATTATTCAGTTTTACAACATTATTCAGTATCATATGCAGTTATATAGAAAGAACAATATCATCATCAATGCAATAGAACATTAAAGGAACAATAGAAGAAAATCATTCACAGATAGAGACACCAGGATTGGTTAGAGCACAGGGTAAAACCCACTATGGGGAAAACCCTTTCAAATTCTTCTTCTTATTAGATTGCCATTGAATGAGTCAGAAAAAGAGAGTACACTGATCCATTTCTTTATCCACAAGACTATCCAACACAATTAACTAAAAAATATCTAATAGATGAACCCACCACTACTCATAATCAAAACCTTAATTCAGAAGCATGTTGTCAACTGTCAAACTCTGCGGTCAACTAACAAAATTTGCATCCAACTACAAAATTCAAGCCCTAGTTTCCAACCGCATGTAGAGAGTGCATGTGTGTGTGGTTGAATCCCTCCAACTACACGCATGAGTCCGCCTACGGTTGTGACCGAAACTACCTGTGTCATCCCAGCAGCTGGAAACCAAAGCCCTAGATCTAACATGCAAGTTTCAAACCCTGCAATTCCAGACATGTACAAATTCATCACCGCAAACCACCTCAAACCTATGCAAGCGAAACCAAAGAAAGAAGAATGATCATGATGATGTCCAAATGATGGTCACTTGACTTGTATTTCTAGCCATCCATGGGTGTCCAATTTATCTTTTGGGCCAACCCGTCCTTTTGTGCACATGTGGGATTTGCTTCAAAAATACATTTTCCCTTATCTGAATTGAGTGCTTCAATATTAAAAATTAGTCGTCTAGAAAAGAGGAATCTACTCCCGTGATTGGAATTTGTCACTAAGCTTCCAATTAACACTCCCTCTCAACTAGGGAGAAATTGCAACTGTATCACGTAATTATCAAAAGTATCCTATCATCAAATCATGTCCTATCTCAAGTATCTTGTCATCAAAAATCATCATTGCTCATCTTTGTTGTTTTATGCTTATCCCTACTTATCTCTTGATTGTCTCTACTCATATGTTGAACATTCTAAAATATAAAAGAAGAAGAATTTGAAATCAAAGAAGAGCTTAAGCTACCACCTTCAATTCACATCAACAACATTAGAGAGTTTATGTCAATATGGAACAACATTAGGGAGCACATATCAACCTGAAACCACATCAGGGAGCTTAGTTTCAATCTAGAATCCAATGAAAATGAGGAAGGTCCTATGGGACACTTTCACCCCAAGTCATCTCATAGGGGAGAAAACATCTTCCACCCTATGTTGAGCAATAAGAGTCATCACTTAGGGGAGAAAACATCTTGCACCCTATGTTAATCAATATCCCGTCCATCCTATTTCCCATTGATATTCCAAATAATGAACCTCAAGAGTCATGTGGTAGAACACCTACATATTAATAAGTTTGGGTTACACACCTCCAAGCTCTCTCAACCTGTTGTCTAGATGGGGAACAATAATCCCAACAAGCCTAGCTTGGAGGTATGATGCTAATTGGGGTATACTCTGCATAGACAAAGATAGGGGAGAAAAATATTCTATCCTATGGGTAACAGATAGGGGTGATACCCTATTGTCTAGAGATACCTCAATCCCAGGATTCCTCTATCTCAATTCCACACGCTGGGAGCTCATACAATGGGGAAGAGATGGCTCAGTGTCCTCGATCAATCATGTTCTTGGTATAGCAGAAAACATACCAGCGTGCTCATATATAGTACCGACTTAAACAACTCACTAAAGAGTTCAATCATAATGTATCAATAGCAACAATATCTTGTTCATGTAGGACATAAAATAAATATTATATTAGAAAAAATATATATCACAAAAGGATACCTTATTCATCCTCCCTCTCATAGAGGCAACAACCATAAGCCTATGCTTGTCTCGTACAACAACATTGTTTCAATATATGAAGAAATATCAATCCTAGCTATATACAAGATTATTTTCCAATCAAATCCCATTCTTTGTGATCATAATGTATCACTGTCACATATAGAACTTGTTCAAAAATAGTTCTCCAAATATTTTATTCAACCTGCTTCACAACTAGCCATGCTAACAACATCGCAGTCAACCTCGACCATGCTTAAAGCCACAAAATTTTCATCAAAAATATCATGCCAAATCTCATACTAAAGTAGCACCTATATGTGCTCATCTCATCAACACTGACCCCAAACAACATTAGTACGTCCATGTAGTCATACATCATAGGAAGAATATATCATACCAAAAATTGATCGTCCCATGCAAATATCTTGAAGGGTGCTCAACGGAAACCCAATGTGTATGAAGCGGCTCATTCATGAATTGACTTAAGTTGTTCTCTACAAAACATATGTCTAGAAGGGTGTTCACAAGGAACATCATTGTTTTAATTAACTATTAGTTGCCGAGGCGTTGCTGAGTTAGGTCCAACATAACTTCTTGAAATTCAACTCTATCATGATGTCCAAGGATTTGCATTTCCACTTTCAAAAATTACAACGTATTCCCCTTTTCCAAAATTCATCATGAAAATTTATTCATTTCAAACCTCAAAGGCCATCTCCCTCTTCCTTTGATCATTAAGGCTTGTTACCTATCAAGAATATATCATCAAGATATAAAGCCGAAATCGAAGGCATGCCTTGGACCACTTTGAAGTAGAGGTTTGGATCGACACATCTTCCTCGCTTAACTAGGTAAATGTCAATGCAAACATACTAGGCTCAGGAAGCTTTCTTCAAACCATACCAATATAATCAACCTTACACAAATCAATATGGTGCAATCAAATCAACTAAGTTAATTTATCAAGCCTTAGATTCCAAATCAAAACTAATATCAAAGTCATAAAAGTTTCTACCAATATCACTGTGACAAACTCTTCGGACTAGGTGTTAGGTAGAGCTCACATCCAAACACAAAGTTATGACTACATCTATTGTCATGCCAACAAATTGTTATTAAGTATTATCAAACTCCATCAGACCATCCCTATAATCATAATAAGAATGATTTTTTTCATTATACATCAAGGATAAGTCATATAAGTTTCATGCATTCATTTGTGAGATCACTGCATACTGAATCACAACTATTTATACTTCAACCAATGTGCCAAAGCCAATGATGCCAATACAGAATCATTATTGAATACCAATATTAGTCACTGAATGTCACTATGCCCACATAGCACTATCATTAAGTCAAATCAAAATAACATATTGATATGCATATTTTTGTCCACTACAAACACAAGTTTAGTTAATACATACACTTTCTCTATAATATGTCAAACATTCAAACTTCCCTGCTCATAGGATTTTCTATTGTTTGATCCATATCTGTAGGATTGTCATGCTCTAGGTGTGCTCTTGGTTTTATGCAGAGGGGTTTATTTTTTGTTTCCTACAGGAACAACTGCACCCATAGGCCTTCTTTTGTGAGGTTAGGAGGCCTATAACCACACACGTAAGCCTTTCTCCCAGTGATTGGGGCTTAAACTAGGATAAACCTTCTCTTCTCAGATTAGAACTTGTTGTAGACTAACAAAATCAAATATTTGTCTATTCATATCAAAAATATTACTTCAATAGTAAAGAATCTTATATACATTTAATGCGAATGATAATAGGTGTAGGGATCTTATGGAGAGTTTCTCCCTCTTAATGAGAAGCCACTTCGATTAATATTAATTAAGACATCAATCTGTCTATCATAATACTGTCATACATCAACAAAATTTTTAGGTCATGAAATAAAACTATATTATATTTTTAGACATATAATCATAACAAATCAACATCAGCTACTTCCTCATCACATATTAACATGACGTAAAACTTTCATCAAGGGTTAGATTCATATAGTTAGGGTAGCTGATAAGTGCTTCATCATACTTCAAGGATAATAATCACTACATTACTTCTTTTACATTATTCAATCACCAAGTTAGGACATTCAATTTTGTCATATTGTCAAAATTACGAAACTTATCAAAACCTAATCAAAATCAACACGAAGATTCTGAATATTAATTTAATTGTTACACTTTTAGCATTAAGGTTACCATACTTATCACAAGCAGTTAAAAATTACGAGTCAAGTCACAATATATCAAAATCAATGTATCTGGGTAGCTTTACTATGACTTAATAGAATGTAAGATACTTTTCCAATACCAAGTGCACCAACTCATCATATGTACCATGAATAAAACTTACTTTCATGTGCATATATGAGTAATTCATGAAGGTGAAATTCCCATCATACCCTAGGGCTTACCTTTCCATCCAATATTGCAGCTGAAACAATATACCATACATACCTTATAACATTCAAATACCTTTGCACTTTGTATCACTTACTTGTCATGGGTAACTGTAGCTCTTGTCTTCCCGGCACTAGCTATCTTTTCCTACATTGTGGATGATCCTCATGAAGGATCCACTTATCACATCTCATTAGGAGGTTAGAAGTATCCAAATACTCAAATATACATGTAGGAAGTATAATCAATGATCAAATCAATAAATCTAAACAAAAGTAAAGACATAAATAAGTAACATAAATCGAAAAAAGTACTAATCTTCAATGAGAGGTGATCATCTCCCCCTTGAACCAGCCTTCAAGAGTCATGATTACCCATTGTCCATACAACATTGTTGCCTTCATTATATTTTTCCGACTTCATCAACAACCAATCCTAACTGAGGTTATCTCATCTATGGTCACATCGATCCTATCATAAGTGCTAGAACATATTCACTTTGATCATGCTAGGGTTTCTAGATTACATATCTCAAATATTTGTCATAATCCAATATTTACTCCAAACCCTAACCTCATAATATCCATCAAACTATAATAACCAAATTACCTAGGGTTTCCTTCAAACCATAGCCTTCTGTTGTAGCTTATACAACCCCCCTCCAAATTTTTTCCTATGCCTTGATTTTTGGAGCATCCCTTATGTTCATGAGAACTTATCTTTCACGATCGTCAAGTATTCCTCTTGTTGCTTATTGTTGATATTACTTTGCATGAAATTCTTGTGATGACTTGATTGGGTTGCCTTGATTATGGGTTGCCTTGATGATGACTAAGTCTTTTCGACGACAACTAAACAACCTCTAAACACAAGCCATTTCCTGCCCTGATCTTGCACCAACTATCAATCTTCCATCTAGGAACTGCAAATTCCTCTATCATTGGAAACTGTTTTTTTCTTTGAGGATTAGAACTATGTAATCCTTGAAGACATGAAATCACAAAGCCTGCAAGTTGCGCTATCTCTCTGTCAGTGTCAAGATTGTGCAATCCAATGAGACAGTGAACCGAGCAATCCCTTGTTGCTAGGAATTGCGTAGTTCATTTTGACAGTGTGACTGTGTAGTTTTCTGGAGGAAGCTAATGATCATCCCTAGAAAATAGGGAGTCCAAAATCATTGTTTGACAAGTGGCATAAAGTTTCTATTTTTTTTATTTTGGACAAGTGTCACTTTTTCATTTATTTTAAGCATGTGCATCATAAACCCAAACCTAACCCCATGGGGGTTAGATCTATATAATAGACATTGTATATTAGAGCTCTAGCCTTCCCAATGAGATCAAGGAGCTTTGGACATAGTTTGCAGTGCTTTTCTGGGTAAGTTTTCATGTGTTGCTTCTTGCTGCTTTTTATGTCATTTTTGTCACTTTTGCTTCTATGAGTGTTATTTTTCCCATCTCTTTTCATGTTAGATGGAATTTCTATTATTACTAGATTGTAAAAATGTTTTTTTGGTCCGTCATTTAGTTTTTACAAGTATCGCATTGCCTTTTTTTTTCCTACTGGTAGTTGCCACTACTACGTCTTTATGTGCATGCACATTTTTCCTTTTGCATGATCTTTTCTAGCGCTTTTTATTAATAGATATAACTTTCCTTAAGGCCGATCTACACTTTATTCTTCCCCATCATCAGATCTTGAAGTTTTTCTCTCTCATTCCGGGAAGAACTGCTGAATTCTTGAGAAAATGCTACCCTTTCCAACTGCGCAATTCACATCTTCAAGGCTCAAGCCTCATCCTTGGCCTCGTAGACTATGCAAGGCATAGTCATTAGGTTTCCTAGCTGTGCATTGTGTAGTTCTAGGCATCATTCCTTAGCCTTGGCCTCTAATAATGCACAATACGCAACCTCTTTCCTCTCCTGCCCACATGAGATTGCACAATGCCTCAAGCTCCACCCTTGTCTGCTAAGACTGTGTAGTGCATAGTTAAAGAGCCTCGTCTGCCTCCCAAAGCCTAGAAAATGCACAATCCTTTTCATCATTTAGTGTGTTTCTGCTTTAATATCGATTGATGAACTGATATGCTTAATCTAATTTTTTTTTTCCTTGAGTGCATCTCTTGGTTATAGGTACTACAGGTTTTGAGCTCATCTCTCTTTCATCAGTAGCTATAATAATGCCTCATAAGAGATCAACCTCAAAAGAAACAATAGAGAGCAATATCGATGAAGTGATTGAAAGCACTCTAGTTACCATGCTTTTCTATTTGATACTCAACTCTTCATAAAAATGATTAATAAATTACATGGAATATAGTTAAATATGCATTCAAAACTACGAAATTCAAAATATATCTAGAGTACAGTCAAGTGTACATAAACATCCAACGGTTAGGTTTTCATAGAGTTGCGTGTAGGTTCCCAGTCCTAACTTGTACAAATGTCATCAACCAGGTCCTACTACACTTGGATATGAAGAGCATGAGCCTCAACATTGTCAGTGGCTATCACCTTGCTTCATATTCAACCCATGATATTCATTTGATGTATCACTGGCCTAAGCCAGAGGCATATATGGATTCACATTTTTGTGTAGTCTCTAGCTATTTGAGTACCAAGGATGTTATCAAGACTTGGGTGAAAGAGCCATCTAAGTTCTTCCAGAAGCTTATTAATACTTATAAGACTATATCTCTCAAAAAGGTGTTCCATTACCTCATTGTATTATGTTGCCAAATATATGGTCAAAAGAGTACTAAAACCTTCCTTGAAGGTTGGATTTACATGTTGCATCAAATTGTCAAGGAGGTAAAGGTATTTAAGTGGTTAGATCTGTTGGCTCAACAACTTAGGATTAATATGAACAATGTAAAGAATCCACCTAAGGGAAAGAAATCTAGATTCCACATGTCTGCAAATCTATTGGATGGGATATGTTGCTAAGAATGCTTTTCCTAGCATGAGCTGGAATTGGACACTGAAAGAGCCTGTTGTTCATATTGATTAAAAGTTGCTTTCAAAGTGCGGTTACATAGGAGTCATGGAAAATCTAGCTGACCACTTTCTCAAAGTATTGTACCAGATGTTTTTTAGAATGACCCACCTTGCATGTCCCATGAGGCCACAGACTTAGTAGAAAAACTTGTCGATTGGTTTGCCTCACTAGATGGAACTTACCTCAAGGTGTTTTCCTGCTAAAATTCATCACATTCGTTACTGAGGTATGGCACAAATAAGTTGGTCATGTTGGAAGTTGCATATCATCTTGCCACAAACTTATCAATAACAGTGCAAAGGAAAAATAAAGCATCCTGGCCTACTCTTCCTTTATAGGTGGGATCCTACGAAATCAAGAACCTAAAGGTAGAAGAAGATGCAGGTAATGTGTTGGAGAACATCAAGCTTGGCATCATGGAGTATCATCTGTATGATCCCAAAAAATTTGCAAGAAACACTATGCCATGGTACATTTCAACTGGGCAAGTGGGACCTACTCTAGACCATAAGATGAGAAGATCGAGAAATTCTATAATGCCTCTAGGAAACACGCACCAGTTAGCCAGGCAGGTCCTTCTCATGTGACTCCAGAACATGATACTAATCCAAAAGAAAGGAAACCAAAAAAGCACAACCATGTGAGTATAAAATAAAAATGGAAGGTTGCTCACAATCAAACAATTTTGAAAGCAGTTATGGCAGCTGAGGGGAAGAGGAAGCAGAAGCAAGATGAACAAAGAGGCGTGAAGAAGAGAAAAGACAAAATGAAGAATAGGAGAAGAGAGAAAAAGAAGAAAGACAGATGAAAGAAGAAGAGATGAGATGAAGAGGTAGGAAGAAGTGCAAAGAAAAAAGGAAGAACATGAGAAAAGAGAACAATAAGAAATGCATATGCAAGAAGAAGAGATCAAAAGAAAGGAGGAAGAAGAAACAATGTTGAAGGAAGCAAAACAAGAATGGAATAATCAATTACATGAAGAATATAGTCAATAGTAGCACGATCAAGAACTTGCCCAAGATATTCAAGAGTTGATAGTTATTTTAGACATGGACGTAAAACAAGAGCAACATAATCAAGATGTTAGTCTTATGCCCAATGCAGAATAGAACATCATTCAGTCTCCTCCTCCTCCTACAGATGGGAAAGCTCTAGGTAATGAACAGGAAATTTCTCCTCTTGATAACAGTATAGTCATGGATATTTGTAGCTTAAATTTCAATGAGTTTTAGAGGAAAATTGTGCGAGTGAGAAAGAAACATTTTCCTGGTGAACTCCTACATCATGCTTTCATCAATACAAAAAAGTTGATTGTCATGGACACCAAAAATAATCCTAAAACTATTTTTGCAACTAACTTGGCCTTTGTAGGAGCTTCTAAGGCCAATACATAATATTTGATGGCAAAGAATATATAAATGGCAAAGACTCTAGAAGCTAAGAGACAATAGATAGAACAACTCTAGGCAGAAACTCAAAAGTTGGCTCCCACACAGGTGTACTTGAAAGAGATCTAGGCAGTTATATTTGGTGAAGTGCAAGCATTGGGAGAAACTATGATGACCCTTTAGGAGGAGTTGGTCACTGTGCACAAAGTAATTGCCCCCTTACATGACATGCAAAAAAATCATGGGAGAATGCTAAATATTTGAAGGTCATTCATACAACCATTACTGTAGTTCATGAATGGGGAATTCAATACAAAGGTGCATAGCCGGAGTTGGTTAAGAAAACAAGACAAAAAGTTGAGTTGGAGAAAGCTGAAGTTAGAATGCTTATACAAAGAAATAAACAACTCAACACTTTCATAGCCAACATATTGTCTTCTTATGCACGGTTGTACAATAATGTGGACTCTCTGGTGAAATATCAAAATATCCCTTCAGTCAGGACATTCACAGAAGCAAAGGGTAGAAATGCGGTTAGGCAGGAAGTTTCTGAATACTTGGACCAGCTAAGGCAAATTACTACCAAAGAGGACATGGAGATCAATAGACATACCATACAGAAGTATATTAGTGGCCCTACTAAGATCAATACTATGTTTTTCTTATTGAAGAAGGACACAAAAACTGGTTCCACGATTGTCTACCCAGATGCAATGGAGGCTAAGGTCCACCTTCAACCTAATATTCTTACAAATTTTGAGGAAACCAACGCACAATACAAATCATTGCATTGATATGTGAGTGCAGATCTACAAGTTGAATCTGATGAGCTAGAGTTTCCTCAAACTCAAGCTTGATTAGTCTAGTTTGTCTTATTAGGATCTACCCATTTTGTCTCATATGGTTTCTTAATATTGTATTTGAAATAAATATTTAAGTGGAAGTCCAAGTGTCAATCGTGGAATACAAAAAGTCATTAGTTAGAAAAGGACAAAGGAAGTCAAAGAGTCGTGGGGGTAGCACAAGGGTCACAAAAGGAGATGAAATGCCATCTCATATGTTATAAATACACCCTCATAACTCAAGCAAAGGGCTTGGAACCAGAAGCTTAGAATATTTGTTTGGAGCCTTGGCTTCTATAGTTCAACATAGGAGGATTATATTTATTTGGAGAATAAAGTGTTGGATTCATGCTCCATTGTTGGGGCTAGTGTCTTGTCAATTGTAAATGTATGTCTAGAACTTTCACTCTTTAATAAAAGCTAAAAGCCAACATGTCTTCTTGCATATGTCATGGATGTAGTAAGAATATTCTTGTTATATTTGTGATATGCGTTGTTTCATTTACGTTAATTTTTATGAACTAATTTGTTTGCTTTAGTATGAAGATCATCGAATGCGTGCTATTATGTTATTATGATCGTTGTTACCTTATGAACTATTTTGCAGGTTAACTAACGATTCTATTTTATTGCTCGCACGTCTCTTTTAAACTAAGAACCATTACATGCTTCTAAGGGCTCACTCTTTTCCATTCATTGTGTTGGAACCTATCATGCACTACGTTTGACACTTCCCAAAGTTCATACACTTGTATCCAGCAAAATCATGTATATATCATTCTATGTATTTATCGCAGCCAAGATATATCTTTAAAACCACCACTTTGGAAACCGATTGTTTTCTAGTTGGGCCTCCCACTCCAAACGGAATGGGGTCTAATTAGGACTTCACACTAGAGATAACCCCTTCTCTGTTGGGCACTTCCTGGACCGCCAACAGATTTTTGGTGCTAGAAGGAGGGCCAGATGACAAACTGAGCCCGTGAAGTCTATTTGAACCTTTCACATCTTAAAATGGATTCTTCTAGAAAATCTTAACTCTAGCATGTTTTTCTATAGTTGCAAATATTAAAGTGTCCTCAGGGATTATTCATGACTTATCGAATCTAAAATTTGATGGAAAGGGTGGAATAACCATTATTGAGCACACCTCACACTTTCTTGAATTTTTCACTTATCATGAAATTAACTATGAGGATATTGCTTGCAGGATGTTCATCCTTACATTTGAAGCACATGTTAAACAATAGTGTTATACTCTATCGGCAACCTATATTCATTCTTTTAAACATCTTGTCAAAGAGATTCATCATGCTTTTGACAAGTATGACTATGAAAACGTTTATAAGAAAATCATTCATCTCAGAAAAGAACCTGATGAATCTATTGAAGTTTTTCCCGATCGTTTCATTCACTTCTGTTATGAGTTTTCTAAGGATGATATTGATTGGAATTTTATGAAAGAGAAATTTGAGTATGTTGATCATATTTATTTGAATCCTTCTGAATCATAATCTTTTGAAAGAATCCAAAAATTTCTTGGTTATGGAGCTCCCAAACTTGCAAAATAAGAAAGTGTTGTTTCGTGTGAATTTTCGTATTCTTGTGATTAAACAAATCCATGCAAAAAAGTTGAATTTGGGGAACATGAAAGTCAAACTGTTGATCTAATACCATCCTCTCAAGCCTCTCATATTCAAAATTTGAACTCAAGTTCCAATTTTGAATCTGATTTAATTAATGATGTTATTTCATCTAATCCTCCTGATTTTGAGTTGTTACATCAACCTGTTATTCTTGTTTCTTTTATTCCTCAAGAGGATCAGGTTCAAGATGGATTTAGCAGAGACCAAGAAACTTGTGATACCTTTCACAATGATTATGTGTGGGATTATGATTTTAAACAATATTCTGTGATGAAATTTTATCCTTCAGATTCTTCCTCACCTCTCACCCACTATCCTGACATATTCAATGATCCTATTGCATCTCTCTCATCTATGGATGAGTCAATTTTTGAAAATTTTAATTTTGATTGTAGTCAGGAGTGGTGGAATCTTGATTTTACCTCAAAGGAAGGTGAGGGAGGATCCTCTCTTCATAATCTACCTCATCCTTCATTCTATCAATTTGAAGAAATGGAGAATGGAATCTTTGGTTTTCAATAAACCCCTCCCTTTGATTCATCAGGACATGGGGATTCTCTTCTTTTGAATGAAAAATCAAATCTTGATCATGGTTGTCGTGATGTATTCATTGATTCATCTAGTAATGAATATGTGTCTTTAATCGTTGATTATTCCAAGCCTCTAGTTTTTTATGATCTACCTTTAGATATCTTAGAACCATGTTAATATATTGAGACACTTCAGCCTAAGCTGATGGTTATGTTAGGTTCTTGTGATCTTGATAATTGTTCCAAACATGATCAGATTGATATTATTTCTAGGAAGAATTCTTATCAGTCAATCGAAAAAGTTGAAAATGAACCTATATCTCAACCTCAAGATCCTTCACATGCTTATTGTGATCCTATTTCTCAGTGGTTGGAGGAATCATATCTAGAAATATCTTTTGTGAAACACAAGTTCTTGTCTTTCTTTATGTTTTCCAAGTTCAAGATTCAAAATGGATGCTTTGATTTAAGAGTCTATCGCTATGTGTGTAAACATCAAGATGCATCAGCAAAAATTTTAGAACATACTTTCCTATTGTATGTTTGTGCTTGTGTTTTGTGTCTTCAAATTCTTGAGCATGTCACATTATATATTTCTTGTCCTGTGCTTTTCTCGATAATATTTCTTGTCCTTGATTCCCTTGCCGATATAGGTCAGGTAATGATTTGTTGGTTGCAATAGAAATTTCACTTTACGCAAGACTGGCCTATTTTATGTTAGCTTGGGAGTAGGTTTAGTTAGTTAGTTCAATTTTACTTTTTCTTGTTTGCTTTGTTTTTGTTTCGTGCTTTCTTTTGTTTTTGTTATAATAAGCCTTTCATAATATTGTTTTCTTATGAAATAAGCATGGAAAGGTTCAAGAGGACGTTGTAAAAATATCAATACTTAACTTTTGGTGTATTCCTTCTCTTTGCATGGGCCTTGTATCTTTTGGTCAAGGATACCTAGATGGAAAATGTGTTCTTCTTCAGAGAAAACCTTAGTGAAATTACGATGCTTGAATCTATAACTAGCACCCTCTTCTTTAATCAGATTTTTATGTTTGATTAGTTTTATCTTGTGAACTTAGTCAAGTAGAGTAAGGAGGGGAGGAAAATTAAACAAGTTGATTGTATTTTGGAGGTGTATAAATATCCTTCTATGAAGGGACAACCTATTTTGCTCTCAATAATTTGGGATCCCTCTTCCACCCCATGAAATAAAAAAGTGTCAATGCACAATCCTATAAAAAAATGAATAAAGGGTGAAAGAAGCAAAATGCTTCTTGCGTAGGGAGGTGAAGTAAACAACTTCATCGGGCTATTGTCCAGGCTTTTTGGAACCGAAGCAATGTTTATGTTCCTAAAGTGACTCTGCCAGGGTACTATCCAGGCCTGCTCATAATGGAGAAACACCAAAGATGAAAACTAAGACTCTGAAATTCCTTTTTCACTTACATATCTATATACTCCTTATCTCCAATCGAAACAATTGTGTTTGACTTGCTTTTGTAGTGTATTTTTGATGAAGAGAATGAGGGGACTATATATTTAACTTGGGTTAAGTAAAGAATTTGTGGTACTCAATGAAATGACCAATACTTCTTGAAGAGCTAGACTTGGTTTATAGAGTTAGACCCATACATAGAGCTGGAGTCCTACCAATGTGTCGCTAAGTGTTGTAACTACTACAAACCCCCTCCAAAAATTTTCCGATGCCTTGATTTTGGACCCTCCCTTCTATTAATGAGAAATTATCTTTCACAATCATCAATTATTCCTCTTGTTGTTTATTGTCAATATTACTTTGCATGCAATTCTTGTGATGGCTTGATTAGGTTGTGTTGTTGATGACTAAGTCTTGTCGATGACAACTAAACAACCTCTAAACGCATTCCATTTCCTACCATGATCTTGCACCAATTTTCGGTCTTCCTCTAAGAACTGCAACAATATTCTGTCATTGGAAACTACATTATTCCTTGAGGATTAGAACTACATAAGCCTTGAAGAGAGGCAGTCACAAAGAATGCAAGTTGCATTATCTTTCTCTCAGAGTCAAGGCTGTGAATCCATTGAGACAATGAACTGTGAAATCCATTTTTTCTTGGAATTACACAATTTATTCTACCAGTGTGGCTGTGCAGTTTCCAAGAGTAAGCTAATGATCATCCCTAGGAAATAGGGAGTCCACAATCATTCTTGGAAAAGTGGCACAAAGTTTCTATTTTTTATTTTTATTTTGGACAAGAATTTTCCTTGATTTTAGGAATGCACATCATAAACCCTAACCTAACCATGTGGAGGCTAGATCTATATAATAGATGCTTATAGAGCTCATTTGCACACTCAACATTGGATATATAGCCTTCCCCATGAGATCAAGGAGCTTTGGACTTAGTTTGCAACACTTTTTCATGAAAGTTTTCATGTGCCACTTTTTGCTGCTTTTTCTATTGCTTTTGCTTCTTGAGTGTTATTTTTCCCGTTTATTTTCATGGTAGCTAGAATTTATATTATTATTAGCTTGTACACATGTTTTTTCAATTTGTAATTTTTTTATTTTTTTATTTTTTTTAATATTTTAATATTTTAATTTGTATTTAATTTTTGTATTTATTTATTTTTTTTAATTTTTATTTTTGTAGAAGTTTCGTATCGTCTTCTTGCTTTTGCCTACCAACAATTTCCACCATTGGGCCTTTTTGTGAATGCATGTTTTTCCTTTTTCTTGATCTCTTATGGCCCATGTTATTGAATGATAGAACTTTCCTTAAGGTAAATATACACTTTGTTCTACCGCAACATCAAATATTGAAGTTTTTCTCTCTCATTCCAGGGCAGAAATACATAATTCTTTAGCAACTGCCGCCCTTTCCAACTATGAATTCACATCTTCAAGGCTCAAGCCTCATCCTTGGCCTATGAGACTACACAATACGTAGTCACTGGCTTTCCTAGTAGCACATTGCACAAATCCAGGCCTTAGTATTTAGCCTTGGCCTCTGAGACTACGCTATGCACAATCTCTTCCCTCTCCTACCGAGTTGAGACAATGCAATGCCTCAAGCTCCACCCTTGTTTGCTAACTGCACAGTGCATAGTTCATGAGCCTAGTCCGCTTCCCAGAGCCCATAAACTACACAATCCTTCTCATCAGTTAGTGTGTTGCTACTTTAATCTTGGTGGATGAACTGATCTGCTTAATCTAATTTTTTTTTTCCTTGAGTGCATCTCTTGGTTACATGTACTACATGTTTTGAGCTCATGTCTCTTTCATCAGTAGCTATCATCATGCCTCATAAGAGATCAACCTCAAAATAAACAATAGAGAGAAGTATTTATGAAGTGGTTGAAAGCACTTCGGTTACCATGCCTATTCTATCTGATACTCAAATCTTCATTGAAAAGGATTCATATATTACATGGCATATAGTTAAAGATTCATTCATAACTACAAAATTCAAAGAAAATATAGAGGACATTTAGGTGTACATAAACATCTAGTGGTCAGGTTTTCATAGAGTTGTGTGTAGGTTCTCGGTCCTACCTTGTGCATATATCATTAAGTGGATCCTGCTGCACTTGGATACTAAGAGCATGACCCTCAACAATGCCAGTGGGCAGTGACTTGCTTCATATTCAACCCATAATATTAATTTGATGTATCACTTGCCTAAGCCAGAGGCATATATGGATTACATTTTTATGAAATCTCCAACTATTTGAATACAAAGGATGTTATCAAGACTTGGGTGAAAGAGCCATCTAAGTTTCACTAAATGCCCAATAATACTTATAATATTAGATCCCTCAAAAAGGTGTTCAAGTACCTGATTGTATTATGATGGCAGATATATGGTCAGAAGAGTACTAAAAACTTCTTTAAGGTTGGATTTACACATTACATTATATTTTCAAGGAGGGAAGGGTATTTAATTGGTCATATCTATTGGCTCAACAACTTAGGATTAATTTGAACAATGCAAAGAATCCACCTAAGGTCAAGTAAGCTAGATTCTACATGTTTGGATATCTGTTGGATGGGATATGTGCTCCATATGCTTTTCCTGGAATGAGTTGAAATTGGACATGCAAAGAGCCTGTTGTTCATATTTATTGTAAGTCGTTTTTAGAGTGTAGTTACATAGGAGTCATGGAAAAGTTAGCTGACCATGTCCTCAAACTATTGTACCAGATGATTTTTTAGGATGAGCCACCTTGCATGTCCTATGAGGCCATGGAATCAGTAACAAAACTTGCCAATTGGTTTGCCTCACCAGATGACACTTACCTTAGGGTATTCGATTACCAAAAGTCATCACATTTCTTACCGAGGTATGCCAAAGATAAGTTGGTCATGCACGAAGTTGCATAACATCTTTCCATAGGCTTATCAATAGTACTACAAAGGAAAAATAAAACACATTGGCCTACTCTTCCTTTGTAGGTGAGATCCTATGAAATAAAGAACTTGAAGGTAGAAGAAGCTAAAGGTAATGAGTTGGAGAACTTCAGGTTTTGAATGATGGAGTATTGTCTGTATGATCCCATAAGTGTTTGCAAGAAGCATTGTGCCAAGATACATTTCAATAGACCAAGTGGGACCTACTTTAGATGAGAAGAGGATAAGATAAAGAACTGCTATAATGCCTATAGGACCCACGCACCAGTCAATCAGGTAGGTCCATCTCATGTGAATCTAGAGCATGATACTACTCCGGAAGCAAGGCAAATAGAAAAATGTAACAAAGTGACCATAAAATATAAAAGGAAGGTTGCTCACAATCAAGCTATTTTGAAAGCGACTATGGTAGCTGAGAGAAAGAGGAAGTAGAACCGAGATGAGCAGAAGAGGTAGGAAGAAGAGAAAAGACATAAGTAAGAACAAGAGAAGATAGAACAAGAAGAAAGGTAGATGCAAGAAGAAAAGATGAGCAGAAGAGGCGGGAAGAAGAGCAAAGACTGAAGGAAGAACATGAGAAGAGAACAAGAAGAAAGGAAGATGCAAGAAGAAGAGATGAGAAGAAAGGAGGAAGAAGAAACAATGTTGAAGCAAGTAGAAGAAGAAGGACAAAATCAACTACATGAAGAAGAAATTAAACATCAACATGATCGAGAACTTTCCCAAGAGATTGAAGAGATGATAGTTATTCAAGACATGGAGGTAAAACAAGAGTAGCAGAATCAAGATTTTGATCTTATGCCCAGTAACAAATAAACCATCATTCAGTCTTAGCCTCCTCCTATAGATGGGCAAGTTCTAGGTGATGAAGCAAGAATTTCTCCTCTCGATGAAAGTATCATCATGGATATTTGCAACTTAAATTTCAATGAGCTTTAGAGGAAAATTATGCAAGTGGGAAAGAAGCATTTTCCCAATGAACTAACACATCTTGTTTTCGTTAATACAGAAAAGGTGATTGTCATGGAAACCAGAAAGAATCCTAAAACTATTTTCATAGATAACTTGGCCTTTGTAGGAGATTCTACGGAAAATAAAGAATATATGATGGCAGAGAATAAACAAATGGCAAAGAATTTGGAAACTACGAGAAAAAAGATAGAACAACTCCAAGAAGAAACTCAAAAGTTGGCTCTTGCACATGTGTACTTGAAAGAGCTCCAGGCATCTATATTTGGTGAAGTGAAAACGTTGGGAGAAACTATGATGAACCTTTATGAGGAGTTGGTCACCGTGCACAAAGCAATTGTCCCCTTACATGACATGTAGAAGAAATCACGGGAGAATGCTAAATATTTGAAGGTCATTCATACAACCATCAATGCAGTTCATGAATGGGAAATGAAGTACAAAGGTGCACCACCAGATTTGGTTAAGAAAACAAGACAATAAGCCGAGTTGGAGAAATTTGAATTTGGAATCCTTATACAACTAAACAACTCAACACTTCCATATCCAACATCTTGTCTTCTTATGCATGGTTGTACAACAATGTGGACTCTTTGGTGAAATCTCACAATATCCCTTCAGTCGAGACATTCAGATAAGAAAAGGGTATAAATGTGGTCAGGCAAGAATTTTCTAAGTACTTGGACTAGCTGAAGCAGATTGCTACCAGAGAGGATTCATAGATCAATAGACATACCATGCAGAAGTATATTAGTGGCCTTGCTAAGATCAATACTATGTTGTTCTTATTGAAGAAGAAGACACAAACTGGTTCCAAGACTATCTACCCAGATGCAATGGAGGCTAAGGTCTGCTTTTAGCCTAATCTTCTTACAAAGTTTGAGGAAACCATCATAAAATGAAAAACATGACATCACTATGTGACCAAAGATATACAAGCTGAAGCTGATGAGCTAAAGTTTCCACAAACTCAAGCTTGATATGTTTAGTTTGTCGTATTAGGTTTGTCTTATTAGGATCTACCCATTTTTGTCTCATATGGGTTTTTGTAATATTGTATTTGAAATAAATATGTAAGTGGAAGTCCAAGTGTCAATTGTGGAATATGAAAAGTCATTAGTTAGAAAAGGACAAAGGAAGTCAAAGAGTCATGGGGGTAGCTCAAGAGTCACAAAGGGAGATGAAGAGTCATCTCATATGTTATAAATACACCCTCATAACTCAAGCAAAGGGCTTGGAACCGGAAGCTTGGAAGCTTTGTTTGGAGCCTTGCATTCTCTAGTTCAACATAGGAGGATTATATTTCTTTGGAGAAGCAAGTGTTGGCTTCATGCTCCACTATTGGGGCTAGTGTCTTGTCAATTGTAAATGTATGTTTGGAAATTTCACTCTTTAATAAAAGGTCAGAGCCAGCATGTCTTTATGCATATGTCATGAATGTAGTAAGACTATTCTTTTTATATTTCTGATATGTGTTGTTTCATTTATGCTAATGATTAAGAACTAATTTGTTTGCTTTAGTCTGAATCTTGTTGAATGTGTGCTGTCATGTTATTACGATCTTTGTTATCTTGTGAACTATTTTGTAGGTTAACTAACAATTCTCTTTTATTTTCCATGCACCTATTTTAAGCTAAGTATTATTACATGCTTATAAGGGGCTCACCCTTTTCTCTTCGATATGATGGAACCTATCATGCATTACTTTTGACACTTCACAAAGATCATACACTTGTTTCCCCCAAATCCATGTATATATCATTCTATGTGTTTATTGGAGCTAAGGTACATCTTTAAAACCACCACTTTGGCAACCAACCATTTTTTGGTTGGGGCTCTGTTGACGGTGCTAGACCCGCCAACATTCAGGGATCTCCCCGGTATGAAGTCCCATCTAGACCTCACACTATTTGGTGTAGGAGTCCCATCGGTATGATGGCCCAGTTGCCATTATATTAAAGATATGCCTTAGCTCTTGCTTGTGAGCACATGAGAGTGGTTTATTTTTTCTTGGAACAACAAGGTTCGCATGCCTGTTGAGTGCTTAGTGCCACTTGTGTCAAAGTTCTTTCACTGTAGATGGAGAGGGTGGAAGTGAGTCTCAGGTTGAAAGGGAATAGTCCCAACTTTGCTAGAGACACACAAAACAACAGGACACACGTAGATTCCGACAGAGTAGTCCACATGGATCTGACATTCACAAACACAAGGTGAACATATAGCACACACAACGACCAACGAAATAGTCCACATGAGTGCAACATGTGTTATAACAAGTTTACAATAATAAATATGTCAAGTGCATGGCAGGATAGCCAACACGGGTGAGACAACATTAGCAACTGATACATCACATTTCCCATAGCATATATACTAAAACAACCGAAATAATTCAACTGTCTTAATATAGATTAAAGCAACATGCATTACAAGTGTCCAAAGAATAGTCTTACAAACGAATACAATACATGTGTGAAAACGTGCTAGCCTATTAACAGGCTTCTGAATTAAGCAAACGTTCCAAGACACATTCGTACACCATTACATCACTAACCCCGATAGAGGGGCATTGGATACATTGCTCGCTCCTCAAAGCAAATATTACTGACTCTCAAGGCTATGTGGGAGGAGCCAAGTTGAAAATTATTTTGCATGTACAAATGAGGGGTATTTATAGCCAAGGGTGAAACTGACCCTTGGGACTGTTCGACTTCCCTCATGACTATTTGACTTACATGACTCTTCATCTTTACATGACTCATTAGATTTACATGTGGGTCTCTTGGACTACCATGTTACATTACATTGATTACAATAGTATGGCCCATAGTAGTGATGTGACCGAGATGACTCATGACACGACTCGACACGACAAAGCTGGTATGTTCATGCTGGTGGTGGTGTGCATGTCAAGCTGCAGTGATGCTGAGTGACAGATGTGCTCTTGGTGTATCATAGCTTCACCTCCACATGGAAAGGTGTGTAGAGTCTTCGATGGTCTTGTTGTTCGCTTGATGTTTGCACATGCATGTCTACTTGGCATACTCCATGTGTTCTTCTGTCTGCGAACAAATCTCCTTGCATGCATTCCTTGTTCGCCTGTTTACGAACCAATCTCCTCACATCTGCTCTTTTTTCATATGTTCGTGAATCAATATCCTCACATGTGCTCCTTGTTCGTTTGTTTGCGAACCAATATCCTCACATGCGCTCCTTGTTCGTCTCGTTCATCGTCACATCATGTCTCATCCATGTACCTGTATCTATAGTCACTCATGAAGAGACGACATCAAATCCAAAAATCTCCTAGTCTACCATGATGCATTATCTTTCGCTATCGGATGTAGGTGAATGAGAGAGAGGAAAAGGCTTTGAAATTGCATAGAGCACATTTTGAGCCGGGATGCAGGCTCCTGGAACTTTTAGTGAAAGTTGCACAGAGGTCACTCGGAGGTTGAGATGGGAAATCTAGACTAGCAGTGACTATCTGTGGTATTTGGTTCGCCTGGAGGATAGATCCGCATAATTTTTTCAAGGATATAGTGTAAGCAATAGGGGGAGACTGGCTGTGAAAACTATGCAATCTCTCCGGGGAGCTGGCAGCGGGCTGCGGGCCGCTGCTGGCAAAAAATTGCACAATTTTTTTGGGGAGATGGCAACGGGCTGCTGGAAAAAACTACACAGAGCTGGGAGGCTGGCCTGCTGGACATCCCTGCACCATTTCTGAGCTGAGCTAGATGCTAGGCAGCTGGGAGATTGCTCATGAAAACTACGCAGTTTTTAGGATGAGCAGTAGGTCAATTAACAAGGTGACTGGTTGGAAAAACTGCGCAATTTTTGAGGGGAGTGCAATGACCGATAGTGGGTGTCTGTCTAGCATGTTTGTGTAGTTTCTTCAATTAGCGAAAGTGGGCATGCTTTGGAGCTTTTTCACAATTTTTTGGAGGAGTAGGCTCGGGGTCACTGCCCAGTCAAACTCTCTAGTTGACCAGCTAGAGGCTTGGTTGATTTGCTTGTGGGTAGCGTAGATTAAGATGGATTGCTGGGGAACTTCTACGCTATTCTGGGTGATATTCAGTTGATTCAATTCCAGGATTTCACAATGCAGACTACCTAGGAGGCAACCTCAAGCTCTACCGAATTCGGGGTAGCAATACATGTTCACTAAGTGCTGAAACTAAGCAGTGCAACTCAACATAGGTCTAGTTGTTGGGGTTGGTCTAGTCGACATAGCTTCATCAAAATGAATAAGTGTGTGAATGAGTGACTTCGTACATGCATGACCTTGCGAACACACATTCAACATATCTTGATGACAAGATGCTTTCAATCATCAAGACAACATACACTCATTGTGACTGACCGACGGTGTGAGCGACAAGCGTGACACTTGTGATTGATCGTTGAAAGACTGCTACGACACTTGTGCGACCATGCATACAACTTCGTGTGTGAGTGTGAAAAATGTTTACATAGTGAATACAACTTGTGCACATGAAAATGGACCTTATGCATAGCCAGAACATGGCTGCAAGCATGGAATTTTGACCAACATGCAAAAAGATGTTCGATGAATGGTCAAGCGAGGAGGGTGCAAAGGCTCAACATGGGCTCACGGGATGAACTTGAGTGCTTGTGAAAATCAAGGAAAAAATCAAAGGAAGGCTCCGAAATTGGATGTAGGCCAAAATTTTGGAGGGCATTGTAGCCGCTACAACACTTGGTGACACACTGGTTGAATTCCATCTTCTCTGTTTTGGTACATTGATAGCAGAGGGCCTTGGTATTTTATGGAGTATTGAATTGATGTGTAGGTTACTTCGGCTTCCCCACTTACCCCATTGAAAAACATGGTTCAACTTTCGCCAACTCAGTCAAACAAAACAACAAGTTTCAGCTTGATCACAATGTTTCGAAATTAGGAAGGGTAGTTTGGCTCGTGAGTTAAAATTTTTTAGAGTATAAGTTTTCATCTTTGGTGTTGCTCCATTGCCAGCAGGCCTAGATAGTACCCCGATGGAGTCACGCTAAAACACACTCATTTCTCCACTTCCAGTGAGCCTGGTCAGTACCCCGGTGGAGTTGTATGCTTCACCTCTCTACACTGGAAGCCTTTCTCTTCTTTCGCCTTTATATTTTTAAGAGGACTGTGCATAGGAACTTATTTATTTTTGGGGTAGAAGAGCGATCCCTACTTATTGAGAGAAGAAGAGGTTGTTCCTTCAGAGAAGCATGTAAGACCTCTGACATAGGTTTTACCATTTAGATTTCCCCTTCTCCGTTTCTACTAGTTGGATGAGCTTGAACACACAAAGCAGAAGGCTGAGTACAGACATGGGGTTTCCTAGTGTGGAAACAGGTTCATGGTTGGACCCAAGCTTCCCTTGCAAACGGCTCATATTTTCCATCAAGAAATCTTCGGTCGAAGGTTATAAACAAGCACAGAGAAGACGAACACAGGACTGGCCAAGTGCTGCATTGTCACAAGACTCCTTGGATCTCAGCCACACACTCATTCAAAAACCAGAACTCAGTAGAGGGAAGCAGTTATTGGAAAAAACAAAAAATATCATGATATTAAGCAAACAAAACAAAACAAATAAAAAATATCAAAGTAAAGCGGAAAGACAACAAGCAATAAAAGCGAGCAAAAAAGAAAACCAAACAAAGTCAGCAAACAAACAAACATGTAAACCAGAAAGAAAAGGAAAGTAAGAAAGAAAACACTACTCCTACTCCTACGCTAAACAGTTGGGGTTATGTGCAATGAAACTTCCAATGAAGCCACCATAGGGGTACCTGACTTGCAACCACAAAGATACAAGTGATTAAGATAGATAAAAAATAGTGTGCAATAGAAAATATAAAAACTTGACAAAATTGCACATGAGAGAGAAGGTCTCACCTGTTCGCAGAAAGATGTGTCACAACCACCCAACACACATGCTTACCTCTTCAGTGATTACTTTTTTTCAACAAACCTGGGAGGCCTCTTGCGAGTGTGTGTTCTTCCCACCAATTTTCTTAGCTAGTGCGAGGAAGGACTAAAGTTTGTTACCTGCAACATGACCCGCCAAGTAAAACTTTTCCAGCCATTCAGAAATTGGATCATAAAATTCGTGATGGCTATTTTGAAAGACTCATGATATTTGAGAGGGTGGGTTCCTAATTTGAGAGAGGGGATCACGATGGGAATTTGGTAGAATAGATAGATTTGATCATTCTAGTTGGTCATGTTAAGACAGTGAGGACCTACCATAACCACCAACACAGGTCGAAGTGCCTCACCTTCTTGAAGGAAGTCTGAGGAGAAATATGTTACATAGTGAAGATCATAATGCACAAAGCGAGTGTCATTAGATGTACTGTTGGGAAAATGATAAACTGCATGACAGTCACTCAAGATAGAAGAAATATCAGACGAGTTGGTTGAGATGCCAGATTCCTAGTTTGACATGAACATAGAAGATTTTTGAACAATCTTGCAAATGATTTGAATTATGGAACCAAGTTCATTGTGTGCTAGATATGATAGAACACCCACGTTCAACTGGTGAAAAATTGCACAGGTATCAGGGTCATCACATAAATGTAGAAAGGATGCCAGTACTGTGAATCCAGTTGCGGTGTGGTGAAGTGAGAGTAACTTGATTCGCGTGATAGGTTGTGCACTCGTCATCACACAGGGAGATTGCTGGTGTGATGAGCGGGCAAATTTGATGTGAAAAATTTGCAAGAAGACCAAGGAGATGATCACGAGAGAGAACATCCGATAAGTATGATTCCGAACAAAGATAGTCTTTGAGATGATCAATTTCACAGTTCCATGATTAAATGAGAGAGGGACACTCCCAACCTGAATTGGATGTAAGAGAAGTGCATGAAAATGGACATGCTGTAACATACTCGTGGATTTGGTTATTAGTGAAAATTTGAAATTTTGAAATATCATACTCGGAATAGTAAATATTTTTTACACGAGGATCCATGTCAAGTGAAACCATGTAGATAAACGGATTGTGCCTGAGACACGAGATCTGATTTGGTTCAAGGGGCTTACCAGAGTCACGAGGTTTTGGCATAACCATCAACGGACGTTGAAGTGCCTCGACTCCCTGGCATGTCCCGAAACTTTCCAGAACTGAAAATTTGCATTTTGAGATGCGAATAAGATCATGCATAGATTAAGGATTGTTGTGGTTGCTGATTTCAAAGCTTCTCTTAGGATGGAAGTCATCTTTGTCACATACCTCATCAAATTTTCCATCTTCAACAAGCTGAATCGACAACTTGTCTTCATGCAACACACGAGATGATGACGAGTGGTAAGAGTTTTGTGCATTGAGACTGTTCTCATCATGGAAAGCCTCACTGCCTGGTATCAATCACGGAGATAGCTCATCATATGGAGAAGCAAGAGAGCAAGGAGATGTGAATGGTAGGACACACAGGCAAGTGAGGTGCAAAGGAACTTATGATGTGGATGTCTGCTTTGACCGGTGCACATTCCAGATCTGAGTTAGAGTGTACATGAGAGAACAACAGATCACATGATTTTCTTGGGCGTTCATCACAACATGTGGAAGCATGGGAGTGATGACAACCCAAGACTGGAGGTTGATCGAAATAATTAATTGTGCATGATGTTTCACCAAGATTAGCGGATTGAGAGTCGATTAAGAATGGAAGCTCAATGTCTTGATGTGAACCATTTTGAAACATAGAAGAGGAATTGATTGTGTCTTCACCTTCCTACTCCTCCTCATGTATAATGAGACTGCCTTGCACATGAATGCAACTTGAGCCAGCAGCTTGAGAATCAAGAGAATGCGCGCAACTAGCTTGTGAAGCGGATTGATCAAGTGAGTCATGGTATAAGGAGTCATGGCTTGTAGATGATGGAGGATAGCAGAGATGCAGATTAGACTCAAGACTTGGGTTATGAATGGTGATGTCCTCTTGTGGAATGGAGGAATGAATCTTCGCCATAGGCTTGCTGAGCCATTATGAAATTTCCTCCATTGGAGCAGGGGACAAGTGAGAAGATGAGTTCAGAACATGATGTGCAGATTTCTCATCTTTGCGACCGCTGCAAGGGGGCACTCGCGGCGAATATTTCTTATCTTTGTGACCACTACAAGGGGGAACCCTTTTTGAGACCGGAAAGGGAGGAGGACAAGGAAAAAATAGGGTTTTGGGCTCCTCCTTTGCAAAAGGAGGGGTCTCATGATCCACAAGAGTCGAGGAAGAAGGGAAATCAGGAGGTTCACCATTTCGGGAGACATAAACCATGCGTTTCAACTCTTGGCTCATGAAGTCAAGGTCCAAAAACTATTCAGGAATTTTGTAATAGAGGTGAAGAAAGTGGGTAGCAAATTCCTCAATTGATTCACCAGGTTTCATTCTTAAACGAGAGATTCTTTCATAGACATCTTGGTGGTTACACTTATCGAAGGCTTGATGGAGCTCCTTGAGGAGAGTGAGAAGGGAATGGATAGAAGCAGGTGGCAGGGTATGACACCACCGATTACCATGACCTTCAAGGGTGAGGAAGAAAAGTATGTAAACAATCTCTTCACTATCGATTTCATGAGATTCGTAAAAATAAACAAAATTAGAAATATTCTTGGTTACGGACATTCTATCCTCACTGTTAAACTTTAACAAGGATAAGTTGTTGAGAAGCTCATCAGGGATTGATAGCTAATTAAGGGAGAAATGAGAGAAACACCTTGGGATCACGAATTACGTATGATCCATTTGGTAAGAGATTCAAACTAGATGTAACGAGTGAAACTTGTCATCTAACCCTCCTTCTAGCACAAGAAATGTTGACGGTTCTGGAGCCACCAACATTCAAGGGATCTCCTCGGTATGAAGTCCCAAATAGACATCACAATGTTTGGTGTAGGAGTCCCATCTGGTATGATGGCCTGGTTGTCATTATCTTAAAGATATGCCTTAGATCTTGCTTGTCAGTACATGAGAGTGGTATACTTTGTCTTTGAACAACGAAGTTCGCGTGCTTGGTGAGTGCTTAGTGCCACTTGTGTCAAAGTTCTTTCACTGCAGAGGGAGAGGGTGGAAGTGAGTCTCAGGTTAAAAGGAAATAGTCCCAACTCTACTAGAGACACACAAAACAATAGGACATGCGCAACTTCTGATGAAGTAGTCCACACGGATGCAAAAATCACAAACACAAGGTGAACAGATAGTACTTACAACACCCAACGAAATAGTCCACATGAGTGCGATGGGTGTTATAACAAGTTTACAAGAATAAATCTGTCAAGTATCTGGTGGGATAGCCCACACGGGCGAGACAACGTTAGAAACTGATACAACACATTTCCCATAGCATATGTAGTAAAATAACCGAAATAGTTCAACTATCTTAATATAGATTAAATCAACATGCATTACAAATGTCCAAAGAATAATCTTATAAATGAATACAATACATGTGTGAAAACGTGCTGGCATGTTAATAGGCTTCTAAATTAAGTGAAAATTCCAAGACACATTCATGCACCATTAGATCACTAACCCCTTTAACGGGGTGATGGAGACACTATTGACTCCTCAAAGAAAAGAGTACAGACTCTCAAGACTATGTTGGAGGAACCAAGGGGAAAAGTCTTTTGCATGTACAAATGAGGGGTATTTATAACCAAGGGTGAAATTGGCCCTTGTGACTGCTTGACTTCCCTCATGGTTGTTTGACTTACATGACTCTTCAGCTTTACATGACTCTTCAGATTTACATGTGGGTCTCTTGGACTTCCACGTTACGTTACATTGATTACAATAGTATGGCCCATAGTAGTGATGTGAGCGAGATGACTTATGACACAACTCGACATGAAAAAGTTGGTATGTTCATGCTGCTGGTGGTGTGCATGTCGAGCTGTAGTGCTGCTGAGTGATGGATGTGCTCTTGGTGTATCATAGCTTCACCTCCACATGGAAATGTGTGCGAAGTCTAGATGGTCTTGGTGTTCCCTTGATGTTTGCATGCACATGTCTCTCTTTGCTTGTACTTGGCATACTCAATGTGTTCATCCGTTCATGAATAAATATCCTTACATGCGTTCCTTGTTCATCCATTCACAAACTAATCTCCTTGCATGCACTCCTTGTTCGTCCATTCACGAACCAATCTCCTCGCATGCAGTCCTTGTTCATCCATTAGTGAAAAAATATCCTCGCATGTGCTCCTTGTTTGTCCCGCTTGTTGTCACGTCATGTCTCATCATGTAACTATATCTACAATCACTCATGATGAGACGACATCAAATCCAAAAATATCCTATTCCACCATGATGCATTATCTTTCGCTTTTTGATGCAGGTGACCAAGAGAGAGGATAAGGCTCTGAAACTGTGTAGAGCACATTTCGAGCTGGGATGTGGGCTCCGGGCACTATTGGTGAAAATTATGCAGAGGTCACTGAGAGGCTTAGATGGGAAATTGAGACTAGCAGTAACTATTCGCAAGATCTGGCTCAACTGGAGGGTAGATTTGTGCAATTTTTTCAGGGAGGAAATGCAGGCAAAAGGGGGAGACTGGCAGTGAAAATTGCAAAATTTCTCCAGGGAGCTGGCAGCGGGCTACGGGAGTCTACTGGCAAAAAATTGCGCAATTTTTATGGGGAGCTCGCAATGGGCTGTGGGAGGTTGTTGGAAAAAACTACATAGAGCTTGGAAGTTGGATTACTGGACATCCCTACGTAGTTTCTGAGCCAAGAGGGATGATAGGCAGCTGGGAGACTGCTCATGAAAACTGCACAATTGTTAGGATGAGCAGCAGGCCAACTGATAGGGTGAATGGCTGGAAAAACTATGCAATTTTTGAGGGGAGTGCAGTGGCGTACATCGGGTGTTTGTCTAGCATGTCTGTGTAGTTTCTTTAGTTAGCAGAAGTAGACATGCTTGGCAGCTTCTGCACAATTTTTTGGAAGAGTGAGGCCCGGGGTCATTGCCCGGTCAAACTCTTCAGTTGACCAGATGGAGGATTGGTTGATTTTCTTGTGGGCATTGCAGATTGAGATGGATTTCTAGGAAACTTTTGCGTTGTTCTGGGTGACAGTCAGTCGAGTCGATTCTAGGATTGCGCAACACAGACTACCTAGGAGGCAGCCTCAAGCTTTGCACAATTTTGGGTAGCAGTACATGTTCACTAAGTGCTGAAATTGCGCAGTGTATCTCAGTAGAGGTCTGGTTGTTGGGGTTGGTTTGGTCAACATAGCTTCAAGAAAATGACTAAGTGTGTGAATGAGTGACTTTGTACACACATGACCTTGCAAACACACACTCAATATGACTTGAAAACAAGATTCTTCAAACCATCAAAACAACATACACTCAGTGTGAATGATCTATGGTGCGAGCGACAAGCGCAACACTTGTGTTTGATCGTTGAATGACCACGATGACACTTGCGCGACCGTGCATACAACTTCATGTTTGGGTACGACGGATGTTTACATAGCGAATACAACTTGTGCACACGAATATGGACCTTATGCATAACTAGGACATGGATGCAAGCATGAAATTGTGACGAAAATGCAAAAAAGATATCCGATGTACGGTCAAGTGAGGAGGGTGCAAAGACTCAACACGAGCTCACAGGATGAGCTTGAGTGCTTGCAAACATCAAGGAAGAACACAAGGAAGGCTCCGAAATTGGATGTAGGCCAAAATTTTGGAGGGTGTTGTAGCCACTAGAACATGCTCCTACTCCAAAAAGTGTGGGGTCTAATTGGGAATTCACACCGGGGAGACCCCCTTCCCTAATGGCGACTTCCATCAACACCAAAACCTTATTTTAGGTCTCCTCCATATTCTCTTGATTCCATAAATGGTGTCTTCATAGGGGTGATATTCAATGACTTTTCTTTAGCCCAACTTTGATGCCATGTTAATTTTTTTTAGGGCTATATTGTTCTTTGATTTAGATAATTGAATTTGTTCATTTGCATATGAAATTCACCCCACAACATCATATCATTATTTAATATTACAACATTATTCAGTAACATATGAAATTATATAGAAATAAAAATGTTGTCATGAATGCAACAAAACATTAAAGGAATAATAGAAGAAAATAATTCACACACAGAGACACTAGGATTGATCGAAGACCAGGGAAAAACCCACTACAATGAAAACCCTTTCAAATTCTGCTTCTTATTAGATTTTCATTGAATGATTTAGCAAAATAGGCTATAATGATCCATTCCTTCATCCACAAGACTATCCAGCAAAATTAACTAAACCATATTCAATAGATGAAACCAACACTACTCATAATTAAAACTCTGGTTCAGAAACCTGTGATCAACCACCGAACTCTGCGATCAACTGCAAAATTCAAACCTTAGTTTCCAACCTCACACAAAGAGTGTATGTGCATGTAGTTTGAGCCCTCCAACTGCACACATGAGCCTATGAGCCTATGGTTTTGATTGAAAATTGCATGTGTCATCCCAGCAGCTGGAAACAAAAACCCTAGATCTTACATGCGAGCTTCAGACCCTGCAAATTTCAGATTTGTACGAACCCATCTCTACAAACCACCTCAGACCTATGCGAGCCAAACCAAAGAAATAAGAATGATCATGATGATGTCAAAATTAGGGTCACTTGACTTGTATTTATAGCCATCTATGGGTGTCCAATGTTTCTTTTGGGTTGACCTATCCTTTTGTGCACATGCCCTTGTCCAAATTGAGTGCTTCAATAGTCAAAATTGGTCCTCTCGAAAAGAGTAATCTAGTCCCATGATTGGAATTTTTCAATGGGTTTCCAAATTAAAAATTGAATCCCACTATCACAGCAAGATAATGAGACAATGCGATTAAGAATTAAGTGAAGTTTACGTTTTTTGTTTTTGTTTTATATGATTTTTTAGTTTTGTGAATATGCAAGAAAACAAGATAAATATTTACACCAACAAAGATATCAACACATATAAATAAAATTACAATATTTATGGTTCAAATTGAAAAGTAAGCAAAAGAAAAGAAACGAGAAATTTAGATCATAATTGTTTAGGGTAGCGAGCTAATGAGTGTAGAAATTCATTGTAGATTCAAACTGCTAATTGTAATTTACTAATACAATAAACTTGAATCTACTATACTCATCAGTGGAAATAATTAAACGATCGTGAAATCATGAAGCATACAAGAGAAATAATTCAATAAACACATTACATAATGATTTCTTGGGGAAAGCTACAGTTGAAAACCCTTGCTATCTGTATATTGCATTAGTTAGAAGATATGAGAATATTACAATGCTTTACTCAAGCCTGAGAAACCTGTGCACTATCTCTATTTGTTTCATAGCTTCCTAGACAAGCCTAGGCCAACCAATTTTCTGCTTGCCCAACTCCCCATTTCCTTGTGTTATTTCCTTGGGAATTAGCCCCCTATTAATTAGGGAAATTCCTCAATATGAATTGTGCAATCCTCATAGGCATTTCTCTGACTGCATGCACCACCTGTATAATTCAAATGATTATACAACTGGTAGTGTATTGCCCTTGAACTCCAATCTCAACTCGTTAACTCTCAAATCTGACATGCATGAGTTATTTATGATTGAATCATTAGTTAACTCGTTGAACACATGAAGCAAAACCCCACTATATCACCTCCTACTAGTTCCTCCATCATTTGGACACTAGTTTAATTGACTTTAACTCAGTTAAACTGAATTAATGAATTAAAACTCAACCAGGGCTTCTATAATGTAGGAGACACTCTACTTGACTCAAGTTAGACCCTCAACTCAAATTAACTAAGCCAACTAAGTCAAATTAACTTAGTTAACTCATACAAGTTGTATTGTGATGTGGAATTACAATATTATTCCTAATTTAATTCAAGGACAAAATTAAATCAGGGTTTTCTTGTTGCATTTTCAACAATCATAGCCTAGGCTAGGGGGCCCAAGGTTATGTAGAGCATAACTATTATAGACATAAAAAAGGGATAACGAGCTCATCATGGTTTAGGGATATGCCTCACGTCCTGTAGAACATAAGTTATTAAAACAATAGAATAATCATAGAAATCAAATTGAATTTAAATATAAAGAGGTACTTAGACAAGAGGATTCAAAATTAGATGGACGATTTTATTAAATAAAAATTACAACCAAAATCCTGAAAAGGCAATCTTTTATGAAATCTTTTGACTAACCCAATCACAGACCACTGTAATGTAATGGTATCATATAAAATAATATTAGAACAAGTGAGAATGATAGCCAAAAGAAATCATTTGTGCACATGAAGATGTGCCAATCTGCATCTGTGAAGCCTTGGAGCTTCACTCCCTCTGCACCAAAGACCAAACTGAGTGGTGCCTCTAAGGTATCTCAACACATGTTTAGCTCCCTTCCAATAAAGTTTGGTTGGCTTAAACATTGCTTGAATAACCTGGTTAACTGCAAAACATATGTCTGGTCGTGTGTTCAACAAATACATAAGTGAACCCAAAAGATTCCTGTAAATAGTAGCTTCCACTACTTCACCTGAAGTAGCATCTTCCTTCCTCTAATTCCTTGCTAGAGGAGTCTCCATGGGTTTGCTGCTCTCCATGTGGAACTTCTTCAGTATCGCATTGGCATACTTTCCCTGAGAGACAAACAATTCCTCATCTCCTTGCCAAACTTCCATACCAAGTAAATAGTGCATGAACCCTAGGTCCTTCATCTCAAATTCTCTCGCAATATCCTCTATGCAATATTTTACCAGCTTCTCATAACATGTTAGAATTAAATCATTGACATATAATACTATAATCAATAATTTACCATCAACCACAATATGGTAATGGTTTGCATCTGCTTCACTTTTGGTGAAGCTCAACCTAGTGAAATAGTTTTCAATCCTGGTGTACCAAGAACGGGGTCGGGGTACTTGTTTCAATCCGTACAACGCTCACTCGAGTTTGCACAAATGTGACTCTTTGTTGAAGGTCTTAAATCCTTTTGGTTTCTCAATGTACACCTCTTCCTCAATCACTCCATTGAGGAATGTTGCCTTCACATCCATATGATGTATCTTCCATCCCATTTGCGCTGAAAGTGCTAGAATATATCTTATTGAAGAGTACCTTTCTACTAGAGAAAAAGTCTTCTCGTAATCAATTCCCTCCACCTGAGAGAACCCCTTGGCCACAAATCTAGCCTCGTGTTTCTTGACACTCCCATATGCTCCTTGCTTTACCTTGTAAAGCCATATGGAAATCACCACTAACTTTTCTGTTCATCTTGGGACCACTTACCAAACACTATTTCTGATAATGGAGTCATACTCCTCTACCATGGCATCAACCCATATTGGTTTCTGCACTGCTTCCTCGAATGAGGATGGCTCAATCTAGTGACCTCCCCTGCCTACGCTATGATGTGGGTGCTCCCACATTATCTATAGCATCATAATCAATCTGTCAGCTTCTTTGGTGTGCTTCATTCCATCTCTGCATGAGTGGGTGCTTCCAAAATCTGCTCCTTTTCATGTGGTTTCTCCACATCATCTTGAGGTTCTTCCTTTGTCACTAAAAGCTCCTCATTTGCATTCAATTGAAGATCCCTCTTAAGGGAACATATCACGACCTTCTCTTCATTGAGCTTCACATCTATATGAAACACTGCCATCCTGTCAGATGGAAGGTACACCCGATAGTTGTGAGGTGTCTTAATGTACCCCACAAATATACCCAAGTTAGTTGTTGGCTCTAGATTTTTCCTTGCATCCTTGGTAACATGACATTAAACTAATGAGCCAAATATCTTGAAGTGTGCCACATTTGGTTTCTTACCTGAAAAAGATTCTTTTGGTGTACTCATCCCTAGAATCTGATGAGGACTTCTTTTCAACACATATACAACTGTGTTGCATGCTTCAGTCCAAAAGTGCAATGATAGGCCCTAATTATGTAACATCGCCCGTGTAACTCCCACAATACTTTTGTTCTTCATTTCAACCACCCTATTTTGTTGTGAGTTATGGGGCATTATTAACTCCCATAGAATGCCTTCTGATGGACATAAGTTCTTGAATTCATTTGACACATATTCTCCACCATTATCATTCTTGAGAGCGTTCACTTTCCTGCGAGTGTCTTTCTCAACAAGTGCTTTAAATTCACACAATTTATATAACGTCTAATATTTCTTTTGCATGAAGAAAATACATCACTCATGTGAGAAATAATCTACAAATATTACATAATCCCTATGCTTGGTCATGGAGGCTGTCGAGAATGGTCCACACACCCCTGAGTGAGCTATTTCAAGGATTTCTTGCGCTCAACTATCCTTATCATGAAAGGCGTCTTTGGTGTACTTCCCTAATGTACACCCTTTGCATGTATCTCTCTCCTCTAGTGCACCCTTGGGAAGTCCTGTACAAATTTGCTGCATGATATTCAAAGCTCCATGGTGAAGATGGTCATAATTCACCAATGTCTCGGCTCTGCACCTTCTTTACTTTTGTGCTCAAAGCAACATAATCTTATACTTCCAATTTGTAGAGGTTCTTCATCCAAACCTTGATCCATAGTCACTTGTCCTGTGACTATGTAACGAAGGAAAGCCTTTCCTTTGCTAAATATTATATCGTAGCCACAGTCTTCCAACATAAAAATTGGAACTAAATTCTTCTTCAAACTTGGAACATACATGACATATTTTAATGTGAGAGGAGAACCAATCTCCCTCTAAAAAGTAACAATATTGATTTCGGTGTCGCCATACCTTCCATCATCTCCAATCTCGATGCGCATATGGAGGTCCTTCTCCCTCAAGTCACTAAAAAATTCTTTGTTTCCCGTCATATGGAATTAGGCTCCATTATCCAGATACCACACACTACCCATCACCAATGTCACCATGCAAGTAATGAGGGTGAAATCCAACTCGAATTGTGAAGCATGAGCTTCACCTACAACTCTTCCTAAGGGCTTCTTTACAACCTTCTTATGTAGACACTTCATGGCGTAATGTCCTAGCTCATGACAGTGAAAACATTTAATCTTCGACAAGTCATTCTTCTTGCCGCCCTGACTAGAATCTCCTTTGGATTGGAATTTATTTTCTTTTACTTTCTTCACCTTTTCAACTAAGCCATATTTCTCCTCATCATCATGCTTGGATGGGGTTCCATCTATGGTGCTCTGCCTTATCTATTCTTGCACCAAGTTGGACCATAAACACTCCCACTTTGGTAGATGCTCCCTCCCATTTACTAAATCCTAGTAGTTGTGCCATCTCTTGGGAAGGCCTACAAGTGCTAGGCTAACCAGATCATCTTCAACAACTATAATACTGACACTCCCAAGATCATCCTAACATTGAGTGAATCTTCTCAAGTATTTTGGTATTGTGTCACCCTTCTCCATCTTGATCTTCTAAACCTTGTCCTTCAATGCCAACTTCCTGTGGTCACTTTTCTTCTAAAACAAGTCAATAAAGGTTTGCCACATTGCATATGGTGTATCCTTCTTGTGGATTTTCAAGACAATATGATCTTGAACTCCTTCTGGTATTATCCTTCTCGCCTTTGCAACACATTTTCTCCACTCTGCTAGATCTTGAGAATCTATTATTGGAGGCTTAGGAATATCTTTGTCTATGAATTCCTTTAGCCCGTTGTCTTCCAACACTTCCTCCATATTATCCTTCCAAGCAATATAGTTCAAACTACCCTCAAGGGAATATTTGAGTCTCAATCCATAGAACGACATCCTTCTAGCTCTGAATAATGATACCACAAATTCAATTTCACTTGCAAAATACAAACTTGTATTCTCCTCTTCTAGAGTAATTTATTCTACGATACCATGTAGAAATTCCTTGTAGATTCAAACTGCTGATTGTAATTTACTAAAAAAAATAGACTTGAATCTACTCTACTCATCAGTGAAAACAATTAAACGATTATGAAATCACGAAGCATACAAGAGAAATAATTCAATTAACACATTACACAATGATTTTATGGGGAAATCCATAGCTAAAATTCCATGCTATATGTATATTTCATTAGTCAGAAAATATTAGAAGATTACAATGCTTTGCTCAAGCCTGAGCAACATATACACTATCTCTATCTGTCTCATAGCTACCTAGACAAGCCTAGGCCAATACTTAACCAATTTTTTACTTGCCCAAGTCCATATTTCCTTGTGTTGTTTCCTTGGGAATTAGCCTCCTATTAATTAGGGAACTTCCTCAATATGAATTACACAATCCTCATAGGCCTTCCTTTGAGTGCATGCACCACCTTTACAATTCAAATGATTATACAACTGATAGTACACTTCCCTTGAACTCCAAACTCAACTGGGTAACTCTCAGATCTGACATGCATGAGTTATTCATGAGTGAATCATCAGATAACTGGTTGAACACATGAAGCAACACTCCACTCTCTATCCTCCTACTAGTTCCTCCATCAGTTGGAACTAGTTTGATTGACTTTAACTCAGTTAAATTGAATTAATTAATTAAAACTCAAAATAAACTCAACCAGTGCTCCTATAATGTAGGATACACTGTACATGACTCAAGTTAGACCCTCAACTCGAATTAACTGAGCCAAATAAGTCAAATTAACTTAGTTAACTTGTACAAGTTGTCTTGTGATGTGGAATTACAATATTATTCCTAATTTAATTCAAGGACAAAATTAAATCAGGATTTTCTTGTTGCATTTTCAACAATCATAGCCTAGGCTAAGGGGCCCAAGGTTATGTAGAGCATAACTATTATAGACATAAAAAAGGGATAACGAGCTCATCATGGTTTAGGGATATGCCTTAAGTATTGTAGAACATAAGTTGTTATAACAATAGAATAATTGTAGAAATCAAATTGAATTTAAATACAAAGAGGCACTTAGACAAGAGGAATCAAAGTTAAATGGTTGATTTTATTAAACAAAAATTACAACCAAAATCCTAAAAAGGCAATCTTTTGTGAAATCTTTTGACTAGCCCAGTCACAGACCACTGTAATGTAATGGTATCATATACAATAATATTAGAACAAGCGAGAATGATAGCCAAATGAAATCATTCGTGCACATGAAGATGTGGGCAACTTGCTTTATGCAAACAAATGGCTATTAGCACTAGAAAATATAGCCGGACCTTCAAACAAAAATAAATGAAGCAAAAAAGGAAAAAGCTATAAGATACCTATTAAAATTTCAGGAATTTCATTGGAGCCACCTAGTTTATCACCCTAGGTGATGTAGGTTGTTGTCACCATCAAGATTAGACCTAAAATCTTAATTGAAAATAAAATCAGCTGAAAGATAACACACAAAAAGTTATAGCATACCTCTCTCTCAACAATTTTCTCTCTTGCCTTCATAGATCTCTCCTCTTTTTAAAGAGGTTCCAAATAGTTTTGGAAGTATTGAAATTTAAAGTAAAATTAATTATGTCTCTAATCAAGTTGATTAGGTAGCAAGAGGAGGGAATTCTAAAGGTTAATTATAAAACAATTTTAATTTAGACATTGCCTATAGTAGGTGGGAACCTCTCTCTATCCATTCGATTAGGCCTTTCTCTTTCTTTTCTCTCTTTATTTTTCAAGAACATTCATCAGAAATGTGAACCATTTATTTAGTTTATCTTATGAAGTCTTCCGATTAAGCTGATAATCATAAGACATAACATGACCAAAGTATGATCATGAAAATTAATATGCAACCAACATGTATAATATATATCCCAATTCTCAAATCAAATGTCATCATGAAAATCCCAAGACCCTTGTACCTCCCATACTCCTTGTCTCTTCGTCAATTATTCATGTCCAAGCTCATACCATAATAATGTAAATTGTAAGATAATATATATAGGACCGTAGTATTCCCCTTCAAAAAATAAGTCATCATAAATATAAGTGCCACATCAAGGAGCCAATAAAAAAGTAACAAAACTTATAGTTGTATCAATAATGTTGAGAAAAACATGACAAATAATTTGTAAATGTAATGTACTGACAATGCCAAGACTAACCCCTTTGTCTGTGAGAAGGAGTTGACTTTACTTGTTTCTCCTCCTGTCGTGGATGTGATGCCACAAAATGTGATGAAACATGGGAGGATCCAAAATAAATAGTTTGAGAATTTTGTTTTTGTTCACTGGTAGTAGGTAGTGGAATGACTGGTTGTTTTGATGATTGGCCTTGAGTGGCTATTATTGTCTTTTGTTTGGAAATTTTATGTGTAGAGGAAGCGTGTTGATTAACAAGCATGTATGGTTGGGGTGCAGTAGTAGGAGTATGCACTATTCGAGAGGCAACAGATTGTAGCGTGACATATTTGGTTTAGGAGGAAGGTTGGGTGGAGAATTAGTAGGCCAACCCTATATCGAACGTAAAGGTAGTGCAGAAATAATAGTTCCAAAACCATCATTATTTGGACTGAACACTACAACAAAACCAGCGATTAGCGTCCCTTTTTACTTCTTTTTTTGCATCTAGAGCCCATTTTTGGTGCTATTTGCATCCATTTATCAAATATGGTGCAAAACTTGACACAAAATTTGCATCAAGTTTTGCACCAAATCTTACACCAAGTTTAGCACCAGGTATTGCAATAGGTTTTGCACCACGTTTTGCACCAAATTTTATGCCAAGTTTTGTGTCATCCTTTACACCAGGTTTTGCATCAAGTTTGGCACCTAATTTTGTTTGACATACTTTTGCATCCTCATTTGCATCCACTTTTTGCACCTACACTTGCATCAACTTTTGCATCCTTTTTTAAATCATTTTTTGCATCCATTTTTTCATCCATTTGTGCATCCCTTTTGCGCCAAGTTTTACATCGTGTTTTGTGTCTAGTTTTGCATAAAATTTTGCATCTACTTTTGTTGCATCCACTTTTCCCTCTTGTTTGGCATCCATATTTACATCCTCTTTTGCATCTATTATTGTACCCACTATTGCATCTAATATTTTTGTGCCACAATTAGCGCCTATTTTGGCACCTCCTTTTGCACCCACTTTTGATTATAATTTTGCATTTTGCATCCTCATTTGCGTCTAGGTTTTCATCAACTACTACATCTATTTTTGCATCCCTTTTTGTATCCAATTTTGGACCGGGATTTGCATCGGGTTTTGTGTCTCGTTTTGAATCTACTTTTGCATTGACTTCTATTGCATCCACTTTTGCACACAATTTTGCATCCACTGTTGCACCCATTTTAAATTTCACTTTTTGCATCCCTTTTTACATCTTCATTTGCATCATACTTTGATTCTTTTTTTGCATCTATCATTACATCCACTTTTGTTATGCCACAATTTGCACCATGTTTTGCACTCACTGTTGTATCCACGTTTGCTTCCAATTTTGCATCCATGTTCACATCCTCTTTTGCATCAAATATTGCATCTATTTTTGCATCCACTTTTATGTCAGGTTTATGCATTGGGTTTTGCATCTCGTTTTGTATCTACTTTTGCATCTACTTACATTATATCCATTTTTTGCATCCAATTTTGTTTTGCCTGTTGCATCAATGTTTGCTTCCACTTTTACATCCATTTTTGCATCTTATTTTGCATATTTTTTGTCTATTGTTACATCCACTTTTGTTGCACCATATCTTGCGCCTACCATTGCAACCACATTTGCTTCCACATTTGCATCCCCTATTGCATCCACTTTTGTTTCATCCATTTTTGCATATACTTTTGTTTCCGTTGTTGCATCCACATTTGTTTCACCACAATTTGTGCCAAGTTTTACACCTACCATTGGACCCATGTTTGCTTCCACTTTTGCCTTCATGTTTGCATCCAAGTTTGCATTGACAACTGCATCTTCTTTTGGATCCACTTTTGTGTCAGGTTTTTCATGTTGTTGTGCATCTACTTATGTTGTATCCACTTTTCATCCAATTTTACTTCTATTGTTGCCCCCATTTCTATGTTCGCTTTTGCATCCCTTTTCCAACACTCATCATATTTTCTGCATTGATGATATTCCTTATGGAATTGACAATTATGAACAATTGATGACAATTTCAATAATATTGACAATGATGAAAATGAAGATGATGGCGATGACATGAATTGTGATTATGATGATAAAGGCGATAGTGGTTACAATGACAATGATGATGATGGCAATGATTATGATGATGACGATGCTAATGACGTTGGCGAATCTTCCCAATTTTAGATGTTGTCATTGTCATAATCATAAGCATTATCTTGGGTGTCATGATCATCATTTTCATCTAGGTCATCATCAAAAACAATAATGGCATGAATGATGATGATGCATGATTACAACAATGTCGATAGAAATTACATTAATGATGATGATGGGGATGATAAAAATGACAATGACGATGATAATGGTGGTGATGATGATCATCATCGATCATCTGTCAAAAATAGAGTTGTTATTTCTCTTACGTATATCAATGTGTCCTAAACAACCCTTTTCTAGCACTGATCACATTTTTTGGGTTGATGATATTTCTTACAACATCTACAATTATTAACAATTGCAAACAATGTCCATAATGATGATGATGATGGCATGAATGGTGATTATGATGATAATGTAATGATGGCAATAACAATGACAAGGATGATGGTGATGATGATGAAAATGATTATGATAATGAGAATGACCTTACAATCTTATGGATTCGTGAACAATTACTAGTTTCAATACCATCTTCTGGATACGTATTACTATCATACTTTTTAAATTTTCTGTCTCTCTTGAGGTATCTTACTATAATGGTGTTGTCAACACTAGAAAGATATCTTGTTGTAATGGTGGTTCTAATGTTAGCACTAGCAAAGTTTAGTAGGGAGGATGCTACTACAAGAGGAATTCCTTCTAAGTGACTATGGCATTCAAAATGAGGCTTTATGGGCTGCTTGTTAACACATGTTCTCATGCTCATATAAAATTAATGTGAAAAGTTGCTTTAATTGGTTCCCATGCATAATTGATATTGATAATGGGGTGGTATAAAATTGTAATGGGCATATCCGTTAGTTAGTTATGATGGGTCAACAACATTGAAACCATCCAAGTGACATTTCACCTTGGAACAATCGTCGCTCGTGCGAAAACACGAAGTTTATGTAAATGAAAGTTGTGATTGTAGTGGAATTAAAACCATCGAGAAATATCAAAGAAGACGCTGCCTACCAGTTTTGAAAGACAACCAAGGCATTGAACAACTATTTGCGTTAGGATGTAGTGAGGGAATCGAAGGAAATTTGGCAGCCCTAAGTTGCCATTACTATTGCCAATCACACATTCAATAGTAACCATAAAAGGTAGCCACATATAAACAGAACCTCGAGGTGTTGACAGTCAGAATCTATTGTAATAGCTTTGACGTATATATAGTTTTGTGTTTAGATGAGAATGAAGTGGGCTTCATCCAGGGTTCGGCTCAATCCTCGTCCATTCCATGCAGTGGTGTTTAATTCACCAAGCAAGAGAATATTACGTGAGTGTTCAGAGTTAAATCAACAGAAATCAAGGACGTGTGATTGTCAAATTATTGCTCCTCCCTTATGATTGAGCGCTTGATACGATGGTCATTATCCTTGGGTGATACTTTTATTCCCCATTTTCTATTGAAAAAGTAGCGTTTTTCTGTTCGATTATGATAGGATTAGATGAACGCCGGTTTGGGTGGATGTAGACCCATGTTTTTTTGTGGTGATCTTCAAATGTCTTGAGGATAAGAAAAAAATCCTTGACCAAGGTCCATGGTTTTGGGGATGAGTTGGTCTTCTAGTGAAGCCATGGTTTCCCAACTTCAATCCTCTCACTATGTTGCCAATGACTACTCTAGTATGGGTAAGATTCCCAGTTTTCCCATTCACTTTACCCATCTAGATCTCTTAGAAAAAGTGGGCAATTTTATTGGAAGATTTGTCAAAGTAGACAGGGAAAGACTTTTGAAAGGCATTTTCACCTATGTTTGCATATGTGTTTAGGTAGATCGCAATGAAGTTTTGCGAGATAAAATTGAGCTCAAGTGGATGGGAATTGTGTATTCCCAACCCCTGGACTATGAAAATACAACTTTTCGATATAGGAATTACCAACAAGATAGACACCTTCAAACTGTCTGTCCCTTTCCAATAGGGGCTTCCTCCTTACAATCATCTAGGAACTCTAGCTGCAGTTGGAGGGATCTTAAGGAAAGAGAGGGATCCAAAATGTAACACCCCTCCCTTGTGTGTCAAACTTTGCAAACCTAAGCTAAGAAAAGCTAGGTATGATGTGTAATATAAAAAGTAAATACATTATTAATAAATTAATCACTTGGAAAAGCAAGACACCAAGAGATGAGATTCTTGCCAAATCACATTGGTGAATGGGAAAGGATAATTATTTCATGGTAAAGCTTCTCGATTTAATTCTAGATAAGTTGGATGGATTGGAGATAAATATCCATTGAGAAAAACATAAAAGTTGTGCGGGAGAGAAAGGCAATCTTCTATGAGGAAAATACTCATGGGAGAGAAAGGTGAGCTTTTATGAGATAAGCCTACGCAAATGGATAAAAAGATCCATAAAAGCGAGACACCGCTAATGGAAACCATATCATGAAAGAAGGTATTAAATACCCATTGCATAGATCAATTGGAGGCGGTTGATCCATGGCAAGAACCTCGACTCGGTGGTGAACTGAAGAGTCATTTCTAGGTTGGGTAGCGGTGCTCTGTTTTCCAAGTGTCGTTCTCTCTTTTGATCTAGTTTGACTCACTTGCGTGGATTGTTCTGTATGTTGGTTTCTTACCCTCTATGTTATAAATTCCTTAGCATATGAGAGAATTTGCTTGAGTTTTAAATGCACTGCATGTGGCGTTAATGAGATGATTTTATGGATGCACATAAATGAAATTCTAATCACAGTCACAGTATGTGGATCTTATGTAGAATTGGTGTTAACCTGTCTTTTGTTAAGATAGTGAATAGTCGTGCTTGAGCCGCTATGCAAATTTGTTAACTGTGGTTAAGGCTCGACTGTATAAACTATGGTACAAGTTATTTGTGCTATGCATCCAATGCTGCGCTTCTGATTAATTGTGCATAATCCCTAAGATACACATGTTAACGTGTCATGCAACTGTGGCAGACGGATTATTGATTATGTATGATAAATGATTTTGTTTTGAAACGGTAGAGCCTATGGTTCGGGTTATCTAATATATGCATTATGCATTATAGGATGAATTGCATCCATTGAGGCGTTCTAATTATTTATTCGTATTGCATAAGATATATGTCAGTGGTACTTTCGGCCATGACAATAGGAATATGAACATGCTATATGGAAAAGCTAGTTATTGTAAATGGATGACCTGATCTCCATAAATGTTGGATTGAATCCTCAAAGGAGGGATACTCGAATGCGGGATATTGAATAATATTGATTGATTCCTCCTCTGTGATGTGATGTAGGCATGGGTAGAAGTGCTTGTGTTAGCTTTGTTATGAGGTAGTTGTATATGAACCGTGTGACAACCATTACATCTAAATTTATTACAAGCTAAAATTAGTAAAGGAAACCAATATGTTGCCTTTAATACTGTGGCTAGGAGGTGTCTACTGAAAGAGGACCCAAAGTTGATCATAATTCATGGAACAAGGTACCAATCAACCTTAAGCACAATGCAAGAATAGGATGAAAACCTTAAGCATGACCACCAACTCATCGAATGGCCTTGAGGCTGCAATATGCAAGAAGAGGATGAAAAACATTGACTTTGAAAGCTTTTACAACCAGAGAACCTTAAAACCCCAACTCCCTCCTTAGGACAAGTGTATTTGAGTTTACCAAGAGTTGGCTTCCAACACACCCAACGCTCAATGCCAAACATGGCATGGTACACTAAAACACAAAGACCGTAAAACCTTTCAACATATCGACAAAGTACACATTCTTCCTTGAAATACACATTCTAAGGAAACCCACAAATGAATTCTCCTCATTTTGAGGATGGTACCTAAGTTAAATTGGATTGCATAGGGATTTCTTAACACAGGGTTCAAAATTATTACAACAATATACTCATTAATCACTAAATATGTCATTTGTAGGAATTGCAGTTAGGTGGGGAGGATAACACTCCTATCCATTTTTAAAGCTACACCCAATTAATAAGTTCTCCATGTGCCACAATAAATGCAATTTTTATGACTATAGTGACACATCCCTCGAGATTTCCTTCCACACCAACACTTTTATCCATGAACTAAAGAGTGACTATTTCATTATTATATTATACATACATGTTAATATAAGCATTAAAATTTGTATTCCTTTGTAAAAAATGCTAGTCCAAGAGATACATTTGATCACCTTGTCTTGTATCCAATATCCAATGTTGACCCCTATATCCTTAGATCTAGAGTGAAGGTTTCATTTCTAATGTTGTGTTTGAGCTTAAATTCTAATTAAATATTTGGGTTAGCCAAGGTCATTACTTAACTTAATGGCTTTGCAATATACAATGTATCATATTTTTTTTAAGTTCAATTGGTGAGATATGTCTGGGGGATTGAACTTTCAATCACTTGGATACACAAGGGCTTGCCAACATGCTTTTTTCCAATTGTGCTACTACCCTCAGAAAATATACAATGTATCATATTAACATCCACTTAAACCAAATTGACTTTTGGGACACATGTCTCTTTGATGATGAAGGGAATCCAATTGTGTGATGTCAAACACATTCCCTCACAAACACTCACAAAGACCCTACACTTTTTAGGGTTCGAACCTAGGTTGTCTGTTATGAAACCAACTCACAAAAAGATAGAAAAGATAGATCAACAACTTAGAAATCAGCCTCTTCGAGGGGGCAACCTCCTTTACATTACACAAAAGAGCAATTATTGGATGATACAAATGACAAAGCTTCATTTCTATATATAGGAGTCTAAGGGGTCACAATATAATCAAAGTCAACATAACAATAATAATATAAGGGCACAAAAATAACAATAGTGGGCTTCTATGGGGCACAATAATAACAATATGGGGACAATAAGGGCACAACAATAACAGTAAGGGCCACAATGACACTAGTAATGGGGGAATCACTAGTGTTATAGGGACCTAACATTGTCTATATGGAAACACTGTATAATTTTGAATTTATTTATTGTAGATTTGTACATAGATGGATATTCCTTTCTTTGCATTTATCTTTTAGACTTCTTGCTTTCACCAATTGATTTAGAGCTTATGGAGTCTCAAGTAGCACCAATCCCCTTGCTTCTATTGGATTGAATAACATGATTTCTCTTTTGAAATCCATAATATCTCATTCACATGCTTCCTATTTCTCCCATAAGACTTTAGCACAGACTCCATGATCATGTTTGTGTCCCTCTTAATAACGCACTCCTTGGAAGGGGCCATAAAATCTTTTATTAGGACTAAACTTGGATGTCTCTTCTTTCTTGCCCTTTGATTCTTCATTCAATCATACCACCCATCAACTTGTTATTTTTCCATTTTTCTTATAATGACCTTTGTTGTTGGGAAGGTGCCTTTCAAGTATTTTGTCTTTGCATATAGATACACATAAAGTATCATTATTTTAATCTAATGGACGTGGTTGTTAAAATCACCAATATTTAATTAAATATGCATTGTTATACCTTTGCTCAAGTCAACTTCAATTCAAATTCTAACACATGTGTGTATACCCTTCCTTGCTTAGTTTGTATATTGTTGTAAGTCCCCAATATATTTATGTTGGCTTTTGAAAGATCATCTCATCCCAAAATAAGTAGGGGGGATTCAATATTCAAATCCGGCAGAGTGGGGTTGAAGAAATGGATATTGAAGATGGATTCAGTTATAGAAACTATCTTTTGAAAAAAGGTTAGTTTTGCCCCAAAAAGAAAGTCCCTCCTTTGAGACCTTGCCACAACTTCCATAGTTGTGAAATTTTACAATAATAGAACCTCTAGAGTAGAGGTTTACCATATACTTAGAACTTAGATTGGAATTGATTTGATTCTTGAACTCTTTAGATGATGACTACAGATCATTAAATACATAGTTTGAAGCGTTTGCTTGTAGTTATTAATGAACTTGTTAACCATCCATAGATGAATACTTCCCTTGCACATGTGCTTGATTTTGTCAATAATGAAAGAATCCTACTATGTTTTTGGTATATTCGACAAGACTACATCTTTAAAATAAAGAAGATTCAATTCTTAATGCTTTGCAATCCTGTAAGAGGGAGGGACAATCGAAGTCACGCAGGAGGAGGTATTCCCTTTGTTTAGCGAAACTCTACAGAGATAAAGCACTAAATGCAAGATTAACCCCTTGTTTATGTGATAATTAGGGAATATATATCTATTCTCTCAAAGATTAGTCTTATATATTCAAAAAGAATTTCTCATTTATTCTAAATAACACTTAACACTGTTTATAGAATAATTTCTCACCATTACAATCACAATAATCATTTTTCAAGGCAAAAACTACATCAAAACTTTTTGAATATGCAAGTAGATAATCTCCACAAATGAAGATGAAAACATATTTTGAGCATGTTTAAAGTGGATTAAAATATAATAATAAAAGACACAACAAAAATCTTGATACAATAATAGCTCAAATAATTATCTTTAACAAAAATCTATTAAAAATTACTATAAAATTATAAAATGAAATTAACATTAATAAATAATCAATTAATTTATATAAAATCCCAATTTAATAATGAATAATTACTTTATTCTTTAAGTTCCACTTCAAAGAAAGCATTGACACATCAGCTAGAGAAGGGTGCATTATTGTTTTGGAGTAAGAGAAGGGTGCATTATTGTTTCGGAGTTCTATGTCGGTCGCATCAATATTTTATTTGATGTGCCCAATTATTTTTCCAAAGTAAAACTATTATTCAGCTTAAATAATAGAATGTATAATATTTCAAATTCTATAAAATGTATAATATTTCAAATTCTTTGAAAATCCGTTTTACTGAAACACAAATATATGGCCGTCGATAACATGATCGGACGGTAGATATTCTATCTCGCCTTTAAATTCAAATCCTCTTGGTAGTTTGGCGCCATTGCGCGTATCCCTCTCAACGAGCTCAGTAGCTCGCATATGAACAATCATGGTTTGCAATCGCATAAACATTGCCCCAGAATCGATCCACGAGCCACCAGATCTCTCTCTGCACGACTTCCAACAGTTCATCTGCGTTTCTTCGTGGTCAAAACGATTTCAGAAAAGGTATTTTTCTGCAAGAGAGTGCTTAAATTGCAAAGCGCCATTATTTTCTTGTCGCCGTCATGAATCCTCTACGCCTTGTCTTAATGAAATTATTTAGAGTTCTTGATTGGAAAAATTTGCCATATTTCAACTTTCTGGAAATATTTCATTAAATAAGCTACCGTATTATCTAAAATAAATCTGAAGAAAGAGGTCGTGCTCAAAACAATGTTTTAAGCAGCAAATTTCACAAGGGTTATTTCTGGTTCAGTTATTCTGAGCTTTCAATGGAAAATTTTGACTCTATTTTGGCTTACAGGCAAGATTTCATAAACTAACGCTCTCTATAAATGGACTAGACAAGGTTGTGCTCAAAATTTTGTTTAAAAATGGCAGAGTTTGGGAAGAAGTTCTTTAAGTTAATGGATCAACATTCAGATGCATTTTGAGTGGTTTGATTGAATGATTTCTGTCTCAGTTCCGCACATTTAAAAGTTTTGGAGAATGGGAATTGATAATTCTGGTATTTGATGGTGTTCTATTCAAATTACACAGAAGAAGATAGAAAGCTAGGGCTTTTAGAGGCTAAGCGTACACAATGGCAAATCTTTACAGGTTTTCGTGAGATTTTTCAGACAGGCAAATAGGATAGAAAATTAGGGATTTCACTAAGCCAAGAAAGCTAATGCTACATTCTTTACAAATTTACTTCAGAGTTTTGAGACTGAACATTTTTGATGTTCAAGTGGTTCGTAGATATCTTCATGCGGTTTCTATTTCCATGGAACCAAGAATTTGATACCTCAACATGAAATACTGCGCTCCGAAGGGTTTTCCCTTCCAGCTCATCTTTGTGTAATGGAATAGAATCGTTAATGCTCTTTAGTGTCTGGAGAAGTCAAAAATAATGGATCAGGAAGCAGGGGCTATTGGAACGGTTAGTAATTGAGGGAAACACTATCCTTCACAATATAACAACGTAGAGGAAAACTCATGGTACATTTTTGTAGTTTTGGTCAGATTAGGCCATCCAAGCACGCCGTTAGAGATTTCAGAGAGAAGCTCTTTGTTTTCTTTAGCACCAGCTGAAGGGGAGAACTTTTGCCACATTCCGGTGTCATCTCTGTTCATTATAGAAGGAGGTCTTGTAACCTGCTCCAAACTGCCAGTTTCTCTCTTTGAAAGTTTGTATTGAAAACCAGTGCTGGGTCGAAGGTTTACTCATATGAAGGATGCAGAAAATGAGAGTCCTTTAGTGAGTCCATGAAAAAGGCTTGGCGAAGATTTGGGGCAAAATGATACCTGCAGCAGAGCCAACAAAGTTCCAAAATTAGAGCCAACCTCACCAATTAAAATCTGCAAACAACCTGGAATCCTATCTTTAGGACGAGATTGTTTGAAGCACCCCGAAAACTCAAGTATGTTATTACTATGCTACCTTTCTATAGACTGGAATTATTTCTTTTATTGCTGCAATATCCGTGATATAGTCCTGGTTCAAGCAATTGAAAGATAGACCACAATTAGGAAATGCTACAACCACTTTGTATCTATTGGCATTGGATGGACTAAAATCTGGTCAAACTGTCAATATGTATTGGTCTAGAATCTGTGGTCTTCATCAGGAAAACCCTAAAACTTTGGTTTTCTATCAACAATAACTCCATTTCCTAGGCTCTGATTTGCACAATTTTTTTGAAGCTGGGTATTTTTCTAGAGGAACCCGGATCTACAATTGGTTTCTTCATATTTTAAAATTTTAGAATATGATTTGCTTTTTGCTGTCCTCTTTTTCCTTTGAAAATTTTATATAAAAAAATAAAAATTCTTCCACTTTGTACCTCGAAAAAGCTTTGATACCACTTCAAACTGAGCCAAAAAATCCAATAATCTGCTAACTCAGCTAATATTTTCCATTTTTTGGTGACATTTTGTTGATATATCAGGATATTTTCAAAATATCATGATATGTTCAAAATTTGTAAAATTCACAACTTTTTCTGCTGATAATATCCCTGAGCTGAGAGAATCATGATATTGACGATAGATAACCAATCTTTGCAACACTGTATTGGACAACATAGCATTAATTGAAGATTTTTGGTCTCATTTCGATGATTCTTTGAGCATCAATACATTCCTTTGCCTTTGGTACTTTTACATACATTTTTCCACAGCCACCACTTTTTCCCAAAAGTGAGTGTGGGGTAAGATGTTATTATTTTTGCCCATTAGTAATTACAGAATGGTTACATAACGGTAGTAGTTAATTATTATTAAACTAAGAGCGTGAATCCTTTGTTTATATTCGCATCTCCTTCCACCCTGGAAGGCACAGAAGGGCAAGTGTTATTATAAATTTTCTGCCACTTCTTTCTTGTTTGTGGATTGTTGGCTTGACATATTACAGGCTATTAATTCTCTCTTTTTGTTGTATTGGGCTTGTTTCCTTTTGTCTAACATTTCAACTGATAGACGATGGATGGTAGCCATGTGAAAAGTAGCTAAATTTTAGCAACAGATTCCTTTGAATTATGTATGTTGAAAATGGTTGTTATTGATGTCAAAGGCTATCCAAATGAAAGAGAGTTATATAGTCAAATAACATATTTTGAGACCTTTCCAACGATATATGACACACCTTCTTGAAATATTGTTTTTGGATTTTTGATGTCCCATTTAGGTATCCTATCTTTGAATGCATTTTTACTCCAATTATGGAACATGATATATATATATATGGTTGGAAAGCTTATTCCAAGATTTTTGCAACATTATATGGCACTCCCCCTAACTTCTTTTGGTTAAAGAGATGATTTTTTTCAATATTATAGTCTGCCAAGTTAGCCTAGCCAGTGGGCAAGTCGGCCTTGCTTTTGGTGGTCAAACACACTATATATAGGTGTTATGTGTAGGGACCTAGGACTTACTCGCTCAAGCCAATTCAGGTTTGTCTAAGCAAGCAAAGGAGTAATTCTAAGGTTCATACCTCATGAACCAAGTGAAGCATAGTTGGAGAGTTTTCTTGTGGGAAGGGTTTTTGGCACTCTTTGTGAAGGTTTTTGGTCCTAGTTAGAAGGTGAGTTGCAACGCTGTTCTAGAGGCCGAGTTTTAGCCCTGTTGAAGGCCGAACTTCAATGTTGTTGAGGCTGAGTTTCAGGTTTGTTCTGGTGGCCAAATTTCGATGTTTGAAGGTTGAGCTTAGGCCTAATTTGAACTTTGAAGGCCAAGTCTTGTAGTTTTGATGGGAAAATTCAGGGTTTGTTTGAGGGTTCAATATAGGGTTTATGTGTGGATGAAGTGCAGAAACCCAGGGAACTTACCCAATGGTGGGCATGCAGCCTTGTACTTATCTTCATGGCTTGTGGAACTTATTGGCAAGATACCTCTTCTTGATCCAACTGTCTGATGTGAATGCCATCCTTGAGAATAGGCAATGATATGGTAATGGAGGTGTAGTTTATATGGAAGTTTTCTTTCAAGATTCAAGGGACACATGACAAGAGTGCTCGTTCTTGTCCTATTTAGGTCAAGATAATACTATATAGAATGTTCAAGGTAAATTTTTACTGTGAGTAGGGGCAATATGGCAATATCCAGCTGCTTGAAATCTCGCTGACCCCAACAAATTGAGGTGACCAATATGCCAGCTGAAGAAATATACAACAACCCAAATGGTAACTTGCTGGTTGCATACGATCAGAGTCTCATTTCTGGCCCTAACTAAATCAAGGCAAAAGCTATGTAGCAAGCTTCCTTACTAGTCCCATGAGATTGAGGAACAAGATACATTCAAACAAACATTGTAGTAGTAAGGTTTCTTGAATATATCTCTGCCTACACATTCCTTTTGCAAGTGTGTAGTTGGTTATACCAGCTTATCATATAAGGGTCAAGGGAAAATTGCAGAATGTGCAACGTGCAGTATCTGGCTAGTTGCACCAATAAGAAAAACCATAACCAACAACATCATCTTCTTATCTATGAAAGTGAGATGGTTGGCAGGGGCAAGTTGAGAGTTGATGTAGCTTTAATCCTCAGCAAGAGAAAGAATAATTTTACTCCATTTGACATATCATGACCCCTCTTTGTTTTCCCAAGGCAATCTGGTTCATAATCCAATTAATTGCAAGCTTCACATGTTGGCTAAATAAAATGCTGTCATCTATGCATAGGTATATCCCTTGGCAATTGGCACTTGAGCTCTCATTTTACACAATTGATGCATGTATGTATGTATGATTGTATGCATGTGTGTATGGATTGTATGCATGTATGTATGCATAGTACATATCCATAGATACATGTATACAATCCATACATACATGTATACAATCCATACATACATACATACATACAATGTATGCATGTATGGATAAATTTTGTTTAAAAAATGGCAGAGTTTGGGAAGAAGTTCTTTAAGTTAATGGATCAGCATTCAGATGCATTTCGAGTGGTTTGATTGAATGATTTCTGTCTCAGTTCCGCACATTTAAAAGTTTTGGAGAATGGGAATTGATAATTCTGGTATTTGATGGTGTTCTATTCAAATTACACAGAAGAAGATAGAAAGCTAGGGCTTTTAGAGGCTAAGCGTACACAATGGCACAATCTTTACAGGTTTTCGTGAGATTTTTAAGACAGGCAAATAGGATAGAAAATTAGGGATTTCACTAAGCCAAGAAAGCTAATGCTACATTCTTTACAAATTTACTTCAGAGTTTTGAGACTGAACATTTTTGATGCTTTTAGACCCACTGCTTTATGTAATTGGATTTATAAGATAATGGCTAAGGTTTTGTCTGTGAGATTAAAATCACTACTTTCTAACTTCATCTAACCAGAACAGTTTGTCAAATCTATGACACAATTGTTTCAGCACAAGAGGGCCTCTACACTATTCAAGTCAACAAAGTTCCAGCAACGGTGATCTGTCCAGAAAAGCACTTTTGAATGTGTTTGTCCACTTTCCATAAGGACAAGAGTCCCAATCCCTATGGGTGGACTGTGGAGTTCTACCTGGGATTTGTTGAAGTGTTGGGAGACAACTTACTTCAGGTAGTGGAAGAAATGAGAAGCTTTAGTAAGGCTCCCTGGCTCCTTCATCTGGACCTCTATTGCACTCATTCCAAAGGTGGATCAACCTGAGTCTTTTTATGCTTTTAGACCCACTTCTTTGTCTAATTGTATTTATAAGATAATGGCTAAGGTTTTGGCTGTCAGATTGAAAGCACTACTTTGTAAGTTCATATAACAGAACCGCTTGGTTCTCTAGAGGATCGTCAGATCCATGAAGCAATTGTTTCAGCACAAGAGGGCCTCCATATTATTCAAGTCAAAAATGTTAAAATAATGGTGATCAAGTTGAACCTCTCCAAGGCTTATAAAGGGTGTCTTGGCTCTTTCTGATACTTCTTTTTATCCATATTAGTTTCAACTTACCACTGGTAAATTAGATTATGGGATGTGCAATTTAAGCTTCTTATGCATTTTTTATAAATGGTTCAGCCTCTAATTTCTTAAGACCCTCAAGAGGGTTAAAACTTAAAACAAGGTTGTACCTTGTCTCCTTATTTATTTCTTCTAGTTGTTGAAGGACTAAGTAGGTCCATCCTAGAAGCAAAAAAAAAAAAAAAACAAGATACATTCAAGGGATTAGCAGCGACTCTTGTAAAGAAGATCATGGCATTGCATAGAACCAATTATTCCCCTGTCCTTGCAACATATCCCTGTGGTTATCCTATTAAAAACCCAGGCCCTAGCAGCAGAAGAAGTGTGTGCCTCATTTAGGCCTTCCTCTCCCATTGGTCGCCCTAGATCCTCACCCCACTTGATTAGGACAAGCAATTCTTCCTCTTTAGATTTACTTTAGATAGAAAAGATACAGAGATAATACAAACAAGAATAGTATGATTAGTCTTCTTATTAGTTTAGTATCACTTGGAATAAAGAATAACTCCTTTGTTTATATTATCTAATCAGTAACTCGCAAAGGCATCAGAATAATAATTAGGAGTTATTGGTTTCTTTTTGTAGTATATGTGGTTGCAGTAATCTATTACAAGTAGGGAAATCTTGGACAAAGAAAGTATGTTTTGGATTACATACAGTTTAGTCTTGACTCCTGAAAAAAGATAGCGGAATGTCTTTGTTAGTAGGAGATTAGGAACTAACAATATGACCGAGACTTAAATTCCTTTTACTGTTTTACTCTTGAGGGATTAAGCTCCTTAGACTTCATAGGCAACAAGAACTACAAATTACATACATCGGAATCATCATCCTTCTTTTTATTATTGGTATTAATGGAATGCTTAAGACATGAGCTTTGAAAAGATGAACAATGCTTTATTTATATATGGGTCTTTGAGAAGAGGACGAGTTAATTTAAAAGGATATTAAAGTAAGTTGAAGAAACTCTTTAGAATACTTTATAGTAAAGATCCATTTATAGTTTATATAGATACAAGCAAATGGAAAACCACCTCACTATGACACCCTTCACCTTCGTTTTTAGAGGACTTTTATACCACTTTTTCTCACCCTGGAACCAGCAGCCCACAACAAAGAGGAGATATCAGATTCCAGATCCTTATGATATATATAGCATTGTCACATTCACCCCCAAGAAGCTACAAACAATAAAGTGAGAGTTATCTTTTAGTTTGTAGTATTATTAGCAGATCAGATCAGGTTGGTCACTAAACTCCTCTCTTCTTGTTTCTCCTCCAGAGCCTTGGTTTATATTTGGGTCTTGTTGTGAGAAACGTATGAAGGTGGAAGTATGAAGATCCTTGGATATTGCAGAAGTTGGATCTAGGATATGTTGGATTAGGATTTAGAAAGTACATAGAGAATAGAATAAGAATTAAGATTGTACAAATTAACATATAGAAAGTCGTGTCCTTTGATAACAAGGAGAAGGAACAGAGTCGTGTCTTTTGATAGTGCATGGGTATTGATAAAATGTGATGGAATGCATTTTTGATGAGATGCTTGACCATAAGATACTCAGAAACTTATGACTGTTTGGCTTGAACAAACGTTGGACTTGGAATTTGCTCAGAAATGAATTCACTGTATTATATATTTACACTTGTAGTTTTGTTGTAATAGCTACAGGCCTATGAGCTTAAACCCTGAACATACATATGCATTGATGTGTGAAATTAAGGTGAACAACCTGTATACCTTTCAATACCATGGCAGTGAACATAGCCCAAAACTTGTAATGACAACCTTGCTGAATTAGTTACAGGAAAGGTATGTGTCCTTCCAACTATACCTAAACATATATATGTGGCATGGGAGTGATGGGATATTTTTCTTTGGCTACCTTAGTTTCTGTATGTTAAGTGATCTGGACTCTGGAGTATTAAGACTCCTCCAATCATTATTTAAATCATGGAGGTGATGTCAAGTAGATCTGAGTGAGATTCTCTAAATTGGATCTGCTCATCTAGCTGACTGTTCTATTAATTATTCTTGAACACCTGAGGATGTGCATTCTAATTGATAGAAATAATACCTTGTCAATTTTGAAAGATAGTCTCCCAGCCAGGCCTGCTTCTACTTTGGTTTTGGGTGAGGATATAGGTAACCTACCGGTGCCAAGAGGGCTGAAATCAGGAAAAGTGACAATACATCTTACCTGGATTATCATATTGATATTTACTGTGACTAGATTGATTCATTATCCTTTTGGCTGTACTTACCCATGGGTTTTATTTTGCTCTTATTACATTCCTGAAAGATTTGCGGAAGATCTCAAAGCGCTCTTCTTTGTTTAATCCGTCTGTAATGATTGTTTTCCAAAATATGCTTGCAAAAATATGCTTGAGCTATTTTGACATATTTAATGTTAATTTTAAGATATAGGAATGGTATTGGGTTTTTCCCTCATGGTACAGAAATGGAAAGAAGATGAAGTGGACAACAATAATTAGAATTATTCTTAGAAATTAGTTAATGGTTGGTATTGAAATAAAAATAGTTATTGTTTTAAAAAATGTGATTTTATAATAAATTAATAACAATGAAATAATAACTCTCTTGTTTATATTCATCATGTAGGCTATTCAATTCCATATCATTCCATTATTATTTACAACTCATTTAATTGTCAATCTCATGCTATGATATTGGCTTTATCCCCAATCCAACATGTACTGCAGATTTACCTTGATCTTCACTTGTGTTATTGTATGTTTTTGCAATTTCTTGGAAAGCTTTAATGCATTTGGTCTTTTATCGACTCCTTTGTAATGGTGAGATTGTACTGTGTAATAACTGTTCTCCTGTAGCTTTCGTATTTTGGATATGGGGCATTATATCTCGAGAAACACAGATAGACTGGCACTCTCTTTATTTTCCTGTAAATAAAACAGAGAGTTACTTTTAAACGCATTTTATTTATATTGGATATATTTTTTAATTCCATTGATTTGTTTGTATCATCATTGGTTGAAGATCAACGAAAGTAATGTGGTGTCCGTGGCAGAAGATGAGCTAATGCGCATTCTCATATTGATGCGAAACTTTGTGCCTGGATATAAGCAAATTGTTGAGGGTGATTGGAAAGTGGCAGCAATTTCTTACAGGTCATATGATCTAGAAGGGAAAACTATTGGTTCTATTGATGCATGGCGTATTGGCAAAGAGCTACTTAAGCGTTTGAAGGTATTCATTCTTAGGATCTAGTACTACTTCATGATGTTGCAAACTTCTTTTCAAAAATCAGTGCTCCATAATTCTTACGCATGCATGCTGTTTGTTTCAAAATTTCAATCTAATAATAATAAACATTACATGATGTTGAATTGAATTGCGTTCCTTTGTACAGCCCTTCAATTGTAAGCTTCTTTACCATGACCGTCTTTCTATTGGACCCGAATTGGAAAAGGAAACTGGAGCAACATTGGAGACAAATCTTGACGAAATGCTACCTAAATGTGATGTACTTGTCATTAATATGCCTCTTTCTGACAAAACTAGGTGCGCCTTATCACAATTTCATAAATAATCTCTCCCATTATTCACTCAAACATCAATAGCACCTATATATTTTGTACAACTTGTGAACAAAAACCTAATTATTGTTTCTCTTGCCCTTTCCTTTTGGTTACAGTAGGGGAATGTTTAACAAGGAAGGTGTTCTCTACCAAGCCTAGCTTTTCTCTCAGAATCTTAACATCCCCTTTGCAAAGGGTTTCATTAGAATGACAACAACCCGCATTTAAAGCATTTCTCCACCCATCCTAATTAGAAATACAATTTTGGGTTCTCTACTAATTTTCTCCACACCCATTTAATCTAACAATGGACATAGAGGATGTATATTTATACTTGTGTGTTGGAAATACCATTTTATACTTTAATGTTTATTATTTTTGTTTTATTATTATTACTTGAATTTCTTCTTAACAAGTGGTTGTGTTTCTTTTGGTTTTATTGAAAGTATGGGCTCCAATGTTGGCTCTCTTATTATGGAGTATAATTCATCTTTGAGAATTTTTCAATTATTAAAGTAGGTTAGTGAATTGCTTAAAATATTAAATTTATTTCAAAAAGTTTTTGTTACTTTATAGGTTAGACACTGGCTTGAAATATTAAACTTATTTCAAAATGTTTTTGTTACTTTATAGATAAGGCGTAGATTTCTTGGCTCTATGATGAAAATAATGAAGGGAAAATACATGTTAATATGTTACTTGTGCTCTTTGACTGAAAAATACACGGTGAGAGAAAAATGTATATTATGATAATTGAGGAATGTTTTTCACTTGTCGAACTTATAGTATTGAATTTAACACACTAACACTTTACAACAATGAACTAACAATATTCATGATGAAAATAGCAATATGGAAGATTTATCTGCATAATGAAAAAGGCAATATGGAAGATTCCGATCACGTTCCAAGGCATTTCTTAAAATGTGGATGTGACAAAAGGTTGTTGTGGAAGTTGTTGTTTGTATATGGAAAATTTCTTGATCATTGTGTATAATCCTAATGTTGATAGATATGTCTACTAAATGCTTCCAGTTAATGGGGCATTGATTTGAGCATTCAATATATTTTTATTCTTTATCAAAGTATTCTTTTGTTGTATTTGTATTTTTCAATTTATGCCTTACGGTGTTTCCTTTGCAACATCTGGTGCAAATGCTAGTATATCTTACCTCATTTTATGGTTAACATTGTATAACAAAAACATGCGTTGTGTTATGTAATTAATACTAACATGTAATATTGATTTTTTTTGTCAGAATGCTATAGGTAATGATTGCCAAGACGATGATCCAAATTATGTTCAACATATATCAGGAGATGATGAGGATGAGGATGAGGATGATGGTGGTGAAGGAGGAGATGATGATGATAGTTGCGGTGTTGGTGATGATGTGGATCAGAGTAATGAGGATGGTCAAGATGATCATGAGGATGATCTTGGTGGTGGTAGCTAGGCATGCACATGCATTGTTTTTTATGAAGAAATTATTGTGTAGAATGACATTGTTATGTTTAGATGGGTGTTGTGAATTTACCCTATATCAATGAGACATTTTGATTTTGTAATCATACGATGCGTTTGATTTATGTATGTTGTTAATTTATCGTAGAATAACGTTATTCACGAAATATTTTGATTTGTTAATCATATTTGAATTTTACTTGTTTTGATTAAAAATAACACTGATTTTATTAGTATTATGTTGCTATTTTATACATGTTTTGAAAATTGTTAATGACACATTGTTATTTTTTTGGATGGATGTTGTCAATTTCTATTAAATTTCTTTACAAATGATTTTGAATTGTGATATCTGCTTTAATGATATTTAGAAACTATCATATATTTCACTATGAATCTATAAAGGGGGTCATATATGTAAAGAAAAATATACTCTATATAAGAAGTCAAATGCGGATGTAACCATGGATGCAAAATTGAAAGTAAAATTGGATGTTAAACTAGGAATTAATACAAAATGCAAACAATTGACATACAAAGTGTTTTAAATTAGAAGTGAAAAATTGTGCAATAGTTGACACAAAGAAGGGAACAAAACATGGCATACAAAAGGATATCAAATTGGGCAAAAACAAGGACACATAAATGGGCACCAAATTAGATGCAAAAAAGGACAACAACTAGATGTAAAATAAGATGCAAAGTTGAGCGTTAAAAAGAAGCAAAAAACGTTACAAATTAATATGCCAAATGATGATGCAAATAATGGTGTAAATTTGGGATGCAAACTTGGGTGCAAAAAAGGAAAAAAAAAAGATGTAAGAAAAGACATAAAACAAGATGCAAAATGGGGCTTAAAAAAGGTGAAACCAAGGATGCCATATTGGATGTAAAAAATGATTCCTAATCACATGCAAATTTAGGCTCGAACTCAGACACAAAATTATATGCAAATGTGGACACAAAATGAGGCAAAAAAAGATGCAAATTTGGATGGTGAAAACGATGTAAAACTAGACACCAAAAAATGCAAAATTGGATGAAAAAGTCGGTGTAAATAATGGTGCAACATTGGACACAAGTAGACACAAAAAAATGGTGCAAAAAGGGGCATAAAATAGCTTAAAATTGGATGCAAAACTTGGTGCAAAAACAAATACAGAAGTAGACGTAAAAAATGGCTCTAAATTGAATGTACCATTAGACACAAAATAAGATGCAAAGGTGGACACAACACATGACTCAACATAAGATGCAAATATAAATGCAAATTTGGATGCTCAAAATGATGTAACATTAGATGCAAGAGATGGTCTTAAAAATGATGCAAAATTGGATGAAACAAATGACGCAAAATATGGTGCAAAATGAGATGGGAAAAATGGAGACAAATCAAACGTAAATGTGGATGTAAAAAATGGTCCAAAAAAAGATGCAAAAATGGGCACAAAAATGGATGCAAAATTTGGTGCTAAATCAAATTCAACACATGGTGCAAAGATAGGCACCAAAGCTGGTGCAAAAATAGAAGCAAAAACTAGTGTAAGACTAGATACAAAACCTGGCGTAAGACTAGATGCAAAAACTGACACAAAATGGATGCATAAAAAGACGTTAAATTGGATTCAAAATACAGTGTAAACTTGCTGCAAATGATGGTGCAAAAATGGAAGCAAAGAATGACACAAAATAGGAAGCAAAAGAGAATGAAAAATAGATGCAAAAAATGACACAAAACTAGAAGCAAAACCTGTCATAAAATAAGATGCAAATCTTGGTTCAAAATTTGACGCAAAAAATGATGCATAGTTTGGTGTAAAAAATGATGCAAAATCTAGCGTGAAAAAGGATGCAAAATCAGGTGCAAAAAAGGACGTTTTAAAAATTGTACAATAGAGCCAGATTTAGCGCCAGGTTGCTCATCACAATTACAAAAAAAATGCACTAAAATCTGGCGCTAATCGCTGGTTTTGTTGTAGTGGAATAATGGGGCAAACATATGTGAAGGAACAAGGATACCCATCGATGGCTGAGAGAAAGGTGGTGTTAGGTCCCTATAATACTAGTGATTCCCCCATTACTATTTTCATTGTATCCCTTATTGTTATTGTTGTGCCCCTATTGTCCCCATATTGTTATTAGTGTGCCCCATAGAAACCCACTATTGTTATTGTTGTGCCCTTATGTTATTATTGTTAGGTCAGCTTGATTATATTGTGACCCCTTAGACTACTATATATAGAAGGGAGGTTTAGTCATTTGTATCAACCAAGAATTTTTAATTTGTGTAATATAAAGGAGGTTTCCTCCTCGAAGAGGCTAAATTCTAAGGCATTGATCTATCTTTTCTATCATTTGTTAGCTGGTTTCCTAACATTTGGTGTCAGAGCTTTGGATTCTAGCCTTGTTTCGCTGCTCCAAACAGGTCATCATGGAATTTTCGATATAATTTTTTTTCTGTGACGTTTCAAAAGCTAAAAAAAACCCATTTGAGCTGAACTCGTTCTTAGAAATTCGGGTCCGAATTTTAGAGCTTGTATCGCTATATTTTCGGAGATATGATCTGAGGATATTAGGGTTTTTACAGACTCCCGAATTACATTTCAAACAAGTGACCTGGGGAAAATTATCATAACTTTTGTTCTAAGCATCAGATTGAAATTTCGTAAGAAGTTTCAGAAAGAGAACGACCTGTAGTTTTTTGTATATCTGTTTCAGGTACTAAGGTTGAAACAGTGACACATGGAACTTCGTACGAGTTAGCTCTACTAAAATAGTCTATAATCAGGTCACCGTGGGAGATTTGGCATAACTTTTCCTTGGAGAATCCAATCTTGATTAGACTTGTGGGGTTAGAAATAAGACTCAAAGGGCTACTGTAGGATGTGATTTTAGATATTTGAGATCCGCAGTTACAAGGATACTACAAATTCAATATCGAGCTCTTACAAAGAAAAAAATAGGTGTGTAGTTTTTTTTTAAAATTTTGCATAAGATTGGTTTGAAAAATTAGTTTGAAGGAACTCAAAGGGAATAGTGAAGAATTATTAGTATTAATTGATGCCCAAAAGAAAGAAAATGGAAACACCTAGTAAGAAACCTGAAAGATCTAACATGACTCGTGAAGAAGAGGAAGAAATGCAACATGATTTATAAAAATTACAAGACCAAGTACAACAAATTTCACGCTCACAAAAGGTAACTAAAGCCAAGATGAATGGCGTGGAAGATAATATGAATGTCATGCAATTTAATATGGATGGCATGGATGCTAAAATGAATGGAATGGATGCTAAGATGGAAGAATTGAAGATAAATTTGAATAAGTTGCTACAATAAATGGTTACTAATGATGAAAGGGTAGTAAAGGTAACTCATGATGAGAATAAAAGAAATGTTAATCATGATTTCATAGACTCTAATTTTGGATTGAAGACCCATCATGTTCCAAAAATTGATATAAGGAAGTTTGATGGAAAGGATCCCTGAACATGGATACTACAGATGGAGCAATTTTTCGATCTCCATAATGTGAAAAACACAGAAAAGGTAAGTATTGCAACTTTATATTTGGAACCAAATCAGTTTGTATGGTATCGATGGCTTTTCTCTCATAAACAAATTGTCACTTGGGAAATTTTTATGGAAGAAATGATAGCACATTATGAGGATACAAAAAGCAACACCTTTTTTAGCCAATTGATAAATCTCAAACAAAAGGGTTCAATGATGGAGCACATTGAGGACTTCCAAAAATTTAACACAAGGGTAAAAGATATTCTAGAGGAGTATAGGATTGATGTGTTCATAGGGAATTTAAAGGATAATATCCAACATGAGGTTCGCCTTTGGAACCTGATTCATTGGAGAAGGCATTCAGGTTAGCAAGAAAAATGGAAAGCAAAATTATGGCAAGTAGGAGGCCTACCACTCACAACTATAAAGATGGAAGTGTTGTTGCCCTTGGCCTTCCACAACCTACAAGATTGACACCACAAAAATTGGAAGAAAAAAGAGAAAAAGGGCTTTGTTACAGTTGTGATAGAAAATACACTAAAGGTCATAAGTGTGTTGAGAAGAAATGATTATACATAGATTGTGAAGAGGAGGAAGAAAAGGAACAATAAATGTCAAAATAAGAGGATATAATCTAGAACAAACACTAGATAAAGAGCAAATGAATCCTACCATATCTTGTAATGCATTGGCTAGAATTACCACTCCTCAAACTATTAAAATAGAAGGACATATCAAGAAGAAAAAGGTAATAGTGTTGATTGATTTGGGAAGTACCCATAATTTTATTCATTGTAAAATAGCCAAGGAATTGAATTGCTTCCTATATCCAGCACTAGAGTGTCAAGTGATGGTTGCAAGTGGAGGAACTATAAATTTCTCTAGAAAGTTCCATAATATCAAGCTATCCATGGGAGAATATGTATTGAATAGCCCAATGCTTTCCATTCCAATGGGTGGTGTTGATATTGTACTAGGAGTCCAATGGCTACAATCCTTGGGTACAATAGCTTTTAATTTTCAAGAACTTTTCATGAAATTTTGTGCAGAAGGAAAGGAAGTTGAATTAAGGGGTATTGCAGGGAAACCAAGAAAGATAATCAGCTCTAATAGTATGACTAAGCTTCTAAAGAAGGAACAACAAGGCGTAATTGTACAATTATGTTCGCTAGAGGTTCCCACATCGAAATCATTTATTTCTCCAAATCTCCAAAAAGTATTGGACAATCATTCCAAGGTATTTGAGACTCCCAAAGGCCTCCCACCTATTCATGATCATGATCATGCTATTCATTTGATTCCAGGAAGTGTTCCTCCAAACATCAGGCCGTATAGATATCCCTATGCCCAAAAGAGTGAAATTGAATGTATGGTTGCAGAAATGCCAAAGGCTGGTATAATTCAACCTAGTCAGAGTTCTTTCTCTACTCCAGTAGTATTGGTGCACAAGAAGGATGGATCATGGCGCATGTGTCCGGATTATAGGGAGCTGAACAAGCTCACTATTAAAGATAAATTTCCCATTCCTGTCATTGATGAATTATTGGATGAATTGCATGGATCAATTTACTTCACTAAATTGGATCTTCGTTCAGGATATCATCAAATCAGAATGAAGACTGAAGACATTTTGAAAACAACATTTAGAACTCATGAGGGTCATTATGAATTTTTGTGATGCCTTTTGGCCTTACCAATGCACCTTCTACATTTCAAGGTTTGATGAATTCCATTTTCAAACCCTTCCTTAGAAAATTTGTGTTAGTATTTTTTAATGATATACTAATCTATAGCAATTCTTGGAAGGATCATGTTGAACATGTTGACAGGGTGCTCAAACTAGTGAAGGAGAAAAAGTTATACGCAAAAAGCTCCAAATGTTTCTTTGGAGTAAAAGAGGTGGAAAATCTGGGTCATATTGTATCTCATGAAGGTGTTAAGGTAGACCCTAGCAAAATTAAATCCATTAAGGAAAGGAAAAACCCCACATCCATAAATCATATGCGAGGATTTCTTAGGTTGACAGGGTATTATCACAAGTTTGTTAAGAATTATGGGAGAATAGCAGCACCTCTAACAACATTATTGAAGAAAGATGCATTTTCATGGACTCCAGAAGCAACAAAGGTCGTCAAACATCTTAAAGAGGCAATGTGCCAAGCATCGGTCTTAGCTACGCCGGACTTCACAAAAACCTTTATTGTGGAATGTGATGCTTCAGGAAATGGAATTGGTGTTGTTTTAATGCAAGATAAAAGACCCATTGCTTTCGAAAGTCATCCAATCAAAGGAAAGTATTTACACAAAGCTATTTATGAGAAGGAAATGTTGGCAATACTACATGCACTTAAGAAATGTCGACCCTACCTAATGGGAAGAAACTTCAAGGTAAAAGAGGATCATGATAGTCTTAAATACTTTTTAGAAAAAATATTATTCTCTGAAGAGCAACAAAAATGGGTCACAAATATGTTGGGTTTTGACTTTGAAATCATCTACAAAAAAGGGAAGCAAAACGTTGTGGCAGATGCACTCTCAAGAAAGGATGAGGATGTGGAAGCATTGTTGTGCGCCATTTCTATTATCCAACCAAATTGGATAAACGAAGTAAGGGATGAATGGAAGAATGACAAAGGAGTGTGGGCACTCATTCAAAAGCTACAACAAGATCCCAGTACATCTGATACATTTAGCTAGGAAAATCATTCATTGTGGTACAAAGATCATTTATACCTATGTAAGAATTCCCAACTCAAACAAAAGATTCTTATGGAATTGCACACTTCTCCCTTAGGAGGGCACTTAGGATTTTTAAAAACTTACCACAGGGTTAAGAAGGATTTTTTTTGGGATGGCCTTAAATCAGATATTCAAAATTTTGTGGTGAAATGTTTGGTTTTCCAACAAAATAAAGTTGAAACAATTAAGACCCCAGGGCTATTACAACCTTTATCCATTCCAAGCCAACGTTGGGAGGAGGTTTCAATGGATTTTATCACAGGTTTACCCAAGTCTGAAGGAAAGAGTGTCATCATGGTGGTAGTTGACAGACTTACCAAGTATGCACACTTTTGTGCATTATCACATCCATTTAAAGCCAGTACAGTTTCTACTGCATTTATGGGAACAATTCAAAAGCTACATGGAAAACCAAAGATTATTGTAAGCGACCTAGATCCCATTTTCACTGGAAATTTTTGGACAGAATTATTTTCTTGTCTTGGTACTCAGTTAGCTCATAGCTCATCTTATCATCCTCAATCTAATGGGAAAAATGAGATAGTAAAAAAATGTTTGAAAGGATATCTTTGTTGCTTTGTATCTGATAAATTGGCACAATGGGTCAAATGGTTGCCTCTAGCTGAATGGTGGTATCACACTTCCTTCCATACTGTAGCAAAAATGACCCCATTTATGACACTTTATGGATATCATCCACCATCCATCACATCATATTTAAGAGAAAATTCTAAGGTTCAAGCAGTGGAACATCACATCGAGCATCAACAGCAAGTTCTCCAACTCTTAAAGGATAACCTCACGTCAGCGTAGAATATAATGAAACAATAGGTAGATCAACATCGCAGCGAAAGAAATTTTGATGTAGGTGACTGGGTATTCCTACAGCTACAACCATATAAACAAATGTCCCTCAAGCAAGCTAAGAAGGATAAGAAATTATCACCAAAGTATTATGGTCTATATAAGGTGTTGCAAAAGATTGGTACTATGGCATACAAATTGGATCTTCTTACAGCTTCCTGAGTGCACCCCGTTTTCCATGTTTAAAGAGGGTTATAGGTGACAAGATCCTAGTTCAAACAATATTACCAGAACTTGACGAGGAAGGAAAAATCATATTGGAACTGGAAGTAGTCACAGAAACAAGAAATCAACAACTACAAAATCAATCAATTTCGGAGTATCTCATCAAGTGGAAGAACATATCCATTGAAGATTCCACATGGGAGGATGATAATTTTATACAGAAGCAACCAGACTACTCAAGCGTTGAGGACAATGCTTTTCAGAACAAGAGGGGAATGTTAGGTCCCTATAATACTAGTGATTCCCCCATTACTATTGTCATTGTATCCCTTATTGTTATTAGTGTGCCCCATAGAAACCCACTATTGTTATTGTTGTGTGCTTATGTTATTATTGTTAGGTCGGCTTGATTATATTGTGACCCCTTAGACTCCTATATATAGAAGGGAGGTTGAGTCATTTGTATCATCCAAGAATTGTTCATTTGTGTAATGTAAAGGAGGTTGCCTCCTCGAAGATGCTGAATTCCAAGGTGTTGATCTATATTTTATATCTTTTTGTGAGCTAGTTTCCTAATAGGTGGTTGTTGTGGTGGAGGTTGTACCTCAGGTTTCCCTTGAGGCTGTCCCAATAAGTTCACCACACTTGTGAATAACAATTGCCTTAACTCTTGAGAATCAACATCGAAAGGAATAGAAACTCTCAGTCTCCTTTCCCCTCTTGCTCCTAAATATTGATTTCTCTTCATTCCTCCCCTTCCCCTGCTTCTTCCTCTATTTCTGCTAAAAATTCTCATGATGAACAATAATTATAAAATTATTGACAATGAGTGAAATATAAGAACCATCCATTAACAAATACACAAAGTTATGAGTTTTAAAACACCAAAAGAGGAAAGTAAATCAAATGAGGAAAGGGATAAGATATCAATATAACATTAATAGTCAAACAATTATCTATCTAACTGATACAATTAAAGAAGATGAATAGGGCATTGTAGTTTTAAATAGACATTTACACAAGTTGAGTAACCTTCATTGAATACGCCCAATTTGGAAGACTCGATATAGAGTCAATGTATAACACCATGACGTGTCATAAAATGATTGAATTGATACGAAGAAAAGGACTAAGAATGAATAACGTTCAATTTTTTGACAAGTGATCCTTCTGAAACGAAGTGAGTATAAAAAATACCGACAACGAGGAAATACACAAGACTCTGTATAGACGTGTGTGATGAATTTTGTAGAGGAGGTTTCTATAGATTCGACAAAATTTGAAGTGAATCAAATTACATGAGAGCATGGTATGATAAAATAGGTATTAATGACTTTACGGAACAAAAGGAATATGCCCTATGTACAATCAAACATTGTTTTTTTCCCAAGGTCTTATGGCCTTGAGGGCTCCTATGGAAGCACAACAAAAAGACTATTTTACATTAGGGTTTACTAATCTTCATCTTAATAATGAACCCACCATTCTCATAGTTAAAATGAAATTAAAAGGGACAAAAATTATTAAATGTATCATTTCCCTTTGTTAATATAGAACACCCGTAATGGCTTTAATTGTAATCAATAAAATCTGAACATATTGGAATACCGTGCTTGACCTAGTTGTCCATATAAGACTAACTTTTCGTGCTTGGCATTATTTGATCGAGGACCAAACTCAAGGGCTTCATGCCTCTTGTATGCAAGGTGACAGACTTTGGTGAGGATGAAGGATATGAAGTTTTACCATAAGGAAATTATGGAGGGTTTCTTTCTTAAAAACTTGCCAAAAACAAGAATTGGACATTGCATTTAAATAAAAATAGGTACATCAATACCACAAAAGAAACCACAACAAGGAGATGGGCAATAGATATGCAATACCCAGAAAAAATTCAACATTGTTGACAAAATATTTCAGTGCATTCATGTTAAAGTCTGAAAGTTCTATGTATAATTTTAAAAATACTTTGCAGAAACTTGAAAGTTTTATGTAGAAAACTGAATGTAATTTGCAGAAAATTGAATGGAACTGAATGTACTTTGCAGAAAAATGAATCAAACTGAATGTTATATGTTGTAACAATTACTTAGAATGCAAATTTCTTCTTCAAAATTTTCATATTAGAAATTGTATATAGAAAAGAAACTTAAGGATCATATGAAGATAACCAAGCAAAAATATGAGACACTATTATTTTGGTCCAATGACTAAGGAAAAAACCCTCAAGGGGAATCCCAAATGAGTCTTCTTCTATTAAATTTCTTCAGTTGTTCAATCGAGTACAAAGAGAGAGAATGAGAATGAACAACTTCACCAATTTCTAATCAAATTTAAGTTGAAGTGCACTTACTCTTTTCTTGAAGATATCCTCCTTCTCTTGATCAAATCATGTCCTTCACTCATGCTCCAACTCTTCCATTTCTCTTGCTCATCACTAGCTCTCACACTTCTCTTGCATAGACTCAACACTTACTCTCCTTCTCCACAATGGACATGTTACACTCAACTCTCACTTGCTCTTGCTTAAATAAATGAGAAAGGAGAGGAGTTACAAAATGAATTCATGCCTTGAGCCAATGATAGCAGAATCAAATTCCATGAGGGAGGAGTTACTTGAGGAGAAGTGTAACTCATCCCAAGAATAGAGAGATAGGTACAGTTGTCTTGAGGAGTTACAATTTGAATTAGGGAGAGAGAGTTACACTTAGACATGAGAGAATATTTGGTAAGAGTTACAAATTGAATTGAATGAGGGAGTTATATGTGCATTAATGAGGAGGAGTTAAACTTTTTCCATACATTTAACTAGTAGGGTGAGTTACGTTTTCATAAGTGTGAAGTTACTATTTTATTCCAAGGGAGAGGTTCAAATTTGCCAAGTAAGAGATTATCAATTTAATTTACTTATTCATGAGAGAATTCGATTTTATTAATCCATTAAATGTGAATGACTTTAGACTATTTTATAAATAATAGTATCATAATAATAATAATACTAGTAATGATAAAATATTAGTTCTTGACTTATATAATCATGTCCGATTTGATTTTAAAGTGGATTCCATATGTCGAGATCATCCTTCATCATTTAGACATGACTTTATTTTTTGGAAAGTCACTTCCAAATTGAGATGTGACTTACTATTTTTGGAAAGTCATATTAGAATTTTCAAAAATGAAATTTTATTATAGGTGGTTCAAACAAAACTGAAATATATGATTTCTTCTAGGAGAAATTCATCCCTGAGCTATCAAATTTTAACATTCCCTATCAGCTAGGAAGGGATTTATTTCTGCATCAAATATCTCTACTTCCTCTAATATCTTTCATTCATCTTAGTTAAAATATGCTATGCAACATCTATAATAATGAAGTCGCAATATAAATAAGAATCATCTACTTGAAACAAATTTGGAAAGGAAAGGATCATCACATGGACAAGACTCAAAGAAGTCACACGGACAAGAATCAAACACAATCAAGTTTCATTAAACGTCAAGTGGTGGAACACCTGCATCCTAGACGAGTCACACAGACCAGTATCAATACACCTATTGGTCAGATAGGTGGCTCTTCCCACATACCAAACTATGGGTCAGATGTATACTGAGGCCTACTCTTGGGGCACACACTACACATGAGGTCTCTCACCCTCATGAGATTTCTGACATCTCCCTAATCATGTGAGCTATGAAAGGGGGCAAAGGTAGCTCAGCGTTATTGATTAGTTGTGACTGCTTCCAGGAAGGGTCACATCCATAAGTCCAATCTTCTTTCTAAAAACCAAGAACTGTCCTTTTGGTAAAGGCTTGGTAAGGATGTCATTTATCTAATCATCAGTGGAGATGTGATGAAGCCTCACCGCTCCTATCTTTACCATATCCCAGATATAATGATACTTGATCTCAATATGATTGGAATTATCATGAAACACATGATTTTTGCAAGGCGTATCCCACTCTTATTGTCACAATATATAATTGTTGTGTCTGGAACTTGCTCAAATAGTTCACCAAAAAGATTTCTGAGCCAAACTTCCTCACAACTAGCCATGCTCTTAGCCACATCATTTTGTTTTGGATTGTACAACAAAGTGATTTTTTTCTTTATTCTAGCATCTTTGAAAAGACCATTAAAATAATTTGAGGTGAACTCTCCCCCATTATCAGATCTAAAATCTTTGATCAAATTTCTAGTTTGATTTTCAATCAAAGCCTTGAAATATTTGAACATGTCAAATACTTCCTATTTCTTTTTCAAAAAGAATATCCATGTCTTACGAGAAAAATCATAAAAAAAAAGTCATGAAATACAAGTAGCCAGCAAAAGAAGTAACATGCATAGGTCCACACAAATAAGAATGTATGAGCTAAAGTACCTTACTAGTTTTTGTCTACTTGAAGGGCATGGTCCCTTTATCTTCTTTCCACTTGCACATCCCGCGAAAAGCTCTTCATGATCCATTATGCTCTCAGGCATTCCAGAAACCACCTTCCTTACAGGGGTAAGGATTTTTAGTGTAGGTGAGAAAATCTTTTGTGCGACAACTCATAAAGAAGATCAATATCATGGACCAGTGCATGAATGTGTTTACTATTGACTTTGTAAATCCTTTTGCATTTCAATCCAAGAGTGAAGGCTTCTCTCATACTTGAGTTCAAAGTCCAAGTTAGAAATTTTCCATTGCTAAAATCAATTTTAATTCCTTTATCTTCTAGTGTAGACATGGATACAAGGTTCTTTTTCAAACTAGGTACTTACAAAAATTCTTGTAGAAAAATAGATTTGTCATCATCTCACTGAAATGAAATTGAACCATAACCTTTAACTCGATGAATAGAATTATCTCCAAGGATAACATTTAAATTAGTCTCCCTGTCAACTAGATTAGAGAGTGCTTCTTTGTAACCAATAAAACATTTGGAAGCACCACTATCAACTAACCATCTATCAAATGAACCTGCAAAAGAAATGGAAAGAGAAGAAACAAGAAAATATTATGATTAAGTTTCTGCTGCATTATTTCTATACCTTGGATTTCTTGTTTTCTTAGGATGGCCTTTTCTTTGATTTTCATAACTGTCTTTTCTACAATCATATTTGTTTTTGAATCTAGGAGTTATTCTTCTTTCTTTACAGTGACGAGCAAATTGACCATGCTTTTGATAGTTAAATAATCTAACTGTTGACATGTCTAGATTCCCTTTATTTGATTTGAAAACATATTTCTTTTTTATTACCTTTCTTTTTATTGTCATAGGTTGAAAATGCAGTAGGTTCTCCTTCTCCATGATGTGAATTTCTCCCTCTAGAGATCATTTTGTCCTCCTCTTGGATACATTTTCCTTGGAGCTCATCAAATGTGGGAATATTATTGATATTGCTGATGGTGGTGATAAAAGTCTCCCAAACAGGAGAAAGGCCTCCAAGTGAAATCAATGCCATTTATTTTTTAGGTACAACTTCCCCAACTGTTGAGAGTTGATTCCTAATTTTGGTCATTTTTAGGAAGTATTCTTGAACAGTCTCTCCTTTGTTCACCTTGATGAGACTTCAATTGATTCTTCAAAGCAATAATCTGGTTCAAGTTACTAATTGCAAACATGCCAATTAGTTTGTCATACATTTCTTTAGATTTATTCAAACCAGAAACATAAGTAATGAGATGATCACTAAGAGAATCAAGGATAATTTTGTTAGCTTTGATTTCACCCTTTTTATGTTTGGATTTGATAACAATTGTTGAAAAATGCAACACGAAAATCCCAATTTATTTTTTTCCTTGAATTAAATTAGGAATTAAATTGTAATTCTAATTCTCATAGCAACTTGTAATAGTTAAAAAAGTTAATTTGACTTAGTTGGCTCAGTTAATTCAAGTTTGGAGCCTATCTAGAGTCATGTAGAGTGGTCCCTAAATTTCAGGGGCCCATGTTGAGTTCTTTTGAGTTGTAATTATTTAGTTGAGTTTAGCGGAGTTAAATCCAGTTAAACTAGTACCAATTGATGGAGGAATTAGTGGGAGATCTAGTAGTGGGGTGTAGCCTGTAGTAGTGGGGTGTAACCAACACTGCTCAACTAGTAAACTGAAGATTAACTCATAATTAAATAATCTATGTCAGATCAGAGAAAGTCCAAGTTGAGATTAAAGTTCAGGGAAAATGTACTATCAATGTTATAATCATCTGAATTGTACAGGCAATGCTTGCAATCAGAGGAAGGCATATGATGGATTGCACAGTTATGGATGAGGAATTTCCCAATTAAATATGGGCTAGTTCCCTAGGAAAATGAGCAAGGAAATAGGGGCTTGGAAGGCAATAGATTTGGCTAAGTATTGGTTGGAGCTTGTTTATGAAGCAATGAGATAGATTGAGATTGTGCAGAGGTTTCTCGGGCTTGAGAAAATCATTGTAATATTCTCATATTTTATTATTAATGAAATATACGGATAGCATGGGTTTCTAGCTGTGGATTTCCCTAGAAAATAATTTTGTCATATGTGATTGAATTATTTCTCTTTTATGCTTTGTGATTTCATCGATCATTTATTGTTTTTGCTAATGAGTAGAGTAGATTCAAGTCAATTGTTTTATCATATTACAATCTGAAGTTTGAATCTACAAGGAATTTCTACATGGAATCAGAGCTGAAATCACTATAGAAGAGGAGAATATGAGTTTTTCTTTTGCAAGAGAAATCGAATTTGCAATATCATACTTCAGAGCCTGCAGGATGTCGTTCTATGGATTGATACTCGAATATGCCCTTGAGGGTAGTGTTGTTGTTCTGTATTTTTGAGGTTGAAAGAGTAAACACATAGGACATCATCAAAACCACTTTGGAAGCTGGGATTTAGCCTTGCTAGCTTCAGAGAGGGATCTCTCTGTAAAACTTAGCTACGTTTTATGTGAATTTTAGGCTAGTTATGACTGTCCTGATTGTTTTTTATTGGATTTCTTGGTTGATTAAATTTCTATAATTCCATTGGGCTATGGAGTCTAAAGGTTAACTAGATCTGCATCAAACTTTGAAGGAGTTTCACAGGGAAATCTAGGTTGCACTAGTTGGATCTTTCAAAATTTTAAATGGATTGTGAAATATCAGAAATGTAAGATTCAGTAGAAACTGAGCAATGAAGAATTCCTTAATTTGACCTCAACAAAAAACATATAAATTACTAATAGCCAGAATAGGGTGTTCTGTATAACATATCCTATTCATCACAATTTCTATTATGTAATTAAGCTTTTCAGAAATGACAGAGAAAGGAGACAATGATTAAACACATAAACTGAAGAAAAACATCACCATTTTGTACACCACATGAATCCTGTGAAAATGTCCCTGTATTATTGATGCTTCCAACAACTTAGAAAACTTACAATACGTAGAGGAAATTATATTCAACAATCAACCTGTCTTACTTCAAATGATGAAGTATTTATAAAAATTCTAAACTAAAATATCTTGAAAAAAATATCAAGATTTGTTACAAATATCTCCAACTGTATTACACAAATAGAATTGAAATATAGGACATTCAAAACTAATGAATCTACTTGGAACTATCTTTGTGGATTGTTGGTGACAAAGAAGAGAAATTCGAATTTGATAACAACTCTTATTTGATGAGGTGGCCTCCAAGTCACTAACTGTCTTTGAGATTTTTCCTCCCAAAATTATGAAAAATAAGGTCCTGTAATACATTTGTATATCCCAAACCATAATAGCTATTAGAAAACTGAGAGATGTTTTTTTAAATGACGATGTTGGAAACAAACACTTCTTTCCGATTTTGAAAATTCATTCTCAGTCGTTTGTAAACCATGTTTTAATGTAATGTACTATATAGGGAAAAAACATAGCTTTACTTGGCCATGAAATAGACATATGACGTGGAGGCGGGAGGTGATATGGAGGTACATGGTTGGGAGAAGGTGATTAGGTGGAAGAATAGGAGTGGTAGAGGTGTTGAGTAGGGATAATGGTAAAGAAGTGAGGGGGAAATAGTTTCAGAGGGGGTAGGGAGTGGTAGGTGGTATAGGCTGGGGGGGTGCAAAATGCTGAGAGGAGGCCACGGTGGTAAAGGTAGGATGGAGGGGGGGGGGGTGAAATTGAATGAATGTCGTTAATCATGATCAGTGGAGAATCCCAATGTTCAGACTAGATGCCCACTTTAACAATAAAAGACAAAAAGCATTTTGTCCATATGCACCTTTTTGATAATACTTTAAGATAATAGTTTAGATAAAAAATTGATGAATTTGCATTATCGCTTTGTGCCTTTTAATATTTTATTGAAACTTAGGATAAAAGGAAAATATGAAATTTCCGAAAAATACTCAATCACCTTGAGATCCTATAAATTATAGGACCCTAACAGGTAGTTTGAACTATATTGCTTGGAAGGACAGGATGGAGGTAGTGTTGGAAGACAATGGGCTTAAGGAAATCATAGACAAAGACATTCCTAATCCAGGTGATGCTTAGGATTTGGAAGAGTGGAGAAACTGTGTGGCAAAGGCGAGAAGGATTATCCTAGAAGGAGTTCGAGATCATATTGTCTCGAACCTCCATGATAAGGAAGGTCCATTTGAAATGTGGAAGGCCTTGAAGGACCTGTTTCAAAACAGTAGTGACCACATGAAGCTGACACTAAAGGACAAGCTTAGTAAGATCAAGATGGAGAAGGGCGACAATATACCGAAGTACTTGACCAAGTTCACCCAATGTCGGGATGAGCTTGGAAATGTTGGTGTTATAGTTGAAGATGATCTGGTGAGCCTAGCACTTCTAGGACTTCCCAAGAGCTGACACAATTACCAGGACTCAGTTACTTGGAGGGACAAACTACCAGAGTGGGGGCGATTTTGGTCTGACTTGGTACAAGAAGAGATTCAATGGAACACTAGAGATAGATGCTCATCTAATCATGATGATGAGAAGAATTGTGCCTTAGTTGGGAAGGTGAAGAAAGGTAAGGGGAATTCATCCCATTCCAAATTAGATTCCAGTTAGGGCAGAGAGAAGAAGGACATGTAGAAGATTAAATGTTTTCACTGTCACAAGTTGGGACACTATGCCACAAAGTGTTTGCAAAAGAAGGTCAATAAGAATCCCTTAGGAGGAGCAGTAGGTGAAGCTCTTGATTCAAAATTCGAACTGGATTTCATCCTCATCGCTTGCATGGTGACATCAGTGATGGGTAGTGTGTGGTACTTGGATAATGGAGCCTCATTCCATATGACCGATAACAAAGAGTTCTTCAGTGACTTGGAGGAGAAGGACCTCCAGATGCACATCAAGATGGGAGATGATGGGAGGTATATCGTGAATGACATCAGTACTATTACCTTTCAGAGGGAGTCCGTTTCTCTTCTCACATTAAAAGATGTCATGTATGTTCTATCTTTGAAGAAGAATTTGTTTTCAGCTTCCATGTTGGAGGACCATGGCTATGATGTGATATTTAGCAAGGGAAAGGCCTTCCTTCGTCACATAGCCTCAAGGAAGGTGAAGTGGATGAGGGTTCGGGTGAAGAAACTCTAAAATTGGATGTAGAAGACTATGATTCTTTGAGCACTAAATTAGAGAAGGTGCAGAGCCATGACATTAGTGTGTTGTGTCATAGAATATTGGGTCACTTGCACCACGAAGCTTTGAAGATAATGCAGAAAATTTCTATAGGACTTCCCAAGGGTACACTAGAGCAGAGAGACACATGCAAAGGGTGTACATTTGGGAAGTACACCAAGGCTTACTTTCATGACAAATATAGTTGAGCATAAGTGATTATTGATAGAGTTCACTTATATGTGTGTGGACCTTTCTCGACAACATCCATGGCCAAGCACATGTATTATGTAATATTTGCTGATGTTTTTTTCTCATAAGTGTTGGAATTTATTCATGTAGAAGAAAGATCAGACATTCACTAAATTTTTTGAATTTAAAGCACTTTTCAAGAAAGACAATGGTAGGAAAGTTAAATCTATCAGAAGTGATAACGATTGAGAATATGTGTCGAATGAATTCAATAAGTTTTGTGCATCAGAAGGCATTCAATGGGAGTTAATAACATCTTATAACCCACAAAAAAATGGGGTGGCTGACAGGAAGAACATAAGTATTGTGGGAGCGGCACAGGTGATGTTACATGATTAGGGCCTATCATTACAGTTGTGGGCTGAAGCATGCAACACGACTGTTTATTTGCAGAACATAAGCCCTCTTCGAATTCTCGGGATGAGCGCACCAAAAGAAGCTTTTTCAGGTAAGAAACCAGATGTGGCACACTTCAGGATCTTTAGTTCATAAGTCTACTGTCATGTTACCAAGGATGCATGAAAAAAGCAAGAGCCAGTAGTTGAGTTTGGCATATTTGTGCGGTACGCTCATACACCTCAGAACTATCAGGTGTACCTGTCATCCAATAGGATTACAGTGGTTCATAAATATATGAATTTAGATGAAGAGAAGGCCATGAAATGTTCCCTTGAGAGGGAGCTTCAGTTACATGCAGAAGAGGATATTTTAGATCCAAAGGAGGAACCTCAGGATGATGTGCAGTAACCACATGCAAAGGAGCAAAGAGTGGAAGCACCCACTCTTGCAGAGACTTCCAGGGATGGAAGGAAGTGCACCAGAGAGGCTGACGAATTGATGCATGATGCTAGAGAGAATGTGAGAGCACCCACATCATAATGCAGGAAGAGGAGGTCACTAGATCATTACATTGGCTTCATGGCTCTAATGAGTGAGAGTGTAGAGATTGAGCCATCCTCATTCGAGGAAGCAGTGCAGAAACTGGTATGGGTTGATGCCATGGTTGAGGAGTATGACTCCTTTATCAGAAAGAGTGTTTGGGAAGTGGTCCCAAGACCAATAGAAAAGTCAATGGTGAGTTCCAGATGGCTTTACAAGGTAAATCAAGCAGCAGATGGGAGTGTGGAGAAACACAAGGCCAAATTTGTGGCCAAAGGATTCTCTTAGGTGGAGGGAATTGATTACGATGAGACCTTTGCTCTAGTATCAAGGTACTTGTCAATCAGATCTATTCTAGAACTGTCAGCATAGATGGGATGGAAGATACATCAAATGGATGTGAATACAACATTCCTCCACAAATATGATTGAGGAAGAGGTGTATATTGAGCAGTCGGAAGGATTTGAGACCTTCAATAGATAATCACATGTGTGCAGACTCAAGCAAGTGTTGTATGGACTAAAAAAAGCACCCCGTGCTTGGTACACCAGGATTAACATCTATTTCACTGGGTTGGGCTTCAACAAAAGTGAAGCAGATGTGAAACTTTACCATATTGTCGTTGAAGGTAAATTCTTGATTATATTATTATATTCCAATGATTTGATTCTAACAGGTGATGAGAAGCTGATAAAATCTTGCAAGAGAATTCGAGATGAAGGACCTGGGGCTCATGCATTACTTTCTTGGTATGGAAGTATGGAAGGAGATGAGGAATTGTTTATCTCTCAGGGAAAGTATGCCAATGAGATACTGAAGAAGTTCCACATAGAAAGCAACAAACCCATGGAGACTCCTCTAGTAGGTAGTTGGAGGAAGGAGGATGCTACCTCAGGTGAAGTAATGGAGGCTACAATTTATAGACAACTTGTGGGTTCACTTATGTATTTGGTGAAAACACAATCAAACATGTGTTTTGAAGTTAACCAGCTTAGTCAAGCCACAGTTAAGCCAACCAAAATTTATTGGAAGGAAGCTAAACATGTGTTGAGATACCTCAAAGGCACCACTTAGTTTGGTCTTTGGTACAAATGGATAGAGGGAGTGAAGATTCAAAGCTTCACAGATGCATATTGGGTAGGGATTCCATCTAACAGAAAGAGCACTTCAAGGGGAATCTTCAGTATTGGGTCAGCAATAGTTTCTTGGTACAACAGGAAGCAAAGATCAATTGTACTCAGTTCAACAGAAGCAAAGTACATGGCTGCTAGTCAGGAAGCTTGTGAGGCTATCTGGATGAGGAAGATCCTTGTTGGGTTATTTGGTCAAAATACGGATCCTACTGTGATTTACTGTGACAACTAGATTTGTATCAAACTCTTTGAGAATCCATTTTTTCATGATCGGTCCAAGCATAACTATAGAATTCCTATAGAAACTCTGATAGATCTAGAATTCTAGTTAAATTAAACACAAATAATTTGTTGATATTCAAGAGAGGAGAGAAGAATTTGCCCCATAAAATCAATATATTAAATTAATGAAAAATAGTAATACATGAGCAACCAAACCTCTAATCCCAAATGGAGGTGGTTATATAGAAATTTCCGAATCTAGAAAACTAAGAGAAAACTAGTAAAAAACTAGAAAAGGCTAAGAAAAGCTAAAGGGAGGCCTAAAATAGCAACAATGACTCAAGAAAACCTATGCCAACTATCAACCATGAGGAAAGCATGAGGAGGGGTGCATTTCCCAAGGAAGGAAACTTTAAAACATGCTAAAATGGTCTGGGGGACCAAATCCCTTGATTTAAGGGGGAATCTTCATGTGGGGCGCCAATCCTCAAATAACTCAAGTGGATGAGGTGTGGTTAGGTGTGAACATGAACTTAGATGTCCAAATGGTTTAGGAAAGTGGTTGGACCAATTTTCCCATAATATTAAGCTTTTAAAGGCAAAAAACAAGGGAAAGTTGGTCCATCGAGCTAGTTTACCAAAAACCAAGTGTGAACATGATTTTTAGTGCATGTGGCTAAGTCAAGGATACTTAGGCTAAAAAATAAATGTAGATGTTAGGATTATATTCCAACACCCCCCTTCATCCTAACTCACTTATCTAAATTTAGTTCGGGCCAAGATTCCATGTTAGGTACTCAGGTACAATAAATAAAATATCCTCATAAAATGAAGAAAGAGGGAAAACATTGTGGGAAACCAACACCACCCCCCCTCCCCAAAAGAAGAAAAAAGGGCTAAGTGGATAGAAGGGCCTACTCAGCTGTCTCCACCACTCCAAGCATAGCTCTCAGTTCTAAAAATTTATTTTTAGTGAAAGACTTGGTGAAGATGTCTACAACCTGATACTTAGTGGGATAGTACTGCAGTGAAATGACTTGGTCACGGATTAGCTCGCGGATGTAATGCATGTGAATCTTGATGTGCTTGGTTCTCTGCCTTTGAACTAGATCAATCAATATCTGAATGGACCCCTGATTGTCACAAAATATGACAATCAGAAGTGGATACTAAATACCAAACTCGGAGAGAAGCCTCTGCAACCAAACAACCTATGTAGATGCATTCACTGCACCTCTATACTTTTCCTCGGCTGTAGATAAAGACATTGTGGATTGCTTCTTGCTAGACCAGAAAAAAGGCCTTGAACCAAATGAAAACATAACTAGAGGTGGACTTGTGGTCTGTACCATTGCTAGCCCAATCAGAATCTGTGTACCCGATCAGTGAAAGTGGGCAATCTACAGCATAAAAGATACCAAAACTGGAAGTACCTTTCACATATCTAAGGATTCTCTTTGCAGCTTTCCAGTGAAGCTCATGGGGCTCCTACATATATCTGGAACAAACTCCTACTACAAAATATATATCAGGTTAGGTGTGAGTAAGATATAACAAACTCCCAACCAACTGTCGATACAGTGTACTATCCACCAAAGGTGTAGTACCCGCATCCTCAAGTCTAATCCCCGAAAGAAAGGGAGATGCTGCTAGCTTGCATTCTGTCATATGAAAGTGGACAAGTAGATATGATGCATACTTAGACTGTGCCATCTTGATCCCTGAAGTAGACTGAGAAACTTCAAGACCAAGAAAGTAGTGCAACAATCTTAAATCTGTCATGGAAAATCGATCATGCAATGCTGATTTTGCCGAATCAATAGCTGAGGTAAGGTTCCCCATTATCGGTAAATCATATACATAAAGTACTATCAGAAAAATGGAATCATCATGTTTCAACAAATAAACATTCAAACCAGATTTGCATTGAATGAATCCAATGGAAAGTAGGAAAGGATCCATCTTTGCATACCAGGCTTTGGGAGCCTGTTTTAGGCCATACAAAGATTTATTTAATCTACAAACGAGGGAAGAGTTATGAATGTATCCCTGTGGCTACTCCATATATATCTCCTCCTTGAGATATCCATGAATAAATGCACTCTTCACATCCATGTGATGAACTTCCCATCCGCGAGAAGCAGCAATGGCTAAAACTAGTCGAATGGAGTCCATTTTTGCAACAGGTGCAAATGTCTCTGTGTAGTATATGCTATGTACTTGTGAGTATCCTTTTGAAACAATTCAAGCTTTGTACTTGCTTATCTCACCATCTGCAACAATATTTGTTCGATAGATCTATCGGCATCAAACAAGATTTCTTCCTTTCAGAAGTGGAACCGAGTCCCATGTGTTTTTTTCCATGAGAGCAGAGTACTCTTCATCCATGGCAACCTCCCAAAGCGGGTTTCCAGTAGCCGCAGAGTGTGACTATAGACCTGAACCATGTGTCATATAGAAATTTATGGAAAGCAATGGTTCAGTGGCAGCTAGGGCTTGAGGATCCCCAAAAAACTGTGATCTAGGCCTTCTCGCATCCGCAAGATCGCCGACTAGTTCACCCGCATCTTGCAGGGTTTTCTCTGCCCAAGTTGGCAGATAAGTTGGAACAGCCATGACCTACTCCTCATCCTCTAAATCAAACCCAAGAGGATTCTATTATGGTTTCTCTGATGTGCTCGAAGGATTTTCAGACTCCTCCTCATCAGTGGCAACAAGCGGTTCCTCGGCAGGGTCTACTGAAAAATCATGCAGTGATTCTTCTTCAAACTTCACACTTCGAGCTACAAGGAAATTTTTAGTGTGAGAGTCTAGAAATATATATACTTTGACACTATCAAGATATCCAACAAAGATACATTCAACACTTTGAGGCTTTAAAGCCTTCCTCTTATCTATTGGAATGTGAGCCCGTGCTCGTGAACCAAAAATGCGAAAGTGCGACACTTTAAGTTTCTTACCAGTCCAACATTCAAATGGAGTGGTGCCTTTGAGTGCTTTGTGAGGAATGTGGTTCTAAATGTATGCTGCATAATTAATAGCTTCAGCCCATAGATTAGGAAATAATGATTTGGATTGTAGCATACAATTGGCCATCTCCTTTAACGACCGTTTTTTCCTCTCCGCGACACCATTCTACTGTGGTGTATATGGTACTGTGTGTTGTAGATGTATGCCTACATCAATACAAAGTTGCTACACATATTTGTTGACATACTTCCCCCCCATTATCAGTATAGATTATCTTAATCTTACACCCAGAATCATTCTTAGCAAGTTCTTTAAATTCTATAAGGCATTCAAATACTTCCGATTTTAATTTTAAAAAAAATACCCAAGTAAAGTGAGAGAAATCATCTATGAAGGCGAGTACATATCAAGCCTTACTAATTGAAGGCTGCAGGAATGGGACAGTGATGTCACTGTGAATCAGCCCAAGAGGTGAAGAAGCTTTCTGTGCCTTCCCTTTGTCAAACTTTTGCTCCGGATGCTTGCCAAGAATGCATCCTTGACATACACTGCTTGTGAATTTAATAGCGGGAAATCCTTCTACCATGTTTTCATTCCTGATTTGATGCAAGTACTTATAGTTTAGATGGTCAAATATTTCATGCCATAACCTGATGATATCATTAGATTGTGAAAAAAATATAGTGCTAATAGATTTAGGAACAAAGTGGGAGAAGAAATACAAAAGAGAACCATGATCCGCTATTCCATGTGCAAGCTGTGAGCCCATGGAAATGTCGGTAATCACTGCGGAGTCCAAAGCGAACTCCACCTTCCTTCCAGAGCCAGAATGAGTGATCTGATATATAGAGAGAAGATTTGTAGACCATGAGGGAACATGAAGCAAATTTGTGAAGCATCCCCCTTCAAGGTCTACAATTCCTTCTCCACACACCTTTCCAGGTGTGGCATCTCCCAAGTAAATTGGGGATCTGGTGCTTTCTTCAATGGAGGAAAATTCATCTTTTGATGCAGCCATATGGTTTGATGCACCTAAATCAAGGATCCAAGCTGATGGAGTGGATGCAATAGCCATTAAAGCATGACCATCTCGTGTTTTCCCTCTCCCATCTCTCGTTCTGTTATCATCCTTCTTCTTTGTATTCTCGGGCACAGTGAGATTGTGCTGCTGCAATTGCTTAGCCATCTCATCGATTGTTTTCCTCATGCAATTTTCTTCGAGATGAAAACCTTTGGAAAAGTATCGGCAAAGTGTTCTTTCCTTCTTCTTCTTATCCTTAGGCAAAGAAGAGCTCTCTAAAGATTGTACAGGTCTCTCCTTCTTCGATTCATTAAATTTACCCTTCCCTTTTTGCTTGTCTCTTCCACTGCTCTTTGGAGCATCAGTAGCTGCAAGTGCTTGGTTCTTTGAATGCTTGATGGCACCCATTTGGACTAACTTAGATTTCTCTTGAGTTAATGCTGCAATGAAGTCATTCAATAGAGGCATTTTCCATTTTTCCTGAGTCAATTTAGATGCTTGAAAAAATTATACAAATATGGAATATTCAGGGCCTAATTTCGAGAGAATCGAAAGGATGAGTTGATCTTCCTCTTTCTTGGCTCCACATGCATAAAGTTCAATGAGGGATTTAAACTTGGTGAAGTATTCTTGCAGTTAGTTGAAATGAGTTGGACTGGGGGATATGAGTTCATTCTCCAGTTGATGCACTCTTATTTCATTCTCCTTGCCGAATAGTCCTTCCAATGTGGTCTAGACAGCATCGAGAGTAGTGGCCCCGCTGACATGAAAGAGGAGTTCTTTGGAAATTGATAGGAATATCAGCCCAATTGCTTCATCTAATTTATTGAAGTACTTGATCTTCTCCGCTGCAGAAGTCGTTCAATCTTTGTTCCCATTGTTACCCTGTAAAGCCCTTTGCTTCGGAGGAGCAGAGTAATCTATGTCTTCCATTCAAAGTAATTTAAAGGATTTAGAACGAGTTTTGTGGGCTAAGAGAGATGATCCATTGCTACTTGCTGCATCTCTTGATGATCTATACCTGCAAATAAAACCGTGTACAATCCACTAGATTCGAACTAGCTCTGATACCATGTAGAATTCCTGCAGAAACTCCGATAGATCTAGAATTCTAGTTAAATTAAACACAAGTAATTTGTTGATATTCAAGAGAGGAGAGAAAGAATTTGCTCCATAAAATAAATGTATTAAATTAATTAACAATAGTAATACATGAGCAACCAAACCTCTAATCCCAAAGGGAGGTGGTTATATAGAAATTGCCGAATCTAGAAAACTAGGAAAAAACTAGTAAAAAACTAGAAAAGGCTAAGAAAAGATAAAGGGAGGCCTAAAATAGCAAAAATGACTCAAGACAACCTATGCCAACTATCAGCCACGAGGAAATCATGAGGAGGGGTGCATTTCCCAAGGAAGGCAACTTTAAAACATGCTAAAATGGTTCGAGGGACCAAATCCCTTGATTTAAGGGGGAATCTTCATGTGGAGCGCCAATCCTCAAATAACTCAAGTGGATGAGGTGTGGTTAGGTGTGAACATGAACTTAGATGTCTAAATGGTTTAGGAAAGTGGTTGGACCAATATTTCCATAATATTAAGCCTTTAAAGGCAAAAAACAAGGGAAAGTTGGTCCACCGAGCTAGTTTACCAAAAACCAAGTGTGAACATGATTTTTAGTGCATGTGGCTAAGTCAAGGATACTTAGGCTAAAAAATAAATGTAGATGTTAGGATTATATTCCAACAATAACGAAATCTAATATCACCATCTACAAGATTGTGTGCAAAGGAGAATCATGTTGTTGGAATACATTCCTACAGAGGAGGAGGATGCAAATATTTTGACAAAGGTGTTGTCAAGAGGAAAATTATAGTTTCACAGAGGTAGGATCGAGGTATCAGATAATCCCTTTCTTGTTGAGAGGAAGTGTTGAAAAATGCAACAAGAAAATCCTAATTTAATTTTCTCCTTGAATTAAATTGTAATTCTAATTCTCATGACAACTTGTAATAGTTAACTAAGCTAATTTGATTTATTTAGCTCAATTAATTTGAGTTGAGAGTCTATCTAGAGTCATGTAGAGTGGTTCCTAAATTTTAGGGGCCCAGGTTGAGTTGTTTTGAGTTGTAGTTATTTAATTAAGTTTAACTGAGTTACTTTAGTTAAACTAGTTCCAACTTATGGAGGGATTAGTGGGAGATCTAGTAGTCGGGTGTAACTAGCATTACTCAACCAATAAAATAAAGATTCACTCATAATAACTCATGCATATTAGATTAGAGAAAGACACAGTTGATATTAGAGTTCAGGGACAATGTACTATCAGTTGTATAATCATCCAAATTGTACAAGTGGTGCATGCAATTAGAGGAAGGCCTATGATGGATTGCGCAGTTATGGATGGGGAATTTCAATTAAATATGGGTAATTTCCTAAGAAAATGCACAAGGAAATAAGAGCTTGGAAGACATCAAATTTGGCTAAGTATTGGTTGGAGCTTGTTTGTGAAGCAGTGAGATAGATTGAGATTGTGTAGTGGTTGTTCGAGCTTGAGCAAAGCATTGTATTCTTCTCATATTTTCTGATTAATGCAATATATAGATAGCAGGGGTTTTTAGCTCTGGATTTCCCCATAAAATTATTGTGTTATGTGTGATTTAATTATTTCTCTTTTGTTCTTTGTGATTCCTTCGATTGTTTATTGTTTCTGTTGATGAGTAGAGTAGATTCAAGTCAATTGTTTGAGCATACTACAATATGCAATTTGAATCTACAAGGAATTTCTACAACAACACTTGAATTCTCTAGTGGATCAGATACTCTGTCTTCAACATACTCCGAAACTTTGTGATCTTCAAGAGTGATATCTAGCCTTTCTTTCTGAGGACCAAAGTTTGAAGCATCATTTAGATTTTCCACTACCTTGAAATAGGATGAAGTCATTTTGATCAGAAAAAATTGGCAGCAAGTGGTGTCTCTTCAGGTGATCTTTGGTCTCCTTGGAATTTTCTTCACCAAGGCTCTGATACCATGTTAAAATATAAAATTTCTATGAAAATTTTAAATTTTTGTTGCAAAAACTTGAAATTTCTATGTAGAAAATTGAATGTACTTTGCAGAAAATTCAATGGAACTTAATGTACTTTGCATAAAGCTTAACGTACTTTCCAGAAAACTGAATGAAATTTGTAGAAAACTGAATATAATTTCCAAAAAACTGAATGGACCTTAATGTTATACATTGTTACAATTACTTAGAATGCACATTTCTTCTTTAAAACGTTTTAGATTAGTAATTGTAGATAGAACATAAACTTAAGGATCATATGAAGATAACAAAACACAAATATGGGACATGAGATTTTGGTCCAATGAACAGGACAAAACCCCTCAAGGGGGAAAATCCAAATGATTATTCTTCTATTAGATTTCTTCAATTGTTCAACAGAGTTCAGAGAGAGAGAATGAGAATGAATAAAGTCACCAATGTCTGATTGACATGCAGCTGAAGTGCACTTTCTTTTTGCTTGAAGATCTCCTCCTTCTCTTGATTAGATCACGTCCTTCACACTTGCTCCAACTCTTCCCTTGCTCTTGATCTTCACTTTCTCTCACACTTCTCTTGCACACACTCAACACTTGCTCTCCTTCTTCATAATGGACATGCTACACTCAACTCTCACTTGCTCTTGCTTAAATAGATGAGAAAGGAGAGGAGTTACAATATTAATTTATGCCTTTCGCCAATAATAGGAGAATCAAATTCCATGAGGGAGGACTTACTTGAGGAGAAATGTAACTCATCCCAAGAATAGAGAGAGAGGCACACTTGTCTGAAGGAGTTACAATTTGATTTAAGGAGAGAGAGAGAGAGTTACACTTAGACATGAGAGAATATTTGGTGAGAGTTATAAATTGAATTGAATGGGAGAGTTACAAATGCATTTAATTAGGAGGAGTTACACATTTTCCATACATTGAATTAGTGAGGGAGAGTTACATTCTCTTAAGTTTGGAGTTACTATTTAATTCCAAGAGATAGGTTAGATTTTCCAAGTAAGGGATTCTCAATTTAATTTACTTATTCCATGAGAGAATTCAATTTTATTAATCCATTAAAGGTGAATGACTTTAGACTATTTTATAAATAATAATAATAATAATAATAAGGATCAAAATATTAATTCTTTACTTGTTTAATCATGATTGATTTGATTTTAAAGTGGATTACATATGTCTAGCTCATCCTTGATCATTTAGACATGATTTTCTATTTTTTGGAAAGTCACTTCCAAATTGAGATGTGACTTACTATTTTTGGAAAGTCATATTAGAATTGTCACAAATGAAATTTTATTATAGGTCGTTCAAACAAAACTGAAAGATATGATTTCTTCTAGGAGAAATTCATCCCTAAGTTTCCAAATTTTAACAAAACATACGTGACAAGAAAAGTGTTGTGAGTAATGGTCAAGTCTATAAGTAACATGCCAATGTCTCGTTCCTTGACTCCAGAAGCACAAAAAAACCAATTATTCGATTAGAAATCATTTGCAAAGCAAACCAAATACGAATTAAGGGGAATGAAAATCATCTGAGGGTTTGTGAGCAACCAAAATTGAGGTGCATGGCTCGAGGAAGTGGTGAGTTAATGTGGGAGTAAAGAGAAGAATGACACGTTTATAGGCCCAATGTTCAGTACCATGCAAAATATACGATCAAATGAGTGAGTGTTTATGGGGAAAACACCATGCAAAGGCACATGCTATGCAGAGGATGCGTCAACATAATTAGACGTGAGCCAAACCATTAAAAGAAATGAAGGAAATACCAAGTAGGCGGTATTAACATATGAACATGCCATGTTACAAACACGGTCGCCGAGATGGACCTGAAAAACATGCCAAATCTTTATGGATATCCACCTTATTAAATAACTCTGTCATAAATGCATCACAACTAATCTCAGATCAAATCATGTTAATCTATTTTTCGGCAAGATCCCAAATATTCATGGTAACAATATTATCATTGTGTTTGGCCATTCAAGTTTACATGAAAAAATCATATTGGTCCTGTTTTAACCCTAGGGATAACCTATGGCTTAAGGAGGTCAGTTCCTAGGACATCTATGCAGAAAAAGTAGAAAATACTTGTTTATTATCATGTATATGGTTTCAAGAGATTCTTTATAGAAATGTAACATGTGAATAGCTCTTGGATAAAGGACAAACCCTCCCAAGATCGCCACGCTATCTATGAAAATGAATTTTTGAAGTTGCAGTAGAGTGAAGGAGTGAAACAATGAAAGACTCAATGTACAAGGCTCCAAAGACAGAATCTTGTGCACCAATCTTAATAGAAATCATGAAAGACTAAAGACATGGAATGATGAAAATGTGGAGCATAGTTTAAAGTACTTTTATTAAAGATGTACAATTACTTTGAACTATTTAAAGAAAAAGTAAATATGTCTAATAAAAAAGAACCAGAAACTTCATAACACATTCTTAAAGGAATAATAACATATGATGAATTAGAGTAACAGAAAGGAAACAATATCATACCCATTATATAGTTGAAATCATCCAAAAAATTTCTATTACTTTATCCAAGAAGACCTTAAAGGTTACACACCATTTTTTTTTCTCTGAGGGCCAAAATCAGAACCCCAAACTGGTCCACTCTTCTCTTCTTAAAGAAATGCTTGCGTTGAAGAAAATTACAAAATTGTTAACTATCAAAACTAATTCATAACTAGCTCTAACTTATTTGTTCCTTATGTAATATTCCTAATTAGCTATGGCTAATTGGAATATTCGATTTTGCTCAATTTTGCCTTCTATAGTTATTTATAAATAAAAAGGTGAGGAAAAGGGGGACATAACTCTCCTTTAGAATAAAGTCACTCCCTAGTAGCACAACATTGTGACTTAAAGGGGAGCCAAGGGGGCCAAAGGACCACGTAGAGATGGGGCCCACGCAGACACTTGGAGGGACTGTGCAGATGGAAAGGAACACGTGGCAAGAGAGGGACTGCGTTGGAGGAGGTGGGCCTTGGGATTAAGAGAGGCCAACACTATAAAGGAGAGGGGAGCCTCCTCATTTTGTCATTTGATTATGTGAATTTGAGCTAGTCGTTTCGACTTAGAGCACGCTAGTTGTTTAGTTGGTTTGCAGCATTGTTTAGTGCAACGAGTGTCTCTGTTCGGAGATCTCACCCTTAGCCCCAGGGGAATTCGAGTGCCTACTTAGGAAAGGTAGTTTCCAGCAGTATTTTGCAGTAGGATTGATCTTTGGCGTTGTGGAGGAGCTGAGAATTTGAGGACTGCATAGTCTTGGGAGAGAGGGACACAGTTCTTTTGGTGGGAGTTCTGGATTGGGGATTTTGTGGAGGATTAGAGTTGGGAGATTGAGCAAATGATTAGCTCTTACATATTGGATGATTTTAGCAGAGTTTCAGGCTGAGTTTTGGTGGATTCTATTTAGTGGCAACGCAGAGCCTTGAGGGACAACGTAGATCCCCAAGGGGGTGATTTTCAGGGGTCGACTATTTCAGAAAAGCTTTCTGGGTTTTTCTGGGTTTCTTGTGTAGAGCCTGATTCCAGAGTTTCAACATTTTCTGAGGAGGGGAATAGCCCCAAATCCTCATTTGATTTCCAGTAGTAACAGTAGCATGACAATTCTCCAGCAGCTTGGACGCAGTTCAGAGAGAGGTTATTCCTTTGCTATTCTGAGTGTATTTCTTCACTTGCCTTGTGCAAGTTGAGGTGCTACCTGTCTGATCACCTCTTGTACTCTTTCCATTACTCAGTATAATAAAATGGCTTAGCATTTCTTTCTGCATTTCTTGAGTATCTGTTTATATTTCATGTTCACATTATTATATATTGTACCACTGTTATTTTTATCACTTTGAGTTTCCCGACCACTATATCATTTGGACGTGTTTGGTTGGAGTTTTCTTGGGTTTGAGGGATATCCTAGAAACGGGATATTATAGTGGTATCAGAGCATAGATCTGGCTCAGCCCGTGGAGCTAGCAATCTATGACACCAGGGGAAAATCCCTACATCTGTTACAAAGGTAGGAGATACAGAGACACTGGGTGTAGGTTGGAGAACACCTATGGAGAGGGAGACTATGTTACAGTGGTGGACGCAGAACAGGAGGAGCCTGTGGTGGACGCAAAGTGGGAGGATCCGATGGCAGATGATGACGGGAAGAAATTTGCAGACATGCTCCTCAAATCAGTGAAGGATTTGTCGAGGTAGATCAAGGTGATGGGGTAGAGATTCACAACAGTGGAGGCTAGAGAGCGTGAGAGCCCATGAGTTTTCCAGGTTGGAGAGGGATCAGGTGCATCTCACCATTTTCCAGAGTAGGGTGCCACTCAGCATGATACTACTCAGCAGGTGGCCTCACATGCCCCTATACGCTCTACCATGCCCACTTTCGTAGGAGCAAATATGGGGGCCGGAGCACAGCAGGAGGTAGAGCCCGGTCATATGGGCGATTATTTTGTGGAGTACCAGGCTTATGGGTAGGAGTTCGGGGATGCTCTCTCATTCAGAGACTTTGTTAAGCTCCAGTGGGATAGTAGACCCTGCAACCATCACAGAGGATACCGGCATTATCATGATGGAGAAACCCACCACACAACTAGTAGATTTCACTTGCCTATGTTTGCTGGCTCATAAAACAGTTCAGAAAAGTCTTGGGTGGAGAAGTTGGACATCTATTTCTAGCTTAACCAAATGTCGGAGGTAGAGGCCATCAAGGTGGCGACATTACATTTGGATGGTGAGGCCCAGGATTGGTGGTTCCATGGGATGTTTACACTCGGACATTCCACAGTGACAACATATGCTGAGTTTACGAGGAGATTGATGGAGAGGTTTGACCGAAGGGTTCCAGAACAACACTTCGTTGAGCTGACAAGGCTCAAGCAGAAAGGGAGCCCAGAGACTTACATTGCAGACTTCTTGAGGATTTCAGTGATGGTGCCAGATCTATCCACGACACAGAGGATCTACATGTATGTTGAGGGGTTAGCAGAGTCATTTTGAGGTCTAGTCAGGTCCAGTAGACCAGCCACACTCTAGGATGCTATTAGCAAGACCCGGGACTTACAGGATGCCTTACCCAGGACCTGGACACCTTACTCCCAGAGACAGGCTTTCCAGCCTAAGGGGAAGGATGTGAGGATTTCACCTCCAAAGGGGAATCCAGGACGAGCACAGATTGATGATGATGCCAGGAGGGAGTTGAAGAAGAAGCGGTTGTGCTTTACCTGTCAGGAGCCATGGGCATTGGGACATAGATGTGCTGCTGGAAAAACACATTTTATTGAGGTCTTCTCCAAGAGTAGTGGGGAGGAGGATGAGGAGGATGATGTGGAGGCAGGAGGTAGTCATACCGCACAGGATCGTTTACCACCTCCACCACCAGTAGCAGGTGGTGCAACTTTTGCACCTACCGGAGGGGCCCTTGCAGCATTGCAAGGAGTTCCCAAGTATTTGATGCTGTTCGTACAGGGGACAGTATGTGGCCAGTAGGTATCAGTTTTGGTTGACAGTGGGCAACTCACATCTTCATCGATGCACAGATGGTTGAGAAGAGAGGTATACAGATAGAGAGCTTCAATGGATTTTCAGTATTGGTCCCAGGAGATCAGACCATGGTGTGTGCTCGTTATGTTCCAGAGTTATCCGTGATGATGGGCACCTACACACTGACTGACCAATTTTTCATGGTCGATATTCTAGACACCAACATGATATTGGGTGTTCAATGGCTTATCACTCTAGGGAAGGTCATGACAGATTGGAATACGCTAGAGATGGAGTGGGATGATGAGAAGACATGGAAGCATGAGAAGATACAGGGACAGCACGCATATCCACCTTAGACTGTTTTGGCTCATCGGATGGAGGCAGTCTTCCGGAAGGGAGACGTAGAGTGGGAAGTCGAGCTATGTGCATCAGAGGCATGGACTACAGGGCAGACAGTGCACCCAGAGATACAGTCCATCCTTGACCGATATGCCATAGTATTTGGGGAGATTCCGCCAAGACAACCACCAGATTGGGGGTTTGAGCACACCATTGAGCTTGACTAGGGCATACAAGCAATGATTACTACCCCCTATAGGCATCCCAAGGCCTATCTAGATGAGATTGAGCGGGTCATTCAGGAGTTTCTGGCTCTTGGGCACATTCGACCAAGCACGAGTCCTTTTGCTTCTTCCATGGTGTTGGTGAAGAAGAAGGATGGAAAATTGAGAATGTGCATTGACTACAGGGCCCTGAACAAGACGACCTTGAAGAATAGGTACCCCATAGCTAGGATTGATGAGTTGAGAGGAGCCCGGTTCTTCTCAAAGATTGATTTGAGATCTGGGTACCATCAGATTCGTGTGAGGGAACAAGACATTCCCAAGACCGCCTTCAGGTGTCACTATGGGCACTTTAAGTTTTTGGTGATGCCCTTCAGGCTAACCAACACCCCAACTACATTCCAGTCTTGCATGAATCACATCTTCCAAAGTCACTTGAGGAAGTTTGTGTTGGTATTCTTTGATGATATACTCATTTACAGCAGGACTTGGGAGGAGCATCTCCAACACATTGAGACAGTGTTACGCATCTTGGAGGAGGAGCAGTTCTATGCCAAGCTCTCCAAGTGTGAGTTTGGATTAACGGAGATGTTGTACTTGGGACACATCATAGGGGTGGATGGAGTGAGATTTCATGAGGAGAAGATTAGGGCCATCAGAGATTGGCCGGAGCCGAGGAATGTGACGAAACTTCGGGGATTCATTGGTATTTGTACTTAGTACCAGAAGTTCATCAAGAATTTCTCACAGCTTGCTGTACCCCTAATATATTTGAGAGGAAGTGGGCATTCAGTTGGTCAGATATAGCGCAGCGAGCCTTTGACAGGCTCAAGGAGGTGATGAGGAACTTCCCAGTGCTTGTATTGCCAGATTTTTTGCAACCATTTGTTCTGGAGTGTGATGCGTAAGGAGAGGGGATCAGCGCAGTATTGATGCAGGGAAGTCACCCTATAGCCTTTGAGAGCCAGAAGCTCCTTCTGCACGAGAGGTTGTATTCTATATACGACAAGGAGATGTTGGCCATCATGCATGCATTAGCCAAGTTCCGGCAGTATCTAGTGGGTAACAGGTTTAGGGTGAGGACTAATCACAACAGCCTCAGGTTCTTTTTGGAGCAGAAGCAGCTACACGAGAGGCAGCAGAAGTGGATTAGTAAGATCCAAGCATATGACTTTGACATTGAATATGTCAAGGGTAAGAACAACGTGGTAGCAGATGCCCTTTCACGTAGACCAGCCACGTTGTCTCTTATGAGCTTGGACGCAGACTGGAGGGCTCGACTCTTAGTAGAGTACTCCAAGGATAGATTTGCATGTGAGGTTCTGGATGGGCAGGTGGCAGATGATAGGTACAGGGTGGTCGATGAGATCATCTACTACAGGGATCAGATCTTCTTGACTGAGAGATCTTAGCTCAAGAAGAAGATACTTCAGGTGTCACATGATTCACCATTGGCAGGCCATCAGGGGTTTACCAAAACCTACAGGGCCATTAGAGAGAGGTTCTCATGGAAGGGCCTCAAGGAGGATGTACTCCAGCATGTCCAGGAGTGCGACGTTTTCTAGTGGAACAAGGGGGAGATGAGCCATCCCGCAGGATTATTGCAGCCTCTTCCCATTATGGAGGGGAAATGGGAGAGTATTTCAATGGAATTCATCACAGGGTTGCCCATGGTGCAGGGAAAGGATTGTATCTTTTTCATCATTGATCGACTGAAAAAGTACACACATTTTTTTGCCATATCCGCACACTACACAGCAGCACAGGTGGCCGAGCTATTCTTCAAAGAGGTCTTCAGGCTACATGGTCTTCCTAAGACCATCATCAGTGACAGGGACAACCGTTTCATGGGCGGGTTTTGGTAGGAGCTTTTCCGGTTGGTGGGGACGGAGTTGACACCAAGTACCAGTTATCATCCACAGACGAACGGGTAGATAGAGATAGTTAACAAGTGGTTGGAGGGCTACTTGCGTAACTATGTCAGTGGGCAACAAAGAGCGTGGCTGAAGTGGCTACATTTGGGGGAGTACTGCTAAAACACTACACATCACATGTCCATTGGTATGTCACCATTCTATGCTTTGTATGGATATCATCCTTTATCTTTTGCTGACATGATGTTTGGTGCTAGTAAGGCTCCGAGAGCCAAGATTTGGATCCAAGAGAGTCAGGATATTCTCCGAGCTCTCAAGGATAATATGGCTACAGTGCAGAACCAACAGAAGTTGTATGCAGACAGGGGGCAGGTGGAGAGACACTTTGAGGTAGGGGACTTGGTCTACCTATGATTATAGCCATACCGACAGTCGTCACTGAAGCAGAAGGGGGCTGAAAAGCTCAAGCCCTGCTTTTATGGGTCATACAGGGTGATACACAGGATTGGACAGGTTGCGTATGAGTTGGAGCTGCCCCAAGGCAGCAAGATTCATAACGTCTTTCATGTATCATGCCTGAAGAAGGCATTAGGACAGCATGTGACAGTGATAGATAAGCTACTACCCACGGATGATGAGGGGTATTTGGTGTTGCAACCAGAAGCTATTATTGATACTAGGGAGAGGCAACTATGGAGCAGGACGGTCCAAGAATTCTTGGTGAGGTGGAAGAATTTTCTAGATGAGGATGCCACTTGGGAGAGTGAGAAAATTTTGCAGCATCCATCACTTCAGTTGCTTGAGGACAAGCAAAATTTTTCTAGGGGAGACTGTAATATTCCTAATTAGCCATGATAATTAGAATATTTGATTTTGCTCAGTTTTTCCTTCTATCGTTATTTATAAATAAAAAGGTGAGGAAAAGGGGGACATAACTCACCTTTAGAATAAAGTCACTCCCTAGTAGCACAATGTTGTGACTTAAAGGGGAGCCAAGGGGGCCAAAGGACCACGCAGAGATGGGGCCCACACAAACACTTGGAGGGATTGCGCAGATGGAAAGGAACACGTGGCAATAGAGGGACTACATTGGAGGAGGTGGGCCTTGGGATTGTGAGAGGCCAATGCTATAAAGGAGAGGGAAGCCTCCTCATTTTGTCATTTGATTATGTGCATTTGAGCTAGTCACTTCGACTTAGAGCACGATGGCTGTTTAGTTGGTCTGCAGCACTATTTAGTGCAATGAGTGTCTCCGTTCGGAGATCTCACCCTTAGCCCCGGGGGACTTCAAGTGCCTACTCGGGCAAGGTAGTTTCCAGCAGCCTTTTGCAGTAGGATTGATCTTTGGCGTTGTGGAGGAGCTGAGCATTTGAGGATTGCATAGTCTTGGGAGAGAGGGACGTAGTTCTTTTGGTGGGAGTTCCGGATTGGGGATTTTGTGGAGGATTAGAGATGGGAGATTGAGCAAGGGATCAACTCTTGCATATTGGAGGATTTTGGTAGAGTTTCAGGCTGAGTTTTGGTGGATTCTATTCAGTGGTAGCGCAGAGCCTTGAGGGACAATGTAGATCCCCAAGGGGGTGATTTTCAGGGGTCGACTATTTCAGAAAATCTTTCTGGGTTTTTCTTGGTGAGTAGAGCCTGATTCCAGAGCTTCAACATTTTTTGAGGAGGGGAACAGCCCCAAATCCTCATTTGTTGTCCAGCAGTGGCAATAGCATGGCAGTTCTCCAGCAGCTTGGACACAGTTCAGAGAGAGGCCATTCCTTTTCTATTATGAGTTTACTTCTTCACTTGCCTTGTGCAAGTCAAGGTGCTACCTGTCTGATCACCTCTTGTACTCCTTCCATTACTCAGTATAATAAAATGGCTTAGCATTTCTCTCTGCATTTCTTGAGTATCTACTTATATTTCATGTTCACATTATTATATATTGTACCATTGTTATTTTTATCACTTTGAGTTTCTCGGTCACTATATCATTTGGACGTGTTTGGTTGGAGTTTGCTTGGGTTTGAGGGATATCCTGGAAACGGGATATTACACCTTATGAAGACTTAAAATACTAAACTATATTTAACTTTGAAATTACAAAAATGTCATATTTTCTCAAAATTTAAAATAAGTGAATCATTATCATTCAATGACTTGAGACTCTTGTGCAGGCTCATTTGATGAAGCTCTAGGTTCCAGAATTTGAACATTTGATGGGAACATGTTGAAGCCCCGAAAATCGGGTCTACAACAAGGGGGATACCCACCTGGTCCGGACCTTGGTTGGCAGCTCCTTATCCGTTTGGTATAGTGGGTCCGACTGGGGATATGGGACTAGTTTCCCAATCTATGAGTATGTGTGTGTGTAGAATTTGATGTTCCTGATCTAACAGTTCCTAATTAAGATATTCTAATTCTAACTTTAATCTAATGTTATGCTATTGTATTCTAATAAGCAGCAACATCTAAGTCTATACTAACATGGGATGTAATTCTTCTATTATGCGATCTAAAAAGATTTCAAATAACAACTGGTAATAAAGATCATTCAACTATTATGAGAAAAGAAATCAATAAGGATGAACCACTTCGTATAAAAAGTTAGACAAAACAGTTGTGAAAAACATATCGCATAATGAGCTATTCATACATTAAGCATAAATAAATAGCTATCATTGTACAAAAGTGCCAAATGATAACTTAGGCATTCATGCAATAATACATAAACAACTAAAAACTGTATATCACTTTAACACATAAGTAGAAATGGTTAAGAGATAAAAGTACCATTTATAACTAGTCCTACTCATGAGCTTCAAGCGACAATGATTTATCTCTCCTTGATCTAACATCCACTAAGAGTACAGAAGTGCAACATCAGTAGCAGATATCAAATGCAAACATCAACAAATCCTGTTCCATTCATTCATCAAAACCTCCTCGGAGGGTGCAAAAGTGCATGTTCTGAGGACAAGTTTTTGATAAATTTTTGGACCCTTCTCTAAATGCATGAGAAGGGTTTAAATACTACTAACTAAATCTAAAAATAACTTATTTACAAAAATTCAGGATACGGTGTAAATGATCGTCCTTTTTCTAAGCAAAAATAAAGCAAAACTATTTCTAAAATTAAATCTAATATCTAACTATTTCTGCATTTGCTCCTTAACGTTGCAAGCATTCAGTATTTGCTTGAGTAGAGTCAGCTAACTGTCTTCCGCTTTTAGTTGAGCTTAGAAAACAGAATTGGCAAGAGCCGGCACCATCTTCTCAGCAAAATCGATGATATACTTGAGAGTCATCCACTGACTATGTGGCTTTACCGTGTATGCCTAGTAATAATCCCAGTTCAACTTGGTTAACCCTTGGATTGCTTGTGCCTTTTCTTTAGATTTCTGCTTCCAGTTTGTTTTTATCATTGCTTTCTTGCAATTTTCGGGCTTGCAGGTGACTGAGCAATTAGAAGCTTTCCTTCTCGAGCAATTTTCTCAGCGATGCGCGATTAGCGTTAGGCGCTAATCGCGCATTGGAAACTGCCTCCGTTCTTTGATTCGGGCCTCTCTGATGCGTTTTTCGCCTTTTGCGCCTCTTTCTCTTATCAGGTATAAAGCTCAAAATTTGTAAAAATAATGATTTTGTGAGCTATTGACCCTGAGCATTAAACTGTCTGTTTCTCATATCAACATCGTTCAGTACCCATTTAATCATTGTTGTATATGAGAGATCTGTAATGGATGGCTCAGCAGAATTCTGTGAACCTGCGGCTCTGTTGCATGTGGTGTCTGTGTATAAGGGCCCCATTTTTTTGTCTTTGATCATTGGAGCCTTACCCCTTTTTCCTCATAGTTTCCTACAGATTGCTTTGTATAACTTTTGTTCTTCGTTCCTGCAGTTCACAAATGAGGTGAAAGTAATGACAAAAATAATGACAGGAAAGGTTTAAACGCCAAAGATATGCAAAAACATGCCACCTTACGTGAAATGGCTCTTCGGAAAACACAAAACCATATTTTATTAACAACTGGCATATAACTCATTAATTATCATTAAAGCGTGTAACTAGTTCTTGGTTTATGAAAAAACTTTTTTCTTGAATATTAAGCCAGAAAAATCTGCAATGGAATGTTTTTGCGATTTGCATCGCAGTATCGCATATCGCTGTACCACATTACCGCAATATCTTCGTGTTGTTCTATCGCAAGGTTGCTTGATCGCAATATCGCGAGATTGCAGTATCGCAAGATCACAGATTGCTTAATCGTTTAATCGTTATGTGTATTCTATGCGATTTTGCGATATGCGATATGTGATATTGCATATCGGAGATTTTAAGGTTTTCCAACGTGAGTGCTCATTAATGGATGCGATGCGATGGAGTTTCGCGTCGTAATCTCACATTTTTTATCATTTTGACTCATAAGAAGATGCCCTATCATTCTTTGCGTGATGCGATATCTCTTTAAGGAGTGACTTTACTTTCTTCGTCATGAAACTTAAACTTTTTAGATTTTTCAAAAGTATTTTCCTAAGTCCATGATGGAAAGTTTTATCCAAGAGGAAATATAAGCACTAATTGATTTTTTAAATTTTTTGACTAAGGGTCCCCACTTATATAGTGTTATTGCTAATACTATAGAAGGAGGGGGGTTGTTGGTGGCCACAACAATTGGCGATTCACTTGGAAGAATCAGTTATCTCTGTTTTTTTTTCTATTGAATTTTCTAAACTTCCAAAACAGAAATTTTTCAGAAAGTTAAACTTTATTATGGAAAGATAAAGTACATTATGCTCTAACTTGTCAATGACATTTTGTTTCAACTATTTTCAACTTTGATTATTTGCTCCTTCAGGCTAGTCCTTGTATTTACATTAGTCATCACTTGGTTTGTAAAGATAAAACAAAGTCTTCTCCGTAAACCAATTTTAAATATGCTCATTTGTCATAGGTAGAGCCTCTGCTGTCAGCAGGCGTTTATAGCCTCGACAGGGTTACCTGCTACCCAGCAATGATACTGTATCCTACTTAAAGCAACCTACAACTCTCAAAGAAGAATCCACATCCACACTTATTGCTTTGATTTTCTTTTTACTCTTAAAGAACAATGTCTTGGTTTGATAGCCAATTTATGACACAATGATTCACTTGATTTATAACTTTGCTGAACAAGCTAGCTGGTGATGAGACCCCTTGTCTTTTGATTGCAACAATCTTGAGTCATTGCCTTGTTGTGGTGTACAGTATTTGGCAAAGTCAGCAAGTTATAATATCTGTGATTATGATAAGCCGGCTCGTGATGAGACCTCTTATTCTTCAAGATGAAATGTATCCTTGGGTTGTTCCTCTGAAAGTTGTGATTTCCTTAGCAGGGAGGAAGTCATTGTTTCCTTAAGATAGCTCTGGACGACAATAATAGAGTTTTTGGAAATAGCTGTTCTACAAAGAATCTTTATTTTGTTATTGATACCTTTCATTGTACTGACATAAAACAATTTCTTCACTAAAGGTTATTTTCATCAAACTTTATGAAGTTGAAACTAGTATCATATCTAGGCTAGAGTCTTTTAACTATATCTTTCAATAATAAAGATCAATTTTCCAAAATATTTGCTATTTATACAAGTGAGAAAACAAAATCTGAAAGAGAATTGGTGTCTTATTCGTAAATGCCTAATGTAACCATTCACAACTGGTTTTATTATGAAAAGAAAAACAATTATTCTGCAAAATAGAAGAATAATCTTCTATGGAAAATATTTCTTGAGAATTTGTCCATTAACAGGAAAAGAGTCTCTCTTACCTACTAAATCCTGTAACACAAACATTGATGGACCTATGAATTCTACAATTTGAAAAGGTCCAAGCCACATTATTTGAAATTTTGTATGTTTCCCTTTTTCTTCATGAGCCTTGTCCCATTTTAAAACTAAATCTCCTATCTGAAAATATTTTCTGGTCATTATATTTGAATCAAAAGAGGATTTTACTAGTGCTTGATGATGAGCATGGGTTTTCTTAGCCTGTTCTCGTTGTTCTTCTAATTTGATTATTTCCATTTGTCTTAGTTGTAAGGAGGAAGTTGTTACTTCATCAATGTATTGAACTAGAGACAAAGAGGGAATTGCTAAATGAGTCGGAAGAACCACTTCTTTCCCATAAACTAAATTAAAGAGAGAAGTGCCGATAGAAGCTTTTTCCATTATTCGGTCTGCCCATAAATCATATATCAAAGCCTTATGCCAATTTTTATGATTTTGGTCAACTGTTCTTTTGATAATCCTGATTAGGTTTTTATTTGTAGACTCAACTAACCCATTTCCTTGTGGGTAATAATTGGCCGAATATTTAAGCTTGAATCCTCTTTTAAGTGCAAATTCAGTCATTGCATTTCCAGAAAAGTATGATGCATTATCAAACATTAAAGCAGAAGGCAATCCAAACCTGGTGATTATAAATTGATCTATGAACTCAATGATATTTTCAGCATTAGCCATCTTGAGTGGAACTGCTTCTACCCACTTAATACAATAATCTGTTGCTGTAAGGATATATCTATGCTGCTTAGAAGAGTGAGGAACGATCTCACCTATTATGTCCAATCCCCACTGACTGAAAGGTTGCTCAATGTTAACTGGTTGTAGTGGAAAGGATGGCTTCTTTTGTCTCCCAGCAGTAGTTTGGCAAACTTGACATTTCCTCACGTAACTATGCGAGTCTTTGAATAACGTGGGCCAGTAATAGCCTGCGCACAAGATTTTATGTGCAGTAGCATCTCCAGCATAGTGTTTGCCTGCTGGCCCATCGTGGAGTTCCTGCATAACTTTTTCAGCTTCAGATTTCTCAAGACATCTAAGGAGAACAGAATCGTAATTCATTCTAAAAAGAATATCATTTATGAGCTGATATTGTTTGGTTTTCAACCTTAGAGCTCTTTTCGTAGTATGATCGAGGTGTGACGGAGCATACCCGTTCTTAATATAATAAATGATATCAGTGTATAATGATTCTGCATCGTTTAGGCTTACCTCGCACATCGTACCTCCGCAGATGGAATTTCAGAAATTTGCGACGCTCCAGCCAGCATTTTGCAAAAGCCTTGACCTTTTACAATGTTTGCTGGTTTAATTTCTATGTCATATTCCTGTAAGGCAGTAACCCAATTGGCCCTTTTCTCACCCACATCCTTCTATACTAGAAGATTCCTTACCGCTGGAAACGGTACTATAATTTTAGTATGGGTTTTGTGTAGAAAAGGTCTGAAATATTTGATTTCTTTGAAAACAACATAAGCCTGTTTCTCCACATCTGAATAATTTAATTCAGCGCCCTGTAAATTTGAACTGAAAAAAGAAATTGGGGCTTCCACTTTTTCTTGATTTGCTTGAGTGAGTATCGTAGCATATGACCTATTTGAGGCAAATGTATATAAAATAAAAGGCTCTGAAAAATTTGGAGTTGCTAAAGATGGAGCATTAATAATAGCTTGTTTGATCAGGTTGAATGCTTCGTGTTCATCTTGGCCCCATTTAAAATTTGAGTTCTTTTTAATCATGGCTTGCAAAGGAGATACGATTCGTGAAAAATCTGGAACAAATCTCTTTACAAAGTTGATCTGACCAAGGAAAGATTGCATGGCTTTTTTGTTGTAAGGTAAGGATATTTCAGAAATCTCTTTGATTCTGTCAGAATCGATGTGAATTCCAGATTTTGACACTATGAATCCTAGAATTTTCCCTTCACTTAATGCGAAAAAGGATTTTTTTTGGGTTAAGTGAAATTCCATACCTTAAACACCATTGGAAGATTTGTTTTAAATCTCTAATATGGTCGCTTTGTTTCTTGGAATACACGGTTATATCATCAAAATAAATTACTACAAATTTATTGACTAACCTTTGAATGCGATATCCATGGCTCTCTGAAATGTGGCACCAGCATTAATAAAACCAAATGGCATATTTCGATATGCGTATGTGCCCCATTTAGTTCTGAATGTGGTTTTTAATTGATCATCAGGATGTACCAACACTTGATTGTATCCTAAAAATCCATCCAAGAAAGACATTAATTCTGAGCCCGCCACTGCCTGCAATATCTGTTCCATAGGTGGTAAAGGAAAATTATCTTTTTGGCAGGCCTTGTTGAGGTTTCGAAAGTCAATGCAAATCCTAATATCTTCGTTTTTCTTTCTAACAGGTACCATATTGGAGACCCATTTAGAATGTCTGGCGGGAAAGATTATTCTGGCTTTCAATAACTTATTGAGTTCAGTCTTTTTCTGATTTTCTAAGTTGGGATGGATCTTTCTCAACTTTTGTTGGACAGGTTTTTCATTATTGATCATTGGAATAGTATGTTGGATGATGGAAGTGTCGTATGTTTTGAGTTCATCATAGTTCCAAGCAAAAACATTTTTATATTGTCTTAGAAGATGAATATATGCTAATGTTTCTTCAGGGGCTAGGCCAAGACCTAGATTAATGTTTTGTGGTTTGGCATCGGTTCCTAGGTTTACTAATTCGTAATTGAAAGTTGAACTTTGGAGTTTTGAATTGGTAGACCTTTTAAATCGATCTTTCAAATCGTACAGGTCTTCTAACTTGACTACCGGCTTAGGTATAGCATTGTTAATGCTATCTTGTTGCAATTGTCGATCATGTTGGTCTTCGTCGATTATTTGATTGGAGTAGGATCCTTCAGATGTGAGGAAATTTATGATATCAAGGTCATCTTTGAATACTCTCCAATTTGTGATGTTATCAGGAATATATGGTCTAAAGATTAATTCTATTGAGAATCTATCTGAACTAAAATCTTCTGAAGGGATAAGCTTAGAAGCTACGTTAGCTAAAAGGTCTGCACTTGCATTCTGGAGTCTGGGAATTGAAGAAATATTAAATGCTGTAAAATGCTCAGTGAGATCTTGAAATAAGGATTGATAATGTTTTAAATGACCTAATAAGCAATGTATAGTATTACGTACCTGTTTGACTACAATTTCAGAGTCTCCGAAAACTTGAAGGTACTTGACGTCTAACCCGATTGCTTTGTACAACCCTTGGACAAAAGCCTCATATTCTGCTATATTGTTGGTGCAATCAAATTCGAGTCTGCATGTCAGCATAATTTTGTCTCCTTCTGGACTAATTAGAATGCATCCTGCTCCTACTCCTTCTCTAGATTTAGAACCATCAAAAAATAATTTCCAAAACAAAGATTTATTTACAGGACTATCTAAAAAATTGATACATTTTGAACTATCCGTTTGAGAAAAAATTTCGACTTGGAAAAAACAAAATGTTCTAAGTAAGGTGACGTATGAGCATTAAAATTTCCGAGGAAAGAATCTACTAAGTAATTGCCAATAATGCTATTGTTATATGCCACTGGTTCATTTTCCCCCTCTAGCTCTGTTACTATGTATTTCTGATGTAGTTCTCGTTCAAATTTTATTTGATTTGGTTTACCACTGTAGGGCAGCCACATGTGCGACCAGTCAGTTGCGAAGTATCCATGAAGTTTTCTGGCCAATCCCTGCTAAGAATTAAGCCATAAAATTCTGGGCTATCAGCAACTAAAATTTCAATAACTTGACATACCTTTGGGTTGGATGACAGCCTTATGGTTACTTGATTTAGTTCGCCAATCACTTCGACTTGAGATCGATCTAGCTGAACTATGCGCACAACGGATTTCTGTGGTTGAACGTTTAATTTGGCACATATGGACTTTGGTAAAATATTCGATGAAGCACTAGAATCCACTAAGCAATTGTGCACATTTTTATTGAAAATTTCATAAGTAAGGAGAAACGGGGGGTATGAGATCTCAATCTTCCTCCAATTAAAGCGATAAGAGTTGGATCAATATTATTGGTCGCATTAGTTGGAGGCCTTCCCTGTTATGGGAATCTTGAGAAAGTACAGTGGCAGGCAAAGGTGCAGCTGTCACAGCATGTAATTCTTTCAGCATTATATTTTGTTGATTCTTTAACTTGCTCAATTCGTAAAGAGTGATGTTGGCCCTAGTCTTTTTCATATCTTCTATAATATTGTACTCCATTTCATCCGAAATGATCAACGTTTTAGATGGAGTTGATGAATCTGCTTGGACTGGGCTGGTTTGAGTCGCTTTAGATGTCGTTTTCTTTGTTGCAACTTTATCCTTTATTGCAGAGCTTGCGCTCTTTGGCTTAGGGGTAGTCTAGGGAGGATCAAGCTAATTTCTACTTTGTGTGCTAACTGGGAATACTTCTTGATCTTCTTCTTGTGGGAGGATGAAATCCCACATTCCTTGTAATTCTACAACTTCTTCTTCATCGGTTTGCCCTTCAGTGACAATTTCCTCTTCCTCTTCTTCGGATTCAGCATTTGTAATAGCATTGGGTGGCTTTGAATCAGTTGAAGGCCTCTTTTAAAAGCTCTGTAGGACTTTTTTGAAGAAGTTTCCGCTACTTGCTTCTTGATGTCGACCATTTCATTGGACATGGTCTTCAGAACTTTTTGCAATCCTTCCAAATCGAATGGATCTTTCGCTTGTTTTTTCTTGGAATCTTCCTTGAAGGTGACTTTCTTGGATTTCCTTTCCTCTATCGCGGATTTCTTCTCTAGGGCTATTATACGTTTCTCTACTGCTATTGCTTCTTTCATGTTTTCAGCTAAGGTTGTTTTATTAGCCCTGTCCACGAAGATTGCTATGTTTGATGGTAAAGCAGTGATATACCATTCACTTCATACTTCTTTGCTAGGCTGGGAAGCAGTAGGAATTTTGTTTAGGATTTTATTGAAACGTAAATTGAAATATTTGATAGGCTCTCTTGACTCGGCCCTAAGATTAGATAGGTCGTTGATTAGCATCGTTGTAGACCTGTCATCACCAAACTTGGTCAGGAATTGCTCTTGGAAGAAGTCCCAACTAGTGATAGATCCAGAGGGTAATGAGAAATACCATGATCCGGCTGTTCCTTACAGAGTATAAGGAAAAATTCGAACAACAGCATCTTCATTAGTAACCCCATTGAGATTAATGGATAGCATAAAGTTGTTTATATGCTCTGCTGCTAGCATGCCTACCTCAGGATTAAACTTAGGCAACCATTTCTCAGGATGGGCCGGTATTTGACTCAAGGGTGCAAGCATTAAGATTGCCCCAGGGTTATTCCATGGAGATTGGGCCATTGCTGAACTACTAACAGAGGAAAGTACAGAAGATGATCCCTGCAGTTGGGAAGAAGAGGATATTACGATTGCAGATGATTGAGAAGGAGTAGTGGGGGTTCCAGTGGGCAGATGGACTATGATATGAAGTGGAGGAGTGGATGGTTGACTTCGCGGTGAAGAAGTTGAGATGGATGATGATGATGAAAGAGTCTCGCTATCGAACCCCTTAGGTGATTTCCTTGCTCTTTTCCTTTTGGGAAGAGGTAATTCGGTCGGTTGAACGCCAAACTTTTCACTCTTTAATCTGGTCAGCGGATGAGCAGGATTATATTACGAAGTCACACTGCCTTGAGATTTATCAAATCTTTGAGGAGAAATAGAAAATCGCTGAAGTTTGTGAATCAAAGATTCGACTTCAGGGGGTTCAATAGTAGATTGTTCTGAAATGTCAGGGTTTGTAGTAGCGATTGATGCTCCAGCGACTTCTAACTCTGGATTTAAGTGTAATGGAGAAGTCAGGGGAGATGGTGAGGGCGATTTACTCTCAGAATGGTATTCAGATTTAGATTTACTTGCCATTCATAGTTCAGGCCCTCCTTCTAGCGCCAAATATGTTGAAGCCCCGAAAATCGGGTCTACAACAAGGGGGATACCCACCCAGTACGGACCTTGGTTGGCAGCTCCTTATCCGTTTTGTATAGTGGGTCCGACTGGGGATATGGGACCAGTTTCCCAATCTATGAGTGTGTGTGTGTGTGTAGAATTTGATGTTCCTGATCTAACAGTTTCTAATTAAGATATTCTAATTCTAAATTTAATCTAATGCTATGCTATTGTATTCTAATAAGCAGCAACATCTAAGTCTGTAGTAACCCGGGATGTAATTCTTCTATTATGTGATCTAAAAAGATTTCAAATAACAACTGGTAATAAAGATCATTCAGCTATTATGAGAAAAGAAATCAATAAGGATGAATCACTTCGTATAAAAAGTTAGACGAAACAGTTGTGAAAAACATATCGCATAATGAGCTATTCATACATTAAGCATAAATAAATAGCTATCACCGTACAAAAGTGCCAAATGATAACTTAGGCATTCATGCAATAATACATAAACAACTAAAAACTGTATATCACTTTAACACATAAGTAGAAATGGTTAAGAGATAAAAGTACCATTTATAACTAGTCCTACTCATGAGCTTCAAGCGACAATGATTTATCTCTCCTTGATCTAACATCCACTAAGAGGACAAAAGTGCAACATCAGTAGTAGATATCAAATGCAAACATCAACAAATCCTGTTCCATTCATTCATCAAAACCTCCTCGGAGGGTGCAAAAGTGCATGTTCTGAGGACAAGTTTTTGATAAATTTCTGGACCCTTCTCTAAATGCATGAGAAGGGTTTAAATACTACTAACTAAATATAAAAATAACTTATTTACAAAAATTCAGGATACGGTTTAAATGACCGTCCTTTTTCTAAGCAAAAATAAAGCAAAAATATCTAAAATTAAATTTAATATCTAACTATTTCTGCATTTTCTCCTTAACGTTGCAAGCATTTAGTATTTTCTTAAGTAGAGTCGGCTGACTGTCTTTCGCTTTTAGTTGAGCTAAGCAAACAGAATTGGCAAGAGATGGAACCATCTTCTCAGCAAAATCGATGATATACTTGAGAGTCATCCACTGACTATGTGGCTTTACCGTGTATGCCCAGTAATAATCCCAGTTCAACTTGGTTAACCCTTGGATTTCTTCTGCCTTTTCTTTAGCTTTCTGCTTCTAGTTTGTTTTTATCATTGCTTTCTTGCAATTTTTGGGCTTGCAGGTGACTGAGCAATTAGAAGCTTTCCTTCTCGAGCAATTTTCTCAGCGATGTGCGATTAGCGTTAGGTGCTAATTGCGCATCGAAAACTGCCTCTGTTCTTTGATCCGGGCCTCTCTAATGTGTTTTCTGCCTTTTTCGCCTCTTTCTCTTATCGGTTATAAAGCTCAAAATTTGTAAAAATAATGATTTCATGAGCTCTTGACCCTGAGCATTAAATTGTCTGTTTCTTATATCAGCATCGTTCAGTACCCATTTAACCATTGTTGTATATGAGAGATCTGTAATGGATGGCTCAGCAGAATTTTGTGAACCTGCGGCTCTGTTGCATGTGGTGTCTGTGTATAAGGGCACCATTTTTCTGTCTTTGGTCATTGGAGCCTTACCCCTTTTTCCTCATAGTTTCCTGCAGATTTCTTTGTATAACTTTTGTTCTTCGTTCCTGCAGTTCACAAATGAGGTGAAAGTAATGACAAAAATAATGACAGGAAAGGTTTAGATGCCAAAGATATGCAAAAACACGCCACCTTACGTGAACTGGCTCTTCGGAAAACACAAAACCATATTTTATTAACAACTGGCATATAACTCATTAATTATTATTAAAGCGTGTAACCAGTTCTTGGTTTATGAAAATACTTTTTTCTTGAATATTGAGCCAGGAAAATCTGCGATGGAATGTTTCTGCAATTTGCATCGCAGTATCGCATATCGCTATACTGCATTACCGCAATATCTTCATGCTGTTCTATCGCAAGGTTGCTTGATCGCAATATCGCAAAATCGCGAGATCGCAATATCGCAAGATCGTAGATTGCTTAATCGTTTAATCGTTATGTGCATTCTATGCGATTTTGCGATATGCGATATGTGATATCACATATCGGCGATTTTAAGGTTTTCCAACGTGAGTGCTCATTAATGGATGCGATGCGATGGAGTTTCGTGTTGCAATCTCGCATTTTTTATCATTTTGACTCATAAGAAGATGGCCTATCATTCTTTGCACGATGCGATATCTCTTTAAGGAGTGACTTTACTTTCTTCATCCTGAAACTTAAGCTTTTTAGATTTTTCAAAAGTATTTTCCTAAGTCCATGATGGAAAGTTTTATCCAAGAGTAAATATAAGCACTAATTGATTTTTTAAATTTTTTGACTAAGGGTCCCCTCTTATATAGTGTTATTGCTAATACTATAGAAGGAGGGGGGTTGTTGGTGGCCACAACAGAACATTAAATTTCGACATTTCTTCCATATTGCTAAGCCAAGAGTTGGGCACTGCAACATTCTATTGTAGGCCGTCCTTATATTTGTTACCTTGTTGTATATTGGCTTCTCAGAAAACAAGGTTTTAATTAACCATAACAACTGAAAGTCCCTCTACAAGTTATTAACAATTGTTGTACCTTTTAGAATGGTTTTTAATTCATGAGAATCATAATTTTACTTTTGGCCTCCACTAGCAATGTTTCATATTGTTTCCAGGGAAGGATATTTACTTGCTGGTCCCAACATGAAGGTAACCTTGCTGATACTCTATTATCGAAGTTGGTGTTAAAATATACTATTGATTCCTTGACCTCAATAGCCTACTCTCCACATTCTTCCTGTATATGTTTTTATGTATTATATTATTGATTTTTGACATCGTGGATGTTCTGTTTGCAATATCCATTGCTCTCAACTCCAGAGAGGACTTGGCATTTAGAAAGTCAATCATCCTTTTTTCTAGTTGTGCACTTTGTGTGATTGAGCTTTGTTGGTGTAAATAACAAATTTAGAATATTTGAGGATTGCTTTCTCTTTAGTCATGACTATCAAATGATTCCAAATTGTTTTGACTTATTGAATAATGTCATTCCAAATGATCTCCCTTGCTTTGATTAGACACATATTTCCTTTTAAATTCTCTTTCAATTCCTTAACTTCATCACAAACTAATCAACAATTCTTGTGATGTTGGGTTGAATTTTCTCTGGCCATGTTTAATTGTCTCTCTTTGTGCTTCAACCGTTCCTTTGTATAATCTAGATTCTTTTGGATTTTCTTTAATTCATCCTCTGAAATTTTCAACTCTGTCATAACTCTGGTGAGATTCTTAGTGGGATATTCAGAGTTTGGATGCACGATGATTGTGCATAAATGCTTATCTATCTTCTATTATAAAACTACATTGATCTCTTTGAGAGAATCTATCTCCTTATTCCTCTCCAGCAATTCATGAGTTAAAATCTACTTTTCTTTTTCAACTTGAGCCAATTTTAGAGCTAAAACATGTTCAGTGGCTGGCAATTTTAACTTTCTTCTCAAAGGCTATATCTCAGATTTTGCACTCTGAACCAAAGCTTGAATAATTAAATTATCTTCTAGATTCACTCCAAGCATAATAATAAATTTCTTAAATTATTCATTTTGAGTGTGAAGAGCACGAGAATTAGCCTTCTCCAATTTCAACTGATCAATTACCTTTCCCAATAAGGCCTCTATTTTTATTTTTGCCAATGATGATTTACTGAGATCACTGTAAATTAATTCTTCAGTTTGTCTGTGAAAATTTATTTTGTCAAGGAATGGGATGTATTTTGTATTCACAAACAATCTAGTAGTCCTGAAACTAGTTCTAGAAGAGATTGATTGTGAAACAGGATGAGTAAAGGATAATTTCAATGGATTTCTCTCCAAATCCATCATTGAAAGAAGTCTAATTTAATAACCAAATATGGATTGGTCGTTCAACTATGTACTAACATTTGCTTTGATTTTATTATTTCTTTCTTCATTCTTCTCATAAGAATCCTTCAAAGAATTTAAGGATCTATGTTCTTCCTCACCAGGAACTAGAGATGATGGTGTACATTTGATTCCTCCTAGCTATAGCCAGAAACCAACTTCACTGGAACATCTGTCCATGAGATGTTCAAACTATGCTTCTCCTACTTGCGTTCTTGGCTTTTTTATACTTTGTGAGCTCTCTCCCTCAAGATCAATGACATATGAAACCCCTCTCTTCAACCCCTTTTTAGTAGGGAGAGGAGTTTCCACTTCCATGCTTCCTTGTGCTTCAACCAAGCCACCATTTTCCAATCTCTCCAATTCAGGATTTGATTCATGTATGTATAGGGCATAGGAAATATCTACTCTCCTCTTTGAAATAATCTGATGTGGGTCATAACACCATTTTTCTCCCTATTGTAAATTCATTGCCTGCAACATTTTTGTCAGCCTCCTTAACTGCCTGTCTATTATTAACAATGAATGGGCCAACAATCTTGGGCAATTTTAATAAATGTCCCCTTTTTGGCAGGATAAAGTGTATTTGATCCACATTCAGGCTTTCCCTGATGAACTCCAATGCAAATATACTCATGGGTATGAAAGAGGAGATCCTATAAGGAAGGATCTTTGTTCCATACAATATGATTTCAACAAAACCTTCTAATAAGAACCAATCTTCCACCTTCATATTTTTACTCATTTGTAACAAAAATTGGGCCTTTGGTAAAATCCTTGGAGGGGAAGATTTATTGATAATTCTATAGACAATTGACATGAAGGAGGAAATGTAATAAGAAAATGCCTCATTTCTTGGTTTGCTTCTAACCAAGTTAGTCCAATTGACAACTATTTGTTTTAGTTTATTAACATCAACAACATTTAGACCCAGATCCATAAACTACTCAACATGAACATACAAGAAGAGGTATACCTATAGTGAAGGAAACCTAAAATATCCAATAATGTTGAAATTAACGAGATGTGAATTAATTGAATGCTCCCAAAAGGCTGGGATGTCCATAAATACATCAGGTTGCATCATCAAATGGAACAACCATATAGTTTGACAATCTATTACTGAAGTTTCATCACATCCTAATATTATCATAATTATTTGCATAACAAACCTGACACTCTCAGTAAAACAAGTTATAGGAAATTGGGTTAATTTTGAAGGTAGAACAATATTTGGAGGCATGAAATAAATATATAACTTGTTTCTTTCATCTTCTGATAGGTTTTCATAAATTGACAAGAGGGTATCATCAGAGAAAGAGGCATAGTGGTCTGACTGTGGAAAAACCATAGCTTGGTGAATTAACGATGAGGAAACTTGTAGTATGTTTTCTCCTAGGGATTTCATGACATAGCACCTTTGAGGGTACAAGGGACAAATCCAACTAGGTAATAAACTCTAGGAAAAGATAAGTTTGAGGAATGTTTGCAGAGAGTAGACCCAACTTGACAATTCTAGATGATATTTGTGACTCATTATGGTTAGCAAGGACACTCTGACGGATTTCATTAAATCAAATGGACATGCATGGTCAAAGATATCGTGTTCCATGCCTATGAGAGGAATATGGGTCGAAGAACAAGAGAATATAATTTTCTTTGTCATTTTAAAGTTCTTTCTCAGAATTCAAAGAGTAATGAGACTATAACGCCATCCTCCCACATTTACCCAAGCTAACCAGTCCATTGGGGTAAACATGTGATGAATAATTACTTTGATATGATTCAAATCCCCATGTACAGTTAAGGAATTGGAACCAACAATACATGACCAATCTGACCTTCCTTAGGAGCTACAAAACCTTCATGAGCCAACCAACCCCTCCAGGTGTCCAACCCTTGAGACAAATTGATGTTTTTATGAACTAGACCCCTAGTCGCTCCCATGACAAGCCTTGCATGTGACTAAGACCCTCCAGTTTCTCCCACAAAAAGGAATCCATGTGATTGTGCCCTTTTTCAGGTAGTTTTGTGCCAACGACCTCGAATTCTTAGCCACTTTTTCAAGGCTAGGACTCAGGCTTCTACCCAGAACTTCATGAAACTTCCAGAAATAGCAATTAACAATGAAATAAGGCTACTAATGCAAACACTTGAACAAGGAATCGAACTAACCCCTACCATCCATGACAGGAATTTTGAAAAACACATCATAAACATGTAATGTATAGGTCAAAATTACACATCTGAACATAGGGGTCTCATACTTATTTGCGAATCATCAAGAAGGAATGATGCCTCCTCATAATAGCTGCAAGATCATATATTAGGTCATGCATTCAATAAAATCCATATATCAATCTAAACATAAGGAGATCCATAACTCAAGTCTATCATAAAACATGCTTATAACCAGCAAATAACCAGAGATATATCAATGATGAAACAACCATTAAAGCCACATAATGACAAGCATATTTACTCATGAAATACCAAAGGAAAAAAGATCTCTTAGTAACATATGCAAATCTAACCAAGTCAGGTACTTCCATGTACCACCTGACCATAGATTGGGCTGAACCAAACCTCTCTTTCAACCAATCAACCTTGTGCCATATTCCAAGCATGAATGTGGGATCTCATGGAATAAACCAAGAACACCAAACCAGGGCTTCCATAGGACAAACCACCCTAGTCCTTGACTAGTGATTCCACCTCATGGTCGGACATCACTAACCATAATCATATCAATCTCAACCCAGGCTTTCTAGGGCTCTAGAGTGTTTGTTCTAACCAAGGCTTCCAGGACAAGTAACTCAACCCACAACTGTTGTTGGGCTCTATAGAATTTTTCCAACCAGGGTTCCTAGGACTAATAAATCAACCCACTAAGGGCTCCAGAGCATTTGTTTAACCAAGGCTTCCAAGATTAGTACCTCAACCCAAGCCGTTACAGGGCTTCTAGAGCATTTATCCAACCAAGGCTCCAAGAACTAGTAACTCAACCCACAAATAAAGGAACATAAGCACCAACTAGTAAACAAAGATGAAACCCACAACAACATTTCTATCTAGGAAATGGTAAGGCTAGGAAAAACCACTGTCAATCTGGGCAATCCTCCATGCCAATGCCAGATCATAACCAATAAATTTCATGCGTGCCAAAACTAGTAAGGAAATCATGTTTGTAGCTCGATACCTACAAGCAAAACCCATTTTAGTTGATGATCTTGCTGTCCCATTACACCTTCCTGATCTTTCTTTGCCTTCTTGCTCCAAATCCAAAGTATTCCATAATTCTCCAAGAGTTCTCCAAGAAAACTCTAAGTGTGCAAGAGTATGAGAGAGAGAGAATAGAGTAGAGAGATCCAAGCTAAAACTGACAAAAGGTTGGACTTAAAAATGCTGTGAACTGATCCTCAGAAGCCTTTTTATTAATGAGGCCTCTACTTTCTTTAATTTTCCTTATTTTCCTTCAATTTCCTCCTCACATGCAACATGTGACCTTTCACCTTCCTTGTCCCATATTTTTCATTATTTTCATAAATAAATGCCAATAAATGCCACTTTGCCTTTTCCATTGCCTTTGCCAATTTCCATAGCCATTAATTAACCATAATTAATCTCCATCGCTATGTTTTTCCCAACATTGAGCTTGGAATACATGTCCCATGACCTTGGTTATTATTTTTACTTAATTAACTTTATTACATGGATTTTGACTAGGTTTGTTACAGAACCCTTCCCCTTGGGGGGACACTATCCTTGATGTTAAATGACACCTACAACTAGAAATACCATTGAAAAGAAAAACATATTTCCCATGGAGCTTTATAACTTAGCTTGTTGCAATATTTACAATGGATAACCCGCTGAAAAGCAAACCAACATGACAAACATAACAACGTGACAACCATACTGCTTATTGGAGCTTTATAACACAACTCATGGCGGTATTTACATCCATATACATATATACATGTACCAAAACTACTTTGCCTCAACCAACAAGTAATGAAGGATACACAACCCATATCTAATCAACCATATCCCATGTAGCTTCATCGGGCTCAAAGTGCTTCCACTTCACTTTAACTTGCTCGACTACTTAGTTTCGGAGCATGAGCATATTTCTCTGCAAAATCACTGAGGTTCTGGTTGTAATTCTCTTTCTAGATCCACCTCTAATATAGACTAGTCAATCACATAATCAACATCTTTAACATACTCCTTAAGCAATGACACATGGAAAACATCATGGACTTTCATTGTCAAATATAGTGCAAGTTAATAGGCTATTGGTTCAATCCTTTTAAGAATCTTGAAAGGCCCACAAATTCAAGGTTCCAACTTGGCACATGATCCAATCCTTAAGGAGCTCTTCTTGGTCTTGATGTGCAAATACACTTGTTCGCCAACCTAAAATTCCTTAAACACCTTGTGCTTATCTGCATAGCTCTTCTTTCTATCTTGTGTTGCCTTTAGATTTTGCTTTATAACTTGAAATTATTGTTCCATCTCTGCCAATGTATCCGATCATATCAATACTCTATTAACTTGATCACTCCAACTAATGGGAGTATTAAAACTCTTCCTATAGAGTGCCTCAAACAAACTCATCCTCAGAGACTCTTGATAACCATTGTTCTAAGCGAACTCAACAAGTGGAAGATACTCTTCTCACTTTTGTTGCTAATGCATGAAATACATCCTCAACATGTCCTCCAAAATATCGTTGACCCTCTTTGTTTGTCCATTTGTTTGCGAATGATAAGTTATGTTGAAGGCCAACTCTGTACCAAAACCTGGAAAAAACTCTTTCCAAAACCTAGAAGTAAACTTAGCATCCCTGTCTAACATAATCTTCTTCAGAACACCATTCAACCTCACTACCTCTCTAATGAAGACCTGTGCTACATCATTAGTTGAATAAGTAGACTTCACTGGAATGAAGTGTGTTACCTTTGTCAAACAAAACCATGATAGAATCATGTTGTCTAGATTTCCTCAGAAAACCTATATTAAAGTCCATGGAAATGACCTCCCATTTCCACTCTGGAATTGGAATTGGCTATAGTATTCCACCTGTATGCTTACACTCTACTTTTACCTATTGACAATCCAAGCATCTAGCTACAAACTCTGCCACCTCTTTCTTCAAGTTTGGCTAATAGTAGAACTTCTTCACCGCTGTCAATGTCTTATGATATCCTAGGTGACCTGAATACAACTTAGCATGAAATTACCTCAAGATAAGCTTTTTGAGCTCACTATTATGCTACACATAGATCTTTTCCCTAAATCTAAACAAACCATCTGTTGTGAGACAATAGTCAACATTATGATCACTTGTACCTTGTTGTAAGTTGTGTATAAGCTCCATATACTTGTCAACCTATTGTCCTACCTACAAAATCTGATCCCATAAATATGTCCCATAGAAGCTCATAGTTGTTATGTGATTTACTTGTACTTTCCTGCTAATAGCATTTGCAACCTTGTTCTCTTTACCTCTAATGTACTTGATCTCAAAGTCAAACTCACTGATCGTGGCCAACCATCTGGCTTGTTTGGCATTCAAGTTCAGTGGGTTAAATATATATCTCAATCCACTATGATCGCTCATGAATACAAACATCTTGCCAAGAAGATAGTGTCTCCACATCTTCAATGCATGGACGGTCGCTTCCAACTCAAGATCATGTGTCACATAGTTCTTCTCATGCTCATTTAGTTTCCTTGATTCATAGCACACTACTTTTCCTTCCTGCATTAGGGCTCCACCAAGTCCTCTCTTGCAAGAATCTCTACATACCACAAACTATTTCTTTGAATATGCAATCTTTAGAACTGGAGCTTTTGTTAACATCAACTGCTCAAAATTGACTGCACATTCTTCTTTCCATTCAAATTTCTTACCTTCCTCTGCAATGATGTAATAGGATAAGAAATCCGAGAGAAGTTCTTGATGAACCTCCTATAATAACCTGCTAGTCCCATGAATGATCTTATCTCATCCACATTTCTAGGAGTTTCCCATTCCATGATAGCTCCGATCTTTTTTAGATCCATTACTATTCCTTCTTTGGAAACAACATGTCCTAAGTAGTGTGCCTCAGTCTGAGGAAACTGCATTTATTGAGCTTAGAATACAACTGATTCTCTCTCGGAAACCTCAACATTGTTGCTAAGTGTTCTACATGCTCTTCCTCATTCTTAGAATATACCAATATATCATGGATGAATACAATCACAAATTTTTCCAAATAAGGACATAACAGACTATTCATCAAGAACATAAAACTAGCTGGAGCATTAGTGAAACCGAAAGGAACCACAACAAACTCAGAATTCCCATACCTGCTCCAAAAAGTAGTATTGTAGATGTCCTCTTCTTTAATGCGTATCTGATGATATATGGGTCTCATGTCAATCTTCAAGAACACCATTGCTCCCTTTAACCAGTCAAATAAGTCATCAATCCTCCGAAACGAATATATGTTCTTGATGGTAACCTTATTCAGCTACCTGTAATCGATGCACAACTTGAGAGTACCATCCTTCTTCTTCACAAACAACATCGGTGCACCCCAAGGTGATACACTTGACCTAATGTATCCCTTGTCAAGAATTTCCTTCAACTGGAAATTCAATTCCACTAACTCTGGTGTGCTCATCCTATGTGTTTCCTTTGATGCTGGTGTTGCCCCTGTTACCAAATCAATAGAAAGGTCCACTTCCCTATGAGGTAGCAACTCTAAAATATCTGTGGGAAATACATCTCGAAACTATTGTAGAACTAGGTACCTGTTCAAGACTTCTGCGTCTTCAACATCCTTACATTTGTCACTAGAAATATGTACTACAAATAACACACACCCTTTCTTGTGACCAGACTTTGCCTGCATAGCTGTCACCATTCTAACTGATGCTGCCTTCTTCTTACCCTGCAAGATCCTTTGTTCTCAATTGTCATCTAAGCACTTAATAGCCTTGTCATAACAAACTATTTTGGTCTCATGAAGGTACAACCAATCCACACCCAAAAGCATACTATATGATCCCAACGAAAGTACATCAAATGTGCTGATGTAGGCATACCATTCAACTCAAATGCACAAGCTCTTACCCAATGATGAAATCTTTTCTTAGTACCTGTAGACAAATGTACTAACCAATACTCTGCATGCACTTCTTTATTCAAACCACACTTATCCACCATGTCAGGATTAACATAACTATAATTATATCTAGGGTCAATAAAAATAGAAACAATGTTCTCATAAATCTTACTGTCTATCTCGATAATAGATTCCTAGTGATCTACCTGGCTGTTATCCAACACTGCATAAATCCGAGGAATACTTTTTCCAACATTCCCCACTGTCTATGCCTCGTGAGCACTGTAGATATGTAGTCTACCACCCTGATGCTGTGGACAATCTCTCCTGTGATGTTGTCCTTAACAAGTCCAACACTGCAAAGGCTTCCTACCATCACCTTTGTTCTTCTCCTCATACTGAAATCCCTATCCCCTATCAGATGCATTGAACTTCTTAGGCGGTACCACATTCTCTTTGTTACTTATGTCCTGAGGTCTTGTTCACTTCTTATCCCATTTCCTTTATTCTTATCATTACCTTTCCAATCCTGCTTAGTTTTAGATCTATGCTTTGATTTCTCATAACAATGCTTTAACTTTCTAATGGTTTCCTTCAATATTCTATGCTCATCAAACTCAATCCTGTCCTTGAATGTTACCGAAAACCCACTAATGAATATTTGAATCTTCTCTTTCTCCTCCTTAAGATAATACACATAGCTTAATAACTCCAAGAAACTACTAGTTTACTCCTCATTGGTCATAGATCGTACCTTCAGCTCATAGAATTATTTTCCCCTGTCATCATAGTATCTCTTCGATATATACTTCTTCCTGAAAAGTCTCTTGAACTCACTCCAAGTCAACTACTATTCATGAATACCTCTGAAATTCTTCACATCTTCCCACCAAATGTCTACTTTACGTTTAAGCCTGAATATAGCTATTTTGGCCCTCATGTTATTTGAATAATCATGTAATATGAATAACTTATTCATCCCAAGAAATGACACTTCTGCATCTTGTGACTTATTCATTTCTCCATCAAATGTAGGTGGATTTTCTTTCCTGAACTCATTTGAAAAATATCCCCCGTCACTCCTCATGTAAGGATGATAGCAATGATGACCATGGTACCTGTTTGAACTAAAACTAGAGTAATCACATGTCCACTTCCTCGCCTATTAGGTGTATCCAATAATCTACCATATTTGACTGTGTCATCTTTATCCAACCTGTGCCCACCATGTGACCTGCTACTATATGATCCATTAGTCCTATCCTCCTGTCCATGACTGATTCTAAGAGGTCCTTGTATCTGCAAGTCTAACAAGCTCTTAAGGATAACTGCATTAACTTCTGCTTGTTCCTTTTGTGCCCTAGAAAGTCTCTCTTGTGATTGAATGATTGAGTCATTATCTTCTTTGAAAATTCTTATTTGTGCCTTCAAAATTCTTAGAGTTTCTTCTATGTGAGGAGAGTACTCATCACCATGCTACTCCTTCGATCTATAGGGAGAATATCATGAATTGTAGTCTACCATCTGGCTAGTAGTCTTTGATATTCTCTTCCTACAAGGTATATCATGTCAGCTAAACCAAATTATAAATTAACCAACTTACCTTCGTATAGTTCAGGGGAGGATTTCTCGTCTGCAAGATCAACCAGATTAGCATAATACATGTATAATCATAATGATCACAATATATAGATATCATCTCAATCATTATCCTAGTTACCATGCATAATTCCACAATTATAACACCGAATAGGTACTATGAATAACAAACACATGGATGACATGCATGCATAAACAATACATATAAACATTGACATGCATTCATAGCGAACACATCCCAATAACAACCTCATCAACTTCTGCATGAAAATATGACGAAAAAAATTTCCCTTACCATGCATACATAAAAAAAACATAGACCACAAGCATAATGAAAATATATGCAACTGACATGTACGCATGACAACACATTCATCCAAAGAGAAAAGACAAACCAAACATCACCCAAGGACAATAGAAATATGCTCTAATACCACTCTATAACGCCCTCCTCCCACATTTACCCAAGCTAGTCCATCGTGGTAAACATGTGACGAAGAGTTACTATGATATGATTCAAATCCCCATGTACAATTAAGGACGTGGAACTAACAAGACAAGACCAATCTAACCTTCCTCAGGATCTAAAAAAACCTTCAGGAGCCAACCAACCCCTCCTGGTGTCCAACCCCTGAGAAAAATTCATGTTTTGCTGAAATAGGGCCCCATTCACTCCCATGACAAGCATTCCATGTGACTGAGACCCTCCAGTCACTCCCACAACAAGGCATCCATGCAACTATGGCCTTTTTTAGGTAGTTTTGTGCCAACGACCCTGAATTTTGAGCCACTTTTCCAGGGCTAGGACTAAGGCCTCTGCCCCAGAACTTCATAAAACATCCATAAATGGTAATTAACAATAAATTAAGGCTACTAATTCAAACAATTGAACAAGGACTCGACCTATCCCCTACTAGACATGATAGACATTTTGACAAACACATCATAATCATGTAATGTACAGGTCAAAATTACACATATGAACATAGGGGTCTCATACTTATCTAAGAATCGTCAAGAAGGATTGATTCCTCCTCATAATATTTGCAACATCATTTATTAGGTCATGTATTCATTAAAATTTCATCTATATATCAAAACATAAGGAGAGACATAACTCAAGTCTGTCATAAAACATGCTTATAACCAACAAATAACCATAGATATATCCATGATGAAACAACCATTAAATCCACATAATGACAAACATATTTATTCATGAAATACCAAAGGAAAAAGGAGCTCTTATTAACATATGAAAATCCAACCAAGTCAGGGACTTCCATGTACCACCCGACCATAGATTGGGCTAAACCAAATATCTCTTTTAGTCAATCACCCTTGTGCCATATTCCAAGCACGAATGTGGGATCTCATGGAATAAACAAATAACACCAAAAGAGGGATTCCAAATGAAAAACCACCTCAACCCTCAACCAATGGTTACAACTCACGATCAGACATCACTAACCATAACCATATCAGTCTCTACCCAAGTTTCTAGGGCTCCAAATTGTTTGTTCCAACCAAGGCTTCCAAGACTAGTAACTCAACCCACAACTGCTACCAGGCTCTAGAGCATGGTCCAACTAGGGCTTCCAATGCTAGTAACTCAACCCACCAAGGGCTCCATAGTGTTTCTCCAACTAAGGCTTCCAGGACTAGTAACTCAACTCAAGTTGTTACAAGGCTTCCAAAGTGTTTGTCTAACCAAGGCTCCATGAATTAGAAACTCAACCCACAACTAAAGGAACATGAGCACCAACCATAAAAAAAAAAAAAAGATGAAACCCACAACACCATGGCTATCCAGGAAATGGAAAGGCTAGGAAAAACCATTATCAATCCAGTAAATCCTCCATGTCGATGAGAGATCATAACCAAGAAACTACATGCATGTACAATGCATACCAAAACTAGTAAGGAAATCATACGTGAAACTCAGTACCTACAAGAAAAACCCGTTGTAGTTGTTTATCTTGCTATCCCCTTGCGATTTCCTACTCTTCATTTTCATTCTTGCTCCAACTCCCAATTATGCCACAATTCTCCAAGAGTGCTCCAAGAAAACTCTAAGTGTGCAAGAGTATGAGAGAGAGAAAATAGAATAGAGAGCTCCAAGCTAAAACTAACAAAAGGTTGAACTCACAAAAGTTGTGAACTGGTCCTCATAAGCCTTTTTATCAATGAGGCCTCTGTTTTCTTAAATTTTCCTTTTCTTCCTTCAATTTCCTCCTCACATGCAAACTATGACCTTTCACCTTCCTTTTCTCCTATTTTCCATTTTTTCATAAATACATGCCAATTAATTCCACTTTTCCTTTACCATTGATTTGTCCAATTTCCATAGTCGTTAATTAACCACCAGTGATCCCCATCGCTGTGTTTTTCCCAACATTCAGCTTGAAATACATGTCCTATGACCTTGGTTATTATTTTGCCTTTATTAACTTTATTACATGGATGTTGACCATGGTTGTTACAGAGACAGTTTAAATACCTAGTGAATTTGCATTAAGGTGGTAATGGAATTAAATTTGTTGTAGACAACAATAATTGGTGGTGAGAACAACAACGAAAATGAGAAAAATGGATGAAAACTGTGTTTTTGTATATGAAAGGAGGGAAACTAGAGTTATGATAATGTGGACAACAAGTACAAATGGATGATGTGGAAGAAAACAAGGCAAGGTTACATGGAAAGGGTGGATTAGGTGGCATGATGAGAGGTGATAGGGTGACGATGTGGAATTTTTGACATGGAGACATGCTTGCTTGATTCCCACTTTCCTGTCGTAGAGACATTATATAATGAAAACCAATTACCACTCTTAGGGTCATCCTTAGTGGTAAATGGTGTTGCAGAGGAGCGAAGTCAAGGTTAATATCCACCGTAGATCACCTCGACGATGGATTTGATAAGTCTTACCATGGGGGTACTCTTCCACGTATCATTTAGTTTCTTTGTGATGTCGGGCTCGCAGCGTGTGAGGCCCTGATATTTGCAATGACATCGTGTTGATAAAATTGCACACATTTTAACCTTTACTCCGTCACCAAGCCTGGATCACTTGCGCATAAATGTATTTTATATACCCTCTCCAAACCTTTGGTTTCCTCCAATATTTACACCCAATCATTAGATCATAAAACACTTGCACAAAGTGTCTTTTGAATTTTATTTAGTCCCTTTTTTTCTTTTTTATTTTCATATTTATATATATATATATATACATAATTTTTTTGCAGATATGATTTTTACTATTTTCTTTTTTCAGAATAAAGGAAAATTGTCTACAACAAGACCAACACTGTGAGTTCGCAACATGTATCATATATCAAACATCAAGCTTTGAAAACATATCACATATATACATATGCCTCGACCAAAGTTTCATCATGGCATATTCCAGGCCTAGTATATGCACACTTCATCCATCCACGACCAACTAACACAAATACATGTGCATGCTTGTTAGTGTGGCACCAAAAGTATCCCTCATAATGTATGTAAGACGAAAACCTTTGATCTAAGCCCAAAGGTTTATAATATGAAACCAAACCATATATCTTTAACCCTTTTCAACGCCACATGTATATAGTAATATGTGTTGCTTCAAACATATATGTATGTATTCGTGGAGATGTCCATCTATTTTTAGAAGCATATGGTTTATTATTCCAAAAAATTATGATTTTATCTGATAAAGATTAGTTAGACCTCAATAATGACACTCTAATGACTTATAGCCAAGAAATTTATCTTAAGAGGGGTCCCACCTACTAGGCCTCTTGTCCATCATTTAATTTGATGATTAGCACTAATTGAGGGGTAATTTGTTTTTAATGATAAACATTTGCAATGGTTTTATGGCTTTGTCTTCTGTTGACTAACATCAACACAATAATAAGTACACAATGCCATGATCAACACCAGGTGCCACACAAATTCCTAGTGGGAGACAAGGTTTGGTTAGAATGAATGCCTTATTGGACCCTATTGGAAGCTTCATCCACTTCATTATGGACCTCACCCCATCATTGTGGGTGACAATTCTTTTGAGCTAAGTATCCCCCCCTTCCTTTTCTTACACCCAATGTTTACTGTGGGCCTCCTTCGGCCATACTTTCCACCATTATTAGACACATAAAAAATAATAGAGCAATTGAAACTGACAAAGATCAACCTCAAATGAATGGAACAAGAAACTATTGATAAGATCATGGACACACATTTTAAGGGTTCTCGTCAATAAAGGATCCAACTCTATTGGGTTGTCAAAGTAGGGCATCTCCTACACCAAGGGAAGTGACTCATCCAGGGCCAAATTCACCGAAAATTTCCCCATATTATGGGGGCCCTAAATGAAATAGGGGCCAATTAATTCTAAAGGGGGAGGATTGATCCAGGTGGATATCGGTGGTCACCCACCTATGCTACTAGTTCAAGGCACATTTCTCTATCTTAAAAATTTTTCTATAGTTTTTCAGGTTAAACTTCCGAGGCCATTTTAAGGCCTGAAACAACGTTTTCCTTGATGTGGCAATGGCCCAGGAAATAGACATAGGCATCTTGGGCCCTATCTAAATGTGTATTTCTTGGATAGACCTTTCCAATGGGCTAATTAGTGCACCAAATGGAAATTGTATGCAAAAGTTACAACCTCAGGAATTTGTTGTACCAACTAACCCCATTGGGGCCACAAACCTTTTGATGTTTCATCGCCTAGGGTTAGGTTTTTGGATGTTTAGGGTTTCCTCACTACCGCTTTATGTTAAAAAGGGCTTTTTAGGCTCATTATAATGCACTCTAGTGAATGTGCATACCATCACATCTCTTCTCAGAGATAAACTACCACCATTCGAGTGACTTTGTTTCATTCCACATTATTTATAGTTTCAACATATTGCATTTATTAATAGAAGTCAAGTTTTATTGTATCTTTCTATTTTGTTATAAATCTGTATTTCATTTTCTTCCCATCATAAATTCGGATCACCCATATGGAAACTTGTATTAAAATATAGAAACACCATTTCAGATTTTTCTATCATCAATTACGGAATAAATAAATTGTATGAATTTTCTTTAGTTAGTTAAGTTAGTAAGGTAGAAGATTTGGGAATTACAACACTATTTCCATTATTAATGTGTCATTGTAATTTTACATAAGACAAAGATAGTAAAACTTTGTGTTTAAAAGAATGAGAACGCTAATGAAAGAAATTTTAAGAGAGAATTCAATGTCAATGTTTGAAGCTAATGTGAATGGATGTGTGTGTGTGAGAGAGAGAAAGATTAAGAATTCCTATGTTATTTTCAATCACTAATCAATTCACATTTGATTGAAATTCATCATTGGAACTTTGTTAAAAAGGAAAGCTCTCATTCATATTTTACAATACCTCAATATAGGTGGTTACAATGATTTTTTCTATTGAAGTTGGACGTATTGATAATTCATATTTTTAGATAAATTTCATTCTACTATCTAACATAGAAATTGGTTGTACCAATTATTAGAATCAATCATCACATGTTGTTAAAACATACTTATAGTGCAAACAAACAATTTATATGAAAAATGAATTTTTTTAGATAAAATTTGAAATAACTCTATGGCAGACTTAGAATCAATGAAGCGAATACTCAGCTCATATCAATTCAACTTATTGCAATCAAACAAAGAATTTAATGGCCACTCTTAATACTTTGTCTCGCTATTCACTATAGATCACTTTTCTCATATAATTATAAATTCGAAGAACTATTAGAAAGCCACAATCATTAAGGGAAATATGAAGTTGTCATAATTATTAATTACCCTGGTATATGTAATTGTACATAAACCATATGGTGTTCATAAAAGGTTTTGTAGTTGTTGTTGTCGTAATTTAATAATTTATTAGTTAATGCATAATAATTTTGAAACCTTACTAAAATTTTTTCATGAATGTTATTAGGTACTATTTTAAATCATAAGATAAAAATGTATATAGGTTGTCAATAGAATTTAATAAGTTCAATTTTAGAATTAAGATTTTAATAATTAAATCATCATTTAATTAAACTATTATAATAGCGATATGAAGTTTTGGTTTAGATAAAAAAATTGTATTAGTAAAGTTAATTAAGAATGTGTGTAGGGCCAAGGCCTACATCAAATTGTGTAGTCTTTGGCATAATAATAGTATTTAGGGTGTTACAATGTGGAACGAGTTGTTTTAAGTAATTGGATTTACAGTAAGAGTTCGAGCATTACATGTAGTATCAAAGAATGGTTCACACGCTCGAACCTTGGTATTTTCATGAACTTTCCACATTGTTGAATAATATGAGATGAAACCAAACCAGTCTCTCGTGAGTTAGTGTATATTTCCAAATTGATATAATATATTTCAATGAATAATTTACTTTAACAACGAATTTGTGTAATCTCAACTTTCTTATTAGTGATTTTAAATCTATAATATTAATTATATACTAATTAAGTTATATATACATGGTCGTTTATTCGTAATAAGAAACAAAATAGTATAAAAAGTAATGACACAGCTATTATACTCATCGATTTATTCTTAAAATCTATACACTCATATCATGTCATTCAACTATTGTATTTCCAAAGATGAAATCATAAATGCTGGTAGTATATAAGAGAGAAGGGTTTTGAGGAACCACCATTCTAGAAATTAATATACTAAGTTGCTCATTATGACTTAATATTAGTTTGGTGAGGGTTCATCTTAGAGCAGAGACACTTGTCGTGCGCATCTTAATTGCAACTTGCCATATTGATCCTTAGATCGGATCACCTTGGCTTCTAATGACAAAACTCATATACTAAAAAACATTTACAGTTCCATTTCCAGTGATCTCATTTCTTGTCTAATAGTTGTTAGGGGCTTGACAAAGGTATCAATATTTTTCTTTCTGAGAACCTTGGCCAGCTTATTCATGACTCCTTGAGAACCTTGGCCAAATTATTCGTGATTAATATATATCTCCCCTTACTCTAGCCATTAAAAAAAAATTAACTATAGACTACAAGGGAGTAGAACAATTGTTTATTATCATCATTGTAATTCTCTAACTACAAAATAATCTATTTTTTTACCTAAATTATAGTACTCCATAAATCTTCAAGCATGCATCAAATCATATCATATCTTCTCATATCTTATAACAATGAAATTAGGGTGGATGCGACTCAACTTATGATGGATGCAGCGTAATTCTAGAAATGTAGTGTTATAAACAAAATCTTTATCTGAATTCCAATTATACAATTAACAAGTGTAATTTTTTTGTTTGCTAGGTTATGTAAGTCCTGAGATGATTGGCACGCCTAACCTGTGGCTTGAGTAGCCACAACCCAGGGGCATCTAAGCTATCAAAATCACTCGTGGAACGCACCCAGTCTGGCCACACCAGCCCTTAGCATGACTGGAGTTTTTCCCATGGATTTTCAAACTAATGACCTTTACACCATAGAGTGCCTTAACACAACACCCTATCATCATCTATTCTATGCCCCATGGACTAATTAACAAATGTCAATTTACTATTATAGTCAAGGCTAAAAAATTGTAGTTGTTAGTTAAAAAAAAGATTGAATCATATAGAGAAGAAAAAAAAAACTAGACTTCAATACCAATGTTAATTGGTACTTGTGTTATGTTCATAGTGTAAATTTAAATTGTAATGTTGATATAGTAATTCTATTTAATTGTATTCCTACAAAAAATTATACACATGAATTGTTGTAGTTAGTTGGAATTACTTAGAATCAAAATACTGACAAATTTCTAAATTTTAGTATATGTTCTTTCAAACTGAAATGTTTATTTGTACATTTATTATTATTATTATTATCAAGAACACATGCTTTGTGTCATATTTGTATACCTCTGAAAATTCGTATTTGTATTTATATACTTTAAGTCAACAGAGTATTAAACAAAAGGTAGAAAAAGGGTTGTTTGATCTATATATATGTGACTAACAATAATTGTTAGGGATACCATGCTTGGAAGATTCTATCAGATCAATTCAACTCCATGCTTGAAACCTATAATTTCAAACAAAATAACTTATAATTACGTGTGTGTGTGTGTGTCAAATGCTAGTAAAATTTACATTTATAACATAGGTCACTTCTAGTTCTTATAGTTGACATAATTCATGGAGAGGTAAACATGTCATAAATCTAGTGTTGTAGTCACTTGAAAGAATCTCTTTAGATGTAGACTCCAAATCTTAATGAAAGCAAGCATCTATAAATTAATACCTAATCATTCTCTATTTTACAATATGAGATCTATAGGTTTACCTACAGACTACATAATAGGAGAAATTATACAGTTAAGGGTAATTAAATTATCCTACAATAAGTTAAGGACCATCAAATTATCTACCTATAGCTACTTTTGAATCGTCATTTATTCTTTTTTTGCTGAAGCAAGCACCAATCCTTCTAATTCATTAATTCAAAAGAAAAATTACATATTGTACATAAAACCTGATCCTTTATAAGAATTCGGGAAAAGGGAATCCCTGCCAATGACCAAGACCCCCCAATCTACTACAGTGATCACCAAACTTTTGGAAAATAAACAAGGAAAGGCTACAAGAGCCCCCACCCACCAATGAAGTTCCGGGTGAAACACACTTCCCAGAGCCGACAAAAAACCACAGACATCCCTGACCTTGCACATCCCACCCACCATGAAATAGGGAAAAGACGCGCCAAACCGGAAGAATGGATAGAGCCCACCTAGCCCCACAAAACTGCACGTTCGATCCCCACTGTTGATCTTGGCTACTGAATCCAACGGCCTAAAATCATATTGCACGACCTAACACAACTGAGAGATAGTGTGCGATCGAAGGTAGTTTCAAAGTCAACTGACCTGCCATGTGTTGCCATCTCTATGGGATCGCTCTAGAAACTACAAAACCACAAACCGCTTATGAATCACGCGATCTCTGGAAAGTCGACCATGGTGTGGTTTAAAAGCCCGAAAGCAGAAAGGGGGAAAATTCCAACTGCCAAAAAATCTAACCACGCATTCTACCTATTCCTACTACGGAATCGGAACCTAAAACTGTGCTTGTTTGGGAAAAGACTCGGTTGTCCTCCGATAACCTGAGGACCCCGTTCAACTGACTTCAGGGTAAAATGAGACAAAAATTAGCTTGCCCTTCTACCAAGTACATACTAATAGGTTGTAAAAGAACTTGCCAGAAAAATCAATTCATGCTTGTCAATCTAGTCCGATATCTAAACACTTCTCTGTCTTCTGCAACTTGTTCATCACAAAGAACCTTTAAATGGTTTTGAGGTATCCCTTGCCACTTTTTTTCCATCCCTCCATTAACATTGTTCACCCCTTGGTTTGCCAGAAGGTCTGCTAGTTTATTGGCAGATCGTCGAACATGGTTGAAACTAACCGTTCGAAGCTCCTGGAGGTGAACATGGATTCTTTGGTAGACCTAGATTAGTTTCTAGTGAGTAGAGACTTTCTCCGGCCGAGTACCGCAGTTGATTCTTTTCACAGAGTTAATGGAAATCTCTGAGTCCGCTTCTACAATGACATTTGAGCAATGGTCTTGGATCAGAAACTCTAGACATTGTTCCAGAGCCATTAATTCTGCCATATTATTTGTGGCTTTTCCCAAATGGCAGTGGAAGATAAAGATAATACTGCCCTTTTCATCTATTAAAACTCCTCCAAAACCAGCTATTCCCAGGTTGCCTTTTGAAGCCCCATCAATGTTATATTTCAGATAGCCTTTCGGTGGTGGTTGCCGGAAATCCTTCTCTGTATCCATAATTATGTCCTTCCTGATCAGTCCTTGGGGAATAATCCCTATCATTCCCAGTTGTCTGAGAATTCTCAGCTCAGTCTCAGGGGGGGATTTTTGGGGAGATTGCGTACTGTGGTACTAACTGTCTCCCTGAGCTGTTTGAATATCATATCAAATAGTCTATGAGGAATAACTTTTTCATTCTTAAAAATTCTTTTATTTCTTTCTTTCAAAACATTCTAGATATTGAAGCTTCGAGTGAAGGCCCAGGCCAAATTAAGGAACTCATTCTCTGAATAGTTACCTCTCCACTTGTTTAGGGTATTTGTGATACTACTTCTGTCCCTATCAGTCTGTTGGAAAATGGTAGAGAAAGAATCCCACAACCAGATGGTGTAAGAGCGACTGTTAAGAATGTGCTCCATAGTCTCCTCCTGCTCTTCACAGAGCTAGCATCTGGAAGGCCCCATAACACCCCTTTTCCTAATGTTGTCCCAAGTTAAAATTTTCTTATGATGAACCAACCACATGAAAAGCTTGATCTTCATCCAACCTTGGTGCTTCCAGAGGTGCTGCTAGGTCTTTTCTGGAATACTGAAATCAAGCCCAAGGAGAATGCCTTTAGCTTCCTTAAGATTAAAGGTACCTTTATTGTTATTTCCCCATCTTAATTGATCTTGCCCCTCTGTTACTAAAATCATTCTTTTTTTAAGCAAGCTCCCAAGAGCCTCTGCTTTAATTTTAATGGGGCTATCATCTCTGCAGTCAATTTTTCTCCAGCTTCTCCACTTTCTGGAGTTCAAAGAAAGATCCTAGAAATACTTAACTTTGTTTAACCCTTAGGAATTTGTTTCTTGCTTGAGGCTTAAAAAATCCTCTGTTAACAACATTGGTTCTTGCTTCCATTTATCCTCCCAAAAGAGTGCAAGATCTCCTGCTCTGATTTCCCAAAAACTATTTTTTTGAACTAGGCTTCTGTTTTCCTGGGCTCTGTTCCAGATGTGAGAGCCTTCTAAATTTCCAGACATTCTTATGAGATCATTAGTGTGCCAAGAGCTGGAATATTTCTCTTTCCAGATCCTTTCCCACTGGGCTTTTGGCTCATGAACCCATCGCCACCAAAGTTTTTCTCCTAGCACCTTACTAAGAATCTCCTGATCATCCAAGTCTAGACCCCCGTGGCTCTTGGGTTTACAGATTTTATCCAAAGAGACCAAGGCCCATTTATTCTTTGTTTCTTCCTTACCCTAGAGAAAACCTCTTTGTATATTCTTGAATTGCTCTAAAACTCCTTTGGGTGCTAGGAGGGTTGATAACATAAAAACCGGGATAGATTGCAGAACCGCCTTTGTGAGAACCAACTTGCCTGCCAGGTTCAAGACCCTGAAGGTCCAATTTTTGACTTTGTCCTATAACTTGTTAAGCACCGGTTCCTAGATACTCTTGTGCATAGTTCTGGCTGTGAGAGGAATTCCCAAATACTTTATGGGGAGGGAATCCCTTTGGAAGCCAAGAATTCTTGAAATATTTCTCTGAATAGCAATGTTAGTGTTTAAAAAGAAGATTTTGACTTAGAGAGATTTACTTCCATACCTGTAGCCATGAAAAATTCCTTCAGGATTTGATTGTAGGATAAATATTCTTTGACTGTGGGGATTCCTTGCAGCATGGCGTCATCTACAAATTGTTGATGAGTCAGAGCTTGACCATTCTCAGATAATTCAAGACCTTTGATTTTGCTCGTTTCCTTGGCATGCTTAATGGATCTGCCAAGTCCTTTCATCATGAGAATGAAAAGAAAGGGAAAGAGCAGATCTCCCTACTTGAGGCCTCTAGAAGGAACGAATATCTTCGAGGGAGAGCCATTCACGAAAATTGAAAAGCTGGATGAAGTCACCAGAGCCATGACCCATATGACCCAGTTGTGATTGAAACCAAAAGCAGTGAGAACCTTCTTGATGTAAATCCAATTCACCTTGTCATATGCTTTGGCAATATCCAATTGCATGATCATTTCCGCCTGCTTGTTACTAGTAAGCGTGTGAACCACCTCATGGGCTTGAATAATGTTCTTTAAAATTTTTCTGCCTTCCACATAACCTGCATGTTCCTCTGACACTAAGTAAGGAAGGAGAGGTCTTAGTCTATTAGCCACAACCTTGGATATTATCTTGTATACCAAATTACATAAAGCTATGGGTCTATACTTATTTGCAGTTTGAACTGAATCATGTTTGGGGATCAGGGAGATGAAGGAGGTTTTGAGGGCTTTCAGGATGGTTTTGCTGCCCCTGGAATCCTCCACCACATTCAGAATATCCTGTTTGACAATATGCCAACAAGCTTTAAAAAAATCCACATTGAAATCATCCGGGCTTGGTGCTTTGCAATTTTGCATGTCTTTGAGAACCTCGCATACCTCCTCTTCAGTAATAGGTCTATTGAGGTTAAAATTGTCCTTTCTAGACACCAACTTAGGGATATGCCTTATAATTTCCCTGATGGATTGTTCCCTGTTTGGATTGTTTTCCCTAGTGATGTTTCATAAATGCTTAACAAGCATAGCTTCAATATTCTTATGATTGTTCTAAAGCTCCCCATTCTCGTCCTTTATCGTTGAGATTCTGTTGTATGCTCTATTATCTATAGTGGATCTGTGGAAAAATCTTGTATTCCACTCTCTTTCCTTGAGCCATTGAACTCTAGACTTTTTCCTCCAAAATATTTCCTCTTGTTTGCATAAATTTTCCCATTATTGATGATGTTTGTCAGCCTGATCACTCTTGACTTTTTCAAAGCCATCTTGGATCAAAGCCTCGTTGAGTTCCTAAATTTTGATTTCCAATGATTTTTTGTTCACAAAAATGTTACCAAAATCCTTCTTGTTCCATTCTTTGAGCTTGAACTTGACATGCTTTAGTCTTTTATGAAGGAGGTACATTTGTGATCCTTGGAATTGCAAGTCTTTAGACCACCATTTTTCAATGTTACTGATGAAATCTGGGTGGGAGAGCCAGATATTCTCGAATCTGAAGGGCCTATTTCTGGGAGAAACCATACCCTTGATTTCCAATTGAATCGGCCAGTGATCGGACCCTCCAAAGGGAAGGACTCTTGCTGTTATTTCTTTATCTATGATCATAAGCTCCTCTGAAATCATAAACCTATCTAATTTAGAGGCTACCTGTGCCTCACCTCCTCTTTTGTTGTTCCATGTAAAAAGGCCATTGCTCAATTCTGAATCAACCAATTTCATATCCTATGTGAATGTTTGGAACGCTAAGGAGTCTTTGGTTAGCGCTCTGGTACCTCATTTTTTTTCCGAAAGAGATTTGATCATATTGAAATCACCTCCCATTATCCAAGGAATCCCAGCCTGTCTGTTCCTGAGATCAATTAGGGATTCTAGAAATTTGAGTTTGTCATATATTCTTTGAGGACCATAAACATTTGTGACCAGGAAGGTTTCTAAAACCCCCATTGGTTGCATTTCTAGATGCTTCAACATCTATTATGCCGATTTTCTAGGGATTCCAAAGACTTATAATGCCCCTCGTTGTGTTTTCAGCATTAACCTCTAGAAACTCGAATCTATTGAGCCATTTTCTATGAATTTGTTTTATTTTCTGAATAGAACATTTGGTTTCCTGGATGAAGATCATATCTGGCATTTCCTGTTTCATTCTATAACTAAGCATTCTTTGTTTTCTTTTACTACCTAGACCTCTAATATTCCAGGATGTGAACTTCATAATTCAAGATTTGTAAAGGAGTAACTAGTTAGGTCTTTCATCTTACCCGAGTCTATCATTAACTTTCCACACTCCATCAAGAGGTCCTTCTACTTTTTCCTACTCCTCTTCTTTCCTGCATTTATAGTAGCCAATCCTGGAGTTGATTTCATTGTTTTCAACCTCTATACTCTTGCTTGTCAATGGTTTTTCCTTTATCTAACCCCCTTTCCTGAGTTTTCCATAAAAAACAATTGTTGAATTCTGTTGCAATCTTCTTGGGGTAGTGAATCTATCCCTCCTATGGTTCCCTGCATCAAGAATCCTTCTAGATCTAGGTATTCCTTATCTAGAATTTCCTGAAGTTCATGGTCCTCCGGATCTGTTTCACTCTGGGTCATTTCTTGATCAATCTCTAGTTCTGTTTCACTCATCATAGTTTCTTTCTTATTAACAATCTCTTGTGTTGGGTTGCAGTTCCCTTCCTTTTCATTTTCATTAGGGCCATCCTCCATGAATTGGTCTTCATTTGCCATTTCTTCATTCTCTTCTAGTGCTTGATACCTATTTTGACTAGTCTTTTAACCCTCATTGCGAAGATTCTTTGGTCCTTTTTTTCCTCCTTTCCCTCTACTTGCCACTTTCTGAAAACTTTTTGTGTCCTTCATTGCATTTTGTTTGCTCTTGTTGTCTGTTTTACTAAGAGGGCAATCTCTGAACAAGTATCCATGTTCATGGCATTTATGACATTTGAACGGGATATGCTCATAGTCCACAGTTTTCACCCAATCCTCATCAAAAACTTCCAGGATGACTTCATCTGGCAGGGCTCCTGATAGATCCATTTCTACACAGATTCTTGCACAGGAAGTGTATTTGTCACTTCTTGTGGCTTCCGAAGCTTTGAAAAAACGACCAAGTTTGTTGCTAATTCAGTTTTCCAATAATCAAGAGGTAGAGAATATAGCCTTACCCAGACAGGTATCGAAGTGTAAGTCTCTCGCTGTGGAACAAAGTTCATCATCCAAGGGCGCATATAGAGGCCAGATGCTGCATAAAAGTAGGGTTCTCACTCGAATATTTTGTCTTTGTCTTCTATGCTTGTGAACACCACGGTGAAAAATACCATTGACCCAAGATGAAGATCGATGCTTCCTTTGGTTTTCTAGTGGTACTTGATCCATATATGTAAAGCCTTTTCCATGGGCCATAGTCCCATGAATTTGCAGATTATAGTGTAAGTCCCCATATGTTCCCTGTGTGCCTGCAATGCAGGATTGTTTAGCACTACTCTAGGAGTGGTCTCCGTTTTGGGTCTGCATGGTCCCTTTTGTTTATTGTCCCTTTTTCTTTGGCTTTTGTCTTCTTCCTCCTTATCTGTAGTGCTGAGATTTTCCTTGGGCCTGACCACATCTGTCTCCTTTTCATTATTATTTTTTTCTTCTTCCACAGAACCTCTAGCAATACCCAGTGGGGAATTGCCTCTGCTGGCTACGAAATCCTTGTAGGAGGGAGTGGATCTCCCTCCTCTGCGGCCCTCCATTAGGAGCAGGCACTGAAAATCTCAAAAACCCTGGCTGCACGTTTCCTCCCGCTTTAATTTCTTCTCATACTTTTGTCATGAATCGTCATTTATTCAATTTAAACAAGATTAAGATTAAGATTAAGATTAAGATATTTGAAATTATATTTATGTCACCCTCAGATATTGAAGAAGTTATTTGAGAAATTATGGACATTATTCCTCATGACTAAGGCTTGTGCTAATGAATTCTAGTCTAGTAGCAAAAATTTGATAAAAGAATTGACATTTTAGGTCAACTGAGAATTGGCAAAACTCTAAAATCATTTTTTTCCATGCACAAAACTTGGAATGATAAAGCAAGCTCGTGATTGCAATCATTGTAGGTTTTAACCCTCTACAGAAATTACTCACAAATGAATTCTATATATATATATATATATATATATATATATATATATATATATATACAATGGCGAGAACATAAAGTAAATATACACAAAGATTTTCCCCTGGATCCCAAAACCGGGACTACCAAATTGATTTTTCATTATATTCATTTCAATGTTACAATACATATATATACATGTCGAAGCATTCATAAACCCCAATTCACTAACCATGGATTATAATGTAACAGTAGTTCCTTTGACCAGATCTAAAAAATACCCCGGTAGGAAACCATCATGCCCAAAACCATGCGTGAAAATCACGCGCAAAACTACCTAGAAAAAAAAAATTGGGGCACTGCCCCAAACCCCAAAAAAATTATTCCTAGGAAACTCATGGAAAGAATATAACATATACCCAACATTATCCCACTTATTTTATTCTCACACAGGGGCCACAAGCGAGCTTAGTGATTGGTTCAACCCTCCAACGCCCATTGTTTCTCTACACCAAAAAAACTTCTCAATGCTCACAAACTTTGTCAATGCATCTGCAACATTCTTCAAAGTGTCCACCTTTACCAACAACACCTCTTTGTCCTCAAACATATACCTCACAAAGTGATACTAAACATCAATGTGATTTGTCTTTGAATGATAAGCAAGGTTCTTTTCCAAGGAAATTACACTTTGGTTGTCATAGTCTATCCTTATAGCTCATTGTACCAACCCCATACTTGAACATAATCTCTACAACCAAACTGCTTCATTGCTTGGATGAGTGGTTTCCATGTATTCGTCCTCTGTAGTTGAAAGTGCCACTACACACTATCTCTTACTCATCCAACTGACTACGCCTCTAAATAGGTTAAACACATACCCACTTATAGATCTTCTTCGATCCAGATCTACTGCCTAGTTTTCATCATCAAAGATATGAATGTCTAAAACTCTATCCAATCCTAGTCTTCCTTGGTAGCACAAACCATAATCACTAGTGACACAAAAATACCTGAAAACCTGATTCATTGTTGTCCAATCCTCCTTCCCCGGTTTTGATATAAACCTGCTCAATACTCCCATTGCATGTGCAATGTCTGTTTTGGTGAAAACCATTACATACATCAGGCTACCAACCACACTCGCATAAGGAATAGAGGACATGTCATCTTCCTCTTTGTTATGAAACCATCTCACAAAAAGATAGAAAAGAGAGATCAACGCCTTAGAATTCAGCCTCTTTGAGGGGGCAACCTCCTTTACATTACACAAATGAGAAATTCTTGGATGATTCAAATGACAAAACCTCCTTTCTATATATAGGATTCTAAGGAGTCACAATATAACCCAGCCGACCTAACAATAATAATATAAAGCCACAAAAATAACAATAGAGGGATTATATGGGGCACAGTAATAACAATATGTGGACAATAGGGGCACAACAATATTAATAAGGGATACAACTACAATAGTAATGGGGTAATCACTAGTATTATAGGGACCCAACATGCCCCTCTCCTTCAAAAAAGTGTTGTCCTCAACGCTTCAGTAGTTCTAGATGCTTTTGTATAAAATTCTCATCCTCCCATGTGGAATCTTCAGCGGATAAGTTCTTCCACTTAATAAGATACTCCGAAATTGATCGATTTCGTAACTGTCGAGTTCTTGTTTCTGTGACTGCTTCTGGTTCCAATATAATTTTTCCTTCCTCGTCAAGTTCTAGCAATATTGTTTGAACCGGGAGCTTGTCGCCTATAACCTTCTTTAAACATGAAACATGGAAAACTAGGTGCAATCGAGAAGCTGCAGGAAGCTCCAATTTGTATGCCATAGTACCAATCTTTTGCAACACCTTGTACGGACCATAATATTTTGGTGATAATTTATTATCCTTCTTAGCTTGCTTGAGGGACATTTGCTTATATGGTTGTAGCCGTAGGAATACCCAATCACCTACATCAAAACTTCTTTCGCTGCAATGTTGATCTGCCTGTTGTTTCATTCTATTATGTGCCAACACGAGGTTATCCTTTAAGAGTTGGAGGACATGTTGTTGATGTTCGATGTGATGTTCCACTACTTGAACCTTAGAATTTTCTCTTAAATATGATGTGATGGATGGTGGCTGATATCCATAAAGTGCCATAAATGGGGTCATTTTTGTTGTTGTATGGAAGGAAGTGTTATACCACCATTCAGCCAGAGGCAACCATTTGACCCATTATGCCTGTTTATCAGATACAAAGCAACGAAGATATCCTTCCAAACATTTGTTTACTATCTCAGTTTTCCCATCAGATTGAGGATGATAAGATGAGATATGAGCTAACTGAGTACCAAGACAAGAAAATAATTCTGTCCAAAAATTTCCAGTGAAAATGGGATCTCTGTCACTTACAATAATCTTTGGGTTTCCATGTAGCTTTTGAATTGTTTCCCTAAATGCAGTAGAAACTATACTGGCTTTAAATGGATGTGATAATGCATAAAAGTGTGCATAATTGGTAAGTCTGTCAACTACCCCCATGATGACACTCTTTCCCTCAGACTTGGGTAAACCTGTGATAAAATCCATTGAAACCTCCTCCCAACGTTGGCTTGGAATGGATAAAGGTTGTAATAGACCCGGTGTCTTAATTTTTCAACTTTATTTTGTTGGCAAACCAAACATTCCGCCACAAACTTTTGAATATCTGATCTAAGGCCCTCCCAAAAAAATTCGTTCTTAACCCTGTGGTAAGTTTTTAAAAATCCTGAGTGCCCTCCTAAGGGAGAAGTGTGCAATTCCATAAGAATCTTTTGTTTTCGCTGGGAATTCTTATAGAGTATAAACGATATTTGTACCATAATGAATCATTTTGCCAGCTAAATGTATCAGACATACTGGAGTCTTGTTGTAACTTTTGAATAAGTGCCCACACTTCTTCATCATTCTTCCATTCCTCCCTTGCTTCGTTTATCCAATCTGGTTGGATAATAGAAATGGCACACAACAATGCTTCCACATCCTCATCCTTTCTTGAGAGTGCATCTGCCACCACATTTTTCTTCCCTTTTTTATAGATGATTTCAAAGTCATAACCCAACATCTTTGTGACCCACTTTTGTTGCTCTTCAGAGGATAATCTTTGTTCTAAAAAGTATTTAAGGCTATCATGGTCTGTTTTTACCTTGAAGTGTCTTCCCATTAGGTAGGGTCACCTTTTCTTAAGTGCATGGAGTATTGCCAACATTTCCTTCTCATAAATAGCTTTGTGTAAAAACTTTCCCTTGATTGGATGACTTTCGAAAGCAATGGGTCTTTCATCTTCCATTAAAATAGCACCAATTCCATTTCCTGAAGCATCACATTCCACAATAAAGGTTTTTGTGAAGTTTGGTGTAGTTAAGACCGGTGCTTGGCACATTGCCTATTTAGGATGCTTGAGGGCTTTTGTTGCTTCTGGAGTCCAGGAAAATGCATCTTTCTTCAATAATGTTGTTAGAGGTGCTGCTATTCTCCCATAATTCTTAACAAAATTGCGATAATACCCTGTCAACCCGAGAAATCCTCGCAGATGCTTTATGGATGTGGGGATTTTCCATTCCTTAATGGCTTTAATTTTGCTAGGGTCTGCCTTAACTCCTTCATGAGATACAATATGACCCAGATATTCCACCTCTTGTACTCCAAAGAAACATTTGGATCTTTTTGCATATAATTGTTTCTCCTCCAATAGTTGTAGCACCCTGTCAACATGTTCAACATGATCCTTCCAAGACTTGCTGTAGATTAGTATATCATCAAAAAATACTAACACAAATTTTCTAAGGAATGGTTTGAAAATGGAATTCATCAAACCTTGAAATGTTGAAGGTGCATTGGTAAGGCCAAAAGGCATGACCAAAAATTCATAATGACCCTCATGAGTTCTAAATGTTGTTTTCGGAATTTCTTCAGTCTTCATTCTGATTTGATGATATCTTGAACGAAGATCCAACTTGGTGAAGTAAATTGATCCATGTAATTCATCTAGTAATTCATCAATGATAGGAATGGGAAACTTATCTTTAATAGTGAGCTTGTTGAGCTCCCTATAATCCGGACACATGCGCCATGATCCATCCTTCTTGTGCACCAATACTACTAGAGCAAAGAAAGAACTTTGACTCAGTTGAATTATACCAGCCTCTAGCATTTCTGCAACCATACGTTCAATTTCACTCTTTTGGGTATAGGGATATTTTTACGGCCTGATGTTTGGAGGAACACTTCCTGGAATCAGATGAATAGCATGATCATGATCACGAATAGGTGGGAGACCTTTAGGAGTCTCAAATACCTTGGAATGATTGTCCAAGACTTTTTGGAGATCTGGAGAAATAGATGATTCCAATGTGGAAACATCTAGCAAACATAATTGTGCAATTACACCTCTTTGTTCCTTTTTTAGAAGCTTTGTCATACCGTTAGAGCTGATTATCTTTCCCGGTTTCCCTGCAATACCCCTTAATTCAACTTCCTTCCCTTCCACATAAAATTTCATGAAAATTTCTTGAAAATTAAAAGCTATTGTACCCAAGGATTGTAGCCATTGGACTCCTAGTACAACATCAGCACCTCCCATTGGAATGGAAAGCATTGGGCTAGTCAATACATATTCTCCCATGGATAGCTTGATATTATGGCACTTTCCAGAGAAATTTATTGTTCCTCCATTTGCAACCATCACTTGACACTCTGGTGTTGGATATAAGAAGCAATTCAATTCTTTTGCTACCTTACAATGAATAAAATTGTGGGTACTTCTTGAATCAATCAACACTATTACCTTTTTCTTCTTGATTTGTCCTTCTATCTTGATGGTTTGAGGAGTGGTAATTCCCGCCAATGCATTACAAGATATGGTCGGATTCATTTCTTCTTTATCTAGGCTTTGTTCCTGGAGTATATCCTCTTCTTTTGACCTTTCTCGCTCCTTTTATTATTCCTCTTCACAATCTATGTAGAATAATTTCTTCTCAGCACACTTATGACCTTTAGTGTATTTGCTATCACAACTGTAACAAAGCCCTTTTTGTTAGGCCCCTATACTACTAGTGTAACCCCTTATTGTTATTAGTACAACCCACTTATTATATTGATGTACCCATGTAGTGCCCATATTGTTACTATTGTGCCCCATAGAAGCCCACTATTGTTATTATTGTGCCCTTACATTATTATTGTTATGTCGGCTCTGATTATGTTATGACCCCTTAGACTCTTATATATAGAAAGGAGGTCCTTTCATTTGTATCAACCAAGAATTGTTCATTTATGTAATGTAAAGGAGGTTGCCCCCTTGAAAAGGTTGAATTCTAAGGTGTTGATCTATCTTTTCTATCTTTTTTTGAGCTGGTTTCATAACACTTTTGCTCTTTTTTCTTCCAATTGTTGTGGTGTCAAATTTATAGGTTGTGGAAGACTAGGGGCAACAACACATCCATCTTTATAATTGTGAGTGGTATGCTTCCTGGTTGCTATAATTTTGCTTTCCATTTTTCGTGCTAACTTGAATGCCTTCTCTAATGAATCAGGTTCCCAAAGGCGAACATCATGTTGGATATTATCCTTTAAAGTCCATATGAACACATCAATCCTATGCTCCTCTGGAATATTTTTTATCCTTATGTTCAATTTTTGGAACTCCTCAATGTGCTCCATTATTGAACCCTTTTGTTTGAGACTTATCAATTGGCTAAAAAAAGTGTTGCTTTTTGTATCCTCATAATGTGCTGTCAATTCTTCCGTAAAAATTTCCCAAGTGGTAATTTGTTTATGAGAGCAAAGCCATTGATACCATACAAACTGATTTGGTTCCAAATATAAAGTTGCAATACGTACCTTTTGTGTGTTTTGCACATTATTGAGATCGAAAAATTGCTCCATCTGTAATATCCATGTTGCGGGATCCTTGCCATAAAACTTCCTCATATTGATTTTTGGAATATGGTGGGTCTTCGATCCAACATTAGAGTCTATGGAATCATGATTAACATTTCTTTTGTTCTCATTATGAGTTTCCTTTACTACCATTTCACCATTAGTGACCATTTCTTGTAGCAACTTATTCATACTTATCTTCAATTCTTCCATCTTATCATCCATGCCATCAATTTTAGCATCCATGCCATTCATCTTAGCTTCCATGCCATCCATCTTAGCTTCTACACCTTTCTTTAAACAATCCATCTTAGCTTCTACACCTTTCTTTAAACCATCCATGTTAGCTTCTACATCTTTCCTTAAACCATCCATCTTAGATTCTGTAGCTTTTTGTGCAAGTGACAATTGTTGCACTTGGTCTCGTAATTTTGACATATCATGTTGCATTTTTTTCCTCTTGTTCATGAGTCATGCTAGAGCTTTTAGGTTTCTTACTAGGTGTTTACATTTTCTTTCCTTGGGGCATCAATTACCGATTCAAACTAATTTTTCAAACCAAGCTTATGCAAAAATTAAAAAAAAACTACACACCTTTTTTCACTTTGTAGAAGCTTGATATTGAATTTGATGTATCTCTGCAATTTCGGATCATCCAGTTTTGAAATTGTGTCCTGTAGTAGCCCTTTGTGTCCTCTTTCCAATGCCACCAGTTTGATCCAAATTGGATTCTCCAAGGAAGAGTTATGAAAAATCTCCCAAGATGACCTGATTATAGACTAGTTCAGTAGAGCGAACTTGTACGACGTGCCACGAGTCACTGTTTCAACCTTTGGCTCTAAAAAATATATACATGAAACTACAATTCATCCTATTTCTGTAACTTCTTATGAAATTTCAATATGATGCTCAGAGAGAAAGTTATGATTATTTCCCCAGGTCACCCGTTTGGAATGTAATTTAGGAGTCTGCAAAAATACCAACTTCCTCAGATCATATCTCCACAAATATAATGAGAAAAGCTTTGAAATTTGGACCCAAGATTTAGTGTGATTTCTTCTCAAATGGGTTTTTTTTAGCTTCTGAAATGTCGAAAAAAAAAAAAAATTATAGCGAAAATGCCACGATGACCTGTTTGGAGCAGCGAAACCCTAGAATCCAAAGCTCTGATACCAAATGTTATGAAACCAGCTCACAAAAAGAGAGAAAAGAGAGATCAACGCCTTAAAATTCAGCCTCTTCGAGGGGGAAACCTCCTTTACATTATACAAATGAGCAATTCTTGGATGATTCAAATGACAAAACCACCTTTCTATATATATGAGTCTAAGGAGTCACAATATAACCCAACCGACCTAACAATAATAATATAAAGCCACAAAAATAACAATAGAGGGATTCTATGGGGCACAGTAATAACAATATGTGGACAATAGGGGCACAACAATATTAATAAGGGATACAACTACAATAATAATGGGGTAATCACTAGTATTATAGGGACCCAACACTCTTATGTGTCTTGGGACATTGTTCAACAGATAAATTTACACCTAAGGGAATAGGAACCTTCGCCAGTTTACTATCCTACATATCAAATCTTTGCAATATTGTCTCAAAATACTTCCTCTAGTTAAACCAAAGCTTCCTCTTTGCCCGATCTTGTTTAATTTCCATGCCCAAAATATAGTTTGTAGCACCAATATCCTTCATGGCGAATTTGGAGGACAATTGGGTCTTCAAATCCTGGATAGTTTCTTTGTCATTTCCAATCAAAAAATATCATCCACATGCAATATCGAAGAAATAACATGGTCACAAATTAATTTAAAATACACACAATGATCCATTTTTCTCCTTGTGAATCCAAGTCCCCGTATATGTGTATCAAATTTTTGACACCACATCCTTGGTGACTGTTTTAACCCATACAAATAATTTTTTAACCTGCATACCAGTTATTTATTACCCTTCACTGCAAAGTCTTCAGGTTTTTTGATGTAGACCTCTTCTTCCATATCGCCATGAAGAAATTTTGTCTTCACATCCATTTGTTCTACCTCAAGATCAAAAGAAGAAACAACAGATAAAAGTAATCTAATAGAAGCTAACTTGGCAATAGGAGAAAAAATATCACCAAAATCAGTTCCCGACACTTCGGAATAACCTTTTTCTACTAACCGAGATTTGTATTTCTCCATCTTTCCTTTTTCATTCATTTTATTCTTAAACACCCATTTGTTTCCAATGGGTTTCCTTCCAACCAACAACTCCACCAGGTCCCAAGCCTCATTTTTCTCCAAAGATGCCATTTCACCAACCATGGTCTCTTTCCTTTTTTTCCATCCTCTAAATCCATTGCCTCCCTGACAATTTTGGGATCATCATCATTAATAGATAAAGAGAAATTTGAACAAAAAACAAATGGACTATACCTCTCTAGATGCCTTCTATCTTGAACCGATCTTTTCAAAACTAGAGTTTGTGGCTCTTCCTATTTTGATTCTTGTTCTACTGTAGAGTTTGATTCTTCCTCCTTCAATTCAAACTCCATCTTTTTAGGTTCCTTCGGTAGGAATTCATGTTTAATAACATCCTTCACATCTCTAAAAAACATCTCGGTCGTACACAACCTTCTTTTTTTCTGGGTTCCAAATCTTATAACCTTTTAAACCATCCTTATACTCAATAAATATGCACCCTTCAGATTTATTATCCAACTTGGTTATTTTCACCTTTGGAACATGTACATATGCATCATAGCCAAATACCCTGAGATGTGAGAGAGAGGGTTTCTTACTAGTCCATACCTCATGTGGAATCTTACCTCCAACACTGATGAAGGTGATATTTTAAATAGGTAACATGCAGTACCCACTACCTCTGCCCAGAATTTGTCCCAACTCGGCACCACTGAGTCTAATTCTTTCTTTTTCCATCAACGCCCTATTCATTCTTTCCGCAACTCCATTTTTTTGAGGTGTTTATGGATTAGTATTTTGTCATGCTATACCACACTTCTTATAGAACTCTTCAAATTCCTTCTTACAGAACTCTCCACCATTATCTATCCTTAACACCTTAATTTTCTTCTCTGTCGATTTTCCACCAGAGCCTTAAATTCTTTAAACTTGTTAAAGACTTCAGATTTCTTCCTGAGGAAATATATCCATGTATTCCTCGAGAATTCATCTATAAATAAGACACAATACACATACTTTCCCAGTGATGGAACCCACATAGGTCCAAACACATCACCGTGCACAGAATCTAAATCCCTTTCGCCCTCTTGGAACTGGAGGGGGAACTCACCTGATTCTGCTTCCCATATACACAATGTTCATAGAAATTTAAATCCAGAGAGAAATTAGACACAGCTTCTACCATACCATTACCATGCAGTATTTGAAGGCCCTTCTCTCAAACATGTCTAAGTATTTGATGCCACAACATGGTCTTTTCTCCAGAGACCATTAGATTTTTAGCTCCACTTTCAGGAACCACAAAATTATTGCACCTATCAATAACAATGCAACAAAAGATTGTACAGAGTTCTAATTTGAATTACTTGCATCAGTACCATTGCTCCCTAAACCATCCTGCAGGTATCTTTCTTGAACACTTTTTTTTACACCTACATCATCCATCTTGCTTACATAAATTAGATTTTTGGCTAATGCAAGAATATATAGAACACTAGGAAGTGTTCTAATCCTTCCACCTTGCAAATGCAACTTTAAATTTTTGCGTCCAATGATTCTGGCCTTCCTTTCCATCCCCTAGGAAGACATAACCACCATCATATTTCTTGTACTCGCAAAACCACTTCCTGTGGGGAGTAAAGTGAAAGGATGCACATGAGTCAATTAACCATGCCTCATGATCTACATGTGTACTTAAATAAGAAGGCAAGTACACATCCCCACATTCATCGAAGGTTGTTTTCACCTCTGTAAAAAGAGAATCATCAAATCCATTTCCTTTCTCAGGAGTTTTAGATTTACAATCCTTTTTGTAGTGCCCTTCTTTCCACATTTCCAGCATACCTTTACAGGTTTTCCTGGAGATTTAGATCTCCCTTCAGATTTAGATATCCCACTTGAGGACTTATTTATATTTCTATTCTGGGATCATCCTCTTACAGACAAAGCATTTCCATTTTGTCTCTCCATATTTTTCCGTCTCACCTCTTCTGACAACAAGGATGAGACTATTTCATCAAACTTAAAGGTAGTTGTATTGTTACCTATATTAACAACCAAACTATCCCACAAATTTGGTATAGGACACAACAAACTGATGCACTTATCTTCATATGAAATTTTTATATCAAAAGATAACAAATGGCTTACCATAGTATTAAAGGCATTCAAATGCTTTGTCATTGAGTCTCCATCCTTCATCTTCATGTTATATAGCTTTTTCTATAGAAATAGTTTGTTCACCAAAGACATAGATTGGTACAAAGTCCTTAAATTGTCCCACAAATCCTTCATCGTAGCTTCCCCTGATACATTCAAAAATATTGAATATGAGAGACACAATCGTATTGTGATCTTTTCCTTCCAATCTAACTTCACCCAGTCTTTTGCTGACATTCATGCTAGTGTCATGCCTAGATCTACAATAATCCATTGATCTTGGTCCACCAATAGATCCTCCATCTTGAGCTTCCATAACTCAAAACTTTGACCATTAAATTTATCAATCTCTATCTTTCCACTGTTCGCCATCTTCTTTCACTGCAAGAATCAATCCTGCAGATCTCCCACTAAATAGAGTCTATCACAGGCCCGAGCAAAACTCCTCAGCAGTAGAGGCATCCCCTTGAAGCCGAAATTGATCTCATATCAAATGTAGGTTTTAATCCTGTACAAAAATTACTTGCAAACGAATTCTTAAAACAAAAAATATATTATGGTGAGAACATAAAACAAATATACACAAATATTTTCCCCTGGATCCCAAAATCAGGACTACTAGATTGATTTTTCATTATATTACTTTCAATATTACATATATATATATATATATATATACACATGTCGAAGCATTCATAAACCCCAATCCACTAACCTTGGATTAGAACATAACCAAAGTTCCTTTGATTGGATCTACAAAATACCATGGGAAAAAAACCATCATGCCCAAAACCATGTGCGAAAGCCATGTGCAAAACCGCCCAGTTTTTTTTTTTTTTTTTCCAGGGAAAATCATGGAAATAATATAACAAATACCCAACAGTCATATTGGATTATTATTAGATTTATGGCCCAAAAAATGGTGTGCTTTCAACAAGAATAACTTACTTGGACATATAAATAATGAATGAATGAATGGTGAATAACGTTATATAGAGTTAGTAACATATACAAGAAACCAAGGTTATGCCTTTATTATGAATTGTTCTAGATTATGTAACAAGATTCATTGGTCTCTCAAAGTAAATGTGATTAAATTAGAAAAATGGAGTGAATGGAGTATGAATGCACAAGTGACTAATTAAACAAGATGCACTTGTAGAAATTGATGTTAGTATGAAATGTACCCTAGATGGTGTTATAAAGATTACAAGAGCATTAATCGAGGAGATTAAATGTAGGACAAATTTTGCTTAGCTATATCCTAAAAGATGTTGGATAGTATTTTCAATGGATGAATGTGCTATGCTTCAATGAATAGGGGTTACTGCAATAAGAATAAAATAAATAGTGATTGTGTAAGGCATGAAGGAAATATCTCAATGATTTTTATTTATTTTTCTTAATGTGTATCCATTTTGTGAATGAATTGCAACTAACCCATCTTTTAGGTAATAATAGAGACATTGTAAATGTTAATTAAGGGAGAATTGATGAGTGTATTGTATTAAAAAAATGGAACCAATGACCTCTTTATTATTCAGTTAAATAGCTCTTCTTTCAAACAAAAGATTCTAATTCTAATTTCATTTTGAGAAAATGTGAATCACAAGAGTTGAATATTTCCCTTACCTATTTTAAAACTTCGAGACAAAATTTGATTTTAGAGGGGGTGTATGTAGTCCCCCGTTGAACTTGACTTTGAAATAGTTACTTTGACTAATACATCAGTATTTGGTAACATCATATATTAATGCTTTTGCTATTTGCACTATGTGATGTTGACACTTGATATGCTTAAATTAATGACTAGGAAGATATTATTTGATGGATCAGTTTTTGGATGGTGATAATTGTCGATGTGAGAATAAACTATCATGCATAAGAATTTATGATGATTTATGATCATGATCATATGTTACTAATAACATCCTATGTGTAGAAAGGAACCATAATGGCGCACAAGTGAAAGAATGAATAAGAGGTCCTGGTTTGATTATTGAGTAATGTAAATTTCAATTTAAATTATTGCTAATGAATATGCTTATAGAATATTGAGGACATGTATAGTGGATGCAGATACAATATACATTCTTGTTGAATGAATCACCTTTGGATAATGGGGTTGTACAAAATGGCTTTGATTTCTTTGGAGGAACAACAACTCTTATTCCACCCACTTGACTTAGGTTGGAAAGTGCATGGCACTTTCACCTTGAAGTTGTACGATGTCGTGAGGGTTGGACTGTGAACTCAGTCACTCATTAGATATAATTGAGGGGCACATATTCATGTGGATACCTTAATCCTTAGTCACAATTAGTCTCTCAATAAGGAAAACCCTAGAGTTAATTGTTGTCTCCATAATTGCAATGACGATCCACTCAACTATTCACAGATACTTGACGAGAAAGCGTTTTGGCACCCTAGAATTATACAAGGTAATTATTGAAGGTACAAATGGCTTGGAGCCCTTGGATGGGCATATATTATATTCCTTGCACCACTTTCCAAACACAAGGCGGTTCAAAGGCAATAAAGTTGAAAAAAAAATTGTGCAGTTTTTTTGTGTCGATTTTTTCATAGTTTTCGATGCAAAATTTTTTCCTTTAGTGGTTTTATGGAATGTGGCATTTTTTACCATCTTTTTATAGTTTCAATTAAGGAGCTACAATTTGATCTTATTCCATGATAAATGGGTCGACATTTTATGGATGTCATAGGATATATATTGTATTGTAATATTGTACAAAAGGATATATTGAACAATCTTGTTGGTTTTCTTGGTTTGGGTTTCTAGGATAGAATCTTTGTGTTAATCTATGTGTTTTCCATTGCATTTTTTCTATTTTTAATGAAGAACATGTTTGAAACAATTAATTGTACATGGTGAAAACTTACATTTGACATCATAGAAGTTTTGAATTCAAGGGGATGCTTTTGTGGCTAAGGGGTTTTGCTCAATCTTGTGGTAAACCTTGTTATAGTGGGAGATTTGTGAAGTCAATTCTTGTAGTTAAAGGAAATGACGAGTAGTTCAAAGATAGAGAGTGAAAAATTCAATGGGAAGTGTTTTGAGTTAGGGAAGCTCAAAATGGAATATCTATTGATAGAAAAAGATCAACAGATTGTTGTGGATCCAAGTACTATACTAACAAGGATGTCAACAAAAAACTAGACCAAGTTGGATTAAAAGGAAAAGAGCATAATAATATAGTGTATCTCAAACTCAATTTTATTGAATGTTTTAGGTGAAGCTACAATGAAGGCATTGTGGAATACGTTAGGGATTTTGTACTAGTTTAAGTCCCTAGTGAACAAATTGTTCCAATGGAAAAAGCCATATAACCTAAGGATGAAGGATGGAAACTTGGTGACAGGGCATATAAATGCCTTCAATATTGTGGTAAGTCAATTATTATTTATTGATATTAATATTTCAGATGAAGATAATGTATCAATTTGTTTTCTTCTTTACAAACCTTATGGGATGGTTTGGTCACGGCCATATGTAGTAATTCAAATACTTTAAGTTTAGATGATATAGTTTCATCCTTGTTATTGAAGGAGACAAGACATAAAAGGATTGACATTTAGAACACAAATGCCTTGTTTTTAAGAGGAGGCCCCTAGAATAGAAATAAAAATAAATCCTTAAGTGGGAGATCTAAATCTCTAGGAAAATTCGTAAAGGGATGTTGGAGACGAGGAAAAAGTGCATTACAAGAAATACTCTAAATCCAATTTTTTTTTAGAAAAGGAAGGACTCTGATGATGCTCCCTCTGTGGAAGCAAAAACCTCCTTAGACGAAGGAGGTGATGTGTACTTGGATTCTTCAAATACACACACACACACAAATATATATATATATATATATATATATATATATATATATATATATATATATATATATATATATAGATATATATATATAGATATATATATATATATATATATATATATATATATATATATATATATATATATATATATATATATATATATATCATGAGGCATGGATGGTTTACTCATGGGGATCCTTTCATATGACTCCTCACAAGGAGTGGTTTTGCAAGTATAAAGATATGATGGTGGTGATGTATTCCTAGGAAATGAGTCAATTGCTAGAATCATAGGATGAGAAAAATTCAATTTGAAATTCATGGGTGGAAGGATTAGAACACTCTCCACCATCCCAGGATTGACCATAAATTTGATTCTTGTAAGCAAGATGAGAAATGCATGAGTAAAAACAATGTTTGAAAAGGACACCTGGAGGATGGTTTGAGGAGTAATGATATTACTGAGGAGTTTAGATTGGGACTTTGTATAAGATGTTAGGAAGCACAAATTATTTATGGGTGTAATAGTTCTATTGCTCCAGATAATGGAAAGAAGGGGAATTCCTCTACAATCTCTAGAGAAAAGACTTTGTGGCATCAAATACTTGAGAGTAGGGCCTTCAAGTACTACATGGTAATGGTATGGTAGAAGGTATTCCTAATTGTTCTCTTGATTTTGATTTATATCAACATTGTTTATATGGGAAGTGAAATTAGGTAAGATTTTCATTTGGTGCTATGAGGTCAAAAGGAATTTTATAGTTGGTGAACGTCGATACGTTTGGACCTATATCGATTCCATCATTAGGTAAATTGGTGTAATATGACTCATTTATAAATTAATTCTCAAAGAATACATGGATTTATTTCCTTGGGGAGGAATCCAAATTCTTTGACAAATTCAAAGAGTTTAAGGTTCTTGTGGAAAATCAAACAAAGAAGAAAACCAAGGTGTTGAGGATAGATAATGGAAGATAATTCTATAAGAATTAATTCAAAGAATTATGTAAGAAGTGTGGTATAGCAAGGAAGAAGACTACTCCATACACACCTTAACAAAGTGGAGTTGCAGAAAGGATGAACATGGCCTTGATGGAGAAAGAAAGTAGCATGCTTAGCGGTGCTGGGTTAGGATATTAATTATGGGCATAAGTAGTGGAGACTTTGTGTTACATGGTAAATATACCACCCGATTCAACATTAGATGACAATATCCTACATGAGGTATGGACTGGTAAGAAACCGTCTCTTAAAAATCTCAAGGCATTTGACTATGATGCTAATGTGTGTGTTCCAAGGGATAATAAGAGTAACCTAGATAAGAAAGATGAAAAGTGTATCTTTATTGGATATAAATATGGTCTAAAAGGTTATAAAATTTGGAACCCACAAACCAAGAAGGTTACATATAGTAGAGATGTGGTATTTAAAGAAATCAAAGATGTTTCCAAACAAGAAGTCCTACCAAGGAAAAAAAACCAAAAAAGATAGAGTTTGAATTGAAGGGTGATGAGTCGATCTCTACAAAAGAATAGGAATTAGAAGAAGAACCACTTACTTCAATATTAAGGATATTAATTCAAGAAAGAATACAATTTTGTTTTTTTATTACGAATGGTTATCCTAGAAATGTTAGGGAGGCATTGTATTAAAAAAATGACAAACTTTGGAAAAAGGCCATCGTTGAAGAAATGACATCGTTGGATAAGAATGAGGCTTGGGATATAGTGGAGTTGCCAACTAGAATAAATTCCGTAGGTAGAAAATGGGTGTTTAAGAAGAAGTTGAATGCAAACACATAGTGGAGAAATAAAATATTGATTAGGAGCAAAAAGTTATTACTAGGTAGAGGTAACTGGCTTTGGTGAGAATTTTTTACCCCATCGCCAAGTTAACTTCTATTAAATTTCACCCATCTATTGCTACTCCTTTTTTATTTTTAAGTAGAATAGATGGATGTGAAGGCATCATGCCTACATGGGGATTTGGAAGAATAAATCTACATGAAGTATCCAGTAGGTTTTTCTATTAAAGGAAAGAAAGATTTGGTATGTAGGTTGAAAAATTCCTTGTATGGGTTTATAAATAATCAACAAGGTTGTGGCATCAAAAATTTGATACTTACATATTGGGTCCTGGATTCACAAGGAGAAAAGAGGATCACTGTGTGTATTTTAAAATAGTTGGTGATATTATTTATTTTTTGTTTTATGTGGATGATCTTTTACTGATTGTAAATGATAGGGAAATCATACAGGAAGTGATAACTTAGTTGTCCTATAAATTTTACATGAAGGTTCTTGGTGCTGCAAGTTTCATTTTGGGCATTGAAATTGAAAGAGATTGTGTAAATAGGAAACTATGGTTAAATCAATAGAAATATGTTGAGACAATTTTACATAGGTTTAATATGCAAGAATGTAAACTGGTAAATATCCCTATTCCTATAGGTGTAAAATTATATATAGCTTAATGTTTGAAGAGAAAGGAAGGGGAAGAGGAGATGTCCCTTGTTCCATATGTCAGTGTAGTTGGAAGTTTGATGTATGTTATGGTTTTTACTAGACTAGACATTACACATGTAGTGGGAGCATTGAGCATGTATATGTCAAAACCGAGGAAGGAGCATTGGAAAATAGTAAAGAAGGTTTTCATGTATTTTCATGGCACTACAGGTTATGGATTTTGTTACCAAGGAAGACCAGAATTAAATAGAGTGTTGGAAATATATGGATTTGTTGTTTTGGACTAGGCTGGAGATATGGATCATAGAAGACCTACAAGTGGGTCTTTGTTTAACCTATTTGGAGGAGCATTAATTTGGACAAGTAAGAGATAGTTTGTAGTGTCACTCTCAAATTTAGAAAATGAATACACTGTAGCTACTCATGCAAGAAAGGAATAAATATGGTAGCAGATATTGTGTTAAGGTATTGGGTTGGTACAATGAGATGTGTGTAGAAATTATGGTGTATATTCGAAACTGTTCATGAAATTTACTAAAACACAAGACTCAAATCTACTCTACTGCTCTACAGAATTCAATTCACGATTGAGAAAACATAGCATAAACATGCAAGAAGAAACATCACACATACATAAAGATTTATCTAGGGGAAATCAACTACTCAAAACCCCTTCCTATCTGTATTGCATTAGTCAAAGAATAGAGATGTAATACATATGTTTCTCAAGCATGAACACAACTTGCAAGTGTATAGTCTATCCCTATGCTTGACTAACTGACTCTGGCCAACACTTAGCCAATTTTAAATCCATTCAAGATTTTGTTTCCTTGTGTCGTTCCTTGAGGAATTAGAGGTTGATTCTCTGACTACATGCACCACCTGTATACATTGGAATAATCTACTATTGATAGTACACTACCTTGTAATCTACATCTCAATCAGGTAACTTGAAATCTCTGCATGAATCAATTATTTTGGGTTGATTGATTAGTTAACTGGTTGATCACTAAGTGTGGTTGAAGTCACACTTCCACAACTTGACCTTCCACTAGTTCCTCCAACAGTTAGAACTAGTTTTACTGACCATAACTCAATTTAATTGAATTATATTACTACAAATTAGCAATCAATCATACTGAAATGAAATCAAGCTTTCCCAAATCAAATTAACTAAGTTGACTAAGTTACAATTTCCATGTCACCTCATTTAACTACCTCCAAAATTTCTGTTGATGTGGACATTAGAATTTCCTCTAGTTTGACCAAGGCAAGGTCAAGCTGAGATTTTCTTACTACATTTTCAACAATGTGAAGATAGCTTATGACATCTAGAGTGCCATTTTATTAGAAAATAATCCAACATATCATTCTAATACAAATCATATTGATGTTCAATATCACTTTGTGAGAGATATGGTTGATGAAGAGAAGGTGTTGTTGGCGAAAGTGGACACTTTGAAGAATGTTACATATTCATTAAAAATATATGTGAGCGCTGAGAGGTTCTCTTGGTGTAGATAATTAATGCCATTATACATGTTTTTAATCATAAGCACAAAATGTAAATGTGAGAAAATATTAAACTAGATACTTTCACAACAAGAGAGATGAGAGATAACTAGGAAGATGGAGCTTCGAAACCCACTCGACAAGGGCTAGGGTAATCTCTGCAGTCACTTCTGAAGTGCCCTACCTTTCACTCTCGACCTAACCCATCTACCCTAGCTGTCGTACCTGACGTCGTTTCAACCCTCACCATTTTCCCCATGCGCGGCTTCGTCTTCCACCTCCTGTGACTCTGTAAGTGTGTTTACTGCCTCCCCCATCCAACTCTCAGTTACCACTGTGATGGTTACTCACATTTTACGGCTATAGCTAGTGAGAAATTATCGGGAGTGGTTATGGATATTGACATTGTAGACTATTTGAAAGACCTGTTAGAGGGTGCCTCCATCTAGACGACTCCCCATGTAACCATGTAAGGCCTTCTCCCTTTCTACAGTGAATTTTTAGACACCATCGAGACTCTGCCATCGATCTTGAGGCCCTCCTACTTGGTTGTGACCTTGCTAGAGGCCTCCCCCTCCTGGCCGGCACTCTCCACCCCGTCCCCTTCGCCATCCTCTCTTCATTTTGCGACCGGTTGCATTAATCCTAACCTAGCTTCCATTTCCTTGGGATGTCCTACTCCCCCCCCCCCCCATCCGTCAGTTCCAGTATCCCATCCTACCCTCACCCTGAATAACCCTTGGTTACAGCACATGGGACTCCCCTTGCAACTCTTTTATCTTTTCCCCTCTCCAGTAGCTTCACAGGCATCTCTCCACTCTCGGACGCCTTCCCCTTTGGTCCATATCTAAACCCTGAACACCCGCATCCAAGCCATCCTTCAAGCGAAACCCGATAGGACACCACCAATGCGGGCCATCGACTGAGAAAAAAACACAAGTGTGTTAAATCCACGGTAGAAGAAGTCATCATTCGCTTTGGGGAGGATATACAGTGGGGAAACACAATGGACACATCTAATTGAGTCCTTGTTGGAAGGGTTCGGGGTAGGAGCTACACCACGGCTCGACTGAAGCTATGGACATCGGAAGTATGGGGACAACACTTGGCCGAGTTACCCTTCATCCAAACCTTTGTAACATGATGGTTTGTGATGAATTTTTCTATAGCCGAGCATACGAATTGGGTCTTGTACTCATTCTGGCACAATGAACAGGCCCCTGTCCTCCTGCACCGATGGAACCCTCTTTTCGATGCGAAGAGATAACAACTAGGTGTCGGGCCAATATGGGTATGTCTACCAGGTTTACCCATTCAATTTTGGTCTAAAGACATCTTTCGACGCATTGGAAAGTCTTTGGGCTCCTATCTGGAGCATGATAAATCGTACCTCTCCACTGGTATGATGACCTACGTGAGGATTTTTGGTTCATCTAGACACTAGGGAGGGTTTACAGGAGCACATACATCTCTCTTCTCCATCTGTTTTCTTGGAATTTACTTCGGTTAATTATCAAGCCTCTGCTTCCATTCCTCAGCCACCCATTACCCTGGCATGCTCTCTTCACCCCCCTCCCCCCATCTTCTCTTGCACCCTACATCCTTTCCAGAGGTATTCCCTGCAAAATCTTTTGACTCTGAGCATGGACCCCTAGCCCACAGATACCCGCTTCGATACCGGGTATGTTCACAGACCCCTGACTCCATGGGCATTGGACTGGACACCCCCCCATCCCCCCGAAGCCACCTCAAGGCTGACCTTCCTCCCTGTCTAAAGAAAAATTGCAGGCTGGGGAGGAGATAGCATCTAGAAGACAACACACTATCGATCGGGTACTTAGAGAATTAAACACCCTGGATGCTCCCCCCCATGAAGCTGCTTTCTTTCAATTGTCGAGGGTTAGCTAGCCCTGGGAAAAAACTAGCTCTTCGTAGACTGCTTAACACTGAACTAGTCGATGTCATTTTCCTCCAAGAAACTTTGGGCCTAGCTAATGCTATCACCCTCTTGCTCGAATCCTGGCTCCCTGGTTGGTCTTTTCAATCCCTTGATGTTAATGGACGATTGAGAGGTATAACCTTGGGTATTAACTCCCGCACCATAAAAACATGTAACATTTGGGGTGGCATTGGACACATAGGGGAAAAAGTATTCTCATCAAAACTCAGCACATAAATTAGGCTCATCAATGTGTATGGACCTTGCCAAAACCGGGCTGAATTCTGGGATTGCCCGCTGAACACTAATATCCTACAACATGACAATATAATCCTTGGGGGGGACCTAAATTTTTCTATTGGATTTTCAGAATCTTTGGGACACGATGCCTAGATTGATCCCCTATCTGCATACTTCAAGAACATCCTAGAGAATCACAGTCTTACTGATATCCCATCAGCCAAATCCAACCTACCTGGAGGAATAATAGAATTGGAGAGGATAGCCTTGCCAGAAGGCTTGATCACTTCCTCATAAAGGGGTGGTTGCTGAGTATGGGAATTAGATACCATTAATGGGTTAGATCTAGGGGCATATCAGACCATCTGCTGATTTACCTTGAAATAAGAGGAGGTTTGAACAAACCAAAAGCTCCCTACAAATTCAACTTCTCCTGGCTAAAGGATGCAGCCTATACTCTAATGGTGACTAAATATTGGAAGTCTCACCCCCCTGCTGGTGGTGGGAACATTTTCGAAGGTTTTGCACACAACCTGAGGGAACTAAAGAAACTATCTAAAATCTAGGCACATAATAAGAGAGAATAGGATGACCAAACACTTAGGGCTACTGAAGAAGAGATATCTATATTTGAAAATGAACAAGGAGGGATCTACACCTCTCATGAGCATACGGATAATATTACATCCCTTCTATCCAAGAGGATTAAAATATTAAAGGACTAAGAAGAAACTTGGGGATTTAGAAGCAGAGTGCTAGAAGGAGACGATAATACAAAATTGTATCAATTTTTTTTGAATGGATGCAAAGCCATCAACACCATCTGGAAGCTAACAAATGAGCAGGGCAACTCTGTGAACACTTTCCCACAATTAGCAGCCTTGGTCACATCCCATTTCAAGTAGATCTATGGGGCACCTCCCAATGCCACTCTAGCTGAATTCATTCGAATAGCACAACTTTTCCCTAGGTTTTCTGACTGGGAAGTTTCCTTGGACCTAAATAGGGAGGTTGCAATGGGGGAATTTGAGGCCATGTTAAAATGGTTCGTGCGTGACAAGATCCCGGGACCGGATGGTTGGTCTGTGGAATTCTACATGGCTTTTTTTGATACACTTGGAGAAGATCTTCCAAAAGTTGTAGAAGAATGCCAGATCAATGGGAAGATGTATGAGGCCTTCAATACCACCTTCATCACCCTCATCCACAAATCAGAGAACCCTGCCTCCTATGATGACTTCTACCCCATCTTCCTATGCAATTGCATATACAAAATCATCACCAAAAATATAGCCAATCACCTCCGGCCAATTTTGTCCACGCACATTTCATCTAAGAAATTTTCTTTCCTACAAGATTGATAGATCCATGAGGCTGTCAGGACTGCACAAGAAGTATTGCACTCCATCCAGACGAAGAAGATGAAAGGTATGATTCTAAAGGTAGATCTCTCAAAAGCATTTGACAGAGTAAGTTGGCTCTACATTAGAATGCTCCTAACTCATCTAGGCTTCCCATATGAGTTTATAAAATGGATTATGTGCTATATAACTAATGTATCTTTCAGTGTCCTTGTAAATGGGGTGGCATCGCCCTTCTTTCACTCCAAAATAGGACTCAGGCACGGTTTCCCTCTTTCCCCATTACTATTTTTACTCATTATGGAAGGGCTCAGCAGACTCATAAAAGAGGAACATAGCAGGGGAAGGCTTAGAGGAATCAAAATTATTGACAGATGCACACTGACAAACTTACTCTTTGTGGATGATGTATTTATTTTTCTCAATGGAGGCATTGGGAACCTGAATACACTACAAAACACCACCTCTTTATTTCAAGTGGCCTAAGGAATGGTCATAAACAACACCAAGTTCACCATAATAGCCAATGGATGCTCTCCCCATGAGATACAATATGCTCTGCACATATTTCCTTTTACTCTACTTCACATGGAAGATGCTCTAAGGTATTTGGGATACAGGCTAAATCCCCATGGATATAAGATAGCATATTGGATTTGGTTAATATCTAAGATGGAAAAGAGACTCAACATTTGGTACCACAAGTACCTGTCTAGAGTAGATAGACTAGTACTTATCAAAGTTGTTCTTGAAGCCACCCCAGTGTATTGGATGTCTCTAGCATGGATACCCAGAGGTATACTCTCCATAATACAAAATATTTGTTGTAGGTTTCTATGGAAAGGTAATCAGTCAGGGAGAATATATGCCTGGGCCAAATGGGAGGCACTTTCTCTCCCAAAGAAATGGGGAGGGTGGGGCATAAAAAGGCTAGATGACTTCTCCTCCACGCTAGCGGCCAAGCTTGGATGGAAATTAACTACCTTAAATAGCCTGTGGACTAAGGTGGCCTCTTCAAAATACATAGCCCCCCTAAACCTGATGGACTGGCTTTGACAGCCACAGTGGAATAAATCAGGGATATCTATCATCTGGAAAGTTGTTCTTAATTCGATGCCCATTATCCAAGGGGGACTCACCTGGAGAATCCAATCTGGCACATCAGTGAGAATAGGTGTCGACCCCTGGATCGGATGTGGTAATGCACACAGGTTGCCTGATGAGCTTAAGCTACACCTTACAAATGCGGGTATCACACATATCAACCATATTGTGGACATTGAGCGCACCACTTTATCACAACAAACATGGAAATCTGTTCATGCATTGCACATTCTAGAACTCTGGCTACAACACTGGTAGGAATACACATTAGCCTTAATAGAATCTCATATTAGAATTTTTGAAGGGGAGGACGAGCTAATCTAGGCACCTGCAAAAAACGAGAGATATTCCCCCAAAGAGGCATATCTAGTTTTAGTTGATACCCAAAGACCACTAGTTTATGAACACTGGTGGAAAAGTATGTGGAAATTAAAAACGCCCCCTATGACTCAATTACTCATGTGGGGAGTTATGAAGAATAAGATCCCCACAGGTGAGAAATTAATCAAAAGAGCACAACATGGACCTTTCTGGTGCTGTCTGTGCAAGAACAACACCGAAGATACAAACCATCTCTTTCTTGCTTGCCTGACTACTAAGGAGATCTGGAACTCTATCGCTTTGACTATTCCCACCTAGTTCTATTGGCAAGGTCTGATTGTAAAGGAGGCTTGGACCACATGGTGGACATCTGCTTCTCCGACAAAAGCTAGGAACCTCCCACTTCTCATTTGTTGGACAATCTGGATAGCCCACAACTGATACATTTTTCAAGACATTGCTCCACATTTTCCCTCCAGTACTGCTCGCATTCTGACAAATTATCATACCATACCAGATGAAGAGGAAAACACTAATCCGAGACACATCATCCTTGAAATGATCAATCACTCTCAGCCATGGGCATAATTTGATGGTTTAGCTCAGGAAGATGGCTGCGGGGGAGGAGCCATTCTATACCTTTTCGAATCTCATCACTTCCATATCCAAATGGGCCTGGGGAGGGGCAAAAACAATTTTTCTGAATTAATTATAGCCAAATATCTCATACAATATGCCCTAGAAAAACTTTGCAGGAACCTACAATTGTTTGGGGATTCAAAAATTGTTTGCAATTGGATAAATAAAACATATAAATGCTATGCTTATACTCTAAGAACTATTTTGGACGAGACTCATCGACTCATCACTCTTTTTGATACGTTTGTCTGTCGTCAAATATATAAGGAACACAACTCCTCTGCTGATTTACTTTCCAAGGAAGCTACGTTCAGGCCTCGCAACACTTAGCTGATCTAGGAGCAGAGGGATGGTGCACATTATCAGTATTACCATCGACATTTCATAGACCTTAAAGACTAACTAGATCAGATGGAGCTTGCTTATTTTTGATTATGTAAATAATCTTATTGTTTTTTAAGTCATCGAATATGCACAATGACAATCATATAATACTCTCTGCGTAGAGTCTTTTTTGAACTATTGTTGAAGCACAGTGTCTCCCTGCATGGAGTACATTGCACTAATTTGATACCTCTTACTTGATAGGCACTCTGAATCACATACAACATATGCTTCTTGCATCTACAATATGTAATTTTCCTTTACTAATGGAAATTACGATTTTTCCAAAGGGAAAAAAAGAGAGATGAGAGAGAAAAAATGCTAGAAATTTCACTAAGTAACCAAAAAGAAAATTTGAATTACTCAAATCACATGAGATAAATAATTGATGATACATTATTATTGAACATGATATATATATATATATATATATATATATATAAATATATATATATATATATATATATATATACTCTTTAAGAGTCCAACCAATCGAATTAGGTTGGGATTTTATGTGCATGCACTTAGTTTCACTCAAAATCACTTTACCTAGTTGCCAAATAAGTTAGAATTAAACTGGGAGACCTAAAATTAACAAATATCTTAAATTGGAGTAAACTAGAAGTAAGTGGACTTATAAATTAGTTAGAATCGATTTATAACTATCACACACAAAAAACTAACCAATTAAACTATAGAAATACGACTAACACTCAACTTAACAAAAGGAGGAGAGAGAAAAGTAGTAACTGCTACAAAGTAGGGAGGAAGTGCATATTCACTCTAGGAATGCCTATGAATGATGTAGGAAAAATATATGGAGTGTAACTAGCCACGTAATCTTATAAATAGTGACTATTTAGTGCCACATGTCATCCTAGGTGGTACCCTTTGCTAAAAATATACCTGTTAAAAATGGAAAACCATAAAAATAAGAAATTGCCAAATGATAAGGAATGTTTGGTAATGAATGAAAAGTGGTTATATTTTCCCATAATAATGTATGGAATAGGATCTAATGATGGCTAGAGTGTAGTTCCTAATGAGGTCCTTATGAACTGCTTAATGCAATGTACCCTAACACCCCCCTAAAGCACAACTGAGGAGTATGCTAGTGAATGAGTCCATGCAATTCTCAATCATGTTAGGTACTCATGTACAATGAAAATGCAAGAGATAGTATGATAATTTTGAGGTGAAGAGGGAAAAACTAGTGGGGAGAAAATTGGCCCTCAAAATACAATGCATACTATGTAGATGGATGTTGTTGCTAACCAACCCCATCATGAATCTATCCTCAGATATATCCTATACCATCATATGAGAATTATTTTACTAGTGGTATTTTAGTTTTGCAACCCCACTTATATTTAACAAGTTTCTTGTTGAGAGGATAGGTAAAAATTCTCAAGTGTTGTTCTCTATCAAGGAATTGTACTCCTCCCTCATTGATTCCCAAGAAGGGTTCCCTTCAGCCATTGCATAGGTATAAGGGCATGATCAAAGGGTAAAATAATAATATATTAGATATGCATGCTCTGTGACAATTAGAGTTTGTAGAGGCTCCATAAAATTCAACCTACTCCTTTGTGAATCAGTAGGATCATAGTCACTAGCTGCCTGAAGTATTTGTTGCATCCATCAAGACATTTTCTTTGGACCTGCAAATTCCTTCTATTATTTTGATATAATCAGTATCTGAAATCTAATCAGAAAATTGATCTGAAGAAGAATCGATATGATCTGGTATAAGTAAAGGTGGAGAGGATGAAGTAGGATGCTCCAAAAGTGTCTGTAAGGGACCTTCTTCAAATCTAACACTCCTTTGGATGAATAAATTATTTGAAGAGGTATCTACTAACCTATATCACTTAAATACTTTTCAATATCCCACAAATATGCACTCCCTAATCTGAGGCTCCATAGCCTTCCTCTTATCAAAGGGAATCCTAACCTTTCTTGTCTCAAACTACTTTTCAGTATGCTTGCCTCATATGCATCCCTCACAAACTCCATTTGTGTATTAGATGTTGGGAAGCCCTTCAACCATTCCTTGTTCAGATAATTGACCAAAATACTTATAAATAAAATATCTCATTCCACAACTTTGTCTCCTCATTAGCATGTGTTAGAAGAAGAAAACAAAATTTAGGAATAAACTAAGAGAAAGTGTATAACTTGGAATAATGGTTTACCTCTCCAATCACAACTTTAGAACCATATGACACGTTGGAAATCAAAATTGTATTTGGAGTAAATTCTAATTTCTTTCCTAACCATGTATAAGTAATATGATAAATGGAAAGAAAGTTAACTGAAGTTGAGGAATTGTTGAGGCCTCAACCACCCCCTTAATTTCCTTGAAATTATAGGGTCATGCATGTAAATATTGCTAACATTGCTTTAGGGGTTCTTTAATTTTCTTTAGTTTGGGTAATTTTTGCTTCTCTTTGATTTTATTTTTTGAGGATTCCACTACATTCGTCCCCTCTATAGCTTTCCGTAGATATAAAATTTACTTGGTTTGTATTTCTAGGTTGAATGTTATGAATTTTAAAAGTCTCGGGCTGCTTTCAAGATCTCAGCGACTTGATTCGATAAACTACTTTTTTTGACTTGTCCACATCAAATATTATTTTGTATTGCAAGTCTTGATTCAACTTTATATTCACGTGACATTGTTCTCACACAATCATGATAACATCACTAGAAAAACTTTGAACATAAATTTATAGGTAATATTAATATATATTATTTATTATATCCCATTTTTATACACCTACATTTTTGTGAATTCAATGCATAAATTATTATATATATTCGTTACAAATAATGTGTAAATACACTTGTAATGAAATATCAAACTCACATTGAAAAATTATAGGTTAATGACTCATGAGTTATATATATATATAGTATTAAGCAATGTTATACAAACTTTATGTTGACATCTTATATTATATATTTTATTTGTTGTAAATTATGAGGCCTTGAATTATGTTTCGTTCCAAAATGTATGTTACATCATTACGTAAAGAGGGAAAGAGACAATGGCCCTTGTAACATAAAAAAATGTAAATCTCTTAAAATTCATACAACAACATCAAACGAATTGAATAATTTTAATGACGTCCATGACTAGAGGACCGAGATATCCAGCCAACAAAATATTATACAATCAAGTTTCTCTCCATAACAACCCTCTTGGCGTTAATCATGATAAAAAAAATTGTCGTCTTGTGAAGCTTTTTTTCCACAAGTAGCTCACAAAGACTACTCACTTTCATGTCGCTTTCAAACTGACTACGAATTTCCTTATGGGCAGGACACTCCATGATGAAGCGTCATTCAGTTTCAACCGCTCCTTCCTCACAAAAGACTCAAGTTCTTTATTTAGTTTAGTTATTTAATTTTTAGTTTTGGTTTATTTTTAATTGAATTTTAGTTTAATCTTTAATTTGGTTTTATTTAATATAAATTTAATATTATTTAATTTCTAGTTTAACTTTACTTAAATAACATTATATTTTGTATTTTAGTTTTGATATTAGATGTTATTGGATTTTGCATTTAATTAATTTTAATTTTAATTTTATTACCATAAATTAGATATTGAACTTATTTGATTTGATATTTTAAAATCATGTTTGTTTTAAAAATAAAATAAAAGATGTTATGGTTTTGATTGTAGATATTTTGGAGGCATAAAATCATGAAGAGAAAGAAACTCAAAGGGTAATAAAACGAGCATGAATATACATTAGAAGGGGTTCCAATTTTCGTGAGAGGAGGAGACTAGGGACTATTACATATGAGAATTCTTTATGGAGATTAGGAATTTGTTTAGTTGAACCATAAAGAACACACTTTATTTTGTAACCATTATGAGCATTATTGTTCGCTTTTGAGTATTGAATAAAGATATCATTCACTTTGACTTATTTTATGTACCAAATAGGTGTGATTGTTAATTTAACACTATTGTTAAAATCATGATAATTTATGCTTATTAAAAACTATTATAAAGTTATCTTTACATGGTTGGTCAGAGTTAAATTAGAATTGATTGTAGAATTCAAGCAAACTTTTATGTATTAGCTGGTAATTATTTATCAATCTAATTGCATGTTGGTATTTGTATTTGTTTTAATTGTTGTTATGTTATATGAACTATTTTTATAATATAATGAGTATTTTCTATCTTGAATTCAATCAATGTTATTTGGATCTAAGTATATGCATGAAAGGATTTAATAACTATTTATTGAATAAATTTATATGCATATGTTTGAATAGTTTCAAATCATATGAACTATTTCTATGATTGGTTATCTCAACCTTAATCTTAGATTCAACTATGGCTCCTTTTATCTTTGCTCTTGATTGGGACGAGGCCTATATATTTTCCTAATGGAGATATATTAGATTTATTTTTGTTGTATAAATATTAAAGTAGATTTCATTTTCAAAGTCTCCTTTCATAGGAGCCAACATCCATGTGGCTTAGTTGAGCCCTTATTTTAGTCAATTTTAACGTACTGCCTTCTTCAAGCAGTTGCAAGTGGGCAGATCTGTCTTTTTCATGTTAGCGCCAACAATCGCTATCAAACACTAGCATGTGAAAATTACAGTTATATTAGTTTATATTAGATAACATTAGTTTTGGCTAATTTTAAACAAATAGTAACTAGACCCATTTAACCAGTCAAAATCACCATCCCAAATGGATAAGGGCCTAATTAGGACCCTGACCGGGTGATCTCCCCAATGTTGATTATGGTCAATTTTGGCCATCAACAGGAACATATAATACCTGATTAAAGTTGTCATTCTCCAAGTCAATTCCCACCTCTCCACAAACATCCATAGGTGTACCATCTCCCCAAAAATATGGGTGGTCTAGGAAAAGACTCCAAATGAGGAAAAAAATCTATTGAAGGAGTTATATGATGTGTAGATTATGAAACAAGCACCCAAGAACTAGGATATGAAGTAGTAGCTAATAATGCATGACCCTTAGCCTTGTCTCTTGGTGATTGGACCTCCTTCTTATTTTTGGAATTATATCATATGAAATCATCTAAATGATTTTACTAGAGTACCTATCCTATATAATCAATGGTTTTCTTCATGTAAGAGCTCTTTGGATGGAACCCTCTAACGCAAGATGCCAAATTATTCTTCTCCTTCTTGTTGTTTCCTCCCTTGGGATTCAAACCCTCCTCACTAGTATTTTTCTTAGTTTCCTTCTTTTTCTCTTGTTCCTTTATTTTTCTTATGCTTAGTCTTCTTGTTCTTTTCCTGTGATGCAAGTCCATGGGCCTTGGAATACTTAGGAGTCCCCATAAGCATCAACTTGTTTTTCTCTTGTATTATAGACTCAATAAATCATCTAACAATGGCATATTATATGTTTTACCCATAGATAATTTTGCAATATGGAAAGAAGAGACAAAAATACTTAGGTCCTAGCTTAGAAAGCACTAAAAGAATGAGTTGTTCTTCTTTTCCATCTATGCCACAAGATTTTACCTGAGCCATTAGTGCCTTGAATATGGAGATCCCTATGGCGTATCAAAGTTGGTTGGATTCATTATGATCATATCATTCTCAAGTTGATGTCCCCTCAACCCATCTTGCTTTCCAAACAATTCCTCCATTTTTTCCCACACTTCATTAGAAGTCTTGCACCCATCGATATGAAATAACTAATTAGGGGATATTGAAAAATAGAGAATCCCATAAGCTTCATCCATCCCACTGAAGTATTTAATTTTCACAATGGTTGAATTAGGTTCAATTTCAATATCCATAGTTCTCTAGTAGATCCCCTAGCTACACAACATGTTATGCTCTTAACCTGCAAAATGATACCCAAATACAGAATATGCGAAGAAAAGATACCCAGAACACATAATAGCAATGATTTTATTATTCAGAGAGTAATGTTCACTTGCCTCTTCGAGGGGGCAACCTCCAATAGAGCAGAGCTCGATTACAAAATAAGACACGATGCTCCTCGCAGGGAGTCTCTATCCTTTATATATGACTCATACATGCAATACCACGGGCCAATACCGTGGGTTTTATTAATACCATCTATCTAATACTACGACCCATTTGCAACTAACTGTGGTCCCGTCATTAATTGCGGATTAACCACTTACAATTATTAATATGGGCTTTATTGACTCTTGACTATGATGTGATCCCATTACATAAATAAGGGGGTTAGGGTGGGACCCTAACATGCCCTCCCCCTTAAGACTAGCCTTGTCCTCAAGGCTGAAGCTGCGGAAACTGTTGAAGAATAGTGGTTGGTTCCCACGTTGCATCTTCCAAAGAGGTGTCTTTCCATTTGACGAGGACTTCCTTAATCATGCGGCCGCGTAGTTGCTTGTCTCGTGTGTCTAGGACCTTTTCGGGTTGAAGCCAGATGGACCCTTCTTCGTCTAATTCAGGTAGACTGGTCTGAATTATGCAATTGTTCCCAATCACTTTCTTGAGGCATGAGACATGGAAAACTGGATGGATTTTTGCAGTAGGTGGCAAGGCCAACTTGTAAGCCACTTCTCCAATGCGTTGAAGTACTTGATATGGTCCGTAGAATTTGGGAGATAGTTTCTGACACCCCTTGTATTTGAGTGATGTTTGCTTATATGGTTGTAGCCATAAAAAGACCTGATCCCCTTCTTGAAATTGGTGCTCTGAGCGATGCTGATCTACCTGTTGCTTCATGCAGTTCTGAGCTTGATGAAGATTCTCTCGAAGATGGGCGAGCATGGTTGCGTGGTGTTGTAGGAGTTGATCCACTGCTTGGACTTTTGAGCACCCCTTGAGATACGAAGTAGGTGAAGGCAGGAGTTGACCATATACTGCTTCATAGGGAGTCATTTTGGTGGTGGCATGATAGTTGGTGTTATACCACCATTCAGCCAGAGGTAACCATTATACCCAAAGGTGTTGCTTTTCTGAAGTGAAACACCTAAGGTAGGTTTCTAGACATTTGTTAACGGCTTCCGTTTGACCATCTGTTTGCGAATGATAGGAAGTACTGAGTTTTAGTTGAGTGCCTTGTATCCTAAAGAGTTCCTGCCAAAAATTACTGGTGAAGATCGGGTCGCGGTCGGACACAATAGAAGTGAGCATGCCATGCAATTTGAAGATCTGATCCATGAAAGATTGAGCTACCAAAGTTGGTGTAAATGGGTGTGGTAGGGCGCATAAATGAGCATACTTCGACAGTCGGTCCACAACCACCATGATGACTGACTTGTTCCCTAACTTTGGAAGACCTGTAATGAAATCCATAGAAACCTCCGTCCAAATTGATGCTGGGATGGGCAATGGTTGTAATGTTCCTGGTGTGTTGACGGTTTCCCCTTTGTGGTGTTGACAGACATCGCATTCTGCTACGAAAGTAAGGATGTCCTTTTTCATGCCTGTCCAAAAAAATTATCTTCTGGTGCGAGCATACGTCTTCTGAAAGCCCGAATGTCCTGCAATGGGAGATGAGTGCAATTCTGCCAAAATACGACTTTTGAGGGTGGATGTTGGTGATATTATGACTCTGTCCTTGTAGCGAAGAATATCATCCTGCCACGAGTAGCCCTTGGTGGAATTTGGATCTACCTGCAATTGAGAAATGAGTTGGGAGAGCCCGGGGTGTGAAAACCATTCCCTGCAAGCCTCTTCAATCCATTCTGGAATGGGGAGGGAAATTGCTAGCAGAGTACTTTCCTCCTCAAATTAGCGAGATAATGCATCTGCTACACTATTGTCTTTCCCTTTCTTGTAAATGATCTCATAATCATATCCCAGCATTTTGGCGAGCCATTTCTTTTGTTGTGGGGAGGATAGGCGTTTCTCCAAAAAATATTTAAGACTGTGATGATCTGTGCGGATTTAAAAACGTCGCCCCAATAAGTAAGGTTGCCAGGTCTCGACTGCATGTAAGATGGCCATCATTTCCTTCTCGTAGGTAGATTGGCCCAGATTCCTCCCACTTAGTTTTTGGCTTGTGAATGCCAAAGGTCGCCCTTCCTGCATTAAGACCGCTCCAATACCTGTACCCGAAGCATCACATTCAATGACAAAAGATTTGGTGAAGTCAGGTAGTGCTAAGACTGGAGTGGAACACATGGCATTTTTTAAAGCTGTAAAGGCATGTTGTGCTTCCTCATTCCATAAGAATGAATTTTTATTTAGGAGTTGGGTGAGGGGCTTCGCTATGCGACCATAGTTGCGAACAAATTTACGATAATAGCCTGTGAGACCCAAAAATCCTCTCAAGCTCTTCAAGGTCTTAGGTTGAGGCCATTCCTGCATTGCCTGGATCTTTTTGGGGTCCACCTTGACACCTTCATGCCCCACAATGTGGCCCAAATATTCTACTTCTGCCATGCCAAACGAACACTTGGACATCTTGACAAATAATTTATGCTTGTGGAGCAGTTGCAAGAGTAGATCTACATGCTGAAGATGTGTGGCCCAAGTGCAACTATAGATGAGGATGTCATCGAAGAAGACAAGGACAAATTTCCTGAGATATGGTTTGAGAATGTGGTTCATAAGGCTCTGAAAAGTAGAAGGGGCATTACAAAGACCAAATGACATGACTAGGAATTCATAATGGCCTTCATGAGTTCTGAAAGTAGTCTTGGGAATGCCGACTTCCTTCATGCGAATTTGGTGGTAGCCTGAGCGAAGATCCAGCTTAGTGAAGACTTGAGCCCCATTGAGTTCATCCAGCAAATCATCAACCACCGGGATGGGAAATTTATCTTTGACTATCAACTTATTGAGGGCCCTGAAGTCGGGACACATCCACCATTCTCCGTCTTTCTTGAGCACCATGACCACTGGGGATGAATAAGGACTAATGTTGGGACGAATGACACCTACTTCCAAAAGTTCCTTGATTATTTTTTCTATTTCATTCTTTTGGGTGAACGGATATCTGTATGGGCGCACATTTGGGGGTTGGGCCCCTGGAACCAATTTGATGCTATGATCATGTTCCCCTCGCGAGGGTGGAAGCTCATGAGGCTTGTCAAAGACCGGCAGATGGTTATTTAAAATCTGTTGCATCTCAGGATGAATTGGCAGAGGCTTGGTTTTGACTGCCTGGATGGCATTAAATTGAGCTACAACTCCATGATTGCCCTTTTTTAACAATTGTTCCATCCTATGCGAGCTGATGATAGAGGGGGCTCTCGCCTGGAGTCCACGGAGGGTATGTGTGTAGTTGTTATGCTTAAAACTCATATATAACTCCTGGAAATCCATTGTGATTGGCCCAAGAGTGCGGAGCCATTCAGCGCCGAGGACAATGTCGCAACCCCCCATGTGCATGGCAAACATGTGGGTTTTCAACTGATAATCTCCCATTTGAAGTTTGACATTTTCACAGCGGCCTTCACATTTCATTGTGCCTCCATCTGCAATTTGAACTTGGAAGTTAGAAACTGCTCGTACAAAACAATGCACTGCTTCTACGAATTTTTGATGGATGAAATTATGTGTACTTCCACTATCAATCAAGACTACTACTAGGCGATGTTTAATAAAACCTCGGATTTTGAGAGTTTGAGGGGAAGAAATCCCTGCCAAAGCATGCAACGAAATAACTGGTTTGTCAGAGACATTGTCCTTTTGGTTGTCTTCTTCTAGCGGCTCATGTTCCTCAAGTGGTGGATCTTCCTCTGTTGAGTTGTAGTCAGTGGCATCAATTTGAAAAAAATTGGGCTCCTTGCATTTATGGCCTGGGGAGTATTTTTCATCACAGTAGTAACATAGGCGTTGCTTTCTTCTTTCGGCCATTTCCGCAGGTGACACCTTTTGGACCTTAAGTGTTTGAGTCGTGTTGTGATCCTGTGGGGGGCGACCTTTAGCTGAGAAATTTGGGCGACTGTATTGGGCTGCTAATGCACGTTCCACGTTACAAGCTACCTTACAAGCCTCCGTCCATGTGGGAGGGTGGTGCAGTAGGACTTGGGCTTTGATAGCTTCTTTAAGACCGCTGATAAAACATTCCGTGTAGAAAACATTTGAGAGACCCCAAGTGCAGAAGGCTATGGCTTCAAAAGCTGTAATATATTCATCCACTATAACAGTCTGTCGGAGCTTAGTAAGACGACCCAAAAAAGATGATTCCTGGTCAAAGCGGTCTTGAAGAGCTTTGGTGAATTTGGTCCAAGTCTTAAAAGGTCCAGTGCAATGTTGATGCCATTCCCACCATTGCCACCTTTCATTGTCCAAGTACATGCTCCCCAACATAAGCTCAGTCGCATCATCGAAGATGTGATTCAGTTTGAAATACTGCTCCATTTGTGCTATCCATGCCGATGGGTGAGAACCGTCAAATTTATGCATATCCAACTTGGGAGGTCGCTGACTGGGTGGTGGGTGGGTGTGCCAGACATTAGGAGAGTGGCTAGACTCACCCTCATTGTGTTCATTGCCATTATACTCCTCCTCGTGGGCTTGCTCCTTGCCCTTTAGGACTATTTTCTCAACCATGCTACATAGTCTGGTAAGCTGAAGGTGGAGGTTTTGCATTGATTCTTAAAGTTTGTCCATCCTTTCATTGGCCATTGCTTGAGCTCTAGTTTCTACCATACACCAACCTGATTTTTTTTTTTTTTTTAAATTGGGACCGCCTAAAAAAAAAAAATTCACTAAGAAGTGAATGGTACCACCGTGCTCAGCTCGTCGTCCTGATTCTGATGGGCTAGATCACCAATAAGCGCCCCGAAAGATCTCATACCCTAATTTTTTTTTTTTTAATTTTTTTTTTTTAATTTTTAATTTTTTAATTTTTATTTATTTATTTTTTTATATATATATTTTTATATATATATATTTTTTTTTCTAAAAACTCCTAACGGAGTTTTACTCCTTCCTTATCAATATTGCAATCGCGAAAATTATACCCCGGTATAGGAACGACTCCGATCTGGTGGAGCTGAGAGATCTGAATGGCGGAACAGACTGCTTCTGCGGATCTGATGGATCTGATAGATCGAAATAGTTGATCTGCGAACTCGAGACTGCGGGACTGTTGTCTGCTGCTGCTGCACCCCTTTGCACAAGCGGACCTGGAAGAGATGATGTGTGATCCCCCGATAGAAAAGGGAACTATGGTCTTGAGGAGTGTCAGGTGCTACAGATCACAATATACATAAGGGTTTGGCAGTAGTACTCGGTCCAATGTTTCAGGGCTCTAACTAAGGAGGATCGACCATACCCTTAGCCATACAACCCGACTACCCTATCGTACGGGCGATTAATCTCTCCGAGTGCTGTTCTCAGTGTACTGTAGCCACAAGACGGCCGACGGTTTATCTATGGCGAGGTTTCAAGGGAGCCTAGGGGGCTTCCCGATATACCCAGAGGGTACGTGGAAGACAGTCCGTGCGCGGTTCTGTCTAATGCGCTACTACTCGAAGGGGTACCCACAGGGGTTACAAGGGAGTCCAATAGATGTGACCACCTCTTGTATTTCCTGTGTGCATGCCTCCCCAAATCCGTAGGTTTATGCGCTCAACGACAGATCCCGTGGTTTAAAGGCGCCAAAACACGTCTCTAGCCAAAAAAAAAATGCTAAGAAATGGAGATCCCACCGGCCCTGGAAAGTGCTCTGATACCACTTGTTATGCTCTTAACCTGCAAAATGATACCCAAATACAGAATATGTGAAGAAAAGATACCCAGAACATAGAATAGCAATGATTTTATTATTCAGAGAGTAATGTTCACTTGCCTCTTCGAGGGGGCAACCTCCAATAGAGCAGAGCTCGATTACAAAATAAGACATGATGCTCCTCGCAGGGAGTCTCTATCCTTTATATATGACTCATACATGCAATACCACGGGCCAATACCGTGGGTTTTATTAATACCATCTATCTAATACTACGGCCCATTTGCAACTAACTGTGGTCTCGTCATTAATTGCGGATTAACCACTTACAATTATTAATATGGGCTTTATTGACTCTTGACTATGACGTGATCCCATTACATAAATAAGGGGGTTAGGGTGGGACCCTAACACAACAACATGAATGTCATGGACTTCTAGTCAAAATTGTTAAAAGGAATCAAGACAACTTAGATATGATCCACTCTCTTTGTAGGCTATTCTAACTTGTTAAACATGCAATAAGAGATCAGTATTCTTCACAAAAATTTATTTTTAAATAAATGTGAATATTATATTAAAGGGATGAGCATAAAACTCATAAATTACATGCCATTGATATCAGAAGAGACTCTCTCAATGATTCCTATTTTCGTGAATCTACCTTTACTGTGAGCCAAAAACTTCATTTTTACATATTCTATTCTAATTGAACCAATACAACTTCTATAACATCGACAAAAATGGCCTCCCAATAACAAAAAGAACAATGCATTATTGAAGTCGATGATATTATGAAATCCCCATAGAGGGGCCTAGACATTTTCAATAACTTTCCATATGGTATGGGTTTTGATGATTTGAAATTTTATCTAGAATATAGGCTTCATGTGATGCTTGGAAGATCAAATACGAACTTCAAATGATAAATATTTATGAGTCATGTTTAATAGAAAGACAACAAACCCATGAATGGTACACAAATAGGGCACCCAAAACATAAATTCCATAGTAGTTTCCTCCATAAAATCTTGCAAACATGTTGTTTATTCGAAACTCATTAAGAATCCCATCAGGGATTCATCGCTTCAATGAGGAAATATAACAAAAAAACTAAATAATTGAGGAGGGCCATATTTGAAAAGGTTAGTCCTCTCTGCAGACAAAGACGATCCCTCTAGCCCAATGAGTGGGTCTAGAAACTGAAGTGACAATCAACGAGACATCTTCCTAGATTATAATTGAAAAGTAGAACAAGTTAGATGGCCTACCTTGCTTTGATGTTATTCTGATTTCCTTTGTTGAGATCCTCAAACCGCTTGTGTCACAAACTTGTTCCTGCTTCTTTCAATGCTTATGTATCTCCACAAGTGACCAAAAGACAACAAAGCATGTCAAAACCAGTAGCAAATCCAATAATAACCTACTTAGTTGATCAAGGAATGCCAAGCCAATACATACATGGACATATATGTTTTGGGAAGATGAAACAACATTTGTATTATTATTTAAAGAATAAAAGGAATCTTATAACCATAGCCTTGATGTTGAAAGGATACCCTTGAGTGGTAATCCAAGTCCAAGCCAAGAAACTCTCCAAACACTCCTTCTCCAAGTCTAATGAATAGCCTCTAAGCAAAAGCTCAACATAGGGGTGCAAATGGACATAGACCAACCCAGCCTCTAACCTGACCAACCCTTTGGGAATGGGAGAGGATGAATTTATAGACTGGAAGAGGGAGTTAGGAATTATCCAAAGATAGGATTAGGCCCACATCTCAAGGAGTTAGCTCATAGAGATAAGACAAAGAAGTCAAAATGGGAGGATTCAACCTCATCTATGCAAAACCACCTCCAGCTCACCGCTCTAAGCTTCTAGATCATGAAGATTCTCATCCTTTTGGGAAAATTTCCTTTTTGGGATCATCGTGGGTATATGAGAAAAATGAGTCATGCCATCACAGGTCGGGTATAGTCCAACATGCAACCATCATAGTTTTTAGCCTCATAAGGGCGATGATGCTCAAATTAGGGTTAAAGAGCTATTTCCTTCAGGGGAAGCTCAAGGAATTTTCCAATCAATGTCTTAAGAAGGCTTTGAACTTCATATATGAATGAGTACACTGCATTATGGTCATATTTTGGGCACTTCAGGGTATGTCACAGGGAAGTGTAGGAGGTGTGACAAAACAATGTGTAACAAATTCCCCCTAAAGCATGAAGGCAGAACGAGGAGTGATGGATGAGATGCTTTACGAGCTCTTGCAAGGACGTAGAAACACATTGTCGGGAGACTTGCAAATCAAGGATGCATGTACATATACATATCTGAGATCAAGACATGAATCCATAGCATGGACACAGCCATCCAGATAATAAGACTATATGAAAATATCCATGGTATGGGTGCATCCATCCAATACAGAAGGATCATATGTAATCTAAGATCCAAGGCATGTATTCAACCATCTGATATATAAGGATAATCATCATAAATATAAAGTCTCACGATATGGTCACAGCCATCCGTATAGCAGAGACATGTGTACAATCATGAATAACATATAACTCCACACAACCTGAGTCATATCAGACAAGACTCAAGGTCTTGTGCTCCATCCTAACCCGATCAAAGTACAAATTATAACATTCAAATGAACATGTCACAGTTGAACATGATAGAAAACCACCTGATTACTGACCATTGATGTAGACCATTAATAGGCATGAGAGGAACAACCCATAATGACAATGAATCTCAAGGTACGCCAATAAAATCCGTGAATGTGATAATGAAGATGAAGTTGAACACTTGTGATCATCTGATCGAAGTCCAATGAAGAAAACATGTCGTCAGATGCGAAGAACTTGCCATTAAGGCATGCAAGCTCTAAGGTACTAAAAGGGACGTTCTACGTCATCTTCTTGGATAATGAGTTGAAGTCGACAGGAAGTGACCCATTGAAGGAGGGTCATAATGATTCCTCTATCATCGACATGAAAAGAGGAACAAAGTGGAATAATTTTCAAGACTATAACAATGACTCAAATGATGTATAGGTAAATAACTGTAGATTGGACTTCTCTTGAACATATTGGTGACACAACTCCAGAGTGTGGCAACATGAGACTCAACATAGGACTAAGGGTCATAACGACGAGGTGAAATAGCCAAATGAGAGGAAAAATGGATCACCCAAACTCGGAAGGACAAGTGACTAAGTGAGGATATCCCAAACTCGACACGAGAGTAGAAGAGTGTCATGTTCAAAAGCGACATGCTGCATATACAAAGGATGTTTTATCTTCATTTTTCCTCGCTATTTCTAGTGAGTACCTCTTTATTTTTACACAAGATTAAAGAGGATACCATATGCTTGTCTTATAAGTTCATCCTTCAGATGAATCCATCCCAGTAAGTTTTACGAGCCATAGGAAGGAGAAACTTGATCTCATCATGGTGATAAGTCTTTCATCGTAAAATTTTAATGAGTCAGATGCAAGGCAAACTCGACATCTTTTTCATGTTTAGAATGTTTGAAAAAGAAACAAAAAAGAAAACTCCATCATGTCCCTTTTCGTAATTTGTCTCTTGAATCCAAAAAGGTAGAAAACAATATCCAAGAGAACCTCCTGACCATGTCAATCAAGGTGTTCCTTTTTCGTACAATAGTCTATCTCAATCCTAAAAAGGGTTAACTTATACTGAGTAAACATCATTTCATTTAATTTAACGAGTTCAAAAAGACAAGCACTTGGCAATTTTTTCATATTTTTGGAGTCTAAAAAGAGCTAAAAGGGGACTCCACCTGGAGGAACGAGTGGTATAAAAGGATAGCAATTGGTTTCGATAATGATGGAACTGATCAAAGCATGTAAATGTCAAGAGACTGGCTAATAAGACCACCCATTGTAGATGTTCCTAAGGAAAAGGTAAAACAACTAAGTGAAAGCATATGATTGGCAAAAGAGATGGTGACGATGGAAAGAAAAACCAAGGCTCATTTGGCAAAAATCAGCGGATAAAAATGGAAATCATGAGATTTAAAAGTCGGAAATGGTTTCATTTTTTCACAATATTGAAACATGGGAAAAAACTATGCTTGGATTTGGTTTCATTTTTACACAAGCCTGAAACAACAATAAAATATGCTTGAGATAAGTTTGCATGCCCCAAGCATAATGAATCAATTCGAGGTACATTCCCCCCAAGCTTCATTTCATTCACCTAAGTGGATGGAATGAAGATTCACTTACAAGATCAAGTGAAAGACTCAACTGGGATTTTACGAGATCTGATCAAAGACTCAAATTGGAAGGGGATTTGTTTCATTTTTTAATGAGATTGACACAGGAAAAGAACCATGCTCATGACACCTTGTTTCATTTTTTAACGAGCTTGACACAAGTAAAAGAACTCTACTCATGGATACCCAATTCATTTTTTAACGAGGTTGAGATAGTAAAAGAACTATCCTCACGAGGATCTATTTCATTTTTTAACGAGGTCGACATAGTGAACTATCCTCATATCCTTTGTTTCATTTTTTAAGGAGCCTAACACAAGACAAGGAACTATGCTCCATTCATTGTTTCATATTTTAATGAGCTTGACACAAGACAAGGAACTCTGCTCTATTCCTTGTTTCATTTTTTAAGGAGCTCGACATAAGACAAGGAACTTTTCTCCATTCCCTTGTTTCATTTTTTAAGCAGCTTTACATAAGACAAGGAACTATGCTCCACCCCTTAATTTCATTTTTTAAGGTGATTGACACAAGACAAGGAACTCTGCTCCATCTCTTTGATCACAGACCAAAGGAGGCCATGGCTTCCAAGAGGTTCTCATCAAAAGGGAGAACAACACTCTAGAAGTGATACATGTCTAGGGATCCAAATGAAAAATCGGGCTCTAATGCCCCCAGTACATGATGTACTACATCACCTACGAGATCATCAATAAATGTGGGCATGGAACAGGTGGCCACGTAATTAACCTATGGCTGTGGTGATATTTCTTACACATAAGAACCATTTAGGGATGATGGTTGAGTGGGAGTTGATTCAATACCAATGAATGTAAGTTGATCAATGATCACAATGCTTCCTTCATGAGGGACACACATCACTCGAAAGAGGGAAGAAATAAGAACTCCCATGAAATAAACATACTCACAGCCAAGGAGTAGATTAAAATCTAACGGGCCTTGGAAAAGCATCACACCTATATAGATAATCTTTCCTCCCAAAGTAATAGGTAACTTAGGAAGGATCCCTAAGGGTTGACTAGTTCCTCTGTTAAAAGATAACAGATTCTGGGTGACGGGGACAAGCCGAAGAGAACCCAAAGCTTGCCAAGAAGTTGAGCACATAATACTAATAGATGCACCCTCATCTACGACTATGCTAGGTACGACCATATGGTAAGCTTGTACTATAATTTGGAAAGGTGCATAAGATGAAAGGTGATATCCTGTCAGTCGACTCCAATCAAAAGAAGTGACTAAACTACTCAGAGGGGGTGTCATAGGAATGTGAGAGCTACCCTCTTTCTTGATGGGAACAAGAGATTTTCTCATGCACCTCGGGAACAGGAGGATTTTCCTCCAGTTCATTAAAAAATGAATAGACCAGAAGAACCTGAGCAGTATGAGGTTCACTCTCTACCGGAAAGGTGTGGTTAACTAAAGGTGGAGTCAAGTCTATTGGTTTCTCAACCAATGATTGGTCTAGAATGGGCTTATGAGACTCACTTCTGAAGAGAGTGGGGTTGACCAAAGATGAATTTTAATCAATCACTAGATCAACTAGTGAAGGATCAGGGGAAAGCTTTCGATACCCAGTCGGAAGATGAGGCTAAGAAGCTGCAAGGTTTTCCAACTCTTTGGAAGCTTCATCCATAAGAGGACAAAGGTGAATGGGATGATTACCTTCACACAAATTACAAGGAAATTTGAATTTTCCCTTTTTCCCATGAACTTTACTAGTTGAAGGTTTATCACTAGCATGATCTCCAGAGGCTGATAAAACAGTTCAATGTGAACCTGTGGACCACACTTCTAAGACCTTGGGAATGCCAGGACAATTCCGAAGAAGGTGGTCACCCTTACATAACATGCAAGGGAATTTTACTTTTCAGGGTTGGTTGGAAGATTTTTCGTCATTAGTTGCATCTGTAGCAATGGCTGCTTGGTTTCCCCCTTGCTTATTTTTTTCTTCTTCATCATCCTATTCTTCATCTTCTTAGCTTCCTGATTACTAGAATCCAGACTTTCACCAGGCAAAGAAGAAGAACAGGGTGAAAAAATATGTGAATCTAGGTAAAAGGAGTACCAAGTAACTGTGAACTGCAATATACACCTCAACAAAATAATTTACCAAGGACTTGACGTACGTGTAGGAAATCTCCCTAAATGTTGTTGATGAGCCTCAATATTGTAGCAAGAATGCAACTCCTAAGGCTACTGACTTTAATTATCAACTTGGGGTTCGTACAAACTTAAGAGTTATCAACACTATATGTGTAGTATACAATGTGTCCTTCCTTTGCTGTCATGATGTAATGGAGTGCATGTATTGAAGTCAAATCCTAAACTAATTGTAGAAAATTAAATTTTTGAAATGGAACCTTAACCTATTGCAAGAAAGAATGTACAAGGAAATAAACCTATTCTAACTGAATAAAGATCATGAATTAAATGTAAGAGAAACCTAGCTTAACCCTATTTATCATATGTGATGATTTAAACTAACTGAGCATGAAGTCTGATCTAGAGAGTAAGAGTACTAATTGTTGTGTGCATGTGTAAAAATAAAAGAACTCATTTTTAAAACCTTTTTGCTTTATAAATGAAAATGTTAATCTTTCCTTGATCTTTGGCAGGGGAGACAAGTGTGGAGCAAGAGGGTTAAAATGGTTTTGATGGCATGGAGATCAAGTAGAGGCCTAATCCCTGATTCAATGATGATTTTTCTTAATTTGGGCTCAAAACAGGCTTTCCTACAGGATGCTACAAGATTTCCTACAAGATCCCCTAATTTACTACAGGACGTTACATATTTACTATACAAAATTATAATTCATCAAATGACTAAGCAAATAAAATCAAAATTGGATGGGACAAATTTTTTTATTGAATAGGATGTCTTAGGTCCCCATTCTAGGTGGAATGACTCAAAAAGACCTATGTTAACCCATGCTAAAAAAATAGCACAAAATTACTAGTCGAAAATCTAAAAATTCGAGAACAGTGAGATAGTAAATCTATAAAATGGCTAACCTAATCAAGTGCAATTGGAATGGGGTAGTTTTTTTTATGAACTAGAATGTTTTTGTGATCTAATTCAAGTGGAACCAACTTTATTGAAGCCCGTTAGCGTGCACTAAAAAATATCATAAATCTATTGTTCTTTGCCACAAAGGAGTTCTAGAAATCTAGATTTGGGAAGAAGAAAGCTAATCCAAGTATTTCAAAGATTACTATGACCTTCCAAAGCTTTTCTAAGGGTGAAATGATGCTTGTGATCCTACAAGAGAACTTACATAAACCATTTAACTCAATCCTACAATAAGAAATCATTAATACTAAATGCAGAAGTAGAAAGAAATAAAAACAAGAGATGCAAGTGAATAAGAAGTGAAGAAGGAAAGAAAGTGATACAAAAGGGATCTGAGGCTCTTGGGATGGCCAAGCCCAAAGAAACTCAGAGACCTATGGAAGAGAACAAGATTTAGAAGCTGAACATGACACCACCCTACAAGAAAATACAATGGAGCTGCAGAAATACGAGTTCTCTCCACAAGAACACTATTGAAAATCTCTCCCTAGAGGAAAATTCAACTTGGTACTTGTAAAAAATGATTAGGAATCATTCCCCATGAAAGGAGGAAGCTTTCCCCACCAAAATCTCTTGATTAGTGGATCTAGTCCACAATACTAGGAATCTGCATTAAATGGCAGGGAACACATTCCTAGATTTTCTAAATCATTGGAGTTCCACGATTTGTACCATAATTCCATAATATATTGTTGATTTATTATTTGATAGTGATCCTCCTATAGTAGGGAGCAAGTCCCTAAATTATATCCTCCTCCAAATCTTCAAAATTTGCCCAATATTCTCATAATATTCCACGAAAATAAATAATATTAGGCACAAATATCAAATTATTCATAAACCTTCCTAATGAATATATTAAACTTAAAAATACATTATCTAATGCAGAAAGAGATGTTTAATGTGCTGAATGATGGTCATAGGCCTTAAATTAATGTTTAATTTATAGGTATGGGCCTTAATTTATGTCTAATTCAGAGGCCCATCATACCTCCCTATTGAAAGCGTTACTCATCCTCTGAGAAACTTAGTGACCTCATTGTGCCTCATTCATAGCCTTGGTGGCCTCCCTCTTGTGCATTAAGAATATTGGCTGTAAGTTCTGCAAGGGCAAGCCCAAAAACATATTTTTGCAAAGAAAAATCATTGTTTCTTAAGACCATTAGCTTGCTTTCTTGCCCTTATTCAAGATTTGTTCTTGAATATTTTTCGGTTTAGCAAGGTCTTCCATATCATTATCAACCTTCTGCTACCTTGTTCCACCATTTGGACACCTCTAAAACCTTCAAAAATCCTTTAGATGAGAACTAGGACATCCTATAGTAATTCCTGTAAAAACTACAGGAAACCCTTTTAAAACTACATGAAACCTACAAGAAACCCTGTTTGAGCATAAATGATATTATGAGCCTAGGACAAGCCCTCAACATGACTCCCATGTCTTTTTCCCATTTTTAGGCCTTGGAAAAAAGCTAGAAAGAGATTGGAGACCTCTTGGAAAACATATTTTCATCACTGCAGTTTGAGTTTTGTTTTGATGGTGAATGCCTCATTTCCTTTTGTTGCCTTCTTCTTCTCTCTTATGGCCTAGATGACTACCTAATGGCCTTGGAGTTTTCTGTTTTGATTAGGTCTCTCTTAAGCTCTTCCATCTTGGGGTTTAACATAATTTATTCATTCCTTCCTTCTTGTAGCAACATTCTGTATTCCTGTAGTAGTCATTCCTCCTCTTCCAGGGTCTTCTAACTGTATGGGAGTGATGAGAAATTATGAAGAGGTATTGGATGATGATGCTAGGGCTCAAAGGGAGTAGTGTAGGTTTGTGAAAATGGAGAGGATACTCTATTTTTTTTTTTCAAGAATGAAATGTGATGGATGAATGATGAATAGATAATGAATATGAAGGAGTGTTGTGGTGACTTGGCCTTTGCAAAAATTTCTTCTTTTAATTGTTGTCCTCATTCCTTGAAATCATCACCCTTCATAATTTGACTTTTCAATATTGCATGAGTGAAGGCGTGAGCTGCAATTAACTAGTTCAAGGTGGCTGAGACTGCTGACCCATCCTTAGCTTATAAAACCTCATCTCTCATGCATTGACAACAAATTTCTAACTATAATATGCTCAAGAGAAGAGGTCAAGAATATTGCATACCTTTACCTATTTGATGGCTGTTGGAGAGACATGCATGTTGTTGCTGAGTTGATGTTGATGTGCAGGCATTGGGGGACCTATATCAACCTTCCTAAAGAATATATGACCCATTTCTCCATCATATTTCCTCTTGTAGCTTCTTCTTAGCCTTCCTGTAGATGTTGTTTGTTGGAGAGTGAAGTCCTTGCTTGTATTTGCTGCATGTGTTTTTCTCTTCTTCTTTTTTTTATGTTTTTCCTTGATGTGCAGGTTCTGGATGGTGATGTTGATGATCCTAATGCTGTTGCTAAGCTCTAGAGTATCTTATTTGACCTTTGTATCTCCATGCTGAAGCTGTTTGCAACCTGGATTTTTTGTTTTGTGGGATAGGCTGCTACAGGATTTCCTACTGGATGTCCTATAGCTGCCTATCCCTCAATTTTTTTAATTATTTCTTCACTTCTGGAGCATGAGGATGGTTGACATGGGTAGAGAAAGGGTCTAGGGATTGGTGAATGAGAGGTATAGCTTTCAAGTGTTGTCCCCTTGTTCTTTGTCTTCATCCTCTTTTGTCTGTTTTTTTTTTTTTGAAAACTGTAAGTTTTTTGAAACTAACTTTATTGGATGAATGCAGGGGTGATCATGGTGGAGAGAGGCATGGTGATGAGTTGGTGAGGTAGACATTTATTTTTTTGACATAAGCAGGTCATCCCCTTGCTCTAGGGTTACTTTTTTTTGGATTCCCAAGCCACTGTAATTCCTACACGATTATCCTGTAGGTTTACTAGGAATCATGTAGAAAACACAGAACCCTTGCAAACTGATCTAGATGAGTAGAAAAATGGAGGGAATTATGGAATGACGAAGGATTTGGAATGGAGAAATGAAAACATGAACTGTTTAGGTCCCCTTTGATCATCTCTTGTTGCTCTGATCTTGTTGACCTGCAAACAATATTTTCAAAATTCAGGATAACCTCTTGTAGTCGACTTGTTTTGTCCATATCTCCCAAACGGTAGAATGGATTGACTTGAAATTTTTTGAGAATGTTTCCATCATCATTATGCACCTCCCCATAAAAAAAATTGGTCAATGGATGCACAGATCTTGAGAAAAAACTAAAAATGGCTGAAGGTGATGGATGCCAATTTCTTGGAAACTGTTCACTGGAATTTTATGAAATTGCTTAGGTATGTTACCATCGTTCATATGCATCTCCCCCTAAAACAGATTGGAAAATGGATGCATGGTTTTCAATTTATGACAAAAACAAATTTCTTCTCTATGTATTTTTGTTTCCTGTAGTAAAACATAGCCTTCCTGTAGTTTTTTAGGACAACAAGAAAACTGAATGGGAAAAGATTGAGAATGATGGGTGGATGGTGGAAATAGATGAGGGTGATGGATTGGCATGGCCTTGGTCCTGTTAGAACATTTGAGCAAAAGAGGAGAAAGTCAAAATTTGACTTCTTTTGACTAGGTTTGACCTATTTTTTCTTTCTTTGGTGGCAACTTGTTTTTGTTCCTTGTAGATGTTGGAGAGCACCTACATTCATCAAAGAGATACATGGAGTAAGGATTTTTTATTTTTTATTCTCTTTTTTTTTTCTTGTAGGCCTACTAGTCGCCTCAATGAGGTTTTCAACTAGTAGGTCTGCCTAGGTGCCTCAAAGGAGGTTTTCACCAAGGATATTTTTTTATTTTTTTTATCCAACCCATTGACCGCCTCATGGAGGTTTTCAATCAATGAGCCAATCTGAGGCACCTCCAAGGAGGTTTTCACCTGAGATATTTATTTTTTCTTTTATTTTTCATCATTTTTTTCTCTACCCTACTCTACTTGAAAAAAAAAATCACTTTCAAGTATAAGAATACTTCCAATGGAACCATGTGCACATCAAGATGACAGACAAAATGATGTGTAGGCGTGAAATGTATGCTTTTGACATGTACCTCAATTTGAGTGATAAAATGCTTTGACTTTGTTGATATCAAAAATGATTGAAGAAGAGAGTATTTCTGCAACTTAGTAACTATCTGGAACCATATTTCAATATAGTTGTGATGCCCCTGGTCCACTTGATGATTTGGATCATCTTGGATATCTTCTTCTTCCATGACCTTCAAATATTCCTCTTTTTGTTGATTGTTCTCTTCAATACATGGAGGATTTGATGGTAACCATGAGGGAGCTCTCTCGATCTCTGATTTTGATGTCTGCTCTTCATCAAGTGCAGCCCATGATTCTGTGGTCTTCTCATTTGAATCTTCTTCTTCTGGATGTGGTCCTTCAATGATATCAAGATAATCTCTTTTTTGCAATACTCTTCCTAAGCTATGGTGAATACCATTGATCTCAAGAGGAGATGTTTGGAAGTGTTGTACCTCAACATTGTAAGTGGGATGAGCTACTTCAATGTGTGGGTTTGGAAATGGTGGTACAGGTAGTTGAGTGGGAGTGGATATTTGAGATGGATGTGGTCGGGGTTGTGGTTGTGGTGGAGGTGAATGGTAAGGATAACATGGAGTTGGGTATGGAGGATATTGAGGAAAATACTGAGGATATTGTGGATGGCTCCCAAAAGTTTCCTGCCAACCTTGTTTCCAAGATTGGTTTTGGGGTTGATATGGCCAATTTTGCCAAGGAAATGGTGTGTTCCAATTACTTTGAGGTGGATATGCATAACCTTGAAATTGTGAATTAGGCTCTTACATCATACTAGGTTGACTAGGCTGTCATGGTCCTCTTGGAGCTACATAACATAGCTGCATTGGCAATTGACTTGCTCCATTGTCCTCTTGGTAAACTTCCTTCAACCTTGGTAATGATGGACAATGTTTAACATCATGTGATTCTGCATGGACAACAAAAATATCAACATCTTCTTTTTCTTCATCTTGCATTCTTAACATTTCTACTTGTTTGGTTAGATTGCTAAGAATTTATGTTTTAAAATCATCAAACAAATTTCCAAGTTTAGCTTGACTTACCGATCTTGATGCTGATTTACCTACTCTTGCCCTTCCTCTTGATATGTGTTTTCATGTTTCACAAATTTCTTCAAATGATAATTGGTATACATCACCTTTACTCATGAGATCAAGGAGATCAATCCACTCATCCTAATTGTTCTAAGTAAGAAGGTTTTTAGTGTGTCAGATCCTAAATGTAGTTTTTCCCTCTTAACATTATACATGAACCTCTTTATTAGATCCTCAAGGCTCTCATCTTCTCTTTGATTCATTCTAAATATTTCTTCCTTAAGATCATGATCTTTATATTTTTTCTAGAAATATCTTTTACATCTCACTCCATGATCTTATTGAATTAGTCCCTAAACTCATGAACCATTTAAGAGAACTATCCTTCAATGTTTCCGGAAACAATCTTAGATTTTGAGTTTTTAATAAGTAACCATAAGATCTACAAAAAAATTCAAATTCAAAGAGAAAGGTTTCCGGATCCTCTGACCTTAGACCATGAAATTTTGGAAGAAAAGATGGAGGGATGTTCTTCATGTGCACATTGATATCAATATCTTGAATGGGGAATCCGAGAGGATCTTCCTCATTGTTATCTTCTCCATCCATTTCTTCTACATTCTTTTCCATCTCTTCTTCTTCTTCTACCTACAAAAGTGGATGGTGAGGTGGCTCTTACTGCACCACGTGATCAAATGGGGGGTGGGTTGGTGTTGGATATTTTTTTTTTGTTTTTGTGATTAAATATGCCTAATGCAAATATTTTTTTTGTTTTTGCAAAAAGTAAAAAGAAATGAATCAACTAGGGAAGAAAACAATGCATACTTTGACACCTCTCTGGCAATGACATCAAAAAGTGATGAGCCTCGGTATTGCAGCAAGAATGTTGCAACTCCCAAGGCTACGACTTCAATTATCAACCCAAGGTTTGTACAAACTTAAGAGGTATCAACACTATATGTGCAGTATACAATGTGCCCTTCATTTTCTGTCATGATGTAATGGAGTGCATGTACTAAAGTCAAATACTAAACTAATTGCAGAAAATGAAATGTTCGAAATGGAACCTTAACCTATTGCAAGAAAGAAAGTACAAGGAAGAAAACCTTTTCTAATTGCATAAATATCATGAACTAAATGTAAAAGAAACCTAGCTTAACCCTATTTATCACATGTGATGATTTAAACTAACTGAGCATGAAATATTATCTAGAGAGTACTAACTATTGTGTGCATGTGTAAATATAAAAAAAATCATTTTTAAATATTTTTGCTTTATAAATACAAATGCTAATCTTTTCTCGATCTTTAGCAGGGGAGACAAATGTGGAGCAAGAGAGTTAAAATGGTTTTGATGGCATGGAGGTCAAGTAGAGGGCTAATCCCCACTTCAATGATGTTTTTTCTCAATTTAGGCTCAAAACAAGCTTTCCTACAGGATGCTACAGGATTTCCTACAGGATCCCCTAATTTACTACACGATGTTACAAATTTACTATACGAAATTATAATTCATCGAATGACCAAGCAAATCAAATCAAAATTGGATGGGACAAATTTTTTTATTGACTAGGATTTCTTAGGTCCCCATTCCAGGTGGAATCACTCAAAAATACCTCTGTTAACCCATGCTAAAAAATAACACAAAATTACTAGTCGAAAATCTAGAATTTCGAGAACTAGTGAGCTAGTAAATCTATAAAATTCCTAACCTAATCAAGTGAAAATGAAATGGTGTAGTTCTTGTTATGAACTAGAATTTTTTTTGTGATATAATGCAAGTGGAACCAACTTGATTGAAGCTCATTATCATGCTCTAAAAAATAGCAGAAATTTACTGTTCTTTGCCACAAAGGAGTTCCAGAAATCTAGATTTGGGAAGAAGAAAGTTAATCCAAGTAGCTCAATGATCACTATGACCTTCCGAATCTTTTCCAAGGATGAAATTATTCTTTTTATCCTACAAGAGAACTTACATAAACCATTTAACTCAATCCTACAATAAGAAATCATTAATACTAAATGCAGAAGTAGAAAGAAATAAAAACAAGAGATGCATGTGAATAAGAAGTAAAAATAAGGAAAGAAAATGATACAAAATGGCTCTGAGGCTCCTGGGATGGCCAAGCCCAAGGAAATTCAGAGACCTATGGAGGAGAATAATATTTAGAAGCTTAACATGACACCAATCTTCATTATTTCATCAATACAATTACATCCCTGCAAGAAAATACAATGGAGCTGCAGAAATACAAGTTCTCTCCACAAGAACACTAATGAAAATATCTCCCTAGAGGAAAAATTGACTTGGTACTTATAAAAAATGATTAGGGATCATTCCCCATAAAATGATGAAGCTTTCCCCACCAAAATCCCTTGATTAGTGGATCTGGTCCCCAATACTAGGAATCTGCATTAAATGGCATGGATAACATTCCTAGATTTTCTCAATCATTGGAGTTCCACAATATGTGCCATAATTCCATAATATCTTGTTGATTTATTATTTAATAGTGATCCTCCTATAGTAGGGAGCAAGTCCCTAAATTATCTCCTCCTCCAAATCTTCATAATCTGCCCAATATTCTCATAATATTCCATGAAAATAAATAATATTAGGCACAAATATCCAATTATTAATAAACCTTCCTAATGAATGTATTAAAGTTAAAAATACATTATCTAATGTAGAAAGATAGGTTTAATGTGCTGAAGGATGGTCATAGGCCAAATTAATGTTTAATTTAGAGGTATTGGCCTTAATTTATGTCTAATTTAGAGGCCCATCAGTTGTGTTTAGTGTATCACGTTTACATGGCGGCAGACTCGGCTTCCTATGGATAAATATTTGCAACCTATGGGGGTCTCCCTTTATATACTCGATGGTACGAGGAGCACAAGTCCATGCTAGTGCTATTTAATGCTGAATTGAATGACAAATGCTAAGTTTTAAAGACACCAGAACACGTCTCTAACCTAGACCACTAAATATGAATGCTAATGTTTCAAATGCCCCTTAGATTAATTGATAAGGGATTATGTTTCAATTTCAAGGCCTTAATGATGTTACCTGAACACCTAATATGTAGCTATATGAGAAAAATAAAACTTTCGTTTCTATGGAAGTTAGACTAACTAAGGGAAGAAATTTCAATCAATAATGCATCAAACAAAATGCATCATGCAAAATGCCTACCATTAACTTTCACTTTCATCTTCCAAATGCAATGCCAAAAGTAAAAATGGTTTTCAAGTTTTCACTATCCTAAATGCAACTTTTCTGAAAGAAAAACGATTTTACTTTACAAAGATGCACTTATATGAATTATGTTTTTCTTTTCGTTTTGAATTAATTGATGCACCTAATATAGTTTTTAGCTTTCAATCATCGAAAAAATGTGATCTATTTTCAATGATGAATCTCAAACACTAAATTTTCAATACAACTAATGTAATGCATTTTCACGTAAAGTAAATTTCGAAATACAAGCTAAAACAAATGCAAAATGATGTTTTCAATGATTTCCACAAAAAACAACACTCAATCAATCAACAAAACAAGCATCTCAATGACACCAACAAGAAGCAAGTGATGACCAATTGACTAGAAACCCTAGAAATTAGTCAAATAAGTTAAAACAAATGTAAAATGATGTTTTCAATGATTTCCATAGTAAACAACACTCAATCAATCAACAAAACAAGCATCTCAATGACACCAACAAGAAGCAAGTGATGACCAATTGACTAGAAACCCTAGAACTCAGTTAGATTTCACTTTGAAGCCAATGAGAAAAAAATTGCAAATCAATTAAGGTAATCAATCAAAACATTGACAAATCCAAGCATACATGATAGGAAAAGTCCTTAGGGACCAAGACACACTGGATTCTTAGGAAGAAACCTAAAAATTCTCACATTCAAGGATCATCACTACTTATATACCCAAACTCGCAATTATCGCTACTTTGCATAGGCAAACCTGCGATGGCATCACTACTTTGTATATCAAAAGTAGTGATGATTTCAGCATAACCAAAAAATCAAGAAATATTTTTTCATCACGACTGTAAAGGGTAAACTTGCGATGGGCTAGGAATATTTGAAAAAACTAAAATGATTCCAAGAAACAATCTAGACTTAGCACTCTAAGGCAGTAATCAGTGATGGTATAAACCCAAACTAATGCAACCAAGCCAAAAAATTGATGGTTGGTCAAACTAGTCAAAAGATCAGGGTGAAAGATTGGATGGAAAGGGTCATAGGCTCCCCAGTGGAGTTGCCATTTTGTTGGTAAAGTTAATCCTCTCTGCGGACACAAATGATCCCTCTAGCCCAATGAGTGCATCTAGCAACTGAAGTGACAATCAACTAGACATCTTCCTAGATTATAATTGAAAAGTAGAACAACAGAGATGGCCTACCTTGCCCTGATGCTATTCCAATTTCCTTTGTTTAGATCCTCGAACCACTTGCATCACAGACTTGTTCCTACTTCTTTCATCACTTATGTACCAGCACAAGTGACCAAGATACAAAAAAGCATGCCAAAAGCAATAGCAAATCCAATAATAACCTACTTAGTTGATCAAGGAATGCCAAGCCAATACATACATGAACATATATATTTCGGGAAGATGAACCAGTAGGTGTATTATTATTTAAAGAATAAAGGGAAGCTTACAATCATAGCCTTGATGTTGAAAGTCTCTCCTTGAGTGACAATCCAAGTCCAAGCCAATAAACTCTCCAAACACTCCTTCTCCAAGTCTAATGAATAACCTCTAAGCATAAGCTCAACATAGGGGTGCAAATGTACGTAGACCAAGCCAGCCTCTAACCTGACCAACCGTTTGGCAATGGGAGAGGATGAATTTATAGACTGGGAGAGGGAGTTAGGACTTATCCAAAGATAGGATTAGGCCCACATCTCAAGGAGGTAGCTCATAGAGATAAGACAAAGAGTTCAAAATGGGAGTATTCGACCTCATCTATGCGAAACCACCTCCACCTCACTGCTCTGGAAGCTTCTAGAACACGAATTTTCTCATCCTTTTGGGAAAATTTCCTTTTTGGGATCATCGTGGGTATATGAGGAAACAGAGCGATGCCATTGGTGGGCTCCAGTATTGTAGCAATAATGCTACAAATCCTGGAGCTTCCTTCTCTAATTTTATCAACCCGGTAGTTCGTAACAAACTTGGAAGCGACGGTGCTGTATGCACAAGTACTAGCTCTTGTCGCAGCTATCACTTGGTCAGCTGGCACAAGTCCGCTAGGGCTCAAGCCAACTTCTATATATTCTCAGAAGAAGCTTTTTAAGTGATGAACGAAAGCTATCTCAAAGGAAATTAATCTATTTTGCAAGAATGAACTGAAAGCCAACAAAGCATGGAAACCCTAGTAAACCCTAATCTGACCAGCTTAATCCTTACGATGAAATGGTGGGAATGCAACTTCTAAAAATGATGCCATTACTTCTAGTGAGATGAGATGCGTGAGTTTAAACTAATTTCATCTGAAGAGAACATGTTTTTGTATTTTTGCTCAAGTGGTTGGAGTTATGATGATTGTGCTTCTTACTGGGTCTTGACTGTGCAGGTGTAGTTCAAGGAGAGGAAGGCTTGGGAAAGGTCAGGAGGACTCTGAGAGGTTCCAGGGGATCCCTAACATCATTCCACAGAAGTTCACAACGTTCAGGTGCCTGGCAACCGTGTTTGCAAGCTTCTACAGGATGTATGCAGGGGATCCTACAGGAAGCTCGGGATTTCTACAGGAAGTCTTCTACCTTCTACAGGATGTTCTGCAGTCGGAGTTTTGGGTGATGGAGGAGTGAATGAGCTATATGGGTGGATAGGTAGGATGAGAGGGGAGCTTGTGATGGCCTATGGACAGAGAGATGATATGGAGAAGGGGTGTGTCAAGCTGGTTGGTCGATAGAAGGGTAGAGGTAAATGGAAGGCCGAAAAGATAAAACAACGTGGATAACAGAAGAGATGGTGGCCAAATGATCTAACTGGGAGGTAAGGGGATGGCTTAGGCACAGCTGAGAAGGATAAGGACGTGATAGAGTGGTGCTGCGCAGTGTAAATGGAACAAATCACCTCTGTCTTGCACAAAACCGAGAATTCATCAACCTATTCTAACTGTTGTATTAAAAACCAAAGAACAGCGATGTGAGTTAAGAGAGAAATCATGCATGGTGCTGAAACAAGGAGTTATTGCTCAAGATCTAAATGCATGGACACTTCTACCAATGGAAATATGACTTTAAAGCTTGCATGAACATGTAAGACTACGTTTTTTGGTGGTTGGCACGGTCTACACTCCCAATCTCTAAACAGAGGTGGAAGTGAGTGTACGATCAACCTTTTCTTGGAACTCTGATGAATTCTAATCCTCCTATTCTAATCTAAACTGCTGAAAGCATTTTATCCATAAGACTAACCTACTTAATCACATCAAGAAATTCAAATCAGCAGACTGTGTTTTCCAAATGCATGTCAAGGCAAAGAAATGAAATGTTGAAAGGAAAGACAAGTAACAATACAAAGAAAGGAGGCCTATTGCTCTCAGGTTGGGCCCAAACCTGAGAGCTATAGCTCCTCTAAGAACTCAGAATTGAACTCAAATCTGCCTGCCTTTTATTAAAAGATCATAATCACAAGTCTAACAACATGCCAAAAATGGCTTACAAAGAGCAAAACAGAGGTATAGCTCGTGATTCAAAATCTGCAACAAAGGTTCAAAAGTCCCCATCGAAGGCTACAGCCTCAATATTTATACATTATGAGGGCCAAGCTGGCCTCCTAAATTAGTGGGGCTTGGCTGTCCAACTAAAAGTAAACTGCTGTTCCTGTAGAATTCGTTGGCTGCCTTCTAGCTCGGTGGTGATAGCTGTTGGAGCTCGGAGCTGGTGTGGAGATCACGAGGAAGGTCATTCAAGGCTGTGGACAACCTTCCTACAAACCCGCAATGCCACCTTGGCTGTCTCCTTCCCTCCATCTGCGTGGTCTTTGCTCCATTTAATGTCAAAAAACCTGAAATAAACGTGTATTAGCCACATAGGCATAATGACTGCCCTCCTTCCTACAAATAACATGAATATACTAAGAAATGATGCATAAGTGATAAAAAATGAAGGGTTGAGCAAGGTAAGTAGGCTAAATGAGCCCAAAATGTTACCAAAATTTGGGGCTCATCAGCCATCATGGGTCGGGTATAATGCAACATGCGACCATCACTGTTTTTAGCCTCATAAGGGCGATGATGCTCAAATTAGGGTTAAAGAGCTATTTCCTTTAGGGGAAGCTCAACGAATTTTCCAATCAATGTCTAAGGAAGGCTCTAAACTACATATATGAATGAATAGACTACATTATGGTCATATTTCAAGCACTTTGGGGTATGTCACAGGGAAGTGGAGGAGGTGTGACAAAATACTGTGTAACAGCCATGAAATTTCCACTCCCACTAGAGACACAAGAAGAGGCCATGACCAAGACAAAACTCAATGAAAACAATGGCTCAATGAAAGAAACCAGGATGGAAAAACAACAAATTCTAATAATCCACCATGGGGGGACCTAGTTGAATAACGCAACACAAGAACTTGATTGGCCAATGTAAAATAGAATGGCCTAGAGGATACCTCTGAAGCACAGACCCCATGATCGAAGAACGGGAATAATTGATCTCCTAGAGTCAGGAGTTGTCCCTTTAATAGAAAATCCACTCAATTGGCAAGAGATCCCCATCATCCACCAAAACTCAACATCATAATGACCCCCTGTATTATCCTCAACCAGTGAAGTAATGAAAATAACAGTAATCCTCCCATAAGATTCCTTTGCTTTATCCTAGAGGTACTATAAGTTCGAAGTCCCCATGATCAACATTGAATCAACATGAGAGCTCATCTTTCTATATCATTGAAGTACGATAGATTGTGGCGCATTCTTATGAATGATTTTAAGGTACCAATTGTAAAACGAGTTGAAGCTTTTTGGCATCATCTCTGATTTTCAAATGTACACATGGATGATGACTCCTGAGGCCACCTTATTGAGAATTTCATATGATGAGTAATGGGGGCGGGTGGATCATAAGTGAGTTGACCATTCCATTCAATGTCCACCTTAGGGAGATATGACCCAATGTTAGCCTTTTCATTAGATTTGGAATTGTTTTTTCTCATGACATGATAGAATTGAGATCCAAGAATGTGATTCAGAAGCTTGAGGTTTCTTATAATGTTCTGAGCAAGCCTTGTATCTTGGGGCATAGCTTTACTTATGATTCTTGACATGACAAGGAGGGAATCCCCAATCACAATGATTTCTTGTATATTCATTTTCACAACCTGTTTTATTCCTTAAAGAAGAGTGTAGGATTCAAGAACATTATTGGTTTCCTGTCCCAATCCCCAAGCATAAGTATATTCCTATTGTTTCTTGAGATGAATAATCAACCCCTCATGCCAGCCGCCCCTGGATTTCCTTTTGCTACCCCATCAAAAAATAAGATGAAGTTTTTATGTTGGGATACCCATGTCTTGAAATTTTCTCCTATAATTTTTATTTTCTTGGACTCTTTAAGGACTTGGTGAGCCATAAGATAAGGATAGATATTAAATATGTTGACCTAGTCAAATTCTTGAGGGTCCAAATTAAATTCATTGTCCTTTATCCCTCTAGTTCTGAAAATTTCCCCTATTAGAGCTATGGTCTTGGTTGCAACTTTGATATTGTTTATTTCCTCCTTTTCGAAGTTGATTTTGTTTCTTTCCAACCATAATTTCCAACATATGACTTTTATGCTTTTTTCCCAAATCCTTTTCATTTTCTTCTTGCCACTAAAGGAATCCATGTAACAACCATACCATCTGCCTATCATATCCGAAATGTTGTCGGGATTCTTGATTCTATTTTTGAGAAGTTTAAAGACTATGTCTCAAGTTTCCTTGGTGAAAGGACACTCAATAATCAAATGCTCAACGTCTCCTCATTTTTTTTGCATAGAACACACCTCAAGCGGCCTTGTATTCCTTGCTTTATAATATTTATGACGTCAAATTTATTTTTGAGCCAAGGTCTAGCAAAATGCATTAATCTTAGGGAGGCAGTTAGGATCCCAAATATTCCCCTAAATCTAGCCAACAGAAGGTATTTTACCAGGGCAGAGGAGGGAATCATACCCTTTTTTATCAAAAAATAAGAGTATCCCCAACCTCAAGATTCCTCCATTGATAATAAAATCAATGCAACAAATTAAGAGGGATTCCATTTCTTTGTTTGTTCTTCTCACCCTTTCTGGAATGTTTCCCCAATACTAGGATTCCCATATGTCATTTGTAGACTAGACCAAGACATTTTATTATGTCAGTGTAGCCACTCCAATAGAGGATGGAAGGAAGGATAAAATCTCAAGGGTTTTCCTTTCAAAATGTTGTCCTTACTTAAGTTGATGTGTTTTCTATTCCTAGGAATCCAATTTTAGAGAAGATAGGTAGTATAGAACCTTCAGGGATTCTCCAAATTTGAGAATTTCCCCTATTTGGAAAATGGTGGTGTATGCATGAATGTCTTTCCCTAGAGAAATATTTGCGATGTAAATTTTGTTTCCAATAATCCTGATTTATTGTTATTAGACACAAGGCCAATTTAGCTCCCATGGAAATGTCCAAGATTATGGATCTCTTATTCTCAGCCTTCCCGTATTTTTAGGAAGAGGAATCCTTTTCCAATTGATTAAATGGAATTTTTTATTCTTGGATTTGCCATATTTCCATAAAAAAATCTAGACTTCTTGTGCCATTTTTATGTTTCACAGACATGGGAACAAGGAGGAACCATAATTGATATCTGGTAAGCGCTGATAGTATTTCTTTTATTAGAGGTACTCTTCCTCTTGGGTTCAACTATTGAGCTCCCCATTTCTCAAAATTAGATTTAAATCTCTATCAGTTTGTTCCACGAGGGAATGGGTGATGATTTAAGACGTATGGTTATCCCCAAATATTTGAAGTTATACCAGGAGTCTTTATCAGATATCTTAAGTATTTAGAGGAGGTTCCTTTGGAGACCTTTACTAATGTTCCAGTTATATAATTGGCTTTTCCCTTCATTGAATTTACCCCCACAAACCTCCATAAATTCATCCAGGACAGACTTTAAGCATTAGGCTATTATAGATGAAGCTCCACATAAAATAATTGTATCATCAACAAATTGGGAATGATTTATACTTCCGATTCCCCCCACATATCTGATTCCTAGAAGTTGAGAGATGATTTGATCTTGTTATATATGCCTACTCAAGGGTTCTGCCATCAGAATGAAGAGAATGGTGGAGAAAGGACACCCTTGTCTACCCATAAAATGCTCAAAAGAAGCTAGAAGAGTTGCCATTAATTAGAGGGGTGATCCAAGGTGAGGATATATAATTGTTTATCCAATTTAAGAAGTCTCCAGTGAAGCCCATTTTCTTTAGAATAGAGAATAAAGAGTGCCTTACTCTATCAAAAGTGTTATCTAAATCAATTTTAATTTCCATTCCTTTTTCCCATCAATATTTTATAGAGTGGATGGCTTCCTGAACGAGAACAATGTTATCTAAAATTTGCCTTTGTTTTATGAAGCCACTTTGATTTTAAAAAATGAGGATGGGAAGGATAGTCTGCAATATTTTCAACAATTTTTTTGTAATTATTTTTTAAAATAAATTGCATAGGGAAATGGGATGAAATATTTCAAAAGAGGAAGTATTTTCCTCTTTAGGAACTAAGGACAAGAAGGCAGAGTTAAGAGCTCCTCCCATCCACCCATATTCTTGAACAAAAGAGACCTTCTTCCTTTATTTTGTCAAGTTCTGAAATAAGATTTCCATTTATCTGAACTTGGTTGAGCCTTTTTTTGAATTCCCTGATTTTTTTCTTCTTATGAAATAATTTAGTATTTTTGTCCCCATATTTTAACCACAAGCTTCTAGATTTTAGTCTTCCTAACTCTTCTCCCTCTCTCATTTTTTTTTATTTTATATATATATATATATATACAGGTTTTCATATGTTTCCTTTTCTTTGATAAGGAGCTCCTTGGACATCAGGAGGTCCTCAATTTTTTGTTGAGTTTATTTGAGTTTTTATTGTAGGAGTTGGACTCTAATATATTTATAGTTGGATTTATCTCAATCCCATTTCTTTATTTCTTCCTTTAGGTCTTTTATTTTTTGTTCCCATAAGTATATTGGTGATCCCCTTCTCCATATATACCAAGCCTTGTTGACTAAGGCGATGAAATCTGGCTCAAGTGCCAAGAGGGGCTTGAACCTAAAGGGGATAGGACCATGCTTTGGTAACCATTCGGTGCCCATCTTTATAGGTCAATGATCATATCCTCCCCAAGAAATATGGAAGAAGGATATGGTAAAAAAATGACCAAAAAGATCACTTCCAACCAAAAATATACCCGACCTAGAAGTTATGTGCCTTGGGCCTATTATTTGTTGCTCCAAGTGTACTTTGAAAACTTTGCTTTTATGTCTAATAGATTGAGATATGTACTTAAATCCTTCATATTTTCATGAAATTGGTCTCTGACCAAGCTTCCCCATTTATTCTCTCACTGATGTATCATGACATTGAAGTCCCCTCCTAATATAAGATAGGAGTTTTGAAGATGCTCTAACTTTTCAATAAGAGAATCCCAACAGTGAACTTTATCTTGATAATTATTGGGCATATATATATTGAAAATGTTACATATTTTCCTATTGGGATATGTACAAATTCAGAGTTGATCCAACAAGGATATTTCTCTCCATAGATGAGGCAAAGTTGAGAAGAGGACCACATGGTGCATAATCCCCCCGATGCCCCACAAGATCCCACTACCAAAGCACTAAAGTTTTTTCATATCCTTTGACATTTCAAGAGAGCTTCATCCTCCCTAGGTTAGACTCCTGAAGAAGAACAATGTGGGGATTTTTCAATCTTATCAGGTTTCTAATCTCTTATTCCCTTCACTCACTGCCCACCCCCTATAATTCAAGGAGATAATATTCATTATTTATTATTTCTTTGGCTCCTCCCTCCAATGAGGATCATTCTAGACCATTTTTCTTTTCATTTTTGAGTATTTTCAAAGTTGAACTAGTTTTCACCCCTTGAGTGCCTCTTCATTTCTCATTTTCATCATGTTCATGTATGACTTTCTTATTATATTTTCTCTCAAGTTTCTTAATGGATCTAGTTTGTACCACCTCTCAGTTAGGCTTTGAATATGAATTCTCCTCTGCGGAGAAGCAATTTTCATGTACACTTGTTATTTTCTTTGGGGATTCTAGCTCCTCTTCATACTTTGAATCTTGTGTCTGCGACACTACTTGAATTAGAGGGACTTCTTCCAATTATGGCATTCTTGTTGAGATTTATTTTTCACCTTTCTCCTAGATAATGACATTTTTTGGATTTCCTTATGGAAGGTGTGTATCTTCTTATTCTATTTCCACATCTGTCAAGTCCAGAGAGGCAAAAGGATTTTCTAGGTGGTGGTTTTTCTAATTTTTCTCTCCCCTTGCCAACTCATTTTCATATTTCCTTCTCATGTGGGGGGGGTGGTAAGGCCATAGGTTTCATTCCTTTGACCATGTTGCTGGTTCTAGTGAGACTGATTCTTCCTTTTCCTTTGGGTTTTCCATTGGCCTTCTTCCTACTAGGTAGTGGCCATTCCTTCCTTCTTAGGACATTTATTAGAAAAATTACCATGTTCAGGAAAATAATGACATTAGGGATTTGATCATAATCTACAGGTTGAATGAAGGACCAACCATCTAAAGAAAGCTGAACAACTTCAGGAAGACCTTTTTATAGATCTACTTCCACATATATTCTAGAAAAAACATACATAGATTCTCTTACGTAAACTCTATCAATATATTTTCCAATATCGTTCCCGATATTTTGAAGAGTTCCCTCATCCCAATAGTGGAGAGGTTGGTTTGGCAGATTCACCCACACAAGCACCACTAAAGGAACACCATTTTTAGGATTAAAATCTAGAGTCCATCTATCCAAATATAGTCCATGGGCTCCCATGAAGTAAGGTCAATTTCTGAATATGAGATCTCTATCCCGCTTCAGCTCAAAAAAGAAAGTATAGAATCCTTTCCCACATAAGACACTTTCAATTTTTCCTTTCACCAAAGGTTTCCGGTTTTTAATCAAACCATTGGTGCAAAGTTTTTGGGGATGCCCAGATTCCCATGAATTGGTCCACTAGTCCTCTTTTATCCAGATTGAGAGTAGCAGATCTAGATTTATTAGAGCTTACCTAAACCTTAGGGATTCTCTCCAAATTCTTCACAAAAATCTTTTGTCTTGTTTAGACTCCCTTTAGACTTGATTGAAGTAAAGATTTATACTTTGCAACATCTTTGGACGTTTTTGAACTTGGGATGAAGAGGGTGGGCGACCCGAGCCTCCCCCTGAAGTGGCGGACATGTCAGGGCCCGATGAGGTAGACAATGTGAAGATGATGTAGACATAGGGATCATTGTTGTCTCGTAAATTTTCCTTTACGAACACTTATGATCTGATACCATGTAGGATTTTAATCAGAGGCACAAAATCTATATGTGATAAAAATTACCAGAAAAATCGCTAACCAAAGAGAAAATTCAAATTACTTAAAGCACAAACGTTGAATAATTGATGATATATTATAGTTGAACATGAATATAATATATAGACTCTTTAAGAGGTCAACCAATTTGTACTAGTTTTGGAGTCTATGTGCATGCACTTAGTTTCACTCAAAATCACTTTCCCTAATCAACAAATAAATTAGAATTAGTATGGAAGACCTAAAATTAGAAAAATATTCCAAAATTAAGTAAAATAGAAGTAAGTGGAGCTAAAAATGATTTATAACTAATTAATAACCCTCACATGCAAAAAACTAACTATTTAAATTTAGTTAAACGCCAAAAATAGGACTAACAATCAAATTAACAAGAGGAGGAGAAATAAAAGTGGAAATTAACTACCACAAAGTAGGGACAAATTGTGTATTCACTCTATGAATGCCTATGCATGAGATAGTACAAATTTATGGAGTGGAAATAGCCATGTCATCCCCCAACTAGTTTCTAGTCAGCACCACATGTCAGCTTAGGTTGCACCCTTGCTAAACATATACCTGCTTAAAATAGAAAACCCTAAAAATAGGAAATTTTCCAAATGATAGTGAATGTATAGTAATGAGTGAAATTTTTTCATATGTTCCACTAATAATATATGGGATAGGTTCTAATGATGGCCAAAGTGTAGGTCTTGATGAACTATTAAGTGCAATGTACCTCAACACATTATTGCCCTGAATTGTTGATCATGTACTCTTGCGACACTTTGTGTGTAAAGAAAAAAATAAGTATGAGAATGTCAAGTATGTATTATATTCATTGTGTTTTTTTTTCTATCTGTTTTTTGATAGTTTTCGGCACATGTTTTTTTTCCTATAGTGGTTTTGTACTGCATTGTGATTTTCCCCTTGGTTTTGTAGCTTTGGTTAAGGCACTATGGTTGTATTCTAATCCATGGTAAATGGATTGGTGGTTTATGGATGTTGTGGGATATATATTTTATTGTAATACTTTACAAAAGGACATATTTAAAAATATCATTGTTTTTCCCAATTTGGCTTTCCAGGATAAAATCCCTGTGTTAATGCGTGTATTTTCCATTGCATCTTTTATGTTTTATTAAGAATTGTTTGCAACAATTAATTGTACAAGGTTAAAACCTACAAGTATAAGGTAAATGAAAATGATAACTTGAAATTAACATTAATAGTCTTATAACCTAAATCCGTATATTAAATAGAACTTACTTGAAGGATTTAAAATAACAACTATAATACTCTATTAAACATATAACCCCAAGACTAACCACTCTTTTAGTAGGAAACCAACATTTGAAGGTTGAGATTGCATAAATTAATATATAAATCAATTTATAAAATTAAGAATATAAATTTTAAGAGAACTCCTCTTGAAGGAGGAGGCATAGAATGGAATCCCAACCAAAATTTAAAATAGAGAGAAAGAACAAGAGGCTAAATACATGATTTGATATCTAGATAGTTAACTCAAGTTGAGAAAACTAATGAGCACCAAAATAGAAAAAGTGAAAGGGGATCAAGGAAAAACTAAGAGAAACTTCAAGAAATTTGTCTTGGATAAGAGAAAAATTTTGTTTAAATAAAATAAGAAAGTGGAATTTCATGAGAGCTTTGATAAAAACTTGACACATGGATGAGTGGATAATGGGGATTTAAGAAATTACAAATTTTGCATAGGAAGGCAAGTGGAAAGATAGAAAGCTCCTATAAAATAAGATTAAAATAAGAAGAAAGGACCTTATGCACCTTATTTTTGGATGGTTGCTTTAATGCAAAAAATATTTGTGTGAACGAAAATGAGCATTGTTGAGAGTTTAGTGCGTGGAGATTGATAGAGTGAGAATCTCTAAGTTTGGTGAGAATCTTCTCCACACTGCTAGAGTTGTACATTCCTTTTATAGGCCCATTATAGCTCGAGGGTCTTTAGGGAAAGAGAGAACCTAAGGAGTAGGCAGGGGGTTCATTGATGAGTCAACAACGCTTAAACAAGCTTATAAGGATTCAACATTTTCAAAGACACGTTTAAGTGGATGCAAGAATCATGGTAACAACAATTGTATTACTGGAGAATTAAATAGATGGCTCTCTCTAATTGGTGAATGATATTTCTATTTTTATATGATAAATTTAAGCTTTGTGGAATTTTTATTATAAACAATGATGTTATGAATTTATATTGAGTTACATTTTTCCATAACCTTTAAAAGAGGAAGAGAATATCTAGATATTATTCAACTTCGATAATATGATGCAAATGAAATAGTGAACCTAAAGTAAGTAAGTAAGTATATATATATATATATATATATATATCTATATATATATATATATATATATATATATATATATATATATATATATATATATATATATTCATAGAGTTCATTTCACCATAAGTGTTAAAGAATCTAAATATAAATTGATGTTTTAATTTACATTATTAAATATTTGAATGGTTATATGTATTTATTTATTTTTAACTGTAATTGGAAAATTGTGTATTAAAATTATGTATAAGGCATGCAAAAATACCTCATATGTACGTCATAGAACATAATGAGCATAGAGGTGAAGAGTTTGGGTTTGAAACAAAGCATAATAGCCAAAATTGGGAATGTCCTTCTCTATCAAATTAAAAATCATCTACTAGAATATAAGTATAAAGTTTTTAGTAACTTCCTAACAAAAAACAAAACTCACATTTCATCGGGTACTCGTTTATTTTTCTAGATTCTATTGTTGATAAGTCCTTCTTGTCCTCTGTTCGTTTTCTTCCTTTGGTGGCATGTTATGGTTTGGGATCTCAAAGGAACCTCTACATAACCAACTGACTACTCCAATTGTTTTCATATTTTGAAAGGCCCCTTATGCTTTTGGGCATGATGATATTCCATTTATTTAAGGAATCAAACATTTATTTTTGTTGTTATTAACCACCAAGTCCCCTTTTGTTAATTTGACTCCATGATTCACCAATAAGTCAACCTCTATGTTGTTATGTCTTAGAATATGAAAGACTTCATATTGTTCAAATTTATGAAGCAAGCCGCTTCTTCTTGCAAGGAGAGTCTTCAATTTTAAATTATCAAGGGAGGAGTTTTTTTTTTTTTTAAATAAGAGATGAGGAGAGAAGAGTCCCATATTACAATTAACTTGGTGGCTTTCAATGATAATAATTAGAGGAGGCCTTGATAAAGGGTATAGGATTTTGCTTGGTTGTTTGAGGCTAAACCTAGATCCTAAGAATACAAATTTCTCTTTTTCCTCAAGTTTGACACCCCTTTCATTACCCCAGTTTTTGTAATGTAATTAGGAACATATAATGTTTGGGTTCCAACATCAATGCTATGATGTCAAGTTCTATTATATGATGTAACATTTAATTTTATTAATAAAAATGCTAGAGCTAAAGAAAGGGGACAACAAACAAATTATGATATCGTGCGGAGGGGGGGGAATTGACTTAAGAGGAGAAATATAGCTTGGGTGAATAACTCCCTTTGATGTGATGGTTAGTCTTCTCAAGAAGTTGAAAGGTTACGAAGATGAAGGGTCAAGGTGTGATAATAAAAATAAGAGGGAGAAGAAATCAAGGGGTTCTTCTTCTTGGTTCTTAAGCAATAAGCATCTTATTTTTTTCTCTTCTATTATTCTCTCATACATCTCTATCTCATTCTCTCACTAAGAAAAATTGAATTGGGAAAAGGATCAGTGACAGAACCTAAAGAGTTCCAAACCTTATGACAGATTAAGAGTTCTGAGTGACAACTTATGTGATAGGAAATGAGTGTGTTGTAATGATTTTTATTTGGACTAGGAATGGTCCTGGTTATGGGTGGCACATAGAGTGTTGAAGAGGGGAGGGTTGAAGGATTGTAGAGAATAGAGAAGGATTCCCTTGTGTTGTGCATATCTGAATGGTATTTTTGTGAGTGTGAGCTTGGTGAAAGATGGAAAGGTTGATCACTAAGTTTTCCTATGTGTGCGTGAAGGAGAATGGCCTTCACTTATGGTGTTAAAATTTGGCCTGAATCTGAGTCTGTAGTAAGTTAATTTTTCCTCAAGGAATCAAGATCTAGCATGGGGGTGACTAGTTGTGAGAAAAATTGAAACCCAACTTAGCCTATGATGGTGTGGAACGTGGCTCACCACACTTCAATTTCTAGTATTTTTTTGGCTACAATAGATAAATATTTATTTCTATGTTAACGATATTTCTGAGATATATGGTTTAGTGACGTGAATGGTTATCTAATTTTTATTTTTAGCAAGTTTATATGTACATGTATTTACCCTTCAACAAGTTTATCATGGCTATAGCTATTATACTTTTTTGTTGTAGCTTTTTATATATGTTAATTTTTGTAACAACATTGGTTGAGGAAGATAGGCTTCCTAAATTATTCTTTAAACATGTCATGTTGGTATTTCTACTATAAATTTCCTTTTGAGAGGTTTGAGAAGTTGAAACTTGGACCATAATTAGGGGAAACCTCGTTGATTCTCTAGTCCATTTTTTAGGTCCTGGGTCACATACTTTAAGGAAATATGATCAAAGGAAGTTGGGCTTCCTAAATACATATTTAAATAGATCATGTTGGCATTTCTGCTATAAATTTTCTTTTGGGAGGTTCCAAAAGCTTAAACTTGGATAGTAATGAGGGGAATCTCGCTAATCATTTGTTCCAGCTTTCAAATATTGGGTCACAAATTTTTAGAAGATATGGTTGGAGGAATTTGAGCTTCTTGGATGCTCCTAAAATCATGCTTCAAATGGGTCATGTTGGTATTTATATTATAGCTTTTCTTCTGGGAGGTTCCAAAAGCTAAAATTTGAACCACAGTGAGGGGAAATGCCACTAATCATCTAGGTAAGTTTTTAGAACTTAGACTACTATAATTTAGGATATATGCCCTGAGGAATTTTCTATATTAGTTTGCATGCAAAGTGTTTGAAAAATGCCTAAATGGTTTAATTATTCATTGTATACAAATTGTTTGATGAAATTCCCTAATGAAAATGTTCTTTATGGATGGGGATAATATTTATGTATGTTAGCATTGTCGTACGATATTAATGATATAGTTTCTATATGCCTATTTTCATGCAAATCATTTGAATAAATGTGTTAAAGGTGTTTTATTACAATCTTGCATATAAACTATTCAATAAAATACCTCAAAGATAGAAATCAAAAGTTGCATGATTGAGTGATATATTTTAGTTAGTATGTTACAAGTGGAATCAAAACAATGTTTCTTATTCGATTTCATGAAAAATGTTTGACAAAATATCTACAAGAAAAAGACTTCTTAATTGGTTTTATACAAAGCATTTGAAGAAAGGTTTACATGTAAAGTGTTTGACAAAATGTATAAGAGATGAAAATCAAGTTTTTGCAAGTGTGGTTAGGATAAATTTAGTAGGAGTATGCAACAAAGTGGCATTAGAGTTTATTGTCAAGCTAATCAAAAGAAAAATAAAATTTTGGGTAACCCATAACCTTTGTAAGTCATTAAGGGAACTGGGCATGTGACAAAGTGGCATGAGAGAATTGTTCAATGCTAGACCTGTATGGGCTCAAGAATAGATGAAATGGGAGCTAAGATAATATGTGACAAAGTGGTATTAGAGCTAAGGTTAAACACTGAACCTGGATGGGCTTGAGTATAGGAAAGAATTTAAGTTTTAAATTAATATTTATGCATGCATGTGTACTTATGTGAAATTATTTTGGTGTATATATGAATACACTGATGTAAATTGAATATTGACTTGAGTTAGATGCAATGAGATAAACATGGAGGATGATGACTAGTTTCCCTAGAGTAGGCTAACAAAATTTCAAAAGTTTATGGTGTCGAGTGATGCAACCATAACTATGAGGGGGAATCTCTTATCTATTACTACTTTTAACATTGTTCTTTAATTCTTTTATATGTTTTCATATGTTGATGAATAACAACATATGCATGATAATAATGCAAGAGATGAAATAGTTCAAATATGCATGACCATCGAATAGATATTAAATAATGATATTCTACATGCATGAAGATATGTAAGGTGCATATTGTTAAGCCCATGTTAACCCAGAAACCCCTTATTAGGCCCTAGATATTGAGTGATTACATTTATATTATTATATTTTTATATTGTTATGTAGGATAGAACCCCTCATGGTTCCATTTTATTATAATTGTAGCCTATGTCTCCTTTATATACACTAAGAAGACATATTCTTAGAATCATAAAATATTGTCTTGTACATTGTAATATTTGTAAATTGAGGTTTCCCTCTCGAAGAGAACTGTAATTATTGGTTTATTATCATTTAAGAGGAAAGGATCATAACATTTGGTATCAAAGCTCATGATCTTATGGTTTTGCTACTTCAAACAGGTCATCGTGGCATTTTTCTATAAATGTTTTTCTTGGGAGGTTTCAGACAATGAAACTTGGAGAAGATTTAGAAAACATAGTAAGAAATCTATGGTTCAATTTTCAGATCTCAGTTCACTATATTTTTGGCAATATGTTCCAAGGAATTTAATGTTTCTAAATGCTCTTAAAGTTTGTCTCAAACATGTCAATTCATGATTTTCGCTATTTTATATGAGGCTTTAAACGATGAAACTTGGATCATATTGGAGAAAAATCATGGGGAAAAATTGTTTCAAGTTAATAATCTTGGTTTGCTATATTTTTAGAGATATGATTGAAGGAATTTAAGGTTTTTATATGCTCCGAAAATCAGTCTCTAATAGACCAGTTTGGAATTTTTGCTATAATTTATTTATTTATTTTTGTAAGGCTTCAGAAAGTGAGACTTAGACCACATTAACAAGGAATATTGGGAATAGTTGGTTCAAGTTTCATAATTTGGTTCACTATAGTTTCAAAGTTATACCCTATGGAAGTTAGGGTTTGTGAACAATCATGAAATAAATTGTAAACATGTGAGCTTGGTATTATTGTTATATCTTCCTGTCTAGGAATTTTCAGACAATGAAATCTTTAGGGATTTCAGGAGACATACAATAGTGCCTTAGGTACAAGTTTTAGAATTATATTTGAATAATTGAACACATGGAATTCTATACAAGTATGCTTGTGGGAAGAGGTCATAAAATCAAAAAGTTTTGGAAAATTACCATAATTTTCACTTTACACATCAAATTCAGTTCACACCTATGTAATTGCAAAAAAGACATATAAGAGTATTACAAAAACAAAACAAAAATCATATATTTAAAGGCTCAAATCTCATACATATATCAATAAAACTTCATACATCCAAATTAAAGTGTGTAACTTGCTAGTGACCTAATTGTTGATTAGAATATCCTTTTTTTGTGACTAATAGTTGTAATAAAGAGGAATGATATTATTGTTTCCAAACATGCATCCAAATAAAGTTACTACACCAATTGAATCTATTGAAGGCTCATCCTCCATTCATGAAGAAAGTGAAGACTCAGAATTTAGGTTATATCAATTACAAAAGAAAATTAATGAAATGGATGGTAGTATTATGAAAAAGGTGGATTACTTAGGTTCTCAAGAAAAGCTTAAAAGATAAATGAAAAAAAAATGAATGAAAATAAACGATATGAATAAAAATAAGGAAGAAATAGAAAAGAATATGAATGAAAATAAGGAAGAAACATAAAAATCATGATTGTCATGGATAGTCTTCTCTTCTATACACTTCCTAAAAGGGATGTGGAGATCCAAGGAAATTATGAACATAAGGAGAATCAAGTTGTTGGGAATCAATCTCATATGGGGAGTATGCTATCATAACTTGAGAGCAAAAATTTAGAATCATAGAACCATAATCATGAATTTTCAATCCAAGATCCACATCATTAGGGCTTCAAGCCAACACCATGGAACTACTACATTCGAAAGATAGATATGAGGAAATTTTATGTTATTGATCCTATAACATGGATATTTTATATGGAGTAGTACTTTGATCTACACCAAGTATTATCATTACAAATGGTACATATTTCATCCATGTTTTTAGAACAAGACCAACATGTATGGTATCAAAGGATTTGTGAAAGAAAAAAGGGTTACGTTATTTATTGGTCCATTTTTATAGAGGAATTGATAGCACATTATGGGGATATGAAGAGAAACATATTATTTAGTAAATTGGTAAATCTTTGACAAAAAGGTCTAGTTTCAGAGAAAATTCAACAATTCCAAAAGTCGAGTCTCAAAGTAAAGAATATTTCAGAAGATAATTTGTTAGACAAATTTATGGGAAATTTAAAGGAAAACAACCAACAAGAGGTGTGTCTCTTTGAACCGAAATCCATAGAGAATGCTTTATGTTTGGCAAGGAAAGTTGAAAATAAAAATATGGCCACTATAAAATTGGTCACTAATAACTATAGAGAAAATCATGCTCCCTTTCCTAAACCGACAAGGTTGATCCCGTAAAAAATGAATGAAATAATAGCAATGGGAACATGTTTCAACAATGACAACAAATATAGTAAAGGGCATAAATGTAGCGAGAAGAAATTATTCTATATGGGCTACAAAGATCAAGGATTGGAAAGTTCACAATACCTAGAGCTAACAAAGACTACTCCTACAATCTCTTGTAACATAATTGTCTACATTGGTTCTCCATAGACCCTAAATATAGAAGGATATATAATAAAAAAAACAGGTAAATATATTGATTGACTCAAGTAGTACCATAATTTCATCAATTCGAAATTGGCAAAACTTTTTAATTGCTTTGTATTTCTAGCACTAGAATTTGAAGTGATGGTTGCAAATGGAGGTACCATAAATTGTTCAGGGAAGTGCCATAATATTAATCTAAATATTGTGGAGTATTTATGTTGAAATTTTCATGCCCTCTAGATCTGGCATGTTCCCTATCTAGGAACACAACACATTAATGAAGCCCAAAACAAAAGCACTATGCACAACAAGAAATATAACAGTGAAATCAATAATAGTACACAAGTATATTGGCCTAATTAATGTTTTATCATTAGTCCATCAATAAGAAAAAATTATGGATCCCATACAAGGGATCATGGCCCTTTACAACCCCTCATACATTTAGTATACATAATATATAATAAAATACATAGTATTTTCTTTGATTGATCTAGGGATTGAGATATAATCCTTTAAATCTTCAATGTGCCCAATAAAATATAGAGAAAAATCTTGACTTACTTGTTGATAGTATTCCATTGCAATAAACTCCTTTAATCCTCTTGTCCACTACTTTTGAATGTCCTTTGTCTCCAATATTCACACAATGATCAACTCCCTTTAGATCACTATCAATCGTGTTTCCCTCTTAGCAAACTTCAAGATTAGCTCCTCAGATCTCGAACTATCTCTTCAACCCACTCACTCAACAATTCTCCTTTAAACATATCTACTACTTACACATCATATTGATGCATGCTTTCTGATCACATGGTTGAGGCTTCTCAAGCTCCTTCTCTATCTACAACCTAGCCTCACAACAACTCTACTCACTTAAAATCACCTTGGTTGACCTCCTCAAGGCTTAGACCTTATAAATATACCTAATATGACCCTCTCCATCCTTAAAAAACCTATCTCTACGCTCATCCAAGTCCTCTTTCCCTTGGTTGTTCTATAAAACTCAGAATAGACCCTTTGATGGTCTACAATAGACCTCGACCAACCTTCCTAAGCACATATTTTCCCTTGGCCTTTCTATCAAAGCCTTCTATTTCTGCCACAACAACCCTTAACCTCTTATCCATCCATCTTCCAACCACGTTTAACTTTGTCCTACCTTTGTTCTACCCTTGATCTGTTACATCCAGCTATGTCCAACACTCTACCACACTCCTAGGGCTAAAACACTTGTGGATGGCCCTTTATATCTTTATGGTTGCTTTATAAACCGTAGGATAGACCTGCATTTGGGATTACTAGGATACAAAAAGGCATTGACATAACCATATAAGGCATTGGCCCCATTCCCCAACCCATGGGTTGCCCTTGTTGGGGTTTCACACCTACAAACTAGTCACATATTTTCTCCAACTAGAATCGACTCACTTTTGCTTAGTAGATCCTCAACTTGGAATCTTGTAAATACTTATTTACTTTCTCTTGTGACTTCTATTGAATAGATATCGACCTCCATGAACAAAACTCAACCCTCTCTAGGGCTCTTTCATTCCACAATATTATCCTTCATAATGTGTTCTAGGCCTCTCCTTTGGCCTCTTATTTATACTTTTGTGTGAGTTATCTGGGGTTTTTCTTTGTCCATAAAGAAACCCAAATTTTACCACTCAATGACAAATTATATTAAAGAATTAATTAACTTGGGTCTCAAGCCCACTACTTTGGGTCAAAACCCCAATTGCTTGGGTAACTTTCCCAACTAACTTACTTTTGGTGGGTTTTTACCACTCAGAACTAGCTTCCAAGCTACCCAAATTCCAACACTGACTCTTGATTATGAAGGAATTTCCATCACACCTTAAAATCATGGAAAATTTTAGGGGCTAATATTCATAGGTGGGCTAATTTTCCATGATTTTTCCAAAAAAAGATTCGTCAATTTCCATTTTTTTATAAAAATGATTCGCCCAAATTTTACAATATAAAATTATTTTATGTTAAATATTGCCAACATTATATAGAGAGTATATATAAAATCAAAATAAATTTAAATAATTTTACAAATACATCAATAAACATCTTACAGTTTGAATATTAGGGACTAGTGATATTCGCCAATGTTTTTAAACTTTCAAGATAATTTTCCATCCTCAAAATTTTCCCTGTTTTAAATCTCCAGCTCCATGAATTTCCCTACATGTTCCGAGACTTCTTTTTGCATGATCATGATTATCTTCCCATGGTTCATGACCATCCTTGCAAGCCTTGAAAGATTCCACTCTATCGCTTGAATCTGAAGGTTAGAATTCCACTAGGGGTAGACTCTCCTTTGTAGTCTACCTTTGAATCCAGGTTCCCTATAGCCTAAAAAACCTCCCTGACTTTCTCTTCTTCCTTCCCATAAAGTGTTGCAATTGAACATGTGTCCTTTCAAGGTTAATCCCGAGCTGCAGTCAAAAACTAGGTCTAACCATAGTAACTCAACTTTGAAAATGTGCTCATCCTCTCGGTTCAAATACCTCATGTGCACATGGCTCCACTAATGGATGTGTAACTCCACAACCCAATGAAGATACTAACTCATGACAAACAACCATCTACATGAAGTTATCTCCTCCATGCCAAATCATTTTCCTTGTTGGACCTTCTACTCCATGTCTAGAAATTTCACAACTCCCTTGTAAGCTGCTTCATGTGAAGACTCTAATCCATGTGCTCTTCAAAGTGGCTTTGATACCATGTTAATTTTTCGTAGTCCCTAGATCTGGTTTATGATTGATCTAGTACATAAACACACTAGGAACCCTGAACTAGCAACTTAGCACAACAAAATCAATAACAATACACAAGTATATTGGCCCAAATCCAATTTTATCATCAGTCCATCAATAAGAAAACATTATGGCTCTTATACCAGGCATCAAGGCCCTTTACAACCGCTAATGCAACTAGTATATATAGATACAGTAAAATACATAGTCTGTCCTTTGACTAATCTAGGGCTTGAGATCTGATCCTTTGCATCTTCAATTTTCCCAATAAAATATAGAGACAAATATTGACTTACTTAATGATGGAATTACTCTGAATTTTTCTCCTTTAATCCTCTTTTTCATTGCTTCTAGCTATCATTTGCGTCCAATATTCACATAGTGATCAACTCCCTTTAGATCATTATATTTATTGCTTCCCTCTTGGCAAACTTTAGGATCATCTCCTCATATCTGGGCTTATCTCTTCATCCCACACACTCAAAAATCCTTGTTTCAATAGATCCACTACCTACACATCATATTGAGGCTCTTAGGATTTTTTATCACAAGCTTGAGGCTTCTTGGCCTCCTTGACTATCTCTGGCCTAACCTCAAAACAGTTGTGCTCATTTCATATCACCTTGGCTAACATCCTTAAGGCCTTGACCCTCTATATATACTTTATCTAACCCTCTACAACCTTAACTGGCCTATCTATGCCCTTGGTTAGGTCCTCTTGCCCTTGGGTGTTCTATAAAACTTAGAATAGACCCTCTTATGGTCTATTATAGACCTTAGTCAGCCTTCTTAAGCATAACTCTGCCCTCGACCTTTCTATCCAAACCTTCCATTTCTATTACAACAACCCTTAACCTCTAATCCAGTCCTCTTCCGGCCATGGTTAGTTTTTTCCTGGCTCTTTTCTACCCTTGATCTACTACAACCAGCTGTGTCTAACACTATTCCCTACTCCTAGGGATAAAACACCTATGGATGGCCCTTTGTATCTCTGTATTTTCCTTAGAATTATAGGAAAAACCTCCAGTTGGGCTTACTAGGCCATAAACAGGTATAGACTTAACAGAACAAAGCCTTGACCCCCTTCTCCAAACCATAAGCTACATTGGATAGGGTTCCACACCTCCAAACTAGTCATAGATTTTCTCCAACCAAACTTGGCTCACTCTTGCTTAGCAAATCCTTAGCTCGACATCTTGGAATAACTTATTTACTTTCTCTTGCATCTTCTCTTGGGAATATATCGACCTCCATGAATAGGACTCAACCCTTTCTAGGGCTCTTTCACTCCACATTGTTATCCTTCACAATGTGTCTCTAGGCCTCAAGCATTTGGCCTTTTATTTATACTTTTCTATGAGTGATATTGGGGGTTTTCCTTGTACATAAAGAAACCCCTATTTTACCACTCAAAAAAAAATAGCTTAAACAATTAATTAACTTGGGTCTCAAACCCACTACTTTGGTCCAAACCTGAAATAGTTGGGTAAATTGCCCAACCAACTTAATTTCAGTGGGTTTTCACTTCTCGAAAATACCTTCTGAGCTACCCAAATTCCAACAATTTATTGGTTAGTCCCATGAATTATATCCAAATAGGTGGTGTTGATGTTATATTATGGGTCCAATGGTTACAATATTGGGAACAATGGCCCTTAATTTTCAAGATACTTTCATAATATTTTTCTCAAAAGGAAAGGAATTTGAGCTTCATAGTATCCAATGGAAACCTAGTAAAGTGATAAGCTCTAATAACATCACAAAATTTCTAAAAAAGGGACACCAAGATGTAGTTGCACAATTGTGCTAATTAGATGTTGAAACATCTATATCCTTTGCTCCAGTGGATCTCCAAAAAGTTAACAACAATTCTGTTAAGGTATTTGGAGAAATGCATAAGGGTCTTCCAGCTATCAGAGATCATGAGCATGTTATTCATTTGCAACCTGGAAATGTACCACCTAACATTAGGCCCTATAGATATCCACATGCACAAAAGAGTAAAATTGAGTGTATGTTTCAAGAAATGTTAGAGGCAGGCATCATTCAACCTAGCCAAGGTTATTTCTCTTCACCGATGGTGATGCATATAAAAAAAGGATGGTTCATGGCATATGTGTCCATATTACAACCAACTCAACAAAATTACAATCAAAGATACGTTTCATATTCCTATCATTGATGAATTATTAGGTGAATTGCATGCAACAATTTTCTTTACCAAGATGGATCCTCGTTCGTGATATTGATCAAATTAGAATGACTTAAGAAGACATTCATAAAACAACCTTTAGAATGCATGAACATAATTACCATTTGGACTTACAAATGCACCTTCAACATTTCAAATCTTGATGAATTCTATTTTCGAACCCTTCCTTGTAAAATTTGTGCTAGTATTTTTTTATGACATTCGAATCTGTAATAAATATTGGGAAGAGGATGTACAACATTTTGAGAGGATCTTAACACTATTGGAAGAGTAATAACTATATGTAAAGTATTCCAAGTGTGCCTTTGGGGTTAAATAAGTAGAATATTTGGGTCATATTGTATCACATGATGATGTCAAGATGGATCCTAACAAGATCAAAGCTACAAGGGAATGGCCAATCCCTGATACTTTAAAGAATCTCAAAGGATTCTTAGGATTGACTGGATATTACAAAAAATTCACCAAGAATTATGGTAAAATAAGAACACCTCTAACAAAATTACTGAAGAAGGAAGCATTTTCTTAGATAAAAGAAGCAACAAAATCTTTTGAAGAACTTAAAGAGTCTATGTGTTCAACACCTGTCTTAGACACATGACTTCAAAAAAATATTCACTCTGGAGTGTGATGCCTTAGGCCATGGAATTGGTGTAATTTTGATGCAAGAAGGAAACCCCCTACCTTTGAAAGTAGCAAAATTAAAGGAAATAAATGTTGTCCATACTACGTGTAGTTAAGAAATGGAATTCATACCTAATAGGAAGACACTTCAAAGGAAAAGTGGATCATGATAGTCTGGAGTATTTCTTGAAGAAAATATTATATTCAGAAAATCACAAAAGTGGGTCACAAATTATGTTGGGTTATCAATTTGAAATTATCTACAAAAATGGAAAGAAAAATATTATGACAAATGCACTCCCAAGAAAAAAGGGAAAAAACAAATGGTTTATTGTGTGCTATTTCCATTCCATAATCTGACTAGATGGAAGAAGTAAGGATAGAATGGTAGCAAGATGAGAAGATATGTAAGATCATTTGAAAAATATAGGACTCTAATGTAGTAGAAAAAATTACATGGAAAAATGACTTGTTATGGTATCAATATCTCTTATACTTATGTAAGAATTTTAAACTTAAACTAAAGGTCCTTTTGGAATTACATCCTTCTCTTGTAGGAGGACATTCAAGGTCCTTGAAGATATACCATAGGATCAAGAAATATTTTTTTGAGAAGGTCTTAAAACATATGTGCAATTTTTTTTGAAAAATGTGTGGCATGCAAAAAAAAAGGAGGGATTGTCAAGACCTCAGGGCTCCTTCAACCATTAGCCATACCAAGCCAATAGTGGAAAGAAGTTTCAATCAATTTTGTTAGAGGTTTACCCAAATTTGAAGGAAAAAGTGTCATTATGGTAGTGGTATATCAAATGAAAAATCATGCCCACTTTTTCTCTCTAAATCATCCTTTTAAAGTAAGTATTGTGTATTGGTGCCCTAGAGTCACACTACATTGTGCTACAGTGCAAATCCTGGAACATCTAAATCGAATTTCAATTTGTGTAGTTTTAATGGTTTTGATTTTGCTGAAAAGTCTATGTATGAAAGTGAAAAGTTTAATTTTAATTCTATTGGGTATGTTTTTGTGTATCCTCGAGTATGAGAATCCATGCACTTTGGTTTTAACATAAAGTTTTAACAAGAAAATAGAAAATATGCAAAGTATATTTCAGCAAAACAAATCATCTTTTCATTTTTTGTTTCTTATGATCTTTGTTTCTTCTGAGAATTTAGGTATAAAAGTGCCAACAATTTTCAAGTATGTTTATGGGTATCATTTCTACATGTTTTCAGGTTAGAGCATTCATATACCTTGGGTTTGACATAGGGTTTTAATGAGAAATTAGAAAATGTGAGAACATGTTTCAACAAACTAAGGTGACCAATTAAGAATTCATTCTTAGCCTATGGATATCAAATAAAAAACTAAGAAATTAAGAATACAACTGTAGGAAACATAGTAATTTGAATTTATGAATTTTTATCCCAACCCATCTGAAATTTTATCGAAATAACAAAGATTCTCCATGCAATCTTGATCAATTGCACAAAAATTAAAGAAAACAATCTTATAGATTCAAAATTCTCTTTAATTCACACAATTACATTCAAATTCCACACAACGTTAGGTTTACAACATGATCTACCGTGAAAAACTTATGCATTTGTATTAATATTGATTACAATTCAAATTACAAGGTGGGTTTTCAGAATTACATGGAAAATAAGCACTCACAACCCAAGACATACTTCAAAATTCCTCCCTTACAATAATTTCAAAATATTCTAGAAATTTCCATAAACAATTGACAGAGTTTCTTTACATCAAAATTTTATCTCCCTTTTTACATAAAAATGAGGCCTATATATGGGCTCTCAATGCCCAACACCCTAACCCTAAACCACTAGTGGTATTTAGTAACCACTAAAAATCTTTACAAATAATTGGTAGTGTTGTAACAAACTTCTTCTTGAAGTTTGTAAATAGATTGTGCTAGAAGTTTATAGTTATGGGGTGGGTCCTATCTGTCTTGATGATAATGTCTCTCTTTTTCTCTTATGCATAGGTTGAAGGGGTGCACATCACCTTGGCTGAGTTGTTGGTGAGGGCCACCTTGGCTAAGCTGGCAATTTTGGTTATAGCTATGGTTGTACTTGTTGTTGTTGGTGGGGTGGTCTAGTACTTAACCTTCCTCCATCATACACACATATGGTATTACTCCTCCAGCATAGGGCTATGCACGTCCCCTTTGAGTGGCCAATTTGTACATATCTATTAAACCCTTTCACTCCTTTCCAAATAGGAATTCACATGTCTGTGCATCCAAGATGGATCCATCCAAATTTGTGACTGCATCATAATCCACTTTGCCTTGTTCTTTGAAGAGGTTCTTTAGAATGAACAAGACTTCACAATGATATCCATACATGTTTACAATGTCTTTTCCTTGTAGGGCATGTTCCTCTTCCCCAAAGCCTTTGTGATCAATTTCAATTACGCTCTTCATGAGAGACTCGGAATATAAATATCCATTGCCATCAAAGAATGATGAGAATTTTATCGTATACAACATATCCCATTTATCCTTGAAGTCTTGTACTTCATTTTCTAGTGCATCTTCCCTCTTCTCCACCAATGTTACCAATTTTTGTTTTGTTTTCATTTGATTTCCCCTTGCTACCATCCTGGATGTTAAAATATGAAACTATGGTCAAATTCCACCTTGGACAACTCATATGGTGGAGATTATGATGGCATTGAATTCCTCTTTTCGAGAGGACCAAAATTGACCTAAATATCACCTCGCTTAGGCAAGAAAATGTTGGACTTTTAATTTGTGTACCCACACATGCACATTTCGACAAGTCAACCTCAATATCAAATGGACATTGTTGGACACCCATGGAAACAAATTGGAACAAATTAGAAGCTACATGAAGAAAAGGTACGTTTGTTGGATATTGTGAAAATTCTAAAGCATTTAGAATATATATCCCTGGTCAAAGGAAGGTTGAAATTAGTAGGGATGTTACATTTGATGAAGATGTCACCCTTGGAAAAGTAAGGGACCTTCCTTCGTCTCCTCCTCCTAATAATAATGATGATATGGATAATTTGGATGGTTCTTATGTGCCCGAATTTGAGACATATATTGTTAATGATCCCATGGAGCCCATGGATCCCTTAGATCCTCCTCCAAGTGATCCTCCTACTAGGAAGAGACCAATTTGGCTACGTGACACTCTATAGGATGCTGAGAAACAAGTTCTCATCCATGAGCACTATAATTCAAGCCAAACCTTCCACATTCGAAGAAGTCATAAAAGAAAAAGTTTGTAAAGATGTTATGGCCAAAGAATATGAATCAATTATGAGGAATGATGTATGGTAGTTGTGCTGAGACCAAAGGGGAAATCCGTGGTAACTTTGAAGTGGTTATTCAAGATCAAGCATGGAGTTGATGGTAGCGTTGAAAAATACAAGGCAAGGTTCGTGGATCAAGGTTTCTCCTATAAAGAGGGAGAGGATTATGATGATATGTTTGCACCTGTGGCTCAATATAAAACCATTCATTCAATAGTTTCCTTTTCCAAAAGTCAACGATGGACCCTTTATTAGATGGATGTAAAGACTGCATTCCTCCATGGCATGTTACAATAAGAAGTGTATGTTGAGCAAACACAAAGATTTGAAGTAGAGGATCGAAAGACACATGTCTGTAGATTGAAGAAGGAATTATATGGTTTGAATAAAGCCCCAAGAGCATGGTACACCCTCAAAGGCAATTATTTGATGAAGTTGGGATTCACAAGAAGCAATGTCGATCCCAACCTATACTTCCAGGTCGTCCAAGGTTTGATGTTGATTTTGGTTTTATATGTTGACGATCTATTATTGACAGATAGTGAGCCTATAATGATCAAGTGTAAGAGGTATCTAGCCTTTGAATTCGAAATGAAGCACCTTGGACTCATGTAGTACTTTCTAGGCCTTGAGGTGTGGCAAAGGCCTGGAGAAATTTTCCTTTCACAAGGAAAATACGTTGTGGAGCTATTAGAGAGATTTGGAATGGCAGAATAAAAGTCCATGACCACACCTATGGAAATGAACTTCAAGAAGTTATGTGAAGAAGTTGCAGGACCCGATTTGGCGAATCCATTCGAGTATAAAAAGTTGATTGAGGCTTTGATTTTCCTTGTGAAAACCCATCCAAACATATGCTATGCAGTGAATACATTGAGTCAATTCATGACCAAACCTCTCCCTACATATTGGATCACTACCAAACACATTTTGAGATATTTACATGGGATGATCACACTTGGTTTTAGATATTCTACTGGAGATGTTTGAATTCATGGATACATTGATGTTGACTAGGTAGGAAAAATTATCGACACGAAAAGTACATTTGGATGTTGTTTTAATATTGGATCTGCCATGATATCTTGGATGAGTAGGAAGTAGAATTTCGTAGCATTGGGTGTCGCAAAGGAAGAATATATAGCCACTAGCATGGTTAGATGTGAAATAGTTTGGTTGAGAAAGATATCTGGAGTGCTATTTGAGAAGGTCCTAGACACTACAATGATATATTGCGATAACATGATTGGGATCCATCTGGTAGAGAATCCTATATTCCATGACAAGTCCAAGCACATAGAGATTCAATATCGCTTCATTTGGGATATGGTGCAGAGAAGAGTCATTCGACTCCATCACATATCAACAGATGAGCAGATTGTTGATATTCTCACCAAGGCTTTACCGAGAGGAAAGTTCTTAGTCTTCTAAGAGCAGCTTGGATTGAGGGATGTGACCCTTCCTAATAAGGGGCATCACTAATTGAGGACACTGAGCCAACTCTTCCCCCTTGTTTGAGCTCCCAGGTTGAGGGATTGAGATAGATGGATCCTAGGGTTGAGGGAACTCTGGAAAATAAGGTATCACCCCTATCTGTTACCCATAGGGTTGGAGTAGTAGCTCACCATATCTTGGTCTTTATAGACTATCCACCAGTTGGAATAATACCCATAAGCTAGTCTTGTTGGGATTGTCCCTCCCTGTCTGGACAACAGGTCGAGGAGGCTTGGAGGCATGTGATCCTTACCTCTTGGTAAGTTGGGTATCGTGTCCTAGCTAGGATTATGATGCAGGTTTTCTAGGACATGACTCTTAAGGGTCATTGTTGGGAATATCAGTAGGAAATAGGATGGGTTGAGTAGTAGCTCCCCTACATCACCTATTGCTCAATATAGGGTCGTAGTAATAGATCCCCCATGAGATTCAAGGTTGTAGCCCACTGATAAATTTTCTGGGTAGTAGCCTACTGACAAAGATTCTAGGTAGTAGCCTGATGGACAGAGGGTGGTAGATTTTTCTCCCCGATGATTCTTCTTCTTTATATTCAAGAATGTTTCATCATATAGAGTTGATCATATATGGGACATACGATGATAGGATGACATATTGATAAATGGGCAGACTTCGACGGGTGGAATCTTCCCTAGTTGAGAGGGAGTGTTAAAATATGAAACTATGGTATAATTCCACCTTAGGCAACTCATATGGTGGATACAATGATGGAATTGAATTCTCTTTGCAAGAGGACGAAAATCAACCTAAATATCACCTCGTTTGGACAAGGAGAAGTTGGATTTTGAATTTATGTACCCACACATGCACATTTGGATAGGTCGGCCTCAACACTAACTAGGCATTGTTGGACACCCATGGAAGCCTATAAATACAAGAGGCCTAGAGCACATTTTTACATCACCAACCAAACATATTCTTCTCTTCCCATTTATTGGTTAGCATATGTATGAGGCATGATCGACAAAAGAAGTTTTCAAAGGTATGAGATTTCAGGGTATAAGGCTCACAAGTGATCTAGGGTTTATGGGCTATAGTCACAGGCTTGTCAAATAGAAGTTTTGACTATAGTCACTGGCACACAGGAATGAAGGGAGTGACTAGGATCCTATAGTCGCTCTCACATCCCCTCTTGCATGCGATTCGGGGTTTGACTAAAGTTGACCATTGACTGAGGTTATCTACAGCTGACTGAAGACTGGAGAAGTTTTCTCTAATATAATCTCACATTGGAAACTTGTTTCTGAATGTTATTGGGTTTTATTGTTAATGATATTGTATTGGGCTCATTGTACTCTATGTTGAACATTTTATGACAATCTAATAAAAGAACAATTTCAAAGGGTTTTCTCCCTAGTGTGGTTTTCCCCTGGTCTTTGACCAAATCTAGTGTCTCTTGCTGATGTGTTGATTTTCTCCTTTGTCATTGTATTTATTGTTCTATCTTCAATTATTGTTGATGAATGAAAATACTAATTGTAATTTGAAACAATTCTAATTGAAGTGTGGAATTGGGCTAAAGTAATTGATACAACATAGAAATATCTAAAAATTAACATTGAATTTATCAATAGTTTCTTTGGTGACATCTTCCTTGGACATGTGATTTAGGAAATTTATTATCACCTCAACCTTAGTAGGGGAATAACCCATAGCATTTTTTATGGTGTTCATATCTTTTTTAGCCCTTATGATAGTGCCTATATTTTCTGGAATCAACTCCATATGATCCTAGTGCTTTTCCACTACTTTATTATTTTTTCTCATATGATTCCTCTTGTAGCCTTAAAAGAAGATTTTCTTGGGTGTTTCCTTCTCAAGGCCTCCAGTTCAACTTCAATTTTATGACCATCTTCTTGTGTCTGGTATAGTTCTATATTTTTAAATTCCAACTCATATTCACTTTTCTTCAACTCTTCCTCCTGATTGGAGAGTAGAACCTTCAATTTCTTTATCCTCCGACATTCTCATAGATTCAACCTACTCACCTAGAACATCAGGGGTATGGTGGGACTAAGATGTCTCACATGTCTTCTCTTTCATCCCTTGCAATTTTTCCTCTAAAAAGCTATTATTTGTACTCTTTATTCTTAATTAGCACATCAAGAGGCTTCTTCTTTAACTCTTAATTTTCTCTTTTTGCTTGTGCTAACTCATCAAATTATACGGGTTCTGCAACTGGGATCTTGAGTTTATTTTTCATGGAAGTTATCTCTCTATCCTTGTCTTCCAACATGGTTTTATACTGCTTCAAATCACGAGGATATGTAGCCAAGTTGGTGATTTTATCTTCTAGATTATTTATTTTGATTTTCCTCAATCTACATACCATTCTCTCATACTTCAACTGGTTGCTCACCTTATTGTACATATCCTATAAATTTTTGGTTGTGGCATTGGTCTGATGCATTTTCCTATGCATCATAGTGTCACATGCATATCTAGTTCCATGATGTCTATGGATGGGTATGATTAATCAATCGAGACATCTTGAATGCCTTGGACTGCAATAACACCAACTTGAAAATTCCCCTTTCATGGTCCAATGCACTAAGTGGTTGGTTTTCTACTATCCTTATATCTTTTTTCCTTTCTATAATTTCTTGCTTAGCCATTTCTTGAAATTGTTCTACCAATAACACTTGTCTAGGCTTGGAAACCCCGCATGAGTCCATTGCTTCGTATGTTGACATAGAGGAGGGCATATGTTCAATAGTAAAGACTTTCTTTGACTAGGTAGCTGGCTAGTCGTTATATGGAACTAATGCTTATGATTTTGTCTCTTCCTCATCCTCTTCATCTTCATCATCTCCTTCCACTTCTTCTCCCTTGGCCTTCTTGGATCTAGTCTCCTCTCCTTGATCAATGTCCATGGGCTCTAAAGTGGCTCTTTTCTTCCTTGAGAGGATGGATGTACCATACTCAAGTGGATTTAAGATTGATTTAACCTCTTCTCAAGTAGATTTATTGGCACAATCATCTACTATGGGATTTGGGTCATGCTTATGATTTTCTTTGTCCTTATCTTTTATTCTCTCATAAATGATGTTATGAGGGTCATATTTCCATGCTTCTTCTTGCAGGAAATCAAAACTTTGTCAGATATTCTCCACAATATTTAATGCATTCCTTGCATTAACCACAAATGGGCCTACCTCATGAAGGAGGTGGAAAGTTACAGTTCCCTTCTTGGAAGCCAAATGTATATTATCACTGTTGAACCTTTGCTTAATGTACTCCAGTGCAAATATGTGGGGAGTTAGGAATGTTGGCAACTGGTAAGGTTTTCTTAGAACCCATAAACCCTAATGACTATATATTCTTGGAAAAGGTACCAGTCACCTATTCTGGTATCAAGAGTGAAATGCAACTTCTCCCTGAGGAACTAAGGAGCTATTTGTAAAGGTTGACCATGAAAAATATTGTAAACAACTAACATGAATGATGACACATATTCGAAGAAGCCTTGGTTATTTCTTGGTTTTTTAACTATGGGTAACCACTCATAAACAAGTAATAGGTAATTTTATCCATCCATCCTCTTGGGCTTTAAGTGTTCAAGGTGGGAATAATTATGGTGGATAAACAAGTGGGGTAAGTAAGCTTGGTATGGGAAAGACCTCCCTTCTTCGAATTCTATCAGTTGGGAATAAATCTCAAATTTTGTACAGGCCTTGGTGGTCAGGTGACACAAGGTGACTAGGAAACCTAATATCATCTCGGTTATATGAACATCAGTACTGAGACTGAGGACTTAGGAAATCATAGAAAAATATTTCTTTGGCATTGGATCAAATACCATGATGGGGTAGGAGGGAGGCCCAGAAGGGGCAAGAATTCCTTCTTTGACATACCCATTAACTATTTGTTGTTTTATCTCTAGAGAAAGATCCTTCCACTGCTCTTCAAGTATCTCTTTTTCTAGCTTATGCATACTTGTTCTATCTGGAAATGAGAGCATATTTAAATTGGCTTTTGGTGATGCTTTGATTACTTTCTTATCTTCTTGAGAAGAGATAATAACTATTTAACCTAGTTGGTATCTACTAACACACCATGATACCAATTCCGGGAAGTAATACACTTGTGGGACTATTTCTAGGACCAAATTTGATTTAGATAGATTGTTGTGATCCTCAATTGTGTCAAAGGTACGTTATACCAGTTGGATAGTCTTTCTCATGTTGTAGGTAGTTATGGCATGGTCACGAACAATGGCATCCTAATCATGGAAATCAGGGTCTTTAGATTTATCAACCATTGGATTGTCGGAAGCACATAGCATTGGGGGTGTCTCCATTGGGAATATGGGATTTGTTGAAAAAGGAGGCTAGTTAAGGAGGAGTTAGGAAAAACAAAACAATGAGATTTTCAAGTGTGACTAACTAGAATAGGTTCCACGTCAATAAAGGGGATTTGTAAGTGAGGTGGAGGGAAATTTATTCAAATTTCTAAGTTCTTTTGGCTTGGGCACACTCAAATGTTGAATTAGAAGGTTTTTGAGCAATTAGAGCTAAAATTTAACAAATTCTAGGGATTAATTGGATGAAAATATGGATTTATTGGCTAAAAATAGAGTTTTATCAAGAAAGGTGTGCATTTTCTTCACGAGGAAGGGCTAGGGTTTCTTTTAAAACTCAAATTCTCTCAAATTTGACTCAAGCGAGGGCTTTGATAGGTCTAAATCATGAACATGAGGTGAATTACCAGTTTACAATTGTGAATTTGAGCTTAGAGGATGCGAGAATATCAAATTGAGTTCAAGGGTGCTTCGGGCTCACTTGGAGGTTGAATAGGACTAAATAACAACAAAAATGAGCTCTCGTGCCATTTTATAAATAAATAATAATAATAATAATAATAATAAATAAATAAATAGATAAAAATATAAAATATAAAATAAATAAAAATAAAAATAAAAAATTACCACATTTCAAGACATTATGGGATTAGAATTTTAGGGATTATGTCATGATGAAGTCAACTTAATAGGTGGGTCTTTCCATGTGTCACCAAGGTGGTGCCAGATGGGAGGCAATGATTTGTATGTGAAGTGGCTGGGCAAGCTAATATAGCACAAGTCCTTGTGTGGCAGGAGGCCAATGTGGAATAGTTAACATGGTGGGAGCAAGTGTGTGGCAGGCCAATTTGGTGATCTACATGGCGGCCTCCACAAACCTTCTCAATTGGAATTTGAAAATTTGAAAGGGGTGTGAGAGGCATGGGAGGGCACCAAGTGGCCCCCTCTACACCCCTCAGCCAGGTTAATTCCTGTGTTGGTTGGTGGTGTCAGGCACTATGGTCCGTTAGATTGGCCCGCACACTCATCATTAGATATTGGTGCCTGTAAATCTCTCTCTGCCAGTGTCTCCCACACTATTGTCACCCATCAAAGTTTCATGCCTTTGTGCTGACACTTGCCTGCCGACACCAGTTAGGTGAGGTTTTTCCCTTTAGACCTTTTAATGGTGCCTTTTGCACTACTTTTTCATGAACCTTTGTTAAAATTTCCCTTTAGATATTTGGCTTCTTCTAAGAATCTTCTAATTTTGAAACCTTGAGGTCCCACTAAAGTGTCATGCCTTTCTATTGGATATTTTTTCACCGATGCCAGTAGGGAAGGGTTTTTCCCCTTAGACCTTTTAATGGTGCCTTTTGCACTGCGTTTTCATGAGCCTTTGTTAAAATTTCCCTTTGGAACTTTTGCTTCTTCTAAGAATCTTCTGACTTCGAAACCTTGAGGATAAATATTCCCAAGGGTGGTGCAATTTTGGCACTAACACAATTGCAGAAGAATTCACAGAAATAATCCAAAAGTTACATGGAATACCAAATATTATTGTAAGTGACAAAGATCCAATTTTCATGGAAAATTTTTGGGCTGAATTATTTTCTTGTTTGGATACTCAATTGGCTCATCTTAACATCTTCTATCTGATGGAAAAACTAATATAGTGAATAAATGTTTAGAATGATATCTATGTTTCTTTTCATTTGATAAATAGACATAATGATTCAGATGGTTTCCCTTGGCATAATGATGGTACAACACATTCTTCTATACTTCAAAGAAAAATTCACCATTTTGGGCACTCTATGGATATCATCCTCCATCCATCACATATCCCTTGAAAGGGAATATAAAAGCTCAAGCAGTAGAGGACCACATACAAACAAACAAGAGGTTCTCAAACTATTGAAATATAACTTGGTTATGGCACAAAATAGGATGAAACAACAAGCATATCAACATCATAATGAAAGGGAGTTTGAATTGGGGGATTGGATATTTGTGAGACTACAACCATATAAACAGATTTCCCTCAAGCAACAAAAGAAGGACAACCATATAAACAGATTTCCCTCAAGAAACAAAAGAAGGACAATCAATTTTCTTTGAGGTATTAGTACCCCATAAGGTGTTGCATAAAATTGGAAGTATGGCTTACAAATTGGAGTTGCCTCCATCTTCACATGTATATCTTGTCTTCCATGTTTCTTGCTTAAAGAAGGTAATAAATGACAAGATCCCAGTTCAAACTATTCTACTGGAGATTAATGAAGAAGGGAAAATAATACTAGATCCATAAATAATTTTTGCAACAAGGACAAAGCAACTGATAAATCAAAAAATTACTTAGTACCTCATCAAATGGAAGAACCTACCAGTGGAAGAAGCAACATGGGAAGATGAGTTGTTCATGAAGAAACACTCACAGTTAGTCAAGTCTTGAGAACAACACTTATTTGAAGGGGAGAGGAATTTTAAGCCCCAATGTTAACCCAAAAACCCATATTAAACCCTAGATATTGAGTGATTAAATTTCTATTATTATATTGTTATGTAGGCTAGAACCCCTCATGGTCCCAATTTATTATAATTGCATGCTTTGTCTCCCATATATACACTAAGAATACCTAGTCTTAGGATGATAAAATATTGTCTTGTACATTATTTTCTTTGTAAAAGGAGGTCTCCCCCTCGAAGAGGACTGTAATTTTTGGTTTCTTATCATTTTAATGTGCAAGGATCATAACACATACAATAATAAATGTGCATGAAAAAATACTTAGAGTAATGTATTGTCATAACATGATTCAAATTACTAATAGTGGTTAATGGCGAACATGTTTATCCAAGAAAAGGTTGACATCTTGATTAGGAATCCAATGAAGATGTCATATGTAGTCTTGTGGAATAAAGTCTATGGAAGATAAGGTGTTGATGAGAGAAGGGTACTTGTGGAACCTATGCATGTTGATATGCATGTTATGATAGTGTTGTGAGTGTACTTCTCCATGGGTTGCTTTATGGAAGGTTGAAGCCCTAAAGGGAGGAGTGTAGGGACAAGTGCTTGTGTGTGGGCAATTATAGGAAGATGAAAGTCCTATAAGTCACATGGCTCTAAGACATACTTGACCAACACAAGTTAGAGACCCTGGAAGGATAGTGGCACAACATGAGGGATTGTTGCGATTAAAGATGGGGGTGCACTAACTCGAGTCAAGTGTTTTTATGGGGTTATGTGAGACTATTGGTTGGAGGTTGTCAAGGTTGGTACGTTGACCTTTTTGTGTTAAATATTGGTCATGTATCATACTTAGATCTTGGTGATCCAATGTGTTTTTGGCGTCATGGCCTAGCCTAAGAATGACCCATTGTTGAACAAAACAATAACAACAAAGCCTATGATTAAGAGAAAATAAGAGGGTTGTTTCCATTCAATAGTTTTTTCCAGATAAGTGTTCTAAGAATTATTGATTATGACTCTTGAATTTTATGTACACTTAAAGCATTGTTTGAATGCCTGATTAAGTGCATGATATGAGTATATGCTTCTGATATTTCATGAATGAATGAACATGTTCTAAGACAATTATACTGAAATAATGTGTGTTAAGATAGATGATATGCATAGGAGTGGAAGGGGGAGTGACCCCATAGATTTTATAAGGAATAAATTTGGGTTGTGATCCTACTAAGAATTTGAGAAAAAATAATTATTTGTTTAATAAAATTTCTATGTTTTTCATGTGATGAAATTCCTAATGAGCTTGGGAGTTTGCCTTGTAGAGTTGCATTACAGGGCTATGTGGATAAAGGATAAATCAAGGAGAGCTTGACAAGGTCAATATGAACTAGATGGATATTGAGGTCACAATTTTGAAAATGGATGAAGAAGGGAGTTTCCCTTAACTAGAAATTGTGCTTGCTTGATATATTTTATTTATGAAAATAATATGAATGTGTGAATGGAAAGCAAATAGAAACTGGTATTTTTATGTTTTGGGTAATACAGTAAGGTTACCTTATGAATTTCATGTCACATGGAATGTTCATATGGAAAGTATGCAAGAGTGATATCTTGTTGTTAACTACCACATGGAAGAAAGTAGTTTGTTTATTCTTATGCTTATGAGACTTGTCATATGAATGATTAAAAACAAGAGAGACTGGAAATTAAATTAAAAAATAAATGTGTATGAATAGCATGGAATATGTACACGTATGGAACATGCATCAAAAGGTGTATATGTACATGTTTGGGTGCATGATTGAAGGTTTTGTTTGAATGTGTAAATTGGATACATATTGCAAATACTAAACAAGGCCATTGTGGTGACACTGGAACCCTATGAAATATATTGATCACCATGATTTATTTTATGAAAAATGTGTTGTGATATTTAGATCAAGTTAGAGGGATTACTTATATGTAAGACTCCCTAAGTCTCGAGACTTTTATTGTGCAAGTAATCCTTGCCAAGAATGGATTGTTCAAGAAACTAGGGATGCCTTAAAGGGGATTCCTAAACTTGGAAGGTGTGTGACAAAAAGGAAGGGGAAAATTGAATGAATTATTTTTCAAATATTCATGTACATAGTCACTGGGATCATAAATGCATTGGGTGTGTCCAAAAAACAATGAGTTAAACTTATTCCCTGTGGAATCCTTGTGAAGCAATGGACAACCATGAATAAATGCATTGGAATTCTAAGAAGTCTAGAGGTAACTAGACCATGAAAAATGAATTACATTGCTCGAAGTGGCAAGTAAGGACATGGAAAATGTTGTTGATATGAAAGTGGCATATCCTTTATATAGAATAGAATGGTTCCACATAGTAGAACACCAAGGACCGTGTTCCTTAAAGGGGTAGGGGATTGTGACATCCCTTTTATTAACCCAAACCTTGTAATGCAATTAAGAACATATAATGTTAGGGTGCCAACATTTATGCTATGATGTTAAACTATATTATATGATGTAATGTTTATTTTGATTTATTTTTTTAAATTTAGAGCTAAATAAAGGGGACAACCAACAGATTATGATGCCTTGGCAAGGGGAAAACTTGACGTAAGAGGGAAAATATACCTTAGGTGAATAATTCCTTTGATATGATGGTTGGTCTTACCAAGAAGATGAAAGGTTGGGAAGATGAAGGGCCAAGGTGTGATTATAAAAATAAGAGGGAGAGAAATAAATGGGTTCTTCTTCTTAGTTCTTAAGCCTATATTTTTTCTCTCTTCTATTACTTTTTCATACATCTCTATATCTCTGTTAATTAAAACAATTGAATTAAAAAAAGGATTAGTTACAAAAACTAGATAGGTTTAGACCTTATGACTAGTTAAGAGTGATGAGTCTCATCAATTGGTACATCATATGGGTCATAATTCCATCCTCCAGCGTTAGAACTATCTATTTCTCACATTTATTTACAATTTTTGCTATATTATGCTTAGTGAGAGGTGTAAAAGATGTTTTGCTATGTCATGTGGCCTCATATGGTTTAAATGAAAGAAATGGATAAATTTTGAGATGATTTCAATGCAGGAGCTTGGAGTAGACAACAGGGAGATATTTTAGGAGGTTTTTCACCTCCTTAACTCCCTTAATTAGCCAAAATCATCACACTCTCTCTCATCATCTTGAGGTCATTGGCAGCCAAGAAGGATGAGATCATTAGCAACCAAGCAAGTGCAATTAAAGGAGATCTAAATCTACCCTTATCTAGTTTTGGGAGACAAACATTCTTATTTTCTAGGGAGTTGTTGTTAGATACCCTCTTGTATAAATAAACATGCCAAAGATTTGATTAGGATTCAGACTTTATTTTCATCTAAGAGACTATTGAGCTCGAGCACTTGATGCTGTTATTTTTTACTGGTTATGTGATGTATTTGAAATTGATGCAGTGATAATGAGAAGTTTCTTATTGATCCATCATTGAGTTATTTTCAGAGGGCCGAGGCTCTTGGGTATGGGCCCAACCCCAGTGGCTTAGTTCCCTCTTATTTATTGGCATTTCATTTTAGCTTAGAAGGTTTATTAGTTTTCTGCATTTCATTATAACATAACCCCTCAAAACTATTGTGATTGGAACCTCTATCTCATCTCTCTCATGGGAGCATGAATAGAAGAATCTACAATCACAGCCAAAAATGCTATGTTTTTGATTTTTTGGAAGAAGGTCTATTTTAGTCGTTTTGTTTTGCATCTGCTTTTTGTAGCTTAGAAGTTGACTTGTTGACTAGATCAAAGTTTTTGGCATAGATTAGATGCTATTTAAATTCAACTCATCTTTTCCACCATTGGTTATTTTATTTTTTAAATGATAAAAGAGCATGTGCATGTGATGTTGGCAAGGGGACTTTCACCATATCCATCCAGGTCTGCTTCACCCTCTTTGATGAACCCCAAAATTTTGTTCTTGAGCTCATTCCCTTAGGTCACTGTGAGAAACCCTCTTAGTCAAAAACAAACCTTCCTGAGGTGTTGAGCTTAGCTAGGGGTGTTTGCCACCTTTCATCCATCTACCACAATCTCCATCCACCTTGCCATTCCTTGATCTCATCATTCCTACCTTCTAAACCCTCTCGATAGCCTTTCTATAGCATTACAGACCTTCTTGTAGCAATACAGGCTTCATGTAGTGGCTTCGTGTAGCATGTTTGTAGTAGCTTGGTTTACCCGCTGTTTTGACCTATGATGCAATTTTGAATTAGTTTAGGAGTAGGTTGACCCCCATCTTAGACTCCATGATTAAGGGCAGCACCTAGGTTGTTCCAACCATCCTTTTTCCTTCACTGCAAGATAGAATATCATTCGTTTCTTTATCACAGACTTAGCACAAGTAGAACATTGATTTATATGCAAGTGGGAATTAGATAGAAGATGAATGAAATCTTGAGTTATGATTTGGTTGGATAATTTCATGTTTACAAGTCAATTTTTATAGCTAGATGGTTGATTTGAAAATAATGTAGTTCCCTTTCCGTAGGTAGTATAGCTCTTGTGTTCTTTCATGAATTGATTCAGTAGCATTTTACAAGTTGATATCATATACAATTTGAGGGTTTAAAAATAATTTACCTTTTTTCCATTAGAGTCAACTTCTTAATTGCACCTTCAATAGTTAATTTCCTTCTAGTTTAGTAGAAATAATGGTCTTGGAGCACTATTGATCACATGTCCTAGTTGAGGATGGCATGAGTAGAATCCCATCTACTATGTATATAGCACTATCACCTCAAAGTTTGTACGAACCTCGGATTGATAAATAGAGTTGAGGAGCCCTTGGGAGTTTCAGCACTCTTGTTGCAATACTAGGGCTCACCACTTTTTGGCACCATTATCGGGGAGGTGTCTAGGTAGATGTTATTTCTGCTTAAGCATTATTTTATGTTTAGCATTCAATATTTTAAAAATCACATAAAAGAATAAAAATTTCCTTTCATGCCTTGTAGGAATAGAGATACTCAAGGAAAATTCTTACCAAACACCCCCACACCCTCAAACAGAAAACCTTCACTCTTCTTTAGTGGCTGTCAACATCCCTCTCTGACTGTAGGGGAGTTAAAAGATCCTTTAGTTGAACAACTTGAGATATTTGAAGAACCTATTGGGGAATAAGAAGAACCCATTTCACCTACCTAAACCATGGCTGATAAAAGGAATAATGAGTTTTTCTCTATTAAAGAGACTAATGGAGAGGCTAAAATGAAGAATATAAGCCCTATTGCTCTCCCACACTTCCATGTCATGACCTCTAAGGATCCATATACTTTTATGTTTGAATTTTTTGTTTTCTGTAGGACCTATGACTATGCCTATAATTACCATAAGTTGAATTTATTCCCATGTACCCTTAAGGATGCAGCCTTACACTAGTTTATGGGTCCACCTGGGGATAACATCACTACATGGGGTCAAATGCAATAAGCATTTAATAACAAGTACAGGTACTATTGTAGGTCCAAAGAAAACAAAGAATAAATATTTGGAATGACTCTTGGACCTAATGAATCCCTAGAGGACTATGAGGAGAGATTTCAACTCAGTTATAAAAGGGCCATATGCACCCTTGAACCTGAATCACTCAAGCAATTTCTTCTCTGAGGGACCAGGGAGGACATGCTAGAAACCCTCAACATGTTGTATGGGGAGACATCTATCATTTATCCTATGATGAAATCAAAACAGTGTTCAAAAACCACTCTAGGGTTGCTAGGAAGAAGGGCTGGGCTAGTCAAGCCTTGGTCAGTTCCTCTCCTTTCTCAACATCCATCAAGAATGAGATTGGAAACATGTTGGAGGACTTTAAAAGTGAAATGTTTCATTCCTTTTCTTTGCAAATGGATACCATGCAGATTAAGAGGAGATAAGATGAAGTAGAGAGGGCTCTAAATGCACTAGAAGGCACCCCATAAATGAATGTCCATTAAATTTCATAGAGGTCTACTCAGTCTGTGAGGAAAACCATGCCACAGAAAAATTTCCTTATTTTCTTGGTTTAAAAGTTGTATACCAAAGGGAAGAAGGTGGGGTTGAGAAACTCTATTTTATAAATAAAAGGAGGCCTCAAGGACCTCGGCCCTAATAGCAAGGCATGCAAGGTGCATCTTACTGTTATTATCATCCCAAACAAAATGCACTTTTGCCACCATGGTACTCTTTCACTCATCCATCATGGTCCACACCTCCTTCTTGGCCTTATGCTCCTATTGCAGGTGGGAACACCCTAGGGTCTTGGGTTGAAAACCCCAATAGAGTGGAGGTCATACAACATAAAGAAACACGTAGATAAGCAGTCTAAATTCTTAAACTACTAAAGTAGGAAGAAGAGGTATTACCTAGAGGTCCTACATTCAAGGTCAATCCCGCAGGGTCCAAACCCTCTGCTCCTTCCAATGCCTTTAGAACCTGTAACTTATCCAAGAAAAGCATATACAACAGTAGTAATAGAAAGCATGTTCATGATATAGGTGTTAAATAATATAAGCATGTGAGAAAATGAGCATTAACATAATATTTCATATGTAAATCATAACATAGATTAATGCATAAACACCATAAATATCAGGAATAGAACAACATTTCTTTATTGATACAAGCTAAATGAAATGTGGAAAACTACAACTTGAGTCTTCCTCCAACTCCAAGAGAAACTGTCCTTCAAATTCGTCCTGCCAAAGCCTCAGTAGTCCTCCTCCGTAAAGGTAAAGTAGGATGTCATACAAAGATGATGGACACCTCAAAGAAGGAAACAAAGGTTTTCTATAACTTGGGAGTGCAGGAGGCACATGGATTTCTTCATACTTTATCAGGGATGTAATCAAATATAATATCAATATCTCATCTCTCTCCCGTTTAGGCCTTCCCATGGATGTTTATTTATACATCTCCAAATTAGTTTTTTTTAGTTGGGAAACAATTGGGCCATGGGCTATAGTAGGTGAGTAATAGGTAAAACCATAAAATTCATTGAAATTTAAGGAGATTATATATTTTTTAGTGTTTTAACGCATATATGCAGGTTGGGTATAGACTAACCCATGTGTACACTCTTTTTATACAGGGAAAAATAGTGTTTTTTTTCTAGAATTTGGACCAATTCTGGAAATGAAGGGTTGCCCTAGGCCATAACCAAAGAATCAAATCTACTAAGAGTGGTAAATGGTGCTATAACAGCTCCTCAATATCCTCCCCAACTTGTCAATCAAACAGTTCATACATACACTTCTCAACATCCTCAATGGAATAACCCATCACAAGGGTGGGGGCCTAAACTCAACCAACCTCCTACTTTACTGCCTCCACCTCCTTATCAACCGCAACTCACTCATCCTGCTCCACCCAAGAAACCTCAGATGCCTACTCAACCCAATCTGAAAGCTAATAACAAGAAAGCACAACAGGTTTACAGTGGAGATACATCTTACCCTGCCTATGCTGTGGAGATTCGAGAAATGAACCTCAGGTCTAGAAGCATGCTTCCAGATAACCAACCTCCATCTCCACCTAAAGCACTTGAAGAGGAAAAGGAAGAGAGTATCCCTCATGTAATCCACCTCCTTTTCCTCAGACAGTAATCCATCCTAACCAACACAACCCAGAAGAGACCGAACTTATGGGAGAATTGAAGAATATTTGTGTTAAAATACCCCTCCTCCAAGATATTAAGAATGTTCCCATCTACAATAAGATTATCAAAGTGAAATTTTTCAAACACCCTGGGAGGCAAAAAAGAGATACCCCACCATCAATGTTATTGGTCAATTATTTGATTTGATGTTGGGAGAGTGATTTGTCCAAAATATTTAGACCCTCGAAGTCCAGTAGTAGATGTGCACATTAATGGCATCATTTTCCCTCATATCCTAATTGATCTTGGGGCTGTCATCAATGTGATGACTAAAGAAACCATGCTAAAAATAAACCTCCAAGGATCCTTGAGAAATACTACTACAGTGATGCAACTTGCAGATAGATCCACATTGGCTCCTAAGGGTGTTGTTGAGGATGTAATGGTCTCTATTGATTCCTAGGAGTATCCTTCTGACTTCTTGGTGTGCCAGCCCAAAGCCAAATTCAATGGTTATCCTCTCATCTTAGGAATTCCATGGTTAGACACTATTGATGCTTACATTAGTTGTAAGGCCAGGAAAATGACCATTAAGAATGGGCATTTTTCCAAACAATTGGTATTGTACCCTCCTGCTCAGCAAACCATTGAGCATGACTTACACCTATGGCTAGAAGAGCAAGAGGAAGATGAAGTGTATCATACAACATCCCATTTGATATTTACCCTAGATGTTGTTATAGGAGGGGGGCAACCTCATGAAGATTTCCTCATTGACCAGATCCCCCAGAACCAACCCCCCAATACCATGCCTCTTATTGAGGTTGTAAAAGAGTCCGAGAGTATTCCTTGGACTAAATTATGCTTAGTTGACCCAAGTCCTGCCCATGTCAAAGTTGTATAATTTGGTCCATATAGAACCTTAAAGATGAACCCATCTCTCTCATACAACCAAGAAGAGTAGTTGTGAATAATGTCGAGAGAACACTTAGATTATTTTTCTTGGAACTATAAATAAATGAAAGGTGTGCATCCCTCTTTTTTTACTCATCACATCTACATCAAGGAAAGATGCAAACTTGTGTGCCAACTTCAGAGGAGAATGGACCCATCCCTTAAGGACATAGTAAAGGAATACTTTCAAAATGTGTTGGATGCAGGGATCATATACCCCATCTCAAAAAGTGAGTGGGTGTCCCCTCTTTTTTTGGTCCCAAAGAAGAATGGGAAGTGGAGGATCTATGTGGATTATAGAGAATTGAGCAAAGCCACCAAGAAATACCATTTCCCTTTACCTTTCATTGATCAAGTTTTAGATGGTCTTACAAGGACAAAGTTCTTCTCTTTCCTGGTTGGATTCAGTGGTTATAATTAGATCTAGATCATCCCTGAGGATCAAGATAAAACTACATTCACATGTCCTTGGGGTACCTTTTCTTATAGGGTCCTCCCTTTCAGTTTATGTAGTTCCCCTACCACTTTTCAAAGGGAAGTTCTGAGTATCTTTGTTGAGTTGGTCCATGAATCTGTAGAGATCTACATGGATGATTTCACTTCCTATGGGTGTGACTTCCTAGAGGCTCTCTCTAACCTAGGAAAAGTCCTCAGGAAGTGCATTAAAATGAACCTCTCGCTTAGTTATGAGAAATGTGAATTCTTAATGAATGCAAGTACTGTCCTTGGCCATTCAATATCTCAAGGGGGTATGCAAGTGGACCCAAATAAGATTTCCATCATCAAAAGGGTCCCTCCTCCTCAAAAGCAGAGGGATGTTAGGAGTTTCTTGGGCTTAGCTGGATATTATTGGAGGTTTATCAAGGACTTTAGTTAAGTGGCTTCACCATTATTTGGATCGCTAGCCAAGGACTCAGAATTTTTCTTGACAAATAGCTACCAAGAGGCCATTGAGATTTTGAAAGAGAAATTAACCATTGCACCCATACTTAGGGGCCCAATTTGGGCTCTACCTTCCCATATCCATGTTGATGTATCTGACAAAGTTTTGGGGGCAGCCTTGGGACAAATAGATGGTAAGTTACCTTATGCCATTTACTTCATTAGTAAAAATTTGTCTAAGGATGAATTGAACTACACTGTAACTGAGAAAGAAATCTTAGTTATTGTACACTCAAAAGAATTCAGACACTACATCATTGGATACCAAACTTTTGTGCATACTGACCATGAAACTATTAAATATTTTATGAATAAACCTGATGTGAATGCTAGAATCATTAGATGGTTGCTATTGTTACAATAAATTAATTTAACTATCATCGACAAGCTAGGAAAAGTAAATGTAGTTGCATATTTTTTGTCTAGACTTGCTTTGCCTGCAAGTGATGAAGGGATGATCGATGATCATCTTCCATATGAGCACCTATTTTCTATCTTAGTGCTCTCTCCATGGTTTTTTGACATAGTCAACTACCTAGTTGCTACAAAATCACCCCCAAATTTTCCATCTAGGGAGAAGAGCAGAATTGTAAGGAAAAGCGCCCTCTTCACTTGGATTGGGGGGAATCTCTTCAATCTAGGACCAGATCATATCTTAAGGATATGTGTCAGGGAAGAGGAATTCTTTGACATCCTCTTGGTCTATCATGATGGGCCCTATGGAGGTAATTTTGTTTCCAAAAGAACAACTTTCAAAGCTCTACAAGCTGGATATTATTGGCCCACCTTCACCAAGATGCAAGAAGGTATACCAGCAAATGTGATCAGTTCCAGAGGATGGGAAAACCCACACCCAGGGATGAAATTCCCCTACAGCCTCAGGTGGCCTTCGCACCATTTGACAAGTGGCGCATGGATTTCATTGGGCCAATTGATCCACCATCAGGGCAAAAAAGGTACATAATTGTCTACACTGGTTACTTGACAAAGTGGGCTAAGACAAAGAATGTCATGGAAGCAACATAGGAGAAAGTGGTTGACTTCTTAATGGAAAATTTCTTCTACAAATTTGGGTACCCTAGAGAGATAATGTAACACCCTCCTCCCACATCTACCCAAGTAACCGGCCAACTGGGTAAACATGTGACAATTGGCTAATATGATATGATTCATCCTCCTAAGTCACGTTAAGGAAGTGGAACCTATAGAAACACACCATATAGACCTTCAACATCAATAATAAGACTCCTAAGAACCATCCCAACCTTTCCACTAACCAGCCCCTGAGTCCTACTAAGGTTTTAGACCTCTTGACCTCTAGACGCTCCCATGTTATGGGCATGCTAGCATCCAAAGGGCTTTGGATGCTCCCACAAGCCTGCATGCCTACGTCCAGGGACTATTTCTAGTAGACCCGTGCCAGAGTATAAGGATTTTAAGGCACTTTTCAAGCCTATAATTATGGCCACTGCCCAAAACTTGTTGTAACTTCTGGAATCACTTAAACACATGATGACAAGACTAATAAACCAAAAACTAACTCCAGGACTAGGCCTGACCATCCCCAATCGGGACTGACATTCTGTCAAACACTTGGCATCAATGTAATCTACAGGTGTAAATGACATATCTAAGCATAGGGGTCTTATACTTATCTGAGATTCGCTATGAGGCATTGTTTCCTTATCACTTTAGCTTCAGTTTCATCCATTAGGTCATAGATACATTGTTCATTCATATACAAGTAAAAACATGATGGGATCCATACATAGCCACTATCATAATACATATTCACAACCAGCATAATAACAACAAAAATACCAAGGAAACAACAGCCATATAATCCACATAAAAACCAGTATAATATTCATGAGATAACAAGGATAAATAACCTCATAGTAATGATACAAAATCCAACCCGGTATGGGACTACCACATTCCACCTTACCGTAGAATGGTTGAGCCAATTCTTTGTTCATCCATTCACCCCGTGTCATATTACAAGCATGAATGTGGGATATCATAAACACATCAATCCAAAACCATCCAGGGCTTCCAGAAGCCAACCACCTCAACCCATCAAACAATGATTCCACCTCACAGGCAAACATCACAACACCATCATGAGATTGGTCTATATCCAAGCTTTCCAAGGCTCGAGAGCGTTTGTTCCAACCCGGCTTCCATGACTAGTAACTCAACCCACGACTGTTACCAAGATCCAAAGCATTTGTCCAACCAAGGATCCAAGACTAGTAACTCAACCCACAGCTTATATAAGGCTCTAGAGCATTTGTCCAACCAAGGCTTTAGGACTAGTATCTCAACACACCAAGGGCTCCAGAGCATTTTTCCAACCAAGGCTCCAAGACTAATAAATCAACCCAAGTTGTTATAGGGATCTAAAGTGTTTGTCCAACCAAGGGTCCATTACTAGTAACTCAACCCAAGCCATTACAGGGCTTCTAGAGTGTTTGTCCAACCAAGGCTCCAGGAACTAATAACTCAACCTAAGCTAATGGAAACATGAGAACCAACCAAAAAACAAATAAGTAAAAACCATGGCTATCCAGGAAATAGAAAGGCTAGGCAAATCTACTATCAATCCAGGCAATCCTCCATTCCAATGACAGATCATGACCAATAAACCACATGCATGTGCCACACATGCCAAAACTAGTGAGGAAACACACATGCAACTCGGTACCTGTAAGAAAAATCTATTGTAGTTATTGATTCTGATGTTCTCTTGCACTTTCCTGCTCTTCCTTTGCCTTCTTTATCCAAAACTCCAAGTATGCCACACCCTAGAAGAGTTCTCCAAGAAAACTCTAAGAGTCCAAGAGTATGAGAGAGAGAGAGAGAGAGAGAGTAATGAGAGAACTCCAAAACTGAACTGACCAAATTCTTACCCACTGATCCTCAGAAGCCTTTTTATTACTGAGGCCTCTATTTTCTTCATTTTCCATTATTTTCCTTCAATTTCCTCCTCACATGCAATCTATGACCTTTCACCTTCCTTTTCTCCTAATTTCCTTTATTTTCATAAAATAAAATGCCAATAAATACCTGATGCCTTTCCAAAGCCTTTGCTAATTTCCTTAGCCATAATAAACCGAAATGAACACCCACTTGGTTGTTTTTCCCACCATTCAGCTTGGAATATGTGTTCCATCATTGTGGCCTTATATATATTTTTTATATGGATTTTTAACCAGGGTTGTTACAGAACCCTCCCCTTGGGGGAACATCATCCTAGGTGTTCAATGACACCTATAACCAACATGACTATAAACATACTGCCCATGGATCTTTATAACTCAGATCATTCCAATATTTACAATGACCACTACTAAAACATGACAATCATATCGTTTACTAGAGCTTTATAACATAGCTCATTACAATATTTACAATAATAACCACATATACTCACATACACATTTTTTTCACCCAACAAATAATCATATTATCTATGGAGCTTTATAAATATAGCTTGATACAGTATTTACAATAATACATACCTATACACATGCACATTTTCTCAACCAGCAAATAAAAGGATACGATGCCTACATCTGCAATACAAGAATCCATAGGCTCACACCTCCACCCTCAAAGTAATACCAGGACTCACTTCCTTCCTAGGAAGTCCAGAATCCACTGTCAAAGTCAAATATGCATCCAATGTTCATCGCTATAATCATGTGCCACTTGTCCTCTCATTGAATAGTTACTGACTCATTGTTCTAGGAAACACTCCCAATGTGCATTTTATTCCATTTGGAAATGCTAATGACCAAAAAAAACCATCCCCAGCCTTCCCTTCTTTGCTACACTGTCCCTCGGGCAATCTAGTCACCCCCTTCTGTGTAATAACACACCTTCCAATTTCCACTGGCACCCCCAACCCAGGCAATCCATCCCTTAGCAAGGCTTCCTCGCATCAGAATATACAAAAACGAAGGCATATCCCTGCCTCAAAACCATCATACTAGTCATAACATGCTCATGGAAATCAATGGACACTATTGGGTGCCAGTGTCCCATAATGGCTATGCTCCTGAATACTTTACTAGCATGCTGCTACATTTTCCAATTCCTTTTGTTGTTGCAAATTATTGCAGTCAATTTCAACTGCCAAACCCAGCATTTCATGCTTTCCTATACCAAGCACATAACTTCCATTAGATTCAGAATAAACTGAAATAACTTCAAATCATACCTCATTGGTAGCTCATCAATAAGGTACACTTGCAATCCTGTTTAGTTCCTATCACAAAAAGTCAAACTAATTGTTTGATCAAATCATCATGTATAAACATATCACATTAGGTTAGCTCAAAACACAACCATCATAGATCAAAATCATAAATCACATTCATAATAAAATGGAAATAAAATACTGATACTTGTCCTTTAATCAATCCTTAGCTTCTACCTTTTCCCTTATTCCGTATGCACACTGAATCAATTTCCACACCCGACAAACAACCAGTGGCTTCTCCTCAACCATTTGCACATACACATAGTGTGCATCATGCACATACAACAACACATGACATACAACACCATGCAATACATGCATCTACACGTGACACACAACACATACACCTACACCGAGTGTACAACACAACACAATACATGCACCTACACCCAACGTACACCACAACATAATACATAAACCTACACCCAGTGTACAACACAACAAAATACATGCGCCTACATGCAGTGTACACCACCACACAATACATATGCCTACACCTTACACACAAGACAATACATACATCTATACCTGATGTAGAACCCCACACAATACATATAAGTATACAAAGTACAACATAATGAATACACATGTCACAATACCATAACTACACAATACACATACATAGTACCGCATGCCCATAACACAGCATGTACGACATGTACACAATACCACATGTACACCAGTACCATATGTACAACACGTACACAGTACCACGTGTACAAAGCACCACCTGCACAATGTGTGCACAAAATCACATGTACACAACACCACCTGCACAATGTGTACACATTTCCACATGTACACCGCACTACCTATACAACATGTACACAATACCACATGTACACAGTACCACATGAACAACATGTACATAGTGCCACATACACAACACATCACTGCCTACACACAATGCCACTTGTACAACATGTACACAGCACCACATGCACACAACATCACTTGTACAATCATGCACACAACACCATATGTACATAGCACCACATGTACAACATGCACGCAACACAACATGTACATATCATTGCATATTGAACATGTACATAACATCATTTGTACACATCACTGCATATTCAACAAGTGTAGAGCACCATACGCATACAAATCTGCATATCCATCATGTTCATAGTACAATATGTACACTTCACCACATATCTAACATGTACATAACACCATCTATACCCAGCACTGCATATGCAACATTCATATAACACTATCTGTACCACCCTATACATAATATTGCATAAACAACATATACACACACTATATATGCACAACACCGCATGTGCACAACATCATAGATGCAACATGTACACATATACAACATATGCACAATAGTAGTATCACACATCCAAAACCACAATGTCTCTACCAAGCAACCTTGCTTTTAGTGTCTCTTTGCCATCCATGCTTATCCCAGCATGTCGTAGACCACACCACTTTCATTTCACTGATGTATCCCTTAGTATAGCCTGCCCATAACATAGACATAATATAATCATATAATATCAACTCATAACCACATGATATTGACCTCATAGATTTTTCAGAGCTACTCTTACCACTTGATTCCCCATAAGATCAAGAACCTCTTCATGTCATTCACCTGCATAAGGAATCATTCCTCTACAATAGTGATCCTTGATGACCCTATTGGACATTGACATAGATACATAGACACACACATATATATAAACATTAGCATAAACTTGTTAGAAAACAATATGCATACATACACATATATACATATAAACATCAACATAAAGGAATAGTGATCTACTTAGACAATGATATGCATACATACATATAAACATTAGCATAAAAAAATCATGATCCATGATGACCCTGTCAGACATCAACATAATCATGATCACAACATCATAAGGTCAAGGTTAAGAAAACTCCCTTTATGCATGCAACACATGCGCAACATCAAGAAAAATTGTTCCCAACATAGCCAAGGCATATGATTCCTCAAATCCATTCACCTTGCATTTCTTTATTACCTTTCCCATGACTTTCCTGCCATCGTCCATTTACACCAATGGACCCAACCAGTCCAACTGACTATCATACTCTTGCCTTCAACTGCCCTTATACATGCACTGAGCTTCATTCGGGTCTTACATTACTTGTTGGATTCCACACAAATCCCCCTGAATTCCATTAACTTTCCTCTTTCCCAACCAATTCCCAAGACTCAAAACTTAAAAGGAAAGCACAAGAAACAAACAAGAAGAAAACCATGAAAACCAATAACAATACGACACCACAAACAAAGTGGTATGGCCATACACTAGACATTAACAAAGCCACAAATCAAGTGCAACAAATGACAAAAGACCAACAATACAAGACTGGCAACAAACACCATGACTCAATCCCCATTGTTCCAGTGCTTCCAAAGGAAAGCTCAACCTGAGCCTCCTTCAAGATTTCATGGCAATCTCCTTTCCATGTAATTATTGCATCATATTGTCATAAAAACATAACTATCAATGCATAAATAAACATAAAAATACACCAGTTACCTTACTTTGTTGTGCCAAGCACATTGCTTGACATTGAACACATCCTCACCGTCTCTCAAATGACTCCAATTCCCTTGATGAATCCATCCATAACTGGAAACTAGTTGATATACCTATCAAATACATGTTCATGACTATAGAACATATCCACTTAATTTCACACAAAATCAAGGTTAAGAAGATTTCGTGCATGTAAAACACTCATTCGTTTGGAATTAGGGTTTCCAAACACAAGCAAAAGAATTCTTGCCAAATTCTTTTCTTTGACCTTTTCCTTGCTACAATCGAGTGTTACTATGCTATCACATCACCCAACTGTTAGTTATATAAACACATCAACTATTACCTTGTCATGCTAATACCAAGCATGTTTCCTGCACTGTTTACACACGTAAAACACATGTTCCAAATATCAAGACAATCATATCTATCAATTTGAAATCAACCTTTACCAAGACTAATAATCATGTCATCATCCATAGTCAACTCATAGCCATTATACATAATGCTATAATTATCACCTACTTACAGTCAAGTACATATCAATTGTCTCAACACATATGTGTGAGTAAAACCATCTTAAAAAAATATCATTTCTTGATGCAATCCTACAGACACATACTCATATCAGGAAATTAATCAAACATTCAAACAAACTATAAATGTCCCATGTTAGATAAATTGTAACAACCCTGGTGAAAATTCCATGTAATAAAAGTTAATAAAGGAAAAATAATAACCACAATTGATGGGACACTTATTCCAAGTTGAATGTTGGGTAAGACATCCTAGGGGGTGTTCATTTGGTTTTTTATGGCTAAGGAAATTGGCAAAGGCAATGGCTAAGACTTTGGAAAGGAAAAATGGAATTTTTGGCATATTTATTTATGAAAATAATGGAAATTAGGAGAAAAGGGAGGTGAAAGGTCACAAGATGCATGTGAGGAGGAAATTTAAGGAAAATAATGGAAAATGAAGAAAATAGAGGCCTCATTAATATAAAGGCTTCTGAGGATCAGTTGGTAACCTTTTGTTAGTTTAGTTTTGGAGCTCTCTCATTATTCTCGCTATTTATCCCTCACTCTTGGACACTTAGAGTTTCTTGGAGTGCTTTAGCATTGGAGAAAGAAAGGCAAAGAAGACAAGAGGAAGCAAGGATCAAACAGGGAAAGGTAGGATCAAGTAGCTACAACAAGATTCATTGGAGATATCCACTTGCATGTGTATTTTCCTTGCTATATTTGGCATGCATGGTATTGCATATGGTTCGTTGTTGTTATGGCAGGGTTTTTCCAGGTGTAACCATGTTTTTAGCCTAGCCTTTCCATTTCTGCATAGTCATGGTGTGATGAGGTTCTTATGTTTTGGTTGAGCTAGATTTCCGAATGGATTCAAAGCTGAGTGGGGTGGATCTCCGAATGATAGTTCACATGACCTAGTGGTCCTTGAACCAGATTGTGGATCATGGTAAAGCCATTGGCCTAGTGACCCCTGTGCCAGACTGTGGGTTGCAGTAAAGGCAAGATTGTGTTGTCTTCATGTGCCTAGGAATCTTTGCCAGTGAATGGCAGGATATATGTTAAATTGGCAACTAGGGCCAAAATCCATGTGGGTCAGCTTATTTATGGCAGCTGATATTTTTATTGGATCCCTCTTGTCGAGAGGTGTAGGATTGATCCAAATATCATCCGATTCCGATAAGTATTTATGGAGATATGAATTTATTTTGTTTATGTAATTATTATCAAGCCGACCAGCGCTTATGTAGGCTCTAGAAGCCCAACCGACGTGTCTATTCAACCTCTACATTTTTAGTATAAATAAGAGAGGATTTGGAGTCATTAGAGACATCCTCTTCATGTGTGATCTCCTCTCCACGTCTTGGGTTTTTGGAGAAGGAGAAAGACACCATGAGTGATACGCTGGTCTTCAAAGTGCTGCCCTAGCTGTTGTACGTTGCCCTAGTTGCAAAGATCTGGCCACAGTAAAGGAGGCCTCATATGCAGCCAAAGGAAAGGCCCTAAATTACAGTCACGCATGTAAACCTATATGTTGGCATACGCTGTTCATAGTGGATACGCTGGTTTCATACCGTCATGGGAGATATTCACGCGTCAATGGTCATGTTATCCACAGTCAATGTTCACACTTATACGCAGCCCTAGCTTATACGTTGTAGTGGAGCCTAGCCGCAATAAGGGAAGGAACAAACACAGTCTCTGCTGACAATGAAGACGCATTCACAGGTCATAAAGATTTGCAGGAAAAGGAAGACAAAGATATTCTTATGCTGGAGATTATATATAGTTCTCAAGTTGTCCACGATGGATTACACGTTGTACATGATGAGGTTATACGATGTCATAACGTAGTTATGGAAATCCAACAGGGAAATTCAACGCTATCATGTATATAGTAATAACGCAGTCATGGAAATGTGTACGCAGGGAATACATTGTTGTGTATACGCAGACATTAACATATGTTATGTATGTGCAGAGCATCATGGTATACGCAGACATTAACATATACGTTGTTATGTATATGCCGAGCATCATGGTATACACAAACATTAACATATACGTTGTTATGTATATGTAGAGCATCATGAGCATCATAGTATACGCACAGCATGGATACTATACGCGCAGACATAAACCCTATCCGTTGTCAAAGGTGACTGATATCTGCACCATGGTATAAGAACAGCATGAAGACTCTATGCATGATATACGCATGGAGAATACAACATAGAAGCCACAACATGAACAATGCATGGAGCCACAGTAAAGGCGTGAAGCTGCTGGGAGTCACAGTCAAGCAAATTACTGTCTTTCTATGACTCAATGATGAGATAAGGGTTCAATGAGGAGATCCTTGGCTTATGTATTATCAACGTATTCCTGTGGCAAAGAGGATCTATAAAATCCTTCAGCAACATTATGATGATCTGGGCAACATGATGATAAATATAGTGTTTATGTAACATGACGAAACTATCATTATAATAATGAAGCTCTAAATGAAGTTATCTAACAAAGAGCACAGTGAAGATATAAATAGATCTCATCATTGGAAAGATGCTGCTATAACAACTTCAAAAGGTACAGCCAGCATGATCTCAGTAAAGGTACAACAATGGTGCAACTATGATGAATGATGCAACGGGCAGCATCATGATAAGTGTGATCATGAGTAGCATGATGGTGCTACACGCTAAGGTACAGCAAATGGACGAGATGCAGCATGATGATAGGTGAAGGAGTCACCTTGGAGGATCAGTTGAAGTAGAATGTCTTCAACTGATCTCATCGTTATAGAAGATGATCTATGCTCAGATCTAGACAAGTCAAAGTGTTGACTTCTGTTGTAAATGTACTCTCTCTCTCTTTCTCTACTGAACTTTGAAGATAAAAGAAGAATTGATCAAGGGTTTCCCCACACATTGTGGGGTTTGTCCCTGGCTCGCGCCACATCTTGTGTCCTCTTGTCTTGGCTTGTCTTCTGCGATTTTATATTTATATTCTATCTGCAGTTTATTGTAATGTTGATGTGATTGCTAACTGTGAAAATTTAAATAAATTGCTCTAGCATAGAACATACCTAAACTTAACAATATAAGGTAAAGCCAATAGGGGGTTTGCTCTCTATTGGGCTTAGTAATCTTGGGTTTGGGATATGCGATAAAGCTTGGAGAGTGGGTATCGATTTAGAGCCTAGTGATTCGGAGTTGGATTGCGGTAAAGCCTGAGAGACTAGGAGGCAGGAAAATTCCTCATGGTGTAGGTGGAGAAATCTGGTGGCATCCATGATTTTTTTTCCTAGTGATCGGGTGTAGATCATGGTAAATCCTATTATGATGTGTTCATTGTGTTGGCCTAGTGATCCAGGATTGATTACAGTAAAGCCTAGTTTCTATTAGTGAGGGTGAGTTGGTTTAGCCTCAGTATGCCCTTGTTGGTTCTTTTGGTTTGAGTCCCACATTCATGTTTGGAATATGGCATGCGGGTGAATGGCTTAAGAGATATTTGGCTCAGCCATTCTATGGTCAGGCAGAACGTGGAAGTCCCATCCCAAGTTTTTTTTTTCATCATTAATAAAAGGTTATTTCTCCTCATATTTCTATGAGAATTTTAATTGATGACATGTGGTTTATATGGTTGTACTTTCATGATTATTTTTTTCGTATTATGTTGGTTATATGTGTGTTTTATGAAAAAAACTATGTATGTCTCTCAACATGCTTTTACTTATAAATGAATGGATAATGTATCTATGGTTGAATATATGTGTTGGCTTGTATGATCCTGATCCAGGTTCATAGGTGATTTAGCCAAGCAAATCCTGGTACTACTAGCCCTTTTGGCAACAGTCCACGGAGCACGGACTGAGGTCTCACCCGAAGTAGTATGGGAGGGTGCTAGAACCAGGTTTCCACACCCTTGGGATGTCTAAGGGGCTTATGGAGGTCTGCGGTCTGACCTGTCGTTACGCGCACTTGTGATCCCTTCGCAGCCTACGGTGCGGCTTCCGCGCAGCCCTACTCGGCGCGCGACCCGTATAATACTCAAGTCTCTTACTACTTAACCGATTACTTAACTTATGTGTGTAAGAGTTATGGTTATTATAGCATATTCAGTAATCATATCAGTGCATGCGATACATAACTCAATACAAACATAAAGAAGATAATTCACAACAAATACACAGAAATAGGAATCAACTTCTCTTTTATTAATATTCAATCTTGCTTACAAACTCAACATTGCCCTGTGCACTTAGCTGCAGGGGTCCGTGCACTCAGCTACGGACTCTACTAGGCCTCTGCGCACTCAGCTGCAGAGTCTATTCCTACTACTACGACCCAATACACTTAGAATCCTACTCTAAGCTCGAACCATTCCTTCGCTACTTTCTCTATCATCAACTACTATCTTTACAACTTAGAGCCTCGCTCTATTTACAAAATCCCATGGTCCGCGAACCATGGGTAGGCCGACATGACTTTACATTACATTACATTACTTTAGGGCGAACGACCCTATGACTTCAACCTCTACTTCGCACTCCGCGCCTGCAATTCGTTTAGACTTACAAAACCTTTGACCAAAACTTGGGCTTTGAGCCCCAAAACCTGCTATGGGGGGATTCCATGCCCAACAAGCCCCCGACACAATAATCATGACTTGTCCCGTGTCACTTTGCTGGTGTGGCGATCTTGGCACAGAGCCCCTCCAACTGTTCCCATACGGCCCGAAGGTCCGCGACGCACTATTCTACTATTTGTTGGACCTGCTGCATGTGGTCTTCTATTGCTTCCTTGTGAGGCTCCGTTGTCTGTCTTAGCGCATATAGTCCCTGCATCTGCGCAAGCTTGCCCTCAATCTCAGCCGTAATGGTGAAGGCCTCATCAATCCAAGGTTGGACGCGTGCTTTGAGAAGGGCCTCTTTCTGTCTTGTAGCATCCACCTGCTCCTTTAGTGCCCTCACCTGCTGCATCTTACCCAACTGTTAGGTGAGGACGACTGTCTGCGTCGTTTCCCTAACACTGTCATACTGCTGCTGCAGTTCGGATGCCTCTGTTTCCAGGTGTTGTATGTTTGGGTCCTCCTGTAAGGATGTGAGGACATTGAATGCTTGGTCCTACATACCGGTGCAGTCCTGCACCGCCCTTCCAATCTCTGCCAATCTTGTTTGAATCGCACTAACACGCTGTTCTTTGATTTCCAGAGGAGTGGAAGGTTGCACCTTCATCCACATATCAACAATCTAGAGATTCAGTTCTAGCTGCACTTGTGTTGTTTCCTCGCACGCGCTTCGGACTCCACTTGCCAGATAGTGGATCCGCATCTCGATTGGTAGGTCTGCGACGATGGATAATTCTAGAACACACCAACACACTTCATCCACTATTTGTGTGATCTACCAATTCTATGAAACTAGCTCATCACGATACAGGCTGAGCTATTTGATGTTGATCTCTTGCTCACTCAATACCTGGATCGCACGACCTTACCATGTGTGTAGCTCTGTTGTTATGTCATCCTACAATTGGTACAATGTGTCCCGCGAAAGGGCAACCAAATTTAGGCCAGGTACCTTGATCCGGCCTACTGTGGCTCTGTCCTCATCGCCCTCTGCTATTAGAACTCCTTCCGATAGCACTATGGTGTTGGCCATTTTTGCGCACAGCAACTACTCCATTGCTGATGTACCTGCAGCACTGTAGGTGGCTATTTTTCCTTCCTGTGGGGCCTGCACCTGAAGTTCCTGCAGCTGTACCCTTAGGGCCCCCAACACATTTTGTTGCTCTGTCATAGCTTCCTAGAGCGCTTCCCAGGTGACCTCGCGAACTGTGTTGTCGACGTCATAGAGGTCACCCGCACTCAATGTAATTGGCTCGATGTCCAGTTTGGAAGCCTTGGCCTTCTTTCGTGGGCCTGATATTTCCATAATGCATGGTCGTTTCCGCTATGTAGATGTTGTGCTCGAGTCCGCGCCTTCTGCTATGTCCTCTACTCCTTGTCCTATGGATAAGTTCAGGCCCTCTTCCCCCTACGTCGCGGTGGCCCCTGTTGCATGTGTTGCTGCTGCTTTGTCGGCAGCCTTGGCCTGCTCTGCGGCTACCTTCGTTGCCTTGCAGGTAGCTCTTACCTCCGCGGTCAACTATTCGTTGCACTTCTGTTGGGCCAACTAGTTGATAGCAGCTTGGTGGCATCCTTATGATTTTTTGTCATTGTTCTATCCTACTCCGCCAGATTCAGGGCGTGCCACTTGGGAAGCCATGATTCGAGCACGGAGAAGATGGCATCATCAGTTGTGATGAAAGGAAGCTTGGTCCAGTTCTGCACCGGATCCTTACGTGCCTTGATATACACATTGCACATATCTGCCTTGAAGTCTGCAAAGATCCACAGACTGTTGTACACTGTGGGGGATAGGCACGGCCTTTTTTTAATCCACATCCGGACACTCGCCTCCATGAGCACCAAGAAGATCTTAGTTTTGCAGATCTGCATGCCGTCCTTCGTAGCCCAAAGCAACGCATATTTTGTGTAGGTTTTAACCCTGTACAGAAATTATCTGCATACGAATTCTAAAACACAGAAAATAAACAATGCGGGATCATAACACTAAAACACATATACACAGAGATTTTCCCCTGGATCCCAAAACCGGGACTAACAGCTTGATTTTTCATTATGTTCCTTTCAATGTTACAATACATAGTTATACATGCTGAAGCATCCAATACCATGGATCGAAAACCATCGCATACAATACCATGGACCGAAAACAATCACATCTAATACCATGGACTAAAAACCATCGTGTCCAATAAACATGTGCGAAAATCATGCACAAAACCATAGGTGGGTCTGCCCAACCTAACATAGGGTCCAAAACCAAAATTTTTCGGGGCGCTGCCCCGAACCCCATAAAGTGGGGTTACGAGTGCCCTTCAAACCCCCTATTAACTACGTGGAAATAATATAACACAACCCAACATTCTCCCACTTGTTGTTTTCTTTCCATAGGAGGCCACAAGAGAGCTTAGTCATTTTCCCAGCCCTGAAATGCCCATTGTCTCTCTACACCAAGAGAAATTCACAGAGCTCACAGATTTTGTCAATGCATCTGCAGTATTCTTCAAAGTGTTCACCTTTACCAGCAACACCTTTTTGTCTTCTATCATATCCCTCACAATGTGATACTGAACATCAATGCACTTTGTCTTTGAATGATATGCAGGGTTCTTTGCCAAGAAAATTGCACTTTGGCTGTCACAGTCTATCCTTATAGCTTCATGTCCTAACCCCATACTTGAACACAATCTCTGCAACTAAACTGCTTCCTTGCTTGCATGAGTGGCTGCCATGTATTCTGCCTCTGTAGTTGATAGTGCCACTACAGATTGTTTCTTACTCATCTAACTGACTACACCTCCAAATAGGTTAAACACATACCCACTTGTAGATATTCTCTGATCCAGATCTCTAGTCCAATCTGCATCAACAAAGCCACGAATATCCAATATTCTGTCCAATCCTGGTCTTCCTTGGTAGCATAGACCGTAATCACTAGTGCCACGCAAATACCTGAAAACCCGCTTCACTATTGTCCAATGCTCCTTTCCTGGTTTTGACATAAACCTGCTCAATACTCCCACTGCATGTGCAATTTCTGGTCTAGTACAGACCATTGCATACATCAGCCTACCGACTACACTTGCATATGGAACACAGGACATGTCCTCTTCCTCTTCTTGTGTCTTGGGACATTATTCAACAGATAACCTCACACCTACAGGAATAGGAACCTTCACCCATTTACTATCCTGCATATTAAACCTCTATAGTATTGTCTCGACATACTTCCTTTGGTTTAACCAGAGCTTCCTCTTCGCTCAATATCTTTTAATTTCCATGCCCAAAATATAATTTTGCAGCACCAAGATCTTTCATGTCGAATTTGGATGACAATTGGGTCTTCAAATCTTGGATAATTTGTTTGTCATTTCCAACCAGCAACATATCATCCACATACAAGACCAGATAAATAACACGGTCGCCAATTAATTTAAAATACACACAGTGATCTGCTTTGCTTCTGGTGAAGCCAAGTCCCCATATAAATGTATCAAATTTATGATACCACATCCTTGGTGACTATTTTAACCCATACAAAGACTTCTTTAACTTGCATACCAGTTCTTTCTTACCCTTCGCTGCAAAGCCTTCAGGTTGCTTCATGTAGATTTTCTCTTCCAGATCCCCGTGAAGAAATGTTGTCTTCACATCCATCTGTTCTACCTCAAAATAAAATCAGCAGAAACAGATAAAATTAATCCAATAGAATTTACCTTGGCAACAGGAGAAAAAATATCACCAAAATCAATTCCTGGCACCTGGGAATAACCTTTTTCTACCAACCGAGCTTTGAATTTCTCCACTTTTCCTTCTGCATTTGTCTTCTTTTTGAACACCCATTTTCTGCCAATGGGTTTCCTTCCAGCAAGCAACACCACTAGATCCCAAGCGTCATTTTTGTGCAAATATTCCATTTCATCAACCATGGCCTCTTTCCAAAGTTTTCCATCCTCTGAATATACTGCATCCTTCACAGTTCTGGGATCATCGTCAGTAATAGATAAAGAAAAATTTGAACAGAAATCATATGGACTATACCTTTCAGCCTGCCTTCTTTCTCGAACTGATCTTCTCACAGGAGTTTGTGGCTCTTCATCTTCTAATTCCTCCTCTGTTGTAGAGTCCGACTCTTCCTCCTTTAACTCAAACTCTATCTTCTCAGGTTCATTTCGTTGGACTTCATGTTTAATAACATCTTTCACCTCTTTGAACACCACATCTCGGCTATACACAACCTTCCATGTGACTGGGTTCCAAAGCTTATAGCCCTTTAAACCATCCTTATACCCAATAAAGATGCACTTTTCAAATTTACTATCCAACTTGGTTCGTTTCTACTTTGGAACATGTACATATGCATCACATCCAAATACCCTCAGATGTGAAAGAGAGGGTTTCTTACCAGTCCATACCTCTTGTGGAGTCTTATCCTCCAACGCTGATGAAGGTGACCTATTGACCACGTAACATGCAGTATCCACCGCCTCTGCCCAGAATTCTTGTCCTAACCCAGCTCCACTGAGCATGCTTCTTCCCCTTTCCATCAATGTCTTATTCATTCCTTCTGCAACTCCATTTTGCTGAGGTGTATATGGAGTAGTCTTCTATTGTGCTATACCACACTTCTTACAGAATTCTTCAAATTCCTTACTGCAAAACTCTCCACCGTTATCTGTCCTCAGCACCTTTATCTTCTTCTCTGTCTGGTTTTCCACCAAAGCCTTAAATTCTTTAAACCTGTGAAAGACTTCAGATTTCTTGTTAAGGAAATATATCCATGTATTCCTTGAGAAGTCATCCATAAATGATACATAGTACATAGACTTACCTAGTGATGGAACCTTCACAGGTCCAAACACATCACTGTGCACAAGTTCTAATATCTGTTTCGCCCTCTTACTACCAGAGGGGAAACTCACCCGATGCTGCTTCCCATAGACACAATTTTCACAGAAATCAAAATCCAAAGAGCTATTACTCATACCTTCTACCATACCATTACCATGAAGTATCCGAAGGTCCTTTTCTCCAATATGTCCAAGCCTTTGATGCCACAGCATGGTCTTCTCTCCAGAGACCACTAGATTTTCTGCTCCACTTTCAGGAACCACAGAACCATTGCACCCATCAATAACAGTGCTACCTTGCAGCTTGTACAGAGTTCCAGTCTGAACTCCCTGCATCAATACCAGTGCTCCCTGAACCATCTTGCAGGTATCCTTCTCGAACACTGTTTTTACACCTGCATCATCCAGCTTGCTAATAGAAATCAGAGTTTTGGCTAATGCGGGAATATGTAGAACACCTGGAAGCATTCTAACCCTTCCACCTTGCAACTTCAACTTTACTTTTCTGCGGCCAACGATTCTAGCCTTCCTTTCATCCCCCAAGAAGACATCACCACCATCATATTTCTCATACTCACAGAACCACTCTCTATGGTGAGTGAAGTGAAAGGATGCACCTGAGTTAATCAACCATGCCTCATGATCTACATGTGTACTTGAAGAAGCCAAGTACACATCCCCACCTTCATATGAGGTGGTTTTCACCTCTGTAGAAGGAGCCTCATCAGATCCCTTTCCTTTGTCAGGAGCTTTAGATTTACAGTCCCTTTTGTAGTGCCCTTCCTTTCCACATTTCCAGCACACCACCTTTACAGGTTTTCCTGGAGATTTAGATCTCCCTTTAGATTTAGATCTCCCACTCGATGACTTATTTTTGTTTCTGTTCTAGGTCTGCCCTCGTACAGACAAGGCATCACCATTTTGGCTCTCCATATTTTTTCGTCTCATCTCCTCCATCAGCAAGGATGAGACTATTTCATCAAAATGCAAGGTAGTTGCATTGCTACCTATTGCAATAACTAGACTATCCCACGAATCTGGTAGAGAACACAACAAATTGATGCACTTATCTTCATCTAAAATTTTAATATTAGCAGATGCTAACTGACTTACCACATTATTAAATGCATTCAGATGCTCTGTCACTGAGTCTCCATCTTTCATCCTCAGGTTATATAGCTTTTTCCGTAGGAACAATTTATTCACCAGAGACTTAGATTGGTACAAAGTCCCTAACTTGTCCCACAAAGCCTTCGTCGTAGCTTCCCCCCATACATTCAGCAATACTGAATCTGAGACACACAATCATATTGTGCTCTTTTCCTTCCGATCCAACTTCTTCCATTCTTCATCGGACACTCCCATTGGTTTAGTACCCGGATCTACCATGATCCACTGGTCTTTATCCACCAACAAATCCTCCATCTTGAGTTTCCACAACTCAAAACCCTGACCATTAAATTTCTCGATCTATATCTTTCCACTGCTCGCCATCTTCTTTAACCACCAGAATTGATCTCACATATCTCAGGAAATTCCCCTGTCAGCAATAAAATAGACAAGAGCAACCACGCGTAGTGGAAGGTCTTGCCCTGCTCCTGATCTTCCTTGCAGTCGGTTAGGAATTCTTCGCAGAGGAATTCAGCCTAGTTGAATTGGACCCCCTCCGCGCATTGTTCTACTAGCGCAATGACCAACGCTAGTACCTCATCTCCGCGGCATTTTCTCATCACCTTCCCAGCCAGCAGTTGGGTGGCTACATACACCCTTTTATCTTTAATGCTACTGATTACATAACCTCTCTTCTTCTTTTCCAATTTGCACTTCTTCTTCATGGCCTCTGTGAGTGCCAAATCTCCGCTTTTGCCAGCTATCTCCGTGGTGTCCTTTCCCTTACAGGGAAGCCAAGAAATCTTATGGATAAGCTCCGTCGTGATGGGAATAGGCTCCTCCAACCATAAGTACCCATCGTGCACCAGGAAAATCAGCTACCTGATGACAAAGATCATGATAGGTGCACGGTGAAAGTGCAGAATCCATAGTAGGTGGAGTAGTTCGGCCTTCTCCACACCGCGCAGCCATATTTGCAGCTCTAGCACTGTAACTGACCCCTCCTTGCTCTACTTCATGAGGTTCTCAGTCTCTAAATGTGGGAACTTGTCGCTGTCCGCGAGGCCCCAGTCTTCAAATTTCATTGTGGGCACATGGCCCAAGGCTGAGCCTTCAAACAAAATTCCATTTGGAAGGAGTGAGGTTTGGAGTGCGCTCTTAGCGGCATCCAAATCCTTGGGTACCTTTGCTTTCCCTTTCTACGAAGGAACTTACTCGGGCAGTTTTGCTGCAACGTGCACCGGCTGGATGTCTTCTTCCATTTCTTCATCCACCTCTATCTCATCTAAGAGAGCCTGGAGGTCCTCTTCCTTATCATTTGTCTCAATGTTGACAGCCTTGCCCTTTTCTTCCATGGAAATTTTACCAAACCAAGGATTTCGCAGGGACATGCGGATTGGTCCCACTGCCTGTTTATCCTTCTTAGGCCTCAACATCCGAGGTGATTTCAGAATTTCTGGCACATTCCCCACCTGCACTGTAGAGCTCTGCGTGGCTTCCTCGGTGGTACTCTCTACAAAACCCACACCTCTCCTGGTAGTTGTCATCTTGTTCAAACTGTCTGTGGTTGTTCGCGAACTTGGGGGCTCAAATACCGCTATAGTCCGTGGACACTCCTTAATTGCACTTGCGATAGTTGGCACCGTGTATTCTACCTTATGTGGTGCGCTCCACTTGTTACTGTGTTTGGTAAGGTGCGGTCTCAGCCATGGTAGAAGAGTCATAAATTTTCGGCGACAGTATTCTAATGCAATGGTATGACCATCCGTATCTTGCCTTGTCATCCTTGGTTTATCAACGAGACATACTTGTGTGGCCTCATTTTCCAGTCTTTTGATCTCGACGTCGTTCAACATGCTTTTCTTCCTCAATCATACCCAATCTTCTTTGAGTCTACGAAGTCTAATATTCCCTCATTGAATAGCTTCCTGAATCCTTATATGGTCATCCTCACGTAGTTGTGTGATTCCTTCATCCTGGTATTCGTGCGCTGTCATAAATGCGAGAGTTATTAGGTGTGGATTCCTTTTGGTATTCCCTTTATCAATTTCGGTTTCTACTCTGTTTCGCACCTTTGGAATCATCTCCATGCTCAGGTTTTTGCACATGGTCCTATAGGCCCATCTAACCACTGGCACGCACAAGTCCCAATCAGTTCGTCTCGCCTAGTGAACCTTATTCAGTACTCCGTGCACCCTATGGAATGCCTCATCATGGAGAATTGGTAACGCGTGTTTCCTTTCCTGCTGTTGTGGTTTGTTATGATTCTCTAGGCTAGGGGTGGTGTGCGCTTGTGTGTACTGTACAGCATATGTCTGTGCCCATCGGGAAAGGTGGGCGTGCAAGTTGTTCCACCCCTGTTGATTGGATTTCATTCGAAGCTGGGGTTTTCCAAAATGTAGGCGCATCATCCTTTTGCATCCGTGCCAACCTTCAAAAGTTCCTTGATGATTACCCCACCATCATGCAGGTATAGCGCGTAGTGCCCACTTCAGCGCATCGAACCATTGTTGTTCTGGTACTGCACTTTCGAATTTGCTCAGAAATTCATCCACCACTGACAATCCATCATATGTTGGTAGCTCCCTTGTCTCGGTTGTTACGCAATGCAAGACCTGATCATCATGTTGCAGTTCAGTGTTGTTACTTTGTATAGCTGATTTTGCCATCGCTCTATATCTTCGTCTGAATCCGAAGTACAGGAGCTTTCGCACTCCCACAAAATCCTTCCATCTGCATTCGGATTCACCCAATACTCTCCTTGTGCAGTTATCTTGTAGATACAATCGAGGTCGTCATCACTGTCATCGTTATGCACCGGTTCAGTGTATCGTGCTCCTTCGGCTGGGTCTAGTGGTACTACTATGCGTAATGACTTTTTCTCAAAGATAATTTTGCGCTTTTTCAGATTTATGGCCCCATTCATATCAGTAGCCTAGTCTATTCCTAGTAGCACGGGATAGGGATTGTTGTCATTGACAATCTTTATCACTTCAAAATCGACGTGCGTGCTCGCGCCTTCAATATTCACTATCACTTCTCGCAATCTTCCCATGGGAAAAATATTATGTTGGTTTTCCATTCGTAACTGAATAGGGGATCACTGTAAAAAGGGTTTGCCCATGCATTCCCATGTTTGCTTTGGTAATACATTTGTGTCCGAACCCAGATGCAGGATTACCTGATCCATTTTGTACTTTCCTATTTGCGTAGAACCTTATCTCCCTTCCTATGCACAATGCATGCTTTCCAAGTTTTTGGACCACACGCAGTTTTCCTGACCCCACGCACTTAGTGATAAGTTCTTATAGACCTTTGACTGCCTTTTTGTCACGCAACAGTTTCATGCATGTCTCCAAAAAGGTAGTGAGAATTGAAGGATCCATCCTTGGTTCTAGTTGATCCTTACTACCTGAAGTGGAGGCCTCTGTGAAGCTCTTCTTAGCTTCCATGAATGTCTCCTTCACACGTTCTAAGTAAAACTCAGGTTCCTTTATAGGAGCCTTGCGAACCCATGTGTTGTCTTCTGGCTACTTCCCTTTATCATCTCCCATGGCCATACCACTCCTAAGCATCATGTTTACATTTGGGTCTTCTTTGCACGGTTCAGACCTCATCATTCGTAAATTCTGGGTCGGAGGGGGCTGGATTACCCCCTTTTCATGCATCTTCGCTATCATCAAAGGGCAACCTTCTGCCTCACAATAAAACTGATTACAGTACCAACATGATATCCTAGTCAGGTTTGTACAATCGCGGGCATAATGCCCTGGCCCTCCACAATTGTAACAAATTATCTGGTCGTGACCCCTTCTTGGTCCCATTCCACCTCAACCCCGACTGCGCCCCTGAAACCCACCACGCGCCATCCTTACATTTGGGTTGAGGGCTCGTGTTTTAGTCTATACCCTGTAGGCAAGAGTCTGATCCATCATTAGTTCATAGCTTCAGTAAGTGCATTCGTCATGGCCTACCAACCTATAGAAATTACAAAACAATTGTTGGGACATCTGCGTATACTTCTGCAGCACATAACAATTATCCGTTGTGTGTTTTCCTCCTGTCTGGAAGATTGCACACCATAATGTAGATGTTGTGCTTAGCCCTGCATGTGCCTCTAGTCTTAATGACATTAGCCTTCCCTCTACCAAGTAGTTTGCAAACACTGGACATTAGTCCTTGTCGTGCCCTTGGCCTTTGCATTTTATGAACCATACTTCCTCGCACACCTTCGGCCGAATTGTCATGTCATGTTTCAAACTTTGCATCTCCAAACACATATTTTGTAGTTGTGTGTGGATTTGTTGGACTCCCAACCTAGGGTATTGTATAGGGGTCTCATGCAATCTCATTGCCATCTCCAACCTTCGGCCTGGGTGAAAAGTTTTTGTTGTGACAATGCCGTCCTTAAGTGTGGCGTAAGTGAGGCCACAAACCATGTGCAATGTTGTGCATCTGTTATTGTCATATTGGCTTCACAGATCATACTCTTCAGCCTTTGGTCCAAATCCCAGGGGGTCTCACCCGGGAGCATCGCGATCTCCTTAAACCTGATGATTGATTGTGTCTCTGATTTTTGGCCTACTAAATTCCATGTTCAACGCGGTCTAGATCTCTACAATTCCTACATTCAGGTGGTCATTAGTATGCTTGATATACTATGTTAATGTGCAATCCTGCAGTGCACTCACCAGCGTATCCCTTTTAATATTATCATCCACGATGCCCTGTTCTTCCCATACTACTCTTACCACGAACCAGAATTGGTTCATATCTTCATTTCCTACTCCTCTGAACACCGATAGTTTGATCGCACTTGCCATACTGAGCTGCGATGGTGGCAGAGGTGGAGTTGGTGGAGATGGAGGTTAGGAGGGTGAAACAGGTGGCAGTGTGGGTGGGGGTGGTAAACGTGGAATTCTCTGTCTTATCAAACTAACCGTGCTTCTCAAAGAAACTTTCGCGAGCTCCTTCTCACTTTCCCGCGATGGTGAAATTAAGGGACTGTTTTCCAACTCCTCACTACTTTCGCTTCTGTAGATCTACCTGCTTCGCGTAGTCCCAAACATTAATTTACTCACATAACCCGCTTTTCAAACAATAGCATCTTAATCCAAGTTTTCAAAGATTTAATATAATTACCTCACGGTCCCTTGAGAAAATGTCACTCTGCCTCACTGTAGATGATGGTCGTGTCTACCGCGAACTCAGTGATAAATCCTCCTATTATTTGGTCGAGCTAGTGGTCCACAGCTCACACTATCTTATCTTCCAATGCTTCTAGTTTGTGCACTAATTTCAGAGTCCACACTATTGGTTTGTCGAGCCTACACCTTCCCTGACTGTCTACTAACTTCTTTATCCATTGATATCGCTTAGGTGGAAAAGATGCAAAGAAAATTTCGTGGATATCTGTATACAAGTATCCACTATTCCTTAGATGCTCGCGGATTTCTGTTCTCCTATGCCACAAACTCGTGAATATTCTTGCCACTCTTCAATTTATTTCTTCATTGGATTCCAGTGGCACAACATCAGACATCCTTTATGCAATTCCTGGTCCTGACAACAAAACCATTTTTTGGCTTGTATGGACCTAACCTAGCTTCAGAGGTGATTTAGCCAAGCAAATCCTGGTACAACTAGCCCTTTCGGCAACAGTTCGTGGAGCGCAGACTAAGGTCTCACCTGAAGTAGTATGGGAGGGTGCTAGAACCAGGTTTCCACACCCTTGGAATGTCTAAGGGGCTTCTAGAGGTCCGTGGTCTGACCTGTCGCTACGCGCACTTGTGATCCCTTCGTAACCTGTGGTGCGGCTTCGGCGCAGCCCTACTCGGGGCGCGACCCGTATAATACCCAAGTCTCTTGCTACTTAACCAATTACTTATCTTGTGTGTGTAAGAGTTATGGTTATTACAGCATATTCAACAATCATATCAGTGCGCGGGATAATACACAACAAATACACAGAAATAGGAATCAACTTTTCTTTTACTAATCTTCAATCTTGCTTACAAACTCGACACTGCCCTGTGCACTCAGCTATAGAGGTCTACACGCTTAGCTACGGACTCTACTAGGCCTCTGCACACTCAGCTACAGAGCCTCTTCCTACTACTACGACCCAATACACTTAGAATCCTACTCTAAGCTCGAACCATTCATTCGCTACTTTCTTTATCATCAACTACTATCTTTACAACTTAGAGCCTCACTCTATTTATACAATCCCATGGTCCGCGGACCATGGGTAGGCCAACATGACTTTACATTACATTACATTACTTTAGGGTGGATAGAGCTATGACTTCAACCACTACTTCGCGCTCCGCGCCCGCAATTCCCAGAGTCTTACAAAACCTTTGACCAAAACTTGGGCTTTGAGCCCCAAAACCTACTGTGGGGGGATTCCATGCCCAAAAATATGGTAATTTATAAAATTGCATGAGGGAACAATGGTTCTTAGCGATCCTCAGATAAGTACAAGATCCATATGTTTAATTCTGTTGGTTACACCCGTAGATTACATGCTTACGACATGTTTGACAAAATGTTTGTCATCGCTAGTAGGGGTCTGATTAAGGTCTTGTTTGACTTATTTCTTTTGCATCATTGTTTCCCTTTCTTTTACTGCTCCTAAGTTATCATTCCAATTTTTGGCAGTACCCTAGGCTATAGGCTTGAAAAAGTGGCTCAAATCCCAAGGAAATTGGCATAACATTGGTAAATTGGATCTCTCCACGCTGGCAGGCAAGCCTATGAGAGTTACTTTGGATTTCTGGATGTTGTCATGCCTATAGCATGAGAGCAACTGAGTCTTAAGTTGGTCAAAACTTTAGTAGGACTCAAGGGAAAGTTGTCTAAAGTGTTGGGTTGGTTCCTGAGGGTCTTGAAGCTGATGTTGAATTTCTATGTGTTATGTTTCTATCGATTCCACTTCCTTAAGGTCGCATAGGAGGTCGAATCTAATCTTAGTAGCATCTTGTCACATGTTTACCCCAGTTGGCGGGTTACTCAGGTAAATGTGGGAGGAGGGAGTTACATAAATCAAATAGATGACCTAACATACACCAAACACTCAAACACCAAATAGACAACATAATCGAATAGTCAAGAACCAAATATATGACATAAGAAAACTCATACCTTAATGTATCTCAGGGGAGGTTGTCTTGTCTCTACAATCAATCTAGATTAGCATGATATAACTTCATGACATATCGACTCAAACATAAATAAGGTCTTGATATCCATAATAGTCACTAACTAACATGTTCACATCATAAAATCATAAACAATTATCGTTCATACATAAAAATACCTTATGCACATTAGTCTAGATTAGCATGACATAATATTACAACATTTTAACTCATATTTGAATGTCAAAACCCTAATTGTTTGCATAGACCAATCCAAATTAGTATGATACATATAACATCAAGATATTAATGCTATAACCCTAATCATCAAGTTAACTAACATATAACAAAACAAATTAACCTATAACATACTCATCAACAACTTATAACCTAATCATCAAGCTAACTATCATATAACAACAATAGCAATGCATACCACCACATTTTACTATCATTCATGACTATCTGATATATGTGCATATGACTACACTAATAAACTAACATGTATCATGTATGTAACCATAACACCAATATAATGAAAGGCATACACATAACCATAATGCATATAACAATCCTTAACCTACATACCGACATGCCCAACATACAAACCTGCATGATGACATGTTCTTGCCTCAAGGTCCAATGTTGCAATTCACTTTAATGATCTGGATCTCCTGCTCTATCTCAGCCAACACATTAGCATCATAACATATCAATATCATCATGATGACCTAATCGCATACAATGACCTCATGCTCAACAACCTTCACCATGAAAATGCATGCCTAACAACGTATAAATACCGACATGCATAACAAATGCATATACAACCATGCACTCAAGATGACACATCCCACAACAACACCATCAACCTTCACATAGCGACATCTCTACAACCATAATCAACACCACGCAAATGAAACAAGCACATGGACTACAAGCATAAGAAACACATATGCAATCAACATGAATGCATGACCAGCACACATCCCATCCAGTCTGAGGGGTGAACCATGCTCTGATACCACTCTGTAACACCCTCCTCCCACATCTACCCAAGTAACCATCCAATTGGGGTAAACATGTGATGAGAGGCTACTATGATATGATTCAACCTCCTAATTCATGTTAAGGTAGTGGAACCAATGGAAACACACCATGCATACCTTCAACATCAACAATATGACTCCTAAGAACCATCCCAACCTTTCTGATGACCAGCCTCTGAGTCCTACTGAGATTTTATACCTCTTGACCTCTGGACACTCCCATGCAATGGGCATGCCAACATCCAAAGGGCTCTAGATGCTCCCACAAGCCTGCATGCCTGCGTCCATGGACTATTTCCAGCATAACTGTGCTAGAGTTCGGGGATTTTAAGGCACTTTTCAAGCCCATAATTCTTCCCACTACTGAGAACTTGTTATAACTTTTGGAATCCCTTAAACACATGACAAGAAGACTAATAAACCAAAAAATAACTCTAGGACTAGGCCTGACCATCCCCAATCGAGACTAAAATTTTGTCATACACTTAGGATCAATGCAATCTACGGGTGTAAATGACATATCTAAGCGTAGGGGTCTTATACTTATCTGAGATTCACTATGAGACATTGTTTCCTTATCACTTTAGTTGTAGTTTCATCCATTAGGCCATACATACATTGTTCATTCATATACAAGTAAAAACATGATGGGAGCCATACATAGCCATTGTCATAATACATATTCATAACCAACATAATAACAACAAAAATACCAAGGAAACAACAACCATATAATCCACATATAAACCAATATAATACTCATGAGATAACAAGGATAAATAACCTCATATTAATGATGAAAAATCCAACCCGGTATGGGACTACCACATTCCACTCGACCGTAGAATGGTTAAGCCAATTCTCTCTTCAACCATTCATCCCCATGCCATATTCCAAGCATGAATGTGGGATCTCATAAAACACATCAATCCAAAACCATCCAGGGCTTCCAGAGGCCAACCACCTCAACCCATCAAACAGTGATTCCACCTCACGGTTGGACATCACAGCACCATCATCATATTGGTCTGTATCCAAGCCTTCCAAGGCTCGAGAGCATTTGTTCCAACCTAGATTCTAGGACTAGTAACTCAAGCCATGGTTTTTTTCGAGCTCCAGAGCATTTGTCCAACCAAGTCTCCATGACAAGTAACTCAACCCACAGCTTATACAGGGCTCTAGATCATTTTTCCAACCAAGGATCCAGGACTAGTAACTCAATCCACCAAGGGCTCCAAAGAGTTTGTCCAACCAAGGATCCATGACTAATAACTCAACCCAAGTTGTTATAGGGCTCCAAAGAATTTATCCATCTAAGGCTCCAAGACTAGTGACTCAAACCAAGCCATTAGAGGGCTTCTAGAGAATTTGTCCAACCAAGGCTCCAGGAACTAATAACTCAACCCAAGCTAATGGAAATGTGTGAACCAACCAAAAAGTAAATAAGTAAATCCACAACATCATGGATATCTAGAAAATGGCAAGGCTAGGAAAATCCACTATCAATCTAGGAAATCCTCCATGCCAATGACAGACCGTGACCAATAAATCATATGCATGCACCATTCATGCCTAAAATAGTGAGGAAAACATACATGCAACTCGATACCTAAAAGAAAAATCCATTAAGTTGTTGATCCCAATGTCCTCTTGCACTTTTCTTCTCTTCCTTTTCCTTCTTGCTCCAAAACTCCAAGTATGCCACACCCTCCAAGAGTGCTCCAAGAAAACTCTAAGTGTCCAAGAGTATGAGAGAGAGAGAGAGATAATAATGTTAAGTGTCCAAGAGTATGTGAGAGAGAGAGAATAATGAGAGAACTCCAAGACTGAATTGACCAAAGTCTTACCCAATGATTCTCAAAAGCCTTTTTATTATTAAGGCCTCTATTTTCCTCATTTTCCATTATTTTCCTTCAATTTCCTCCTCACATGCAACCTATGACCTTTCACCTTCCTTTTCTCTTAATTTCCTTCATTTTCATTTAAAAAATACCAAGAAATGCCTCATGCCTTTCCAAAGTCTTTACCATTGCCTTTTCCAATTTCCTTAGCCATAATAAACTGAGATGAACACCCACTAGGATGTTTTTCCCACCATTCAGCTTGGAATACATGTCCCATCACCATGGCCTTATATTTTTTTTTTCATGGATTTTTAACCAGGGCTGCTACATATAGTCACTGATCAAGGAGCTCAATTCACATCACATCGGATCCAGAATATTTTAAGGTAGCATCATATCGAACACATAACATCTACTTCCTATCACCCTCAGGCAAATGGGAAAGTAGAGGTTACAAATAGAGCATTGGAGAGTATCTCACCAAGGTTGTGAGAAGCAGCAAGCAATATTGGGCATACAGATTAGTGGAGGCCACTTGGGCCTATAACACAACTTGGAAGACAACTACTGGGTTCACTCCATATGATCTAGTTTATGGAAAGAAAGATTTGATTTCTATTGAGTTTGAGTATAATACTTTGAGAATGGTAGCCCAATTGGACTTATATGTCACCAAATTGCAGTAAGGGAGGCTACTCCAATTGAATGGCTTCGATGAATTCAAAATGCAAGCCCTCCTACACACTAAATTTATACAATTGCAAAGGAAGTTCTAGCATAATAGGCATCTCAAGGACAAAGTTTTTCAAGGAGGTGATTGGGCACTATTATATGACTCTAGGTTCAAGGATTTCAAAGTAAATTGATGACAAGATGGTTAAGCCCATACCTGATAGAGAAGTGTTATGAAAATGGAGTTGTTCAAATCAGGACCATTGATGAGGAAGGGATTCCTTTTCTTATCAATGGCTACAGTTTAAAGGTACATACACAAAACTTATGTCTAAGGAAGGATTCATCAGTACAATCAACAGAGAATTCAATGTGATTGGAAGGGTCATAACTTCCAATCCACAACATTTCTAGATACTTTTTGAAAAAAAAAAAAAAATTAAAAAAAAGTCCTAGATGAAAACCTTTATGAAGGCCAACTCTTATTTTGGAAACCTCTCTGAGGCATCCCAAAAAGGAAAGAAAAAATATCCTTGGGTGAAAACCTCCCTTGACGCACCTAGGGAAGGCATATAGGTTGAAAACCTCCTCTGAGGGAACCTGTGTGTCCCCAAAAACAAAAACAAAAAGAGAAGAGAAGAAAAAAACAAAAGGAAAAAGCACAGGAAATGGATCTACAACATGTTTGCTAACATTTTTTATGAAACCAACTCAAGAAAAGATAGATCAACGCCTTAGAATTCAGCCTCTTCGAGGGGGAAACCTCCTTTACATTACATAAATGAACAATTCTTGGATGATACAAATGAAAAGACCTCCTTTCTATATATAGGAGTCTAAGGTGTTATAACATAATCAGAGCTGACATAACAATAATAATGTGAGGGCACAATAATAACAATAGTGGGCTTCTATGGGGCACAATAGTAACAATATGGGCACTACATGGGTACACCAATATAATAAGTGGGTTATACTAATAACAATAAGGGGTTACACTAGTAGTATAGGGGCCTAACATGCCCCTCTCCTTCAAAAAGCGTTGTCCTCAACGCTTGAGTAGTTCTTGATGCTTCTGTATAAAATTCTTGTCCTCCCATGTGGAATATTCAGCGGGTAAGTTCTTCCACTTGATGAGATACTCTGAAATTGATCGATTTCGTAGCTGTCGGGTTCTTGTTTTTGTGACTTCTCCAGGTTCCAATATGATTTTTCCTTCCTCTTCAATTTCTGGCAATATTTCTTGAATTGGGATCTTTTGCAACTTTTGAATAAGTGGCCATACTTCTTCGTCCTTCTTCCATTCATCCCTTGCTTCGTTTATCCAATCTGGTTGGATAATATAAATAGCACAAAACAATGCTTCCACATCCTCATCCTTGAAGAGTCTTCCCATTCGGTAAGGTCGCCATTTTTTAAGTGCATGTAGTATTGCCAACATTTCCTTCTCATAAATAGCTTGCTTGAGATGTAGCAGTAAAAATACCCAATCACCTACATCAAAACATTTTTCACTACGATGTTGATCTACCTGTTGTTTCGTTTGATTTTGCACCGAAGTGGCGTTATCCTTTAAAAGTTGGAGAACTTGCTGTTGATGCTCGATGTGATCTTTCTCTGCTTGAACCTTTTTCTTCTTGATATGTCCTTCTATCTTTTGAGGAGTGGTAATTTCTTCCAGTCCTTTACAAGATATGGTCGGATTCATTTCTTGATGCTCGATGTGATCTTTCACTTCTTGAACATTTTTCTTCTTGATGTGTCCTTCTATCTTGATAGTTTGAGGAGTGGTAATTTCGTCCATTGAATTAAAAGATATGGTTGGATTCATTTCTTCTTTCTTGATGTGATCTTTCACTTCTTGCACCTTTTTCTTCTTGATATGTCCTTCTATCTTGAGAGTTTGAGGAGTGGTAATTCTTGCCAATGCTTTACAAGATATGGTCTGATTCATTTCTTCTTTCTCTGGGGTGGTGTCCTGGCGTATATCCTCTTCTTTTGATGTTTCTTGATCCTTTTCTTCCTCCTCTTCATATTCTATGTAAAATAATTTCGTCTCAGCACACCTATGACCTTTAGTGCATTTGTTATCACAATTGTAACAAAGCCCTTTTTCTATTTTTTCTTCCAATTGTTGTGGTGTAACCCTTGTAGGTTGTGGAAGGCTGGGAGAAACAACACTTCCATCTTTATAGTTGTGAGGGGTATGCTTCCTAGTTTCCATAATTTTGCTTTCCATTATGTCACAAAGCCCTTTTACTCTTTCCAATTGTTGTGGTGTTGCTCTAAAGAAGGTGTTGCTCTTTGTATCCTCATAATGTGCTATCACTTCCTCCGTGAAAATTGACCAAGTAACAAGTTTTTTACGAGAACAAAGCCCTTCATACCATAAAAATTGATCTGGTTATAAATACGAAGATGCAATACATACCTTTTGTAACAGTTGTACACCATGTAGATCAAAATATTGCTCCATCTGAAGTATCCAATTTACCGGATCCTTGCCATCAAACTTCCTCATCTTTCTTTTTCTTGATTTTAGGAGCTCGACCTTGAAACGACTGTAACTCTGTACTTTCAGATCTTCAAGTTCTGAAATTGTGAATTATAGTAGCCCTCTGTGTCCTCTTTCCAATGCCACCAGTCGGATCCAAATTGGATTCTCTAAGAAAGAGTTGTGCACAATCTCCCAAGATGACCTGATTATAGACCTTTCCAGAAGAGCGAAATTGTATGAAGTGCCACGTGTCACTGTTTCAACCTTTAGATATGAAAAATGCATACAAGAAACTACAATCTATCCTCTTTCTGTAACTTCTTACAAAATTTCAATATGATCCCCAGAGAGAAAGTTATGACGATTTTCCCCAGGTCACCTGTTTTGAATGTAATTCAGGAGTCTACAAAAAGACCAACGTCCTCAGATCATATCTCCACCAATATTGCGTGAAAAGCTATGAAATTTGGATCCAAGGTTCAACATGATTTATGCTCAAATGGGTTTTTTTTGTGACTTCTGAAACGTCACAGAAAACAAGTTATAGCGAAAATTCCACGATGACCTGTTTGGAGCAGCGAAACCCTAGAATCCAAAGCTCTGATACCAAATGTTATGAAACTAGCTCAAGAAAAGGTAGAAAAGATAGATCAACGCCTTAGAATTCAGCCTCTTCGAGGGGGAAACTTCCTTTACATTACATAAATGAACAATTCTTGGATGATACAAATGAAAAGACCTCCTTTCTATATATAGGAGTCTAAGGTGTTATAACATAATCAGAGCCGACATAACAATAATAATGTAAGGGCACAATAATAACAATAGTGGGCTTCTATGGGGCACAATAGTAACAATATGGGCACTACATGGGTACATCAATATAATAAGTGGGTTATACTAATAACAATAAGGGGTTACACTAGTAGTATAGGGGCCTAACACATTTTTTCCATTTTGTAGGATTGAAGACAATGGTAGATTCCATAGCTACAGGGCCATCATTCTCAATAGTCTCTTCACTCCTCCCTTAACCCACTCCATATCCATCATCCACACTCATGTGATCACCCCTCTCCATCATCCCATTAGCTCAACATTGAAGTTTCATCCTACAGGAGGGAAATCTAAAGGAAAGGAAAGCCCAACATGACCTTGAAAAGGATTAATAAGGTTCCCCTACCATGGTTCACCATCCATCCATCACTCATCCATCTCAGTTAATAAAAAATTAAAAAATTAAAATAAATAAATAAAAATCCCTTTACTCTATCTTAACCCTATTAAACATTTCCTGAGAAACACATATAACACACCCTCTCCATTTCCACAAACCTACACCACTCCCTCAGAGTCCTCTCATTGTCCTTAATACCTTTTTCATCCAATCTCATCACACCCATGAATTTGAATACCCTAGAGGAAAAGAAAAGCATTGTTACAGGAAGAGAACCTCCTCCTCTACCAACCTATGCACATATCACAAAAAGCAATAATCTTGTTTTTTTCTCATCAGTAGGGGGGTGATGAAAATCTATGAGGCCACTCTGCAATATTCATATCACTCCCAGCAAGACTCTCCACTAGTAGGATCATCTTGGACATCAACAAGGTACCTGCACACACAACAATCACAACAATCAAATATCATGAGGAGTAAAGAAGAACTACATAGGAAAGAAACATAGCAAGTCAACTCCCTTGATCACAATAATGAGGTCCAGCTCCAAGATGCACATCGCTACATCAATTTGATCATAAGGTAGGCACAGGTATAGAAAATGCTTATCTCCTCCCTATGTCTAAATAACGAAAATGTGTAAATGTTGAGAGGGGGTGTTTTAATAAGCTAGAGGTGGCCAGTTAACTTGGCCACCCTCAACTAGTAAACAAAAGGTAATGGTAAGCACTCATGCAACATGGAGGTGTCACATTAGTTGAGTTGGGATCACAGAGAGAGGTTCATGATTACAAGGAATGAGGGAATAATTACTCTGAGTGGGTACAACTGTCCAAAAGAGGAAACCTCATGTGTCTGCAAGGTCATCACAGCGCTCCAAAGCTAGGCCAAAAATGGCATATTATGTATTGGGGCTCGAATTATTTTGCATAAATGATCATTTCAAAAATAGTTAAGGAGAGGATGAGCTAGGGGTTCCATCAAGGAGTTTTGAACCCTTTTCTAGCATTTCTACAGGGGGAAGTTACAGGGAAGCCTGCAACTGCTACAAGAAGACTAAAAGGGTGAAGGAATTCTACAAAGGTTCAAATTGGTCTCTAATTTATTACCTTCATCCCATACCTTGTTATAAAAAGTAAGTGCACCATCTCCTTCATCCATTCATCAATTGTGTGCAAGGAACACTTCAAATTCTATAGTAAGTAGCAATCAAATTGTGAAATTGAAATGTCTTTTCGGGTTGTGGATTAGAGGAAATGTAGGCAATTATCATCAACCAAGAATTTTAACCCATTGTTTCCACTGAATTATACACCAAAGCTATTACAGGAATTATCTCTCCTTCACTTAGCTAAAAATGCAGAGAAGAGATGGGGGGAGGATTTAACAGGAGAGAGCCCTCTGATACCAAAAGAATCCATCTACACCCTCCTGTGGTAGACATTTTTAGAAGACACCAGTGGCTAGGATTATTTGAACTGTTGAAAGGATATGATGATGACATTTTATTTGAATTTTCCATGGCCCTGAATTCACAAACATAATACAGTGTCACCACTTGGTGAGGGGATTATCTATTTCACTCAGCCCTGAGCTAATTAGTAGAGTAACAACCCTACCCCTAGAGATCTAATGGGGCATAGAGTTCAAGACCACCAGTGCCACTGCTAAAAATAAATTCTTCACTGTTAATGAAAATCATGTCGAAGATAAGAATGGAGTTAGGAGGAAAATCCTTTCTTACCCTTGGGATGAGGTGGCCTACCATATCTTGAAATACATCTCCTGTGACGGGAGGCTGAGTGTGGTCTATGCCTGCCATTTTAGATTACTTCATGAACTCATATTTCAAGCAAAATTGTGCCTAGCTCAAATACTTAGTGTACCATACTTCCTCCTACAGTCCGTCAAGGACATGAGTCAGAAAGTGAGAGAAGCAAAACACCAACACCTAGGCCACCATGGCCTTATTAAACTGATAGTGGTGGATGCCTTGAACAAATTGAGAATCCTTGTCCTTTGGTCCAATTTCACAGACATGGATAGAGAGGCCTTCATTTAAACATATATCCTCACACTAGGTGAGACCCCAACCTCTAGTGTTGGATGAAGAGAGGAGAAAGCAGAAGAAGAAGAAGAAGAAGGGGCAAAGACAAGAGAGGAAAAAAAGTATATGCATAGGACATAGGAAGAACCAGAGGCAGGGGTAGAAAAATAGCAAGATGAAGAGGAAGAGGGGGAGCAATAGGAAAAACCAAGTCCTAAGAAAACCATTGAGCCTAGAGAAGCAAAGGTATCCCCAGAGAAATAAAGTTTGTCTCCTAAACCCACTAAAAAAGAGGTAGTTTCAACCTTAGCTACCTTAAGCACCCCGGTCAAACCTAAAAATAAGAGACAAAGGCAATCCCCCTTATACTTTAAGACCGGGAAAAGCACCAGGATCAAGCAAGGAAGGCTTCAAAATCCCACAAAGGCCCCTATCACAATTGAAGAGTCCCCAAGTAAGAAAGAGGATGTGGGGCCCACTGAAAGAAAAATTGAAGAGGTCACCTCTCCAAGATCCATAACAAAGACTCATATAGCATATGTAAGGAGGCCCAACACCAAATCAACCTCCTTCAAGCAACCTAAGACACCTACCACCCTCCAACAAGAAGAAAAGGGGAAGCTACAAGAATGGTAGAGCATGTTATAGGAAAAATAAAGTGTGCTACAGGAAAAACAGAGTATGCTATAGGAGGAATAATGTATGCTACAGGAGGAACAACGGATGTTATAGGAGGAGCAGAATGAGCAAAAGGAGGGTTAGAATGTGACATAAAAACTACAGGAGGTAGCATCTTCCCCAAAAACATTTGAGAAGGACTTCCTAGAGCTCCAAGAGCCTAGTCCACAACCTAGTTTAAGCTCCAATTACAAATTCATTGAAGGAGGGAGAGTTATTCCCCAAAAAATTGAAATCCCACTTTTCTTTGAGCTAGAAGCGGAAAGAGGAAGAACCCACAGATGGATGCAAATTGATAAGTCTAAAAAGGTGGAAGATGTGGGCCTCATGGAATAAAGGTCCTCAAAATGGGCAAAGAATTAAGTGAGCTTAGAGAGAGAGAGTCCACAATGAGGAAGAAAATATAGGCAGAAAATAGATGGTTGAGGGAGAAGCTGTAGGAGAAGAAAACTCAACTAGCTACAATGGCAAGCCTCTCCATGGAGGAATTACAATGCAAACAACCATCCAAGTCTTATGCCCTCTTTCTCAAAGATCAATTGACGAAATTCCAAATCAAGGCCTTAGCACAACATGTATCTATGACATTTCAAGATTACAAACAATTCATTGAATTTTTCAACCAAGTTAGCATAGAAGAAAAAGAAAAATTGGTTGAGTTCTACATGCATAACCTCACCTTGACTGATATGAACATTTGGGATCCCAATGCAAAGTTGGGGGATACACAACTGATGGCCCTAGAATCATGGATGACACATGAGGAGGCAAGAGTTGAGGAATTAAAGAGAGTCATGGAAAAGGAAGAAAAGGAACCACTATATATCATAGCAGAGCTAATAAGCCTAATGGTTATCATTAGGAATCATAACATCATCTCCAATGATGCTAACCTATCACCAAAATGCCTTTCCACCCAGGAACAAGCCATCTCACATTTTGAAGACACACTTAGGCTGTTAGGGATAGAAATCCAACAAGCTTGTCAAAGGAGGTGGAATGCCTTACCCCACAGTCTCCAAATTAGGGAGTATCACTCTCTTGAATGGATGAGGAATGCATTGGAGAGGATAACCCTATACAAAAGAATCATGCAAAGATTGAAATTCAATTGGATTGGACTCAAACTCATTCCACCCCTTTTGTTAGGACTACACGAAGGAAGAAATGAAGCAGAGGAGAGGATGGAGTGGACAGAGATAGAAAAGAATGTAGGCTTTTATCCTCAAGAAGGCACACCATTTGAGGAGCCTTGGGATGTTAGGGAGGCCACTAGGGCCATGAAGGACATGGACATAGATGACTAAGTTGCTAGGAGGATGAACAACAATTTTAGTAGGGGGTTGATGATGAGGCTCATCAATAAGTACATCATAAGGGTCATAATGCCATCCTCTAGCTTTAGAACTATCTATTTCTCACATTTATTTATAATTTTTTCTATATTATTCTTAGTGAGGGGTAAAATATGTTTTGTTATGTCATGTGGCCTAATATGGTTTAAATGCAGGAAATGGAGAAATTTTGAGATGATTTCAATACAAGAGCTTAGAGTAGAAAATAGGGAGAGATTTTATGAGGTTGTCCACCTCCTTAAGTCCCTTAATTAGCTAAAATCATCACACTTTCTCTCATCATCTCAAGGTCATTGGCAGCCAAGCAAGTGTAGTTAAAGGAGATCTAAATCCACCCTTCTCAATTTTTTGGAGACAAACATTCCTATTTTATAGGGAGCTATTGGTAGCTACCCTCTTTTATAAATAAACATGCCAAAGAGCTCATTAGGATTCGAACTTTGTTTTCATCTAAGAGGCTATTGAGCTCAAGCACTTGATACTGTTATTTTTTACTGGTTATGTGATGTATTTGACATTGATGCAATGATAATGAGAAGTTTCTTATTGATCCATCATTGAGTTAGTTTCAAAGGGCTGAGGCTCTTGGGTTTGGGCCCAACCCTAGTGGCTTAGGTCCCTCTTATGTATTGGTATTTATTTTTAGCTTAGAATGTTTATTAGTTTTCTGCATTTCATTAGAACATAACCCCTCAAAACTCTTGTGATTTCAACCTCTATCTCATCTCTCTCATGGGAGCATGAATGGAAGAATCTACAATCACAACCAAAAAATGCTATGTTTATGATTTCTTGGAAGAAGGTCTATGTTAGTCATTTTGTTATACATCTACTTTTTGTAGCTTAGAAGTTGATTTGTTGACTAGATCATAGTTTTTACCATAGCTTAGATGGTATTTAAATTCAACTCATATTTTCCACCATTGGTTATTTTATTGTTTCAATGATAAAAGAGCATGTGAATGTGATGTTGCAGGGTTTTTTGGATCTATAGGCAAGGTGACTTTCACCATATCCATCTAGGATTTCTTTACCCTCTTTGATGAACCCAAAAATTATGTTCTTGAGCTCAATCCCTTAGGTCACCGCGAGCAACCCTCTTAGTCCAAAATAGACCTTCCTGAGACATTGAGCTTGGCTAGGGGTGTTTTCAACGTTTTATCCATCTACCAAAACCTCCATCCACCTTTTCATCCCTTGATCTCATCATTCCTACTTTCCAAACACTCTCAACATCCTTCATATAGTATTATTGTCCTTCCTATAACAATACAGGGTTCCTGAAGCAGCTTCCTGTAGCATGCTTATAGCAGCTTGTTTTACCCCCTGTTTCGATCTATGATGAAAGTTTGACTTAGTTTAGGAGTAGGTTGACCCCCAGCTTGGACTCCATGATCGAGGGCAGCAACTAGGCCATCCCAACTATCCTTTTTCCTTCACTGCAAGTTAGAATAGAATTAGTTTATTTATCACAGACTTAGCACAAGTAGAACATTAATTTATATGAAAGTGTGAATTAGACAGATGATGCATGAAATCTTCAATTGTAATTTGGTAGGATAATATCTTGTTTACAAGTGGATTTGATAGCTAGATGGTGTATTACAAACTAGTGTAGTTCCCTTTCTGCAAGTAGTATAGCTCTTTTGTTCTTTCATGAATTGATTCACTAGCATTTTACAAGTTGATAGCATCTACAAGTTGAGGTTTAAAAATAATTTACCTTTTTGTCATTAGAGCTAGCTTCTGAATTTCACTTTCAATAGTTAATTTCCTTCTAATTAAGTAGAAAGAATGGTCTTGGATCACTATTGATCAGATGTCCTAGTTAATGGTGGCATGAGTAGAATCCCATCTACTGTCTATATAGCACTGTCACATCGAAGTTTGTACAAACCCTGGGTTGATAAAAAGAGTGAAGGAGCCCTTGGGAGTTGCAGCACTCTTAGTGCAATACCAGGGCTCACCAAAGAGATGTGAGTAATAGCTTATGTGATTGGAAATGAGTGTGTCACAGTACTTTTTCTTTGGACTAGAGTGCTATGAGGATGGGAATAGTCCTAGTTGTGCGTAGCACATAGATAACTAAAGAGGGGACAGTCGAGGGACTACAAAGTTCAAATAAGGACTCTCTTGTGCTATGTAAACCTACATGGTCAATTTTGTGAATTTGAGCTTGGTCGAAGATGGAAATTTAATCAATGAGTTTTTCCCTCTATGTGTGAAGGAGAATGACCTTCACTTCAGGTGTTAAATTATCAATTGAATCTGAGTGTGTGAAATACCCGTGACTTAAATTATCCTCAAGGCATCAAGATATGGCACGAGCGTGGCCAACTATGATAAAAGTTGGAACACATATGAGCCTATGGTGGGGTGAAATGTGGCTCACCCTAATCCAGTTTCCAATATTTTTCTAGCTATGAAAGAAAAATGTTTATTTCTTTCTTAATGACATTTCTATCATAGTTTTTTTTCCCGTAAGAAAAGTCGTAATTTTATTAATGAAAACAAAATTACATGTTGTATATGCTAAGTTCCATTTCATCTGCAAGTCAAATAACCTCAGATTAGGGGTCCTATAAAAGAAATTTTAAAGTACATATGGGGAGAAAATCATGTTTTCCTCCCCTTTTTCTTCTCGACCTTGCGCCACTCCCCTTGAGCATCGTGGCTACAAGTTGAAGTGGATTTTTAGCACCTAGTCGGGGATTTTCCTTGTCAGACTCAGAGGTGTCTGATGTGTGTAGTCTTTTGGTTCCACTGTTTTCCATTATATCTGGCATCTTTTTCGGATTTGATTCCATAAGTTCTTGTGGGGATGTCTCCTGGATTTCTGCTTCTTTGTTTGTTTGATTTTTCTCATTTGGTATGGACTCTTCCACATCAAACTCCTCCTCCTGTTCAGGATCTGGTGGGGGAAATTGGCAACCCTTGTGTTTTTTCCCTATTTTCTTCTTTCTTCAGATGTATTTTTTGTCTTCATGACATGTATTTTGTAGATGTCTTGTTTGCCGACATATTCTGCACCTAAATGTTGTGTTTCATAGTCTAGTGTCTATGTCCAGCTTCGTTGTTTATGCTTTAGTTGTATGTGGTCTGGTAAGCCTTTACTGAGATCTACTTCCACACAGATGTGTGCGAATGTAAAAATTATTTCCTCCACTCTTTGTGTGTCCATTTTAATATATCTGCCAATGGTGTTGCCTATACCAGAAAGGACCTGTTGGTCCCAGAAGTGCAATGGGAGGTTGTGCAGATGGACCCAAACTGGCATCCTGGAAACAACCATAGTATTGGCATCGAATTCCGGAAACCATGGTGTGATGAAAAGGCCTGTAGATCCCCAAAACCATGGTCCCTCCTGTAGCACAATGTCTCTTATCTCTGTTGAATGGAATTTGACATTGAAAAACCCCTTGGAACAGAGGTGGATCTCACAGTGTAGAGTCCATTTTGTGAATATCTAATGGAAGAGTTCAAAAGGTTTTGGCCATAAACAGTTGAATTGACAAATGATGGCTTGTGATTCAAAATTATTACATGCCTCATTGGTTTATGGTATATCTTTATTTAGTTCTATATATAATTTAGCCGCTCCACAATGTATGGACTGAGTTCTATTCTAGCTTGCTTTGGGACCACTGTAGGAGTTTTCCCCCTTGTAACATGTTCTTGAAGGATATTCCTCCATTTCTACGCTTTTGTTGTGGATCTTTGTTGTTTTTTGTTTTTGTGCTTGTCCCACTGCCTCCTTCTGTTTTTTTTGTTAAACTGAAAGTTGCTGCACCACCTCGCAACCCCAGATTGAGTGTTATAGTAGATTCTACCATAATGTTGTAGTCCAAAATGGATTTCAAATCTTATAGGGTTCTACCCCCATGTAATAGATGTTTTAGTCCTACCGGGTAGCCAATTTGTTGGGCGATGATATTCTTCAGGTTCATAACACAGTTTGTTGCAAGGACCCAAATCAAGGAAGACTTCCATGAAGGGGTTTTAATAAAAATTTGAAAGCGATTAGAAGTTACCAAGGAAGGGCGTTTTGTGGTCCTCTGGGTCATGTAGGACTGTGCAACTTCAATGTCTCCATAAACCACTGTAGTCTGTGGGTACTCCTCCAGCATCTTGACGAGCTTGCCAAGATTTCTTAAACTTTTGGTCGACCCTCGTGAGGAGGTGAACACATCTTCGATTCCAGCAAACTACAAAACCTTCTTAGGCACGCGAGCAGCCGTGATCCCGACACCTCTGGGGGTGGGCACCATTCTGACTATTCCAGGGCCACATTTACCAGTGACCTTGACAGGTACAGTGTGGGGTTTCCTGATCTTATTTCCCTGATAAACCCTCCTCATGGGAATAACCGAAAGCTTGGCCATAATAATGGCTCCGTGGATGGTCGTGGCCACCTCTTTGCTTCACTTTACGCTGAGCCCGATGTGGCTATTGTCGTCACCCATGACAACAAAGGCCTTGAATCGAGTCCTCTACCCAACTCTTGTCTGCTTTTGTCTAGATATGATCTTCCTGACCTCCTCCTTCAACTGGGGACCCAACTTGATCTTCGTGATCTAGTGTTCCTCAACAACCAATGAGAAGAGATAATTTTCTCGAGGGAACAAATTTTTCCTTTTTTTACCAAGCAGCCAAGCTTTGTCACAGGTACCCGCTTTCCTTCTTCATCTCTTCGGGGTCTTTGGCGTCCACCGTGACTATCCCCACAACCTCTACTACTTTGGCCTCGACCAAAACCGCGCCCAAATCCCCCTTCTCTTTCTGCCATTGATTCGTTAGGGTTTCTTCACCTCGCCGCTAGATATGACACACACCATTTCTATCATAGATGGTTTAGTAACATGCATGATTATTTAATTGCTCTTTTTAGCAATTTTATATGTATACACATTTATCATTCAACAAATTTATCATGTCTATAGTTGTTTTTAACTTTGTATGTAGCTTTTTATGTGTATTAAATTTTGTAACATCATTAATTGAGGAAGATAGGTTTCCTAAATTCTTCTTTAAACATGTAATGTTGGAATTTCTTCTACAATTTTTCTTGTTGTGGAGAATTTCAGAAGAAATAGTGTGAAGGAATTTTAATCCATTTGACATATCAGGTGGACACACTACCCATCATTAGGGACCATAAAGAATAATGATATCAAATAAGTGTTGAGGATTCCTTCAATAGTGAAGAACACAAAGTTTTTAAGGAGTTATTAATAAATTAATCAAGATAGTTGTTAAAGGAAATTAAATTAGTTATATTAAGGGACCAAGTCAAATGTTTGAATAAGAAATTTATCATATATAATAATAAATAAATAAAATTCTAGGGATATATTAGGGTGTTAAGAATTATGATTAAAGGAACACAAGGCTCAAGAGTGTCAAAATAGGGGAGCAAAACCATATCTTGTATTATATAATCAATATGTCAGATAATAAATTAAATCTCAACTATATATATATGGCATAAATTGGGGCGTTAAGTATTATGATTAAAGAAGTAAGGATCAAAATTATCAAAATAGGGAGCGAAACCATAACTTGTATTATATCATTAATAAGGCAAATAAGAAATTAAAATTCGGCTTATTAATTATATAATACAAGTGATGGTTTTGCTCACCTATTTTGATACTCTTAAGACATGTGCTCCTTTAATATTAATCCTGAACGCCCCAATTTATCCCTTGATTTTATTTATAGTTGATTTGTGTCTTATTCAAGCCTTTGGCTTGGTCCCTTAATTAATTTAATTTCCTTGAACAACTAAATTTATTAATTTATTATTAACTCCTTAATGGCTACCTTTTGTTTCTTCACTATTTAAGGACTCCTTAGCACTCGTTTGATACCATTATGCATTCTGGTCCCTAATGATGGGTGGATTTTCCACCTAAAATGTTGACTGGATTAAAATTCCTTTACACATTTTCTTCTTAAAATAATCTACAACATGAAAAATTATGAAAATCTACACTCAGTTATAAATTTTATTCTGGGAGGTTATAGAGGCTTAAACTATGACCATAATAAGGGTAAGCCTTGTTGATACATTGGTCCAATTTTTAGATCTAAGGTCACATCATTTTAGGGAATATGATCACAAGAAGTTGGACTTCCTAAATGCATCTTTACATAGCTCATGTTGGAATTTATACTATAAGTTTTCTTCTAGGAGGTTATAAAAGCTAAAACCTGGACCATAGTGTGGAAACATATTGTCCAACTTTCATATCTTATGTCGAGATTGTTTAGGAGATATGATCGTAGGAATTTGAACTTCCTAGATGCTCCTAAAATCATGCATCAAACAGGTCATTTTTTGCATTTCTGCGATAAATTTCTTCTGGGAGGTTCCATAAGCTAAAACTTAGACCATAGTGAGGGGAAATCCCACTAATAATCTGGTTCAATTTTCATAATCCGGAATACTATAATTTAGGAGATATTCCCTGAGGAATTTGGTATATTAGTTTTCATGCAAAGTGTTTGAATAAATGCCTAAATAGTTTAATTATACATTGCATACAAATTGTTTGATAAAATTTCTTAATGAAAATGTTGTTTTGTGGATGGGGATAATATTTGTGTATATTAGCATTGTTGTATTAAGGTATTGTTGTAGTTGATGTATGCCTATTTGCATGCAAAACATTTGAATAAATGTGTGAAAGGCGTTTTATTACAATTTGTCATACAAACTATTTGATAAGATGTCTCAAAGAAATAAAGAAAATGTTGCATGATTGAGCGATATATTCTAGTTAGTATGTTACAAGTGGAATCATAGTAGTGTTTCTTTTTTGATTCAATACAAAATGTTTAACAAAATGTATACAAGAAAAAGACTACTTAATTAGTAGTATACAATGTATTTGAAGAAACGTTTCCATGTAAAGTGTTTGGAAAATTGTATGAGCGATGAAAATCAAGTTTTTGAAAGTGTGGTTAGGATAAATTTGATAGGGGTATGTAACAAAGTGGTATCAAAACTTATTGTCAAGTTTGTAAAAAGAAAAAGAAATTTTTGGATCCTCTGCAACCATTTGTGAGTCATTGAGGGAGTTGGATATGTGATATGCAAGATGATATGTTAGACCCCCAAACTCACTCCCGCTACAACTCGTTATGAATTAAAACTTTATGTTGAAATGTGGCAACAAGAATATTCCAATTTTAACTTGTCCTTGAATTAAAATTGAGAATTAAAATTCGAATTTAGTCTCACCACCACCTTGAAAAAATAATTAATTAATTCATCTTGAGTTAAATTAGCTGGAGAAATTCAAGTTAGAAGCCTTTCTGAAGTCATGCAACAGTTATCCCTTAAATTAAGGAGATTATCCCTTAATTAAGGAGATAAGTTTGAGTTATAATTAGTTAGCTCAATTTACTGAGTTAGGTCCAGTTAAATTGGTTCCAAACTATTTGAGGAACTAATTGTGAGTTCAGTCAATTAATGCATGCATGCATCCAACTAGTGTACTCCAGATAATTGAAGATTATCTCATCATTAACTCATGCATGTCTATTATGAGAAAGACCGAGTTGAGATTAAGGACAGGGACATTGTACTATCAGTTGCATGAGTTTTCCTATAAACAAAACTCATGCATGCAGAAGGAATTTATTTCATTGAGTATTGCGCAGTTTTACAGGGTGTGAGATCAGTGTGAGTGATCATTTTTACACTTGGTAACAGTTGGATCACCCTGGAGAAACAACACAAGGAAATAGGAGCTTTGAGGGCAAAGGAGAAGGCATATGAGTAGTCTATTTTGTCTGTGAGCATCAGAGAGGGGTTGTACTAAAAGTTAGCTAGCTGTGAGAGCTAAAGCTTTGTGTAATTCTGAGATATTTCCAACTTGTATGATAATACAGATAGTGGGGTTTTTAGCTGAGGCTTTCCATTGAGTATTCTTTTGTGTTTCATGTGCATTGATTCTTCTTCTGGTTATATGTGTTCCGCTTGATCTTGCTCAAGTCTATTAAGCTTCCGCAAGTTTGAATGTAGAAGTAGATTAAAGCATTTTTCTTTAGTTATATTGCATTATCAGGATAATCTACAGTCATAATTTTTACATGGTATCAAAGAAAAGGTTATTGGAGCTGTGAACAGTATACTAAGAAGAGAATTTGAAGTTTGAGGTTTTGGGTTGTAGGTACAAATCGAATTCATCTCATACTTCAGGTTGTTCAATGGCGTTCTATGGCTTGTGACTCGAGTATGCCTTGGAAGGCAGCTCAAATTACATAGCATGGAAAGATAGAAATGAAGTTGTATTAGAAGACAATGATTGAAGGATTTCATTGATCAAGAAATCCCAAAGCCAGTTGCAGCTAATGCACAAGAATTGGCTGAGTGGAAGAAGTGTGTGGCAAAGGTGAGACGGATCATCCTGCAGGGAGTTCAAGACCATATTGTATCCAGTCTCCATGGGAAGGATACTCAATTTTCAATGTGGAAGACATTGAAGGACCTCTACCAGAACAGTAGCGACTAGAGGAAATTGGCGCTCAAGGATAAGCTTCAGAAAATCAAGATGGAGAAGGGCAATACTATTTCCACATATCTGAACAATCTCACCACCTGCAGAGATGAGATTGGTAGTGTGGGAATAACTACTGCCAATGATGATATGATAAGCCTCATTCTCCTTGGCCTTCCAAAGAGCTGGAATAGCTATTAAGACTCTGTGAATGGAAGGGAGAAATTTTCAGATTGGGAACAACTGTGGTCGGATATGATGCAGGAGGAGATCAGGAGGAGTACACGAGATGGTTCTTCATCCAAGAATGATGATGAAGAAAATCTAGCCTTAGCAAGTAAGGCAAGGAAAGAGAAGGGGAAGGCTTCCCATTCCAAATTGAATTCTTCTCATGGAGGGAAGAAGGTTGACAAGTCTAAAGTGAGATGCTTTAATTATCACGAGATGGGACATTATGCAACTAATTTCCCATCGAAGAAGTCCAAGAAGGGATCCTCAAAAGGATCGAAAGTTGAGGCATTAGCCTCTCAATTCAAAATGGACTTTACCCTCATCACATGCATGGTGTCATTGATGGTGGGTTGTGTTTGGTATCTTGACAGTGGAGCCTCATTCCACATGACTGGCGATAAAATTTTATTCAGTACCTTGGAGGAGAAAGACCTCAAGATGTGCATAGAGATGGGTGACGATGGAAAGTACAGTGTTTCAGAAGTGGGCACGGTTGCTTTTTAGAGGGAGCATGGAGCTCCTCTCACCTTGATAGATGTGAAGTATGTGCTTGGACTGAAGAAAAACTTGGTATCAGTCGCGATGTTAGAGGACAAATGCTATGATGTTGTATTCAGTAAAGGAAAAGTGTTCCTAAGACACATAACCACGATTCAGACCAAGAGGATTGGGATTCGGGTGAAAAATTTCTATAAAATAGAGGTAGATGATTGTGCAGCATTGAGTTCGAAAGCAAAATTGATGCAAAGTCAAGACATTGGTGAGTTGTGGCACAGGCGGTTGGGCCATTTGCATCATGGGGCCTTGAAGATAATGCAGCAGATATCTACAGGACTTCCCAAAGGTAAACTTGAGCAAGTTGACACATGCAAAGGTTGTACCTTGGAAAAGTACACCAAGTCTTCCTTTCATGATCGAGACAGTCGAGCAGAAGCGATCTTAGAGCAAGTTCATACTGATTTGTGTGGACCATTATCAATGGAATCCATAGTGAAGCAAAGGTATTATGTTATTTTCATTGATGATTATTCTCATAAATGTTGGATTTATTTCATGCATAAGAAGGACCAAACCTTCTCAAAGTTTTGTGAGTTCAAATCTTTGGTTGAGAAAGAATCAGGGAAGAAGATCAAGGCCTTCAAAAGAGACAATGGTGGAGAATATGTCTCTCAAGATTTTAAGGACTTCTATGCAGCAGAAGGAATTAAATGAGAGTTGATGGCACCTCATAACCCACAGCAGAATGGGGTGGCTGAAAGGAAGAATAGAACGATTGTAGGGGCAGGTTGGGCGATGTTGCATGACCAAGGCCTACCACTTCATTTGTGGGATGAGGCATGCAACACAGTGGTCTATTTGAAAAATAGAAGCCCACATTGCATACTTGGGATGAAGACACCAGAGGAAGCTTTCTCCAATAAGAGACCATATGTGGGTAACTTCAAGATCTTTGTCTCATCGGTATATTGTCATGTGACAAAGGATGCATGGAAGAAGCTTGAGCTGACAGTCGAGTTGGGGAGACTTGTGGGGTACACTGATACACCCCACAACTATCGAGTGTATTTTCCTACCAGTCGGAGGAAAATGGTTCACAAAGATCTCAAGTTTGATGAGCAGAAGGCCATGAGAGTTTCCCTTGAGAGTGATCTCCAACTAGAGGTTGTGGAGGAACTGTTGGTTCCTAAGGAGGATGAGCCTCAGATTGATGTGGAGCATCCGCATGCAGAGGATCCAAGAGTGGAAACATCCACTCAAGTAGAGTCTTCCAGAGATGGATGGAATTGCACAAGAGAAGCTGACAAATTATTGTCGAATGCGAGAGAGAATGTGGGAGAACCATCTTCTCAATGCAGACAGAGGAGGTCACCTGAGAGGTAAACTGGATACATGGCCCTTATTGGGGAATGTGTTGAGACCGAGCCATCTTCCTTTGAGGAAGCAGTGCAACAACCGATTTGGGTTGAGGCTATGGTGGAGGAGTATCACTCCATAGTTCGTAATAGTGTTTGGGATGTGGTTCCAAGACCGGAGAACAGGTTAGTTGTGAGTTCCTTTTGACTTTACAAGGTAAAATAAGCTGCTAATGGTAGTTTGTAGAAGCATAAGGCAAAATTTGTTGCCCATGGTTTATCACAGGTCGAGGGGATTAACTATGATGAGACTTTTTCTCCCGTAGCAAGGTACTCATCTATCAGATTGATGTTGGCACTATCAGCACAGATGGGTTGGAAGATCTATCATATGGATGTGAAGACTACATTCCTCAATGGCAAGATTGAGGAAGAGGTGTACATAGAGCAGCCAGAAGGTTTTGAGACCTTCGATAGTGAGTTTCATGTCTGCCAACTCAAGAGAGCTTTGTACAGGCAGAAGCAAGCACCTCATGCTTGGTACACCAGGATAGACAACTACTTCACCAGGTTGGGCTTCACAAAGAGTGAAGTGGATGCGAACCTGTACCACATCATGGTGAAAGGTAAGCAATTGATCATTATACTTTATGTTGATGATCTCATTTTGACAGGTGATGATCAGTTGATCATGTCTTGCAAGGAGGACCTTGCAAGAGAATTCGAGATGAAAGACATGGGTCTCATGCATTACTTCCTTGGCATGGAAGTGTGGCAGAAGGATGGGGAGTGTTTGTGTCTCAGGGCAAGTATGCCAGCGAGATACTGTTATAGACATTTTTGTGCCTCGCATCATGGAGCATGAAATGTCAATAATCACAGGGATCCTCAGTCCCTAAACATGTTGTTCTTACCCCTAAAAGAACAAGGTCATCAAACAACAGCACTTCCAATCAGTTCTCCACCTGAAAACACTTCAAAACAGGCTAATTTTGGATCATGTCAGCTGCTCCACTGAGCATCTGCGCTGGAATGCAACTGCTCCTCCTTGTACCTGCGCTGGAAGTCAAATCTAATGAAGGCTACCTGCGCTGGGCGAGATTGGCCAAGTGGCACAGTCATTCTGCAAGGTGTCAACTGCCCAGGAAGCTTCCAAACTGACACTTGGTTCATGAGATTCGCCCTGTGATGAGTAAGAGGTACTTGATCACCATGTGTAAGCAAGGATCTCCAAGTGGACTCAAGAACTGAAGATTAACTGAAGAGGGAGAGGACACAAGGCAGCTTCATGTCAGTCTCAAGCTGACTCATCCTTTCTTCTTCTCTCCTATATATAGAGCTCTTCTATGAGGTCTAAGGAGGCTAGAATTTTGTGTAAAGCAAGGAGGTGCTGTTGGTTTACAGTTAGAGCTATTGGGTGATTGTTTTACTAGAGGTGAAGAGGAGAGTTCTTGCTGCTGGGGAGGTGCTGCTGGATTGGAGCCATCATTGGTTGTAACCTTCTCAGAACCCTGTTACTTCTATCAATAAAGTTTTGCATGTTCTCCTATATACTTGTATTGCATTGATGTATTGTATTTACATGTATATTTGATTCACCCTAATCCATGCTTCAGTTATGAGTACATGTATCTTGTAGTTTCCTCTCTTGTTTTGTGCAGGATCTGTGTGTAGCTGGACTGGCAAAGAGAGCAAGGAGCTGGGAACAAGAGACAAGGAGAGAGGACAAGGATCGACTAAGCGAAAGACACCAGGTTGGTTGGCCTTCTTTTCATTCTCTCTGTACTTTCATAAAGGAAATCATCAAAGCTTTACTTTCAGTTGTTGCTAAAGACTGTCACCTTTAGAGTAGGGATAGGGTCATCCGCATCGGATACTTTTCCCCACAACAAACTGGCGACTCCGCTGGGGAGCCTAGTATCTTGTTGGTGTTTGTAGTATTTTGCTATTCATTTCTTGAAGAAAATAGTACCAAATCGAAAAGCTTTTGACTATATCAAAAGCGAAGTAGAGGGACTGCTACTCTTGCTCATTTGCTGAGCAAATTCAAGATTTAAAGAGCTAATCTACAAAAGACTCTTTACTCTTTGTGATAGATCTTCATCCTCTTGATCATCCCTTAGCCTGTACTTGACCTATAGCTTTTTATTTCAGCAAAAACAGTGCATTTTTGAGCTTTTTATGACCCGGAAAACTTTGTAGACGTAACTCTCGTGTCCCAGAGCAGGTTGTCCACAGGCAGTCTGCATTACAGCGCAGGTACTCCCTTCGGGAACTGCGCTGAGAGTCAAACTGACAGACCAGAGCCTGCGCTGGTCCAGTTAGCCTTTGTCTTGCTCAGTTTTCCCATTGTGTCTTAGCCCTGTTTTCACTAATTTTTGCTGTTGCTTGCTGGTCATTGTACTTGCTGTAAACCATTCTCCTTGACATTATTCCGCCTCAGTTGTGTGATGAAACTGTGAATGTTCTTTTAGTATTTCTTGTTTCAGTTACAGTTTCCCATTGTGAAAAGCGAACCAGTATAGCTGTGACCTCTTAGATCCTGAACTGTAAAAGTGTCTTTGTGATCTTAAGAGCTAGTTTTATTACTGTTCATGGCTGTTTGAGTTTGTTTGTTTTTCATATTATGGTTTGAATTCATATATTTTTAGTGTTGAAATAAGTACCTGTAAGGTGTCTTTTCATTTTAGACGAAACTTGTTTGTTTACGCTTCAAATTGAATTCGAAAATTATACAACAATTTCCTTTTGTCTACATCAACATTAAGGGAAAAGAAAAGAAATACATGCATCTTGCATTTGCATTTTTGATAAGTTTGCGTGTCTGATCTAGGAGAAAGTGCATTAGTTTGTGCTTTGTGCTCTGTGTGGAAAGATATTGTTTTTCTCTCCCCTCAGTAGTTAGGATTTTCAAAGCTAAAAAGATTGTAAAAGCTTGCTTATCATTTTAGCTGCATTTAGGAATTTGTACCAATACATCTCGTGGTGATCCTGAAAGACAAACTGATAAACAAGATCAACTTAAAATATATTGAATGAATCTAAAAATGCATTGTAACATAACGCTCACAATAGAGGTCTAGGTAGAGACGTGTTCCGGCGTCGTTAAACGTAGTGACTGTCGATCTCTACGAAGGTGGGTGATTCCTCCTGAGGGACGATAGCACTAATACGGACTTGAGCTCCCGCGTACCGTCGCGTATATTAGGAGACCCCTATAGGCAATTATCCTTTATCCTTAGGAAGCCGTGTCGACCGCCCTACTGATCGCGATGCAGTGAACACAGCATTCACGAAGATCGACCACCCGTACCGTAAAACGTATTCTGTGGTTTCGCGAAAGGTTTGGCACACCCTCTGCCTAGATCTCCAGAGTAGTTTCTTTTGGCCCTTTTCAAACTCTATAACTGAAAAGGTCCAACCGAGCATTTGTCACTTCGGGCTCGTTAATACATCGAAGGTGACTAGAGTCATCTTTAGCTTTTTCTCGACTCTTAAAACATGAAAAAGCAAAGTTGTGTCTAAAAGCGTCTAATAAAATTCATTCAATACGAAAACATAATTCCCCTTTTGTATTTTAGTTGATCAAGTAATCCGCAACCGTGGAGGAAAGTCAATTAAAACTCCGTCGTTCGGGGAGACTTGTGAGTCAACCGCCTTTGTCTCCGGAATCGAGAGTAGTACGGACGAAGCAAACTCGCTTGACCGAGTCAAAATCTCCCATTAAAGTTAGAACAAAAGTTCCAACTACATCTGAGATTCTGGTCACTCCTAATATTTCTGGAATCCCTGCCTCTATTGAAGAAGTTCAACAGCGACAGAGGGACAGTTGTACTGATCCTAGTCTGAGAACAAGTACTTGCATAACTGAACCAGTTCCATCTGAAACCGGTCCACAGAGTCTTGTTGCTCAAACAACTATCGCTGTCGAAGAAACCCCTTCTTCGGCACCAGAAATCTTTTACGGACTTGACGGTCTTCCTCTTCCTCCTGGTCTGATTGCAATAGAGGAAATCGTAGAGGACCAACAAGCAAATACTCCAACTCGTTTTGGAGTAGGTACCACTCTTTTTCCTTCTGCATTAGAAGTTTGTCCATCGCCACAGGAAGTTCCTGTAGAATCGATAGGCAGTTTATTGGATAGACTTAAACTGTCTGAGCAACCGTCGACATCTAGGACTGTGCCAAATGACACAGCGACAGCAGAAGCTCCTGTTGTCACTCCGACGATGTTTGCCGGCATACCAGCTGTCCCGACTAGCTCTCAACAGCTAGAAGGAGTCCGCCCAGAGACTATTACGACAACTTGGTCTGTTCCAGTTTGTTCTTCCGGTATAATACCCGGTAATTCTTATGTTGAAACTAGACAAATTGATCCCTTTGGGAATCAGTTTGGGCCATCCAGTCCTCAAAGGCCATCTATACCCTTGAGCTCCGGATTGTTACCATATGGGGGGCAATATGCCCTTTCACTTCCCCTTCCGGGGGGATACCCATACGGCAGTTTTCAACAACATTCAGGTTTGACTGAAGTAACGACGAGTGGTTGGGTACCTATGTTACCCCAACAACCAAGAGTTGTATATTCCATGCAACAATGTGTACCTATGTCTAGTATCCCGACGACGCCAGCAATTGTAACCGTGTCGCAAGTTCAATCGATGCCTGTTGGATGTCAACCTCAAGTTGTAATGCAACAGCCCATTGACCCTGCAACACAACCACAATCGCCAACTGCCGGGACGACACAAATACAAACGGGAACCATAACCCCGCATCTTGGTCCGTCGGTTAGTGTCGCACAGCAAAACATGGCTTCACAACCATGGATGGTGCAATACCAACAACCTCAGTTTCAACAGGTGTACCAGGGATCTGAACAACAGATCTTTGCGAATAGTGGGCAACCCTATATTCAGAACGGGTTAAATCAACCACTTTACAGTGGCCAAGCCCACCAGCCGTATCAGTCATATCAACATCAGTTGCATTATGCTGGTATGCAAAGACCTACTGCTCAGGCGATTCCATCGTACCCTGGGTACGCCTCGCCAAACCTGAATCAGCAGTTGCCATTCGTGGCGACCCTAGAATTACCAGATTTACATCGATTAACAAACGATCCAATCACCTATGCCCATTGGTGGCCAGCGATTCCTCACAAACTTCCTTCGGACATTCCTAAATTCAATGGAAATCCTGGCGAAGACCCGTCGAATCATGTGATGACATTCCATCTGTGGTGTTCGTCGAATACCTGGAATGATGATTTGATAAGGCTTCGCCTTTTCCAGAGGACATTGACTGGTCCGGCGGCTAAATGGTATATTGAATTACCTAGAGCCTCTTTCGACAATTTTAGTTCCCTAGCCACGACTTTCTTAACACACTTTCAGTTACCTATAAGGTACGAAACTGGAACAGAGATCTTGACCAATTTCAAGCAGACAACGGCCACACATATATCAGATCATATACATGAGTGGCGTCGTCGCCGCAGAATGGTAAAGACTTATGTTCCAGATCAGCTTTTAGCTGAGTGGTTTATAAAGTCGCTTCTTCCTGCTATAACAGAAGATGTGGCCAAGGGAGGCGTCGTAACGGAGGAGCAAGTTATTGCTCGTGCCCAGTATTTAGACTTAGTATATACTCAGTCTGGCACGCTCTATGACAAGATACCTGACGCCCCTAGACCGGAATTTTCAATTCCTCCCCCCCTGGATCAAATAGTGACTCTCATGCCGGCGATGGTGTGATTGGCACTGCAAACGCAAAGTCAACACGGGATTCGTCTAAGAAAACCTGTAAGACTTCGAATCAAAATGCAAATGAAGAACTTCTTGCCTCGGAAGTAAGTGCCGTGTCGGACGACAAGGGCAAACAACTGAAGCAACCAGGAGACAAGAAGAAAAAGAAAGGGAGAAAAGGGAAACCCCCTTCGGGGTGTCATATATGCGATGAGGATCATTGGACAGCAGATTGTCCATGCAAAGCTGAGCTTAAAAGATTCTTTAAGAGTTCGAAAACCTCAGCTGTGTTGACTGATCCGTTTCCTAATCCTGGTCAAAATCTGGTTGCTAATCAAAATGCTTCCCGATCCCAAGTGCTTATGTTATCTACCTCAAAGCAGCAGAATAATGCTTTGACAAGGAATAAAGATTACGGGAATCCATGGCTGTCGAATAACAAGGCTAATGAACAACCTAGTAGTTCGACGACAGCTTTGACCAAAGTTGTGCCACCCATCATTCCTGAACCAATGATAAAGTTGCCAAAGGGAGTAGTACACAAATCGACATTTAATCCTCGTGCCAAAATAGCACAGAATTATAATATAATAGAGGACCTGGCCCAATCGCCGTCCGCTATGTCGACACTTGAGGTACCGCAAAATTCCCCCTCCCAAGAGCAAACTTTATTATCAGCAATAGGTGGGATTGGCCCAATGGATTCCAATCTTGTGGCCTTTGATCATAAAGGATATGACCCTAAGTTACCAGCTCAACTAGCTTTCCTTATTCAAGTGAAAGCCCTCAACAAAACTGTTCATCGAACAATTATTGATGAGGGGGCATCTACATGTCTTATGTCGATGAGTTGCTGGAAAAATTTAGGTTCACCACCCTTGTCGAAATCATCGAAAACGTTAAAAGCATTTGATGGACGATCATACACTCCATACGGGATTTTAAGTAACTTGCAAGTTGAACTAGGGGGCAAAACAGTAGGAATTGATGTTGAAGTAATTGATGGAAACCTCGATTACAACATCCTACTGGGAAGGCCCTGGATATATGCCATGGCAGCAGTCGTGTCGACCTACTTCAGGAAGATTGCATTTCCCTTTCAAGGAGGGATTACAGTCATCGACCAACAAACTTTCCTCCCCGACAGTTCACAAGTTACGGGAAGCATTCCAATGATCCATGGAAGTGATCATTCGCTTCAAAATATTGGAGTAGGTCTCCTAAAAGACCCTGCCTTAATGGGTACTTTTGCCCTACCGCCTGCAAGAAATCTGGCGGAAGTGGCCACAGTGGAAACCTACAATATGAAATCTTCTATATCTAATGGATTCGGAAGATTCCTAAACATGTTGTCAGCATGGATCATCGCCCTAATGGAAATACTGTAAATACAGTGGACTCCGAGGACGGTTCTTATCTCGTGTCAACCTCGTTAAAAAATGAAACAAGGAGTCATGAGGATAGTTCTTTCACTGTGTCAACCTCATTAAAAAATGAAACAAATCCCCTGTCCAAATCTCAAAGGTAAACCTTCATTCCAACCACCGAGTTGAATGCAATGAAGCTTGGGGGGCATGCACCTCGATTTGCATTGTTATGCTGGGGGCATGCAAAGATTCGAGCAGTTTTACCACGGAATTTATGCTCGTTAAAAAATAGAAAAGTGTGAGCAGGGTTTTTCCGCCAAAGTTCAAGCTCATTAAAAAATGAACCTATCTCGGTAAATAACCATTGCGATCGTAAATTTATAAGCCTTGGTCGTGTTTTCATCCATCACCTCCATTTCATTTGGCCGATCGTTCACCCCCATATGTGTGTTTACCTATTTTGAGGAACAGCTGCGAAGAGTGATTTCACCTAGCCATCCTTGTGACACTGCCGTGATTGGAAAATTCCAATTTGTACCTGGAATCAATTGCTATCCCTGTTTATCACTCGTTCCTCAAAAGACGAGTCTTCTTTCAGCTCTTTTCACTGACTCGTAAAATATGAAAAGTTTGCCGAGTTTTGGCCTTCCAGCTCGTTAAATGACCGGAACGCTATCCCTCCTCTAAATTTTAATCTTTTTGGACCTGAGGGATTATTGCACAAAAGGATCGAGCGCTTGTCTTGTTCGGCTCGTTAAAAGTACCGAACAGCCATCCCTTCTGTATTGTTTTATACTTTTTCGGACTTAAGGGATTTGCTGACGAAAAAGGAATTATGGAGTTGACTTTCCGTACCTTTTCAGACTCTCTAAAAATGAAAAGAACCGAGTTTTCTTTGTCATTAGACTCGTTAAAATGATTAAATAGCGACAAACTTGTCTTTAGACGAGAACGAGTTTCCCTATCGCTAGGCTCGTTAAATCATAGCGATGGGCTTGCCCGAAGGGCAGGTTATAGAACAAGCATATGTTATCCTCCTCAAGCTTGACAAAAATAAAGAGGTACTGGTCAGAAATGACTGGGGAAAAATTGGGAGAACATCAAAGTTTAATGGTAGCAAGTCACTCTTGAACATGACACTTTTCCTCCGTACCACATCGGGTTGGGTTGTTTCATTCACCGGTCTCATCACCATGGTCCTCGCCAAACCATCCACATTTGGGGTAATGCTACCGATCCATCGCATCAGTGTCGTTATATGTTCAAGAGGGGTCATTCTGAAAGTGTCAACCGTGTCCCATCCACTGCCATACATTATCCTTCATCCATTCATGATCGCCACCCTGAATCATATGTCACAGTTTGTTTTCACCTCCACTAAAGTCATTAGCTCCGTTCCGTGTCATTGCTGTGGGATTCATTAAGGCCCTCCTTTGACGGATCGCTTCTTGTCGACTTCAGCTCATTATCCAAGAAGTTGATCTAGGAACCCCCCCATCAGTACTTTGAAGCTTGCATGCCTCAATGGCAAGTTTCTCACTTCCGGCGACAGGTATACATCAATGACCTTCGACCAGAAGATTTTGCGTGGCGTTCGACGCCAAGTCCTTTATTCACGCCACGTGAATTGTACTGCAGTACCTTGAGGGTCATCGTCATTATTGGTGATTCCTCTCGCGCTTGTTAACGGTTTTCATTATTGACCGGTAATCAAGCGATGTCTTTCCATGTTCGACTTCAGCACAATTCTCACATGGATCGACTTGTACTTAGAGTGAAGATCGAACGAGTTTGAAGACCCCGGATCTAGTTTCATCCATCCGGGCTGCGATATATATTCAGGAAATATAAAAGCATTTGTCATGTACATCATTGCAACAGATGATCATCCTATTCAAAGGATGATAATTTCAGCAGAAAATTATCAGTCTACCTTCAGACGATCGTCTGTCATATGTACCAAAATGTATTTATAAAAGCTGAGCATGGGAATGCCCGCCTCAGCTAGATCATGAAAATAGAATGAAAAATAATGTATTGTATTGTATTGTATTACAGGGCGCCTCCTCAGCACTGGAATGAACTTCGGACCCTCTAGATAAAGCATTTCACCCGATAAACGGCCTCATGCTTTAGGGGGCAACTGTTATAGACATTTTTGTGCCTCACATCATGGAGCATGAAATGTCAATAATCACAGGGATCCTCAGTCCCTAAACATGTTGTTCTTACCCCTAAAAGAACAAGGTCATCAAACAACAGCACTTCCAATCAGTTCTCCACCTGAAAACACTTCAAAACAGGCTAATTTTGGATCATGTCAGCTGCTCCACTGAGCATCTGCGCTGGAATGCAACTGCTCCTCCTTGTACCTACGCTGGAAGTCAAATCTAATGAAGGCTACCTGCGCTGGGCGAGATTGGCCAAGTGGCACAGTCATTCTGCAAGGTGTCAACTGCCCAGGAAGCTTCCAAACTGACACTTGGTTCATGAGATTCGCCCTGTGATGAGTAAGAGGTACTTGATCACCATGTGTAAGCAAGGATCTCCAAGTGGACTCAAGAACTGAAGATTAACTGAAGAGGGAGAGGACACAAGGCAGCTTCATGTCAGTCTCAAGCTGACTCATCCTTTCTTCTTCTCTCCTATATATAGAGCTCTTCTATGAGGTCTAAGGAGGCTGGAATTTTGTGTAAAGCAAGGAGGTGCTGTTGGTTTACAGTTAGAGCTATTGGGTGATTGTTTTACTAGAGGTGAAGAGGAGAGTTCTTGCTGCTGGGGAGGTGCTGCTGGATTGGAGCCATCATTGGTTGTAACCTTCTCAGAACCCTGTTACTTCTATCAATAAAGTTTTGCATGTTCTCCTATATACTTGTATTGCATTGATGTATTGTATTTACATGTATATTTGATTCACCCTAATCCATGCTTCAGTTATGAGTACATGTATCTTGTAGTTTCCTCTCTTGTTTTGTGCAGGATCTGTGTGTAGCTGGACCGGCAAAGAGAGCAAGGAGCTGGGAACAAGAGACAAGGAGAGAGGACAAGGATCGACTAAGCGAAAGACACCAGGTTGGTTGGCCTTCTTTTCATTCTCTCTGTACTTTCATAAAGGAAATCATCAAAGCTTTACTTTCAGTTGTTGCTAAAGACTGTCACCTTTAGAGTAGGGATAGGGTCATCCGCATCGGATACTTTTCCCCACAACAGATACTAAAAACATTCTACATGGAGAAGTGCAATCCCATGCAGACTCCTCTAGTGGGTAACTGGAGGAAGGAGGATGCTACTTTAGGAGACGTAGTAGAGGCTACTGTGTACAGGTAGCTTGTGGGTTCATTGATGTACTTAGTGAACACACGACCATATTTGTTCTATGTTGTGAACCAGCTGAGTCAAGCAATGGTCCAACCTACCAAGATGTTTTGGAAGGTGGAAAATCATGTATTGAGATAACTCAGAGGAACATCTCAGTATGGATTATGGTACAGACGAACATAGGGAGTGAAACTATAGGGATTCACTGATGCAGATTGGGTAGGGAGTCCATTAGATCTGAAGAGCACATCATGAGGGATTTTCAACCTTGGGTCAGCTGCAGTTTTTTGGTATAACAGGAAACAAAGGTCGGTTGCACTTAGCTCAGCAGAGGCTGAATACATGGTTGCAAGTTAGGCAGCATGTGAGGCCATCTGGATGTGAAAAATTCTAGTTGGTTTGTTTGATCAGAGGATGGATCCAATTGTGATCTATTGTGATACTCAGAGTTGTCTCAAACTCTTTGAGAATCCAATATTTCATGATAGGTCCAAGCACATTGATATCTAGTACCATCATCTCAGATACTGTGTAGCGATGAGGATCATGTTGTTGCAGTATATTTCGACATAGGATCAAGATGCTGACATTTTGACTAAGGAATTGTCAAAGTGTAAATTCGAGTTTCATAGAGACGGGATCGACATGGCAGATAATCCTTTTCTTGTTGAGAGGGAGTGTTGAAATGTGGCACAAGAATATTCCAATTTTAATTTGTCCTTGAATTAAAATTTGAATTTAGTCTCACCAGCGACTTGAAAAAATAATTAATTAATTCATCTTGAGTTAAATTAGTTGGAGAAATTCAAGTTAGAAGTCTTTATGAAGTCATGCAATAGTTATCTCTTAAATTAAGGAGATTATCCCTTAATTACGGAGATAATGTTGAGTTATATTTGAGTTGTAATTAGTTAGCTTAGTTTATTGAGTTAAGTCCAATTAAATTAGTTCCAAAATATTTGAGGAACTAATTGTGAGTTCAGTCAGTTAATGCATGCATGCATACAACTAGTGTACTCCAGATAACTGAAGATTCTCTCATCATTAACTCGTGCATGTCTATTCTGAGAAAGACCAAGTTGAGATTAAAGACAGGGACATTGTACTATCAGTTGCATCAGTTTTCCTATAGAAAAACTCATGCATGCAAAAGGAATTTATTTTCTTGAGTATTGTGCAGTTTTATAGGGTGTGAGATCAGCGTTACACTTGGTAACAGTTGGATCACCTAGGAGAAACAATGCAAGGAAATAGGAGCTTGGAGGGCAGAGGAGAAGGCATATGAGTAGTTTATTTTTTCTGTGAGCATCAGAGAGGGATTGTACTAAGAGCTGGCTAGCTGTGAGAGCTAAAGCTTTCTGTAATTCTGAGATATTTCCAACTTGTATGATAATATAAATAGTGGGGTTTTTAGATGAGGCTTTCCCTTGAGCATTCTTCTGTGTTTCATGTGTAGTGATTCTTCTTCTGGTTATATGTGTTTCTCTTGATCTTGCTCAAAACTAGTAAGCTTCCCCAAGTTTGATTGTAAAATTAGATTAAAGTATTTTGCTTTAGTTATATTGCATTATCAAGATAATTTACAGTCAGAATTTTTACACTCTAGTTACAATTTAATTAGGTATGGGATATCCATAACTAGTTGTTGCAAATTAAGACTCTAGATACAGTTAATGGGGAATAGGTATGGTAATTGAGATTCTGGACATGTTGCATTTCTTAAACACTGCATTTCAATTATCTGTAACTAAAAACCATTCCACATCGACTATGTAAGATAATGAAAATAATCACAGGGGGATTATGTGTGTTGCCATTAATGACAAAGGGGGGAGATTATTGAATGGTGTTTTCATTGATTCCAACGCTAGTATTTAAACACTCTTAATATTTTTCTATAGATTGCATTGATTGGAAGCTCCAGTGGTCAAGAAGCCCTAGAAGGATGAGAAGCTCCTACAGTGTGGTCATGATACCCTGCTTCTAATGTTGATGTTATTTAATGCTCTAAATATTAAAATTAAGTAATTAAGTCAAACACTAATTCTCCCCCCTCTCAGTATTTCCAACATTTTGCATCAGAGTGGGTTCCTTCAGTTGTATCCTAACAGCTGGAAGGCATATCTCAGGTGAATCGAGATGGGAAAGTAAAGGAAGTAATTAAGTGAAATATTATTTCACCCCCCTTGGTCACTGATGGCAAGGCATATACTCCCCCTGTGATTATTTCTACATAAGAATTTAATATAAAGTATTATATGGTTATTTTGGTTTTTTCGAGTCATTACTTAATCCAAATTGAGATCCAAAAGATGTTGGAAAATTGAAGTTTAGAGATGGATGAATCTAGAAGGGTTTGACATTGATTTGACTCATATTTGTAGTAGTCTGATAACCAACATTAGAAATTGACTTGAATTTTGTAACAGTTGCGATGATGGTACAAGTTTCTTATGATAGTGCAGTAGTTGTATGGAAAAAACAATGATGGTTGTAGGTTAGTATAGTGACAAAGACAATGGAAATTTGAGAACGGGAAATTCAAGGACCAACCTCCCCCTTTGTCATTAATGGAGAAACACATACTCCATGTCCACTACAACTTCTTCTTATTCATTGTAGTCGAGTTCTTTGACCTGAGTACCTGCATTATTTGAAACATGATCATTATTATCTTCATCTTGAGCCACACGCTTCTTTGAGTAGAGATTATGAAGCTTCTTCCAAATCCTTTTGGTTGATGAGCATCGATTCACTTTGGTTGTTACAAAATCTCACAGATCTCTTAGAATGACATTCATTACTTTTTATTGAACCTTATGGATTCATTGTAAGATGGGTCTCTATAAATAACTAACTACCATACATCATATCCAACAAAATTCAAAAAGACTTCCATTCTAGATTCCCATATTTCATATTTTGATTCATCGAACTCAAGAGATAGACCAACCTGATTCTCCTCATGAATTGTAAGAGGTTCTAAACCTATTGCATATTGAAGACTTCCTTTAATTGTTTAGATGTGTGCTTCCTTGACTTTCCCATCTTGATTCACTAGAGATTTTCCTTCCAACTATTAGACTACAATTGAAATAACCCGCTCTAATGCTAATTGTTGGAAATATTTAGAGGGGGGTGAATCAGTATTTCACTTTGTTGGACCCTACTTTTTTCACCTTTCTGGCACCTTATCCTGCTATATTTTATAATATCCTACTCTATTTGTCTCCTTTTGACACCTAAAAACCATCTTATACTTGTTAAATTGTTCCAGTTCATAAATGGAGGTAAGATTCACAATTAGATCTATTTTTACATGCTTTTGTTTAGTTTAGGTAGATGCTAAATGAATTCATACTCTTGTGATTCAATTTGACTGAAATATTTCTATGATTCCTAAATATGAGGATGGATACTTGAATGCATTGATAGGTCACTAATGATTCAACATCCAGTTCGGAGTGCACTAAGAAACAATTCAGTACCTAATTATGTACTCTATTCGGTACCTAACTATGTACTCCATTCGGTACCTTATTCCAAGATTAGCATCAGTCAAACTAATCAACATTCTGAGGTAGCTTCTCATGTTCGTTATAATTGTAACAACGCCTTCAACCTAAAGATAGAATGGAATGTATTTTTGTGGATATTATAGAATGAGAAAGTAGTCCTTGAGAATATGGCTTATCTTAATTAATCTCATATCATACTCACATTATCTCTCTTGATTATTTAGTTACATCTATCTTTGGGTCATAATCTCTTTAAGAGGGCCAAGTACCAATGTTAGAGGTTAGCAAGTTGAAGCAGATAAGAATTGTGACTGTGAACACTGAATAACTTTGTTTTAATTCAATTTTGGAACTGTTGTACTTATGCATTATTGAAGACTATTAATATAGTGATATCGACTTTTATACTTATAAATTTATGTGTTTTTAATTCGTAAACTTGTTGTGGTAATCTAGCTTGTCTAAGGTCGTGGCAAGGGCCCACCATCGACCTCAGCCAAGTCCTATAGTTGATTTTAGTTAGATAGAAGGGTATGTGTGTGGATTGGTATAGAGTAATTGCACTTTGAATATTTTGTTGTGGATTTTAGATATTTTGTACTTAGAAGTGTGATTAAACAACATTTAAATCTTCTATAGATCTAAACGCTCTGTCTTTGAAACTTTTAGTTGATGATTGATTATCAAAAGGATAGGTTTCCATTTAAAATTTCTTGAGTTTATGAAATCATTCTCATAGAAATTGCTTGAGTCTGTAGGCATTTATTTTATCAAGCATTGTTGTGCTGGAATGAACATGTTTTAATTCAAATTGAATTTCTAAAGGTAGAGATTTTAAATAGTCTTAAGACTTAAACGGAACCATTGATTTTAAGCGAAATAACTTATTATCTGTGAATCTATTGGCGGTGTTGGACCCGCCAACATGTCAAGGGGATCTCCCTGGTAATAAGTCCCAATTAGACCTCAGACCGTTTGGTGTAGGAGTCCCAGCAGTGGGTTGTAAGGTAATGCCTTGACTGCAAAGTCCCACAGAGGCAAGTAATAACTCAGTCAGTAGCAAGGGTGTGACTGATGCAGTGAGTCAAGGAAGGTGTATGAAAGGTTCTAACACTTCGAAGGGAGAAGGAGGTGAAGATGAGTTCCAGGTTGAAAGGGATCAGTCCCAACTCGGATAGGAACACAAAACACAAAGGACATGCAAAGCTTCTGATAGAGCAGTCCACTCGGATGTGGAAATCACATGATACAAGGTAAGATAACATGAATAGCACTCACGGATCAGTCTGAGAGGAGTGTGACGTTGTTATAGCAAGGTTCATGTGAAAGATCTGTCAAATGTCCGGCAGAGCAGTCGACACGGATGGTGACAACATTAACAACAAGATTCATATAATTGCATAGAATTAGTTCATACACAAGTACGTAAGTTAAACAACATATATCATTAAGGCAATCAGAGCAGTCCAACTACAATAACAACATATGCATGAAAATGTGATGTCTCTTATTATATAAAGAAGTATAAGTCCCAATCATACAATACATCCATGTAAACCTGCTAGCCCCAACAGTGGAACGTTACAGCCACATCTGCCTGCTCCTCCAAATAGATGTACTAACTCTGTGCAGTGGATAAGCCAAGGCATGTTACAATACTGTCCAAGCCTTCTTCAAGATAGTCTTAGTAGAATCTTGGCTAACCAAAAGCAATTACAATGAGTTATGAGAGACTATTTATATAAAAGGGTGGGGTGACCCTTGACATTCCCCTTTGTGATAGTTCAACTACCCTCATGACTCTTCACCTACTCTATGACTGTTACATCCAATTATTGACACCTGACTTACACTTGACATGACTCAAAATAGAATGCACATGTACTCATGTGAGACAACATGGTTTGAGCAAGCCTTGAAAGACATCACTGACACTCGGTCTGCTGTGATGAGACCAACTCTCTAACATGCTTGTGATGGTGAAGGTGGTGAGCTGATGCCAAGCTTGGTCATCTGTGATGGTGTGCATGCACCTTGTTAGCGCTTGAAATTTCACCTCAGGCTGAGAAAGGTAAACTCCAAGGCAACATCAAACCACTTAGCCTCGTAGCTAGCCCTACGAGGCAGGAGAGGGCTCTCTCCGGTCTATCTCGGTAGAGATCTTCAACGGGCGAGATAACCAATAAAGAACACTGATTTTAGGCTAGTAAACTAATAAAAGGTTTGTATTGAGATTTTTAGGATTTTGGTGGAAAATCGGGAAAAGGAAATTTTGGGTGCGGGGATTGGACACAGTTTTTGCAGGAGGTTCTTTGGGGCAAGGTAGGAGACTGTATTGATGCCTTTGAAAAAGTCAGATGGGCAAGAATTACTGGTGAGGAGCTAAGGAGAGCAAGTAAACACCTTGAGTTCTCCTTAAACAGATGAAAACATTGATATTAAGCAAACTTAAAAGCAGAGCATGACAATCATGAATTCTACTTTAACACTTCATTTTCCTAATTTGCAGAAGGAAAAGTAAGAAGATGAATTACATAACAAACTTACAAGTACAAAGAGAAACACACCATCAATACATGTAACCACAGGAATCCCAAAAAGGACTGCAAAACCCTGGTCTTTCTTCCTTTGCCAAAATTGCAGAGATACAATGAGTAATACAATAGAGCTTTCTCCCTCAAGAGTCCAACCATGAAAATGACCAAGAAAGTACATAATATATGCAACCTAACATCTTTCCTTGCCTCTAGGGGTCGAGCTCACTATCCTAGGAGCTGTTTCAACCAATTCTAAACTGAGCACTGAAAACTAGGCAGTCAAAACAACTTGCCTCTATAAGCTAGGAAAACAATTCATTCATTAAATTTTTGCCTATCTCATGAATGAATCTTATAGAAGAGATAAATAAGTGTCAAAATATCATAAAATTACATCATTTACAACAAGGAAGATCAAAATCTACTCCAAAAAGTCAAATCCAGTCAAAACTGCGTTTTGCTGAGCTGTAGGTGAATTTCTGTGAAAACTGCCCAACACGTCGCGCCCTGATCCTGAACGCGTCGCGCGCCTTTGGAGCTGCTTTTGAGGCACTTACAGGTGTCCAAATGAGGCAAAAGTGGGCTTGTTGGAAAGGTATGGATGTCTACTTTCCAACCCAAGTGGAATGTCGGAATTTGGTGTACATTTGCCCCTCCAAAATTGCAATCTCCCAAGACTGCTTCCTGTGTGTCAAAAAGGTGGCAGAAAGTCATTTTTTGCTTGTTTTTTGACTTTCTGGAGGCCCAAAACTTGGTGAAATTTCTTGGCAATTGCTGAGAAAGTGTATCTTTGCATGAAAAATCCAAAAATGCTGAGTTTTCCTGAAAAGGAGTTGCCCATCGAAAGGGTCGCGCGCGGCGCGCGACGTGCTGGTAGAGAAAACCTGTTTTTTGCCCAAAAATTCATAAGTGACCAAAAATGCTCAAATTTTTTTGAAATTTGTGCTGGAGTTAAGTCATTTAGCATCATGCTCCTTCAAGGAAGCCTTAGCCAAGATGTGGAGGGGATCGGGCCTTTTCCTTCGTTTTAGTGCTTTGGCCAACCGTCTTTGGAGCACCTTCATTCTTGCCTTGCATACGTGCATTCGGGCCCAATAGTGGTTCTTCATGTTCTGGAGCAGGTCCTTATCTTGGTTGGCCTTGGCCAGCAACCTCTCCAAATGAGCATTGACCCAGAGAAGCATAGCCTCTCGCTCAATGGGTACCAAATCACCGGGTCTCTTGCGAGCCAAGTTGTGGTCCTCATGAATCCTCCGCAACTCATCAAGAGTGTGCTCATCTTCCAATTGCTTGTTGCGCTGCTCCAAATATGTAGTTGTCGATTGTGCCATCTCTAACTTTTGTTGCAACAAGCGGTTCTCAGTCTCCTTTTGCTGAATGATCTCGTGAAGCTCCGTGCTAGGAGAGTGGATGTCAAGATCAATGATGTCGATATCTGGATCACCTGACGGTCCCTCCTCAATCATGGGCTACTGTGATGGTCCTCCCTCCTCATGAACAACCTCAGGAGGTGGTGTTGGCGCTGTGAAAAAATCACGAGAGATAAAATCCTCCCATGGGATACCCTGCTGAGCCAACTGATGTATGACCACAAGCTGGATCAAACCATAATGATAGATGCTCCTGTGTTGCTGTGCTGGGCTCTTTCTCTGCATCAAGGGCACCATCTTCTCAATATTCTGGCACATGAAAAATGGTATGTTCATCATCCGTACCCGTGTGAAATGCATCAACAAGCGAATATGGTACGAATACAAACATGAAAATCTGCCCTCACAGGTGAAATAGCGCATGATGAGCCTCATCAAGGGAGCATACTCATCCCTCAAAAATATGAAAGGAAATACACCAGTCATGTGCCTCATATATGCAGGTTTAATGTAGGGCTCATACTGAAATCTGTCCAATAGTTTGCGCTTGTTCCACTCTTCTCCAACATTAGGTATCCCTGTTGCTTGAGCAGCCATCTCAGGTGTCAATGTAAAATCCACCCCTACAAGGTTCACATGCCCGTCATGCAAATGCAAAACAAACAAGCAGACCAATTCCCTGTGATGCTGAATTTGAGAGATCCTCTCGCAAAACTCATAACATGACAGGTGGCGAAAACATGTGACTGCAAGTGGACAAGCCTGCAAATAGGTCAAAGAGGTGGGCTCCTCTCTCACATGGTGACCACTCTTACCACCCCTGTGAGGCCTCCTTTGTACCTCAACCTCTAGTGTTGACTCACGGTCATCACTTTGCTCATAGTCGGTTTCGGTTTCTGACATGGCTTCAAGAGCAAAGTGGCTGAAATGTACCGCTGCTTCTGCTCAAAAATCTGTTGTTTTAATTGTTGAAATGTTGTTTCAAGGGGACAAATAACACAAGGGAGATGTTAGGGAGGGGAGACTTCTAAGGGAAATTAGGGAAAATATATGAAATAGGGAATTAAGGGAATGAATCATGACATATACAATTATAATTTGCAAGGGTTTTATGGGAGGTAGGGTTTAGGGTTATATTATTGATTTTTAGGAATAGGGGTAGGGTTTTAGGGCTTTTGGTATTTTTGGTAGGGAGATTAGGTAGAAATGATATGGGAGGTGGTAAAGGGATGTGGGGAAAAAGTGGGGGTGAAAAGGATGACCTTGAAAACAGCAAAACAAACCCTAGCTTTACTAGCACTTTGACATTCTTAAGCAAATACACATGGACTCCTCATTTGAAAATAATGGCTTTTAAATACATTCTCATGCTCTTTCAAGCTTTAGCAAACAATACATTTTGATGATTGGAGGCCTACCTGCAACCTTGAAGAAATTTGGGGTCGTTTTGCAGTTTACAGGCAATTTTCTGTGGATGAATCCCCAACATGTAGCACGCGGGTCTGGACGGGTCGTGCGCGCCCAACTTGTTGCGCCAGTGCTTTTTTCCAACTGTGATGACTCCCTTGACGTGTCGAGCCTACCCAACACATCGCGTGCAGGTCTGAACGGGTCGCGCGCGGGCTCTGTGTGCAATTTCGCCCAGTTTCTCTTCAAATCGCCTTTCACTCTTGCTTTGAGGCAAATGATGACCAAATGGAGGGACAGAGGGGCTTTATAAGCTTGATTTAAATTAATTTCCCCTCAAACCCTCTTTCTAATGTTTATAACATGACACTTTTTCAAAATTTAAATGTTGCTGACTTTATGGTTTCCTTTTGTCCTGAAATTGGTTGAACTGATGCTTTTTCTTGAAAATTTTTGCAGGGATAGCTTCTGAGGAATCTTGGCAAAGGGGACCAGGGCTGCATGCTGAATTTCGAAGAATTTTGAATTTTTACAACTTTTTACAAAAATGAGAAAATGACCTTGTCTTTAAAAACATGGTTTTTAAATCCAAGGTAAAAATTAGCTGTACAAGATGAAATCTTTTGAAGAAATACTTTGATAGTCATCCCTCTGGCCTGTTGGGCATTTATTGACTTTTAAAGACATGACCTCAAAGACAAATTGGACCTAAACCCTAGACCTAGGACTTTTGACCTCAAGACAAGACAAGTAACCTTGAAAGAGTTTATTGACTGAAACAACTTGATCCAACAGTGCCAAGAGGGGAATAAAGACACTAGCTCCTCCATCAGGGTTATGGCATGCCTAATGGAATGCAATGAGATGACACTGATGAGACACCTACTTATGCAAATGCAAAGAGCTTTGATCGCTGATGGAGGGCTACTAGACCGACTCTAACACACCTCATAGTTACATCTTGTTGAAGCAAACTCTTGCCTCCATTGCAACCACTGCATTGTTTTGATCCCTTCATCCAACTCATCCGCTAACATGCACATGGTCTTCTTTGGTGTGGCTGAACCGGTAACACTCTGATGCATAGTGTTCGTGGTGATATTTGAGTGTGTGTTGGTGGTCATGCACATCCACTTTCTGAAGTACATGTTCAACTCCAGTTGGACTTTCTTCTTGTATTCACCTTGGTGAGTGTGCTGAATGGATTGGGTTGCATGCATGCACACAATGACATGCATGTTGTTGAATTCCTTGCATGTGGTCAACAACACTGCTCACCATTTTTGCTCTGTATTATCTGTTGGGATGGATCTTTAACTTGTACGAGCGCAGTTTCATCCATGAGTGCATGTTGCGCCTACTGTTGTTCCTGATCCTGCTGCAACTCATTCGTTTGTCTATGCAACTTCATGTTATTCCTTGAGTTGTTACTTTAGCACATATAGTTCCTTCTTTGTTCCATTCTCTGTATTCACGCAACCTTCATGTCGCGCCATCACCTCATAGCCTGAGTCTCCAAAGTTGATTTCATTATCAGTGGATCTGCGTGATCTTGTAACTTTGTTCCGCCTCTGTGTTGTCCACAACCTTCCTCTTGCATTTGCTGTGTTCACTACATTCACTACGTTTGCTGCATTCGTTATGTTGCATTCAACTGTTGTTCATGATGTTTCTTACTGTGATGATGTTTCTTGATATCCTTCTCTACGAACAACTTGATGTCTTCGCGAGTAGGCAAGCTCGTAGACACTTGATCGACTGCATCCCCAAGTGTGCTCTAAATGGTGTCTTCATCTATGCTCTCCTAGAAACCATTGTACCAATACTGTTGAGAGGAAGATGAACACCTGCGATACCTGGAGATATGGCAAGACTCATGGAAGCAATCTGTCAGTTGAAAACCAAAATGAACATGAGAACTAACTTGTAACATACCTGGGTGAATGATCATGAAGGTTGCACAATTTCGGTCAGGAGGTGAGGAGATCGACTGCACAAGGCACAGTCCAGGCTGCTGGGAGACTGAATGACTATTGGAACTATGAAATGAACAATCCAGTCTCACTACTAACTACTGGGATTGCGTAATGCAGAATTCCTGCTAGGAAGGACTGCTGGCCCAGGGACAGATTTGTGTAATTTCTTAGGCCAAGTAGCCATTGTCCTCCAGAAATGCACAAAACGGTCCTTGAGGCTAGTGCTAGGCAGGAATGCACAAATCTATAGATGAAGGTGAGACTTCCATTCCCATATTGTGCAATGCAGCCTTGGTGAAGGCAAAGCCCATGCCAAGGTTGGCCCGACTCGCCGACGGGCAACTGAAAGCAAGTAAGTCAATGAATGCATGGCGACACTAAGTGATAGTAGAAGTGATTGACAGTGCTTGCAAAACATGAATGAAAGATTCGGCAAATAGATCAATATTGAGGTGGGTGAGGCAACTCGCCAGTTGTGCAAACGTCCGTGCAAAATAGTTTCAAGCATGCGACAGCAGTGAGATAGCAACGAAAACTGAAACAAAGCTAGGACAAGCTAGTATACATGTAAACAACAGAAAGTGTTCAAAGAAATCAAGAAAATAGTACTTCCACAAGCGAAAACACAAAAAGTGACAAAAATGCAGCACAAGGCATGGAAAGTGAGATTACCTCAAAACAACTGAGTTGAATGTGCTAACTGCTCCTATATGTGATGTGGGATGTCAGAGCTACAAGGTTGATGTGAGGAATGAACTCTGCAGTGTCTGGTTGATGAGTTTTGATAACATCGAGGTTGTGACACGCGTTCCACAAATCTAGGGGAAGCGACAATTGGTGGGACGTTTCTGAATTGCTCCTTGCATGTAACCTCTAACTGCTAAACATTGATCCCTGAAACAAGGGATGCCTTTGCATAATGCCTTGGGAGAAGCAGACCATGCATGCAAGTCTATTTTTCTCAGTCCCAAAGGGAACTGGTCAGCTCAACTACACATGCAAGAGACTGCTCGACTGCTAGAGAAAAATACGCATTTCTAGCTTAGAGTTGGGATGACTGCCTAGGAGGTTTGCACAATTTCTGGGGAGAGCAGTTGATTGCTACCCAGATTTGTGCAAATCTTGGGCCGAACACCCTGCTGCTGGGAAAATTTACACAAATCCTACTAGGAGGGTTGGATAGCAGGATTGCGTAATTCCTAGAGGGAAGGCTGGTTGCCTTATAGGAACCCACAATTTTCAAGGGGAAGCTGCTCAACCTGTAGTTGGACAAAGTCCTAGTGAGCAACCTGTGAGGGGAGTGGATCAACTGTGATCGACAGGCTTCTTTTGTGCAAGGAAAACTAATGAATCTTGAGTACTTGACAAAGCAAGACAAAGCGTTGTGCAAGGTTGGTAGGGAGGCTCCAAAATAGGCTAAGGAAAATTTTTAGAGGGTGGTTGTTGCCGTTACAACACCTGGCGATGCACTGGTAGAACTCCAACTCTCTGAATGGACCTTGTTCGTGAAAAAAATTCTAAAACCTTCAAAAGTATTATTTAGCCCTCAACTCGTCTTGCCTTCACACTAGCTTGATGTAAGATGTAGCATCTACCAGACTCTTAGCCGATTGACACACATTCCAAGCCAAGGAAAAATAGTTTTTTCGATTGGGGTTGAGGGGTATATATGTGCACAAGCATTATAGTCATCAGAGCCTTAGTTTCATCTCTGGTGTTTCTCCACTACCAGCAGGTCTAGACAATACCCCAGTGGAGTCACATACGAACACAAGCATGGCTCCACTGCCATTGAGCTCGGTTAGCACCCCAGCGAAGTTATTTGCATCACCTCCCTGCACAGGAAGCCTTTCTCTTCTTTTGCCTTATTCATTTTTCATTTTTTATTTTTTTTACTTTTCATTTTTTTCATTTTTCATTGTGCATATCACTTATTCATTTCAAAGGCAGAAGAGGAATCCCGACTTATTGAGAGTAGAATAGGTTGTTCCAGCAGAGAAGTAGTTTATTGTATCTATGACATGCTTGTTAAGGTTTCCCCCCTCACCTTACTCTACTTAACTAAGCCGACAAGGGTTAACCCAAAAACAATCGACTACAGAAGGTGACACTAGTTAGCATGCAAGTGTTGTGTTTTCACCAAGGTTCACTTTGAATAGTACATATTTTCCTTCGATGTATCATTGACTAAAATTAACAAGCTCATCATACATAGGCAAGATGACAGATAACCAAGTAGTGATAGTTGTAAAAGCCCTCTTGCACTTTACCAAGAGTGTTTCATGAGTCACACATGGTTTCATTCAAACTAACCTATGAACAAAACAAGTGAACAAACAAAGAATCAACAAAGCAAAGCAAGATCGAAAGAAAAAATGAAAGCGAGGAAAGTAAACAAATAAGCAAGCAAACAAACAAGCAAATAAAGCATGTAATAAAACAAACATGCAAGCAAAAAACTGAAAGCAAACATTACTCCTACTCTTACACTAACGGTGCATGGGCCTAATCACGTGAAGTGATACTTCCAATACAACCATCGGCGCATTGGTAGACCCATGTTGGTGAAGGCTTGGTCTGCAAGCAACCCAGTTGTCTAGACCAGCAACCAAGAAAGATATAACAATGAAGACAACCACACTTCATGTTTCAAAGTGTCCACAGGAAATAAGTGAGTGCATGTGCATGATGGGAAGTCTGCGGACTTATTGTAGTGTTGTGTGACACTACGTGAAAATTTGAAGCATAAGAACAATCTTGACTGAGACATGCAAGCAAATGAAAGAAACAAAGATAATTTGCATCGTGCATGAGTGCTCGCAATGTAAGAATCCTCCAATGCATGAGCATCGAGATTGTGCAGTTCAAGTGGAGGAAGTGTGATCTATGTCTGAGATGGATCTTCCATGCATACAAATGAGTGATGAGGAGCCTTGGGTGATTGAAAAATTTCTTGATCGGGAGTGAAACCAACCTCAGGATAGTGAGGGCCTAACATAACCATCAACTGGAGCTGAAGTGCCTCGACGGTTTGTGGGGTTTTGACTTCCTTGGTAGATGGATCTTCTAGACCAGTGGCTTAGATGGATTAACAACAAGTGAATCAACATCGTGATTGGATGATGAGGTGAAGAGATCACGACAACCAAGGTCAGAAAATTAAGGATTTTGGTCACCATCCTCATGATTTGATGAATCACACAGAAGGGTAGATGATAAGGAAGGATGTTCACCCTCTGTGTTTCTGAAAAGAGAAGATGAAGGATCAATGGATTTTCAATGAATAATTGGTCCTCTTTAGATGATGGGCTAACATACGGTGTGTCCTGTGAAAGATCAACAATGGGTGCATCTGTAGATGAATACACACATGCAAAATCATGGATGGCAGGTTCACCAACGATGTTAGGAAAGAACGGAGGGGGCTTGGATGGAAGGGAGTCATCCTTATCCGAGTGTTTATGCTCAAGATCCCACTCATACTCTTCATGAATGACATCGCATATTGGTTGTGCAACACCAACTCCATAAGTGGGTTATTCATCATTCACAATGAGTGAAGAGTCTGGAATTGACGAACACAAGACAACATCATCTGGAGGAACACCTGGGTGCGAAGATGAAGGTCATAGAAAAGAAATCCTATGATAACTCGAAGGACTCACAACCAAATCTGCATGAAAATTGAGTGGAATGATGCTGGGAGAGTGTGAAGATTGAACAGGTGTACAGGCATGATCATCAACATCACTAGGAAATGGTGGAGTTATTGAATGAGAGGGAGGCAGAGAGTCAGTTGAGATAGTGCCCACTCCCACATGAGATTGCATAGCTCCATCAATTAAGAAGGTTGAGCGAGGCTTGATCTCAAACTTTCTCTTGGGACGATCAGATTTCTTAAGCCAATACTCAAACTGGTCCCAAAGATAAGCAAATTTCATCTGGCTCCTTAGAGCTTGAAACTGCAAGTCACAGAAGTGCCGCCAAAAATCAATAACAGATTCATGCGGAGCCCTCCATTGCTGTAACAGTTTCTAGTCAATATGGTCTGGATCAAAATGATAGAACGTGTCTTTAATAAGATCATAGAACTTCTCACATGAGTGCAAGGTGTCGGCCGGTAGGCTAAGAACCCCATGAAATGGAGATTCGCAAAGTGTGTATGCAAGCAGAAAACCAGCCTGTTCGTCAGTAAACTCATCTTCCTCATAAATCATGGAAGGAAAGTTATGTAAGTGCTCAGGCGAGGCCACTTTTCCTTCACCATCATACGTGTGAGTGGACAAGAGATTGAAAAGCTTCCCCGTGATGGAGACATATTCACAATTTGAAAAACACCTCGAGGGAAGAAGAGTGCAAGACTCCATGAAAGATATGAAAAGGTTCAAAACTAGATGAGAGGACACAGCTTGTCATCAGGCCCTCCTTCTAGCACTAGAAATGTTGACGATGCTGCACCTGCCAATATGTCAAGGGGATCTCCCCGGTAAGAAGTCCCAATTAGACCTCAGACCATTTGGTGTAGGAGTCCCAGCATTGGTTCGTAAGGTAATTCCTTGACCACGAAGTCGCACAGAGGCAAGTAAGATAACTACAGTAGTAGCAAGGGTGTGACTGATGTAATGAGTCAAGGAAGGTGTATGAGAGGTTCTAACACGTCGAAGGGAGAAGGAGGTGAAGGTGAGTTCCAGGTTGAAAGGGATCAGTCCCAACTCAGCTAAGAACACACAACACAAAGGAAGTGCACATCTTTCAGGGGAGCAATCCACTTGGATGCGGCAATCACATCATACAAGGTAAGATAACACAAACAACACTCATGGATTAGTCCAAGATGAGTGTGACAGCTGTTATAGCAAGGTTCATGTGAAAGGTCTGTCTGATGTTCGACAGAGCAGTCGACATGGACGGTGACAGCATTAACAACATAAACAACACATTAACAACAAGATTCATATAATTCCATGTGAATCAATTCGTACATAAGTACATAAGTTAAACAACATATATCGTTAAGGCAGCTAGATTAGTCCAACTACAATAACAACATATGAATGAAAATGTGTTGGCTCATACTATATAAAGAAGTGTAAGTCCCAATCATACAATACATCCATGTAAACCTACTAGCCCCAATAGTGGAATGTTGCAGCCACATCTGCCTACTCCACCAAAGAGATGTACCAGCTCCGTGTAGTGGAGAAGCCAAGGTGCATTACAATATTGTCCAAGCCTTCTTCAAGATAGTCTTAATAGAAGCTTGGCTGACCAAAAGTCCTTACAATGAGTTATGAGGGACTACTTATAGCAAAGGGTGGGGTGACCCTTGACATTCCCCTTTGTGATAGTTCAAATACCCTCATGACTCTTCACCTACTCTATGAATCTTACATCCAACTATTGACACCTAACTTACACTTGACATGACTCAATATACAATGCACATGTACTCATGTGAGACAACATGGCTTTGAGAAAGCCTTGCAAGATATCACTGACACTCGAAATGTTGTGATGAGACCAACTCTTTGACATGCTTATGATGGTGAAGGTGGTGAGCTGATGCCAAGCTTGGTCATCTATGATGGTGTGCATGCACCTCATGGTGACATCTATTGAAGCAAACTCTTGCCTCTATTGCAATCGATGCATTGGTTCGATCCCTTCATCCAACTCGTCTGCTAACATGCACATGGTCTATTGGGTTGTGTTATATTCTTTCCACGACTAGCCTACGTAGTTAACCGAGGATTAGAGGGGGGGAGGTCACAAGGGGTTTGAGGGGTACCCGTAACCCCACTTTATGGGGTCTGGGGCAATGCCCCGAAAATTTTGGTTTTGGACCCTATGTTAGGTTGGGCAGACCCACCTATGGTTTTGTGCATGATTTTCGCACATGTTTTTTGGACGTGATGGTTTTCGGTCCATGGTATTGGATGATTCAGCATGTATAAATATGTATTATAACATTGAAAGGAACATAATGAAAAATCAAGCTGGTAGTCTTGGTTTTGGGATCCAGGGGAAAATATCTGTGTATATGTGTTTTATGTGTTATGCTCTCGCATTGTTTATTTTCTGTGTTTTAAAATTCATATCCAAGTAATTTCTGTACAAGGTTAAACCTACATTTGGTATCAAATGTTTTTTGGCTTCAAGGGGATGCCTTTGTCGCTGAGGGGTTTCGCTTAGGCCTGTGGTAGACCCTATTCAATGGGAGATTGGGGAGATCAATTCTGTTGGTGAAAGAAGATGGCAAGCAGTGGAATGATAGAGATCAAGAAATTTAATGGTCAGAGTTTTGAGTTGTGGAAACTCAAGATGGAGGATTTGTTGGTGGATAAAGATCAGTGGATCGCGGTAGATCTGGGTACTAAACCAACGAGAGTGTCCGATGAAGAATGGAAGAAGTTAGATCAGAAGGCAAAGAGCACAATACCATTGTGTGTCTCAGATTTAGTATTGCTACATGTATCAGGGGAAGCTACGGCGAAGGCTTTGTGGGACAAGTTAGGGACTTTGTACCAATCTAAGTCTCTGGTGAATAAACTGTTCCTACGGAAAAAGTTGTATAACCTGAGGATGAAAGATGGAGACTCGGTGACAAAGCATCTAAATGCATTTAATACTGTGGTAAGTCAGTTAGCATCTGTTGACATTAAAATTTCAGATGAAGATAAGTGCATCAGTTTGTTGTGTTCTCTACCAGATTCGTGGGATAGTCTGGTTATTGTAATAGGTAGCAATGCAACTGCCTTGCAGTTTAATGAAATAGTCTCATCCTTGCTAACGGAGGAGATGAGACGGAAAATTATGGAGAGCCAGAATGGTGATGCCTTGTCTATACGAGGATAGTCCCAGAACAGAAACAAAAATAAGTCATTGAGTGGGAGATCTAAATCTCCAGGAAAACCTATAAAGGTGGTGTGATGGAAATGCAGAAAGGAAGGGCACTTCAAAAGGGACTGTAAATCTAAAGCTCTTGATAAAGGAAAGGGATCTGATGATGCTCCTTCTGTAGAGGCAAAAAACAACTCAGATGAAGGTGGGGATGTGTACTCGGCTTCTTCAAGTACACATGTAGATCATGAGGCATGGTTAATTGACTCAGGTGCATCCTTTCACTTCACTCACCATAGAGAGTGGTTCTGCGAGTATGAGAAATATAATGGTGGTGATGTCTTATTGGGGGATGATAGGAAGGCTAGAATCGTTGGTCACGGAAAAGTAAAGTTGAAGTTGCAAGGTGGAAGGGTTAGAACACTTCCGGGTGTTCTACATATTCCTGCATTGGCTAGAAATCTGATTTCTGTAAGCAAGTTGGATGATGCATGTGTAAAAACAGTGTTCGAGAAGGATGCCTGCAAAATGGTTCAGGGAACACAGGTATTGATAAGGGGAGTTCGAATTGGAACTCTATACAAGCTGCAAGGTAGCACTGTTATTGATGGGTGCAACAGTTCTATAGTTCCTGAAAGTGGAGCAGAAAACCTAGTGGTTTGTGGATTTTGATTTCTGAAAATTGTGTATATGGGAAGAAAAATCGGGTGAGTTTCCCCTCTGGTAGTAAGAGGGCAAAACAGAGATTAGAACTTGTGCATAGTGATGTGTTTGGACCTGTGAAGGTTTCATCACTAGGTAAGTCTATGTACTATGTATCATTTATAGATGACTTCGCAAGGAATACATGGATATATTTCCTTAAGAATAAATCTGAAGCCTTTGACAGGTTTAAAGAATTTAAGGCTCTCGTGGAAAATCAGACAAAGAAGAAGATAAAGGTGTTGAGGATAGATAATGGTGGAGAGTTTTGCAGCAAGGAATTTGAAGAATTTTGTAAGAAGCGTGGTATAGCACAACAGAAGACTACTCCATATACACCTCAGCAAAATGGAGTTGCAAAAAGAGTGAATAAGACGTTGATGGAAAGGGCAAGAAGCATGCTCAGTGGTGCCAAGTTAGGACAGGAATTTTGGGCTGAGGCGGTGGATGATGCATGTTACCTGGTCAACAGGTCACCTTCATCATCATTGGATGATAAGACTCCACCAGAGGTATGGAGTGGTAAGAAACCCTCTCTTTCATATCTAAGGGTATTTGGATGTGATGCATATGTACATGTTCCAAAGGAGAAACGAACCAAGTTGGATAGTAAATCTGAAAAGTGCATCTTTATTGGGTATAAGGATGGTTTAAAGGGTTATAAGCTTTGGAACCCAGTAATAAGGAAGGCTATGTACAGCTGAGATGTGGTGTTCAGAGAGGTGAAAGATGTTATTAAAAATGAAGTCCAACCAAAGGAACCTGAGAAGATAGATTTTGAGCTTAAGGAGGAAGAATCAAACTCTGAAGCATAGGAGGAATCAGAAGATGAAGAGCCACAAACTCCGGGTGTGAGAAGATCAGTTCGAGAAAGAAGGCAACCAGAAAGGTATAGTCCATCTGCTTTCTGTTCAAATTTTTCTTTATCTATTACTGACGATGATCCCAGAACTGTGAAGGAAGCAGTAGATTCAGAGGATGGCAAACTCTAGAAAGAGGCCATGATTGATGAAATGGCGTCTTTTCACAAAAATGAGGGATCTAGTGGAGTTGTTGGCTGGAAGGAAACCCATTGGTAGCAAATGGGTGTTCAAAAAGAAGACAAATGCAGAAGGAAAAGTGGAGAAATACAAAGCTCGGTTGGTAGCAAAACGTTATTCCGAGGTGTCGGGAATTGATTTTGGTGATATTTTTTCTCCTGTTGCCAAGGTAATTTCTATTAGATTACTTTTATTTGTTGCTGCTACTTTTGATTTTGAGGTAGAACAGATGGATGTAAAGACAACATTTCTTCACGGGGATCTGGAAGAGGAAATCTACATGAAGCAACCTAAAGGCTTTGCGATGAAGGGTAAGAAAGAACTAGTATGCAAGTTAAAGAAGTCTCTGTATGGGTTAAAACAGTCACCAAGGATGTGGCATCGGAAATTTGATACATTTATATGGGGAATTGGCTTCACCAGAAGCAAAGCAGATCACTGTGTGTATTTTAAATTAATTGGTGACTGTGTTATTTATCTGGTCTTGTATGTGGATGATATGTTGCTGGTTGGAAAGGACAAAGAAATTATCTAGGATTTGAAGACCCAATTGTCCTCCAACTTCGACATGAAAGATCTTGGTGCTGCAAACTATATTTTGGTCATGGAAATTAAAAGAGATCGGGCAAAGAAGAAGCTCTAGTTAAACCGAAGGAAGTATGTCGAGACAATACTATAGAGGTTTAATATGCAGGATAGTAAACCAATGAAGGTTCTTATTCCTGTAGGTGTGAGGTTATCTACTGAACAGTGTCCCAAGACACAAGAAGAGGAAGAGGACATGTCCCATGTTCCATATGCAAGTGCAGTCGATAGCTTGATGTATGCAATGGTCTGTATTAGACCAGACATTGCACATGCAATGGGAGTATTAAGCAGGTTTATGTCAAAACTATGGAAGGAGCACTGTATAGCAATGAAGAGGGTTTTCAGGTATTTGCATGGCACTAGTGATTATGTTTTGTGCTACTAAGGAAGACCAGGATTGGATAGAGTGTTGGATATTTGTGGCTTTGTTGATGCAGACTGGGCTGGAGATCTGGATCAGAGAATATCTACAAGTGGGTATGTGTTTAACCTATTTGGAGGTGCAGTTAGTTGGATGAGTAAGAAACATTCTGTAGTGGCACCATCAACTATAGAGGCAGAATACATGGCAGCCACTTAGGAAAGCAAGGAAGCAGTTTGGTTGCAGATATTGTGTTCAAGTATGGGGTTAGTATAGAGAGCTATAAGGATAGACTATGACAGCCAAAGTGTAATTTTCTTAGCAAAGAACCCCGCATATCATTCAAAGACAAAGCACATTGATGTTCAGTATCACTTTTTGAGGGATATGATAGAAGACAAAAAGGTGTTTCTGGTAAAGGTGGACACTGGTAAAGGTGGACACTTTGAAGAATATTGCAGATGCATTGACAAAATCTGTGAGCTCTGAGAAGTTCTCTTGGTGTAGAGAGACAATGGGCATTTAGGGCTAGAAAAATGACTAAGCTCTCTTGTGGCCCCCTGTGGAAAGAAAACAACAAGTGGGAGAATGTTGGGTTGTGTTATATTCTTTCCACGACTAGCCTACGTAGTTAACCGAGGGTTAGAGGGGCGAGAGGTCACAGGGGATTTGAGGGGTACCTGTAACCCCACTTTATGGTTTTTGGTCCATGGTATTGGATGCTTCGACATGTATAAATATGTATTATAATATTGAAAGGAATGTAATGAGAAATCAAGCTGGTAGTCCCAGTTTTGGGATCCAGGGGAAAATATATGTGTATATGTGTTTTATGTGTTATCCTCTTGCATTGTTTATTTTCTGTGTTTTAGAATTTGTATGCAGGTAATTTCTGTACAGGGTTAAAACCTACATGGTCTTCTTGGGTGCGGCTAAGCCGACAACTATCTTATGCATATTGTCCATGTTGATCTTTGAGTGTGTGTTGGTGGTAATGCGCATCCACTTTCCGAAGTACATGTTCAGCTCCAATTGGACTTGCTTCTTTTCTTTGCCTTGGTGAGTGCACTGAATGGGTTGGGTTGCATGTGTGCGCACAATGATATGCATGTTGTTGAATCCCTTGCATTTGATCAACAACACTGCTCACCATGTTTGCTTTGTATTAGCTGCTGGGATGGATCTTTAATTTGTACAAGCGCAATTTCATATGTGAGTGCACATTTTGCCTACTGATGTTCCTAATCCTGTTGCAACTCATTCGTTTGCCTGTGCAACTTCATGTTCTTCCTTGAGTTGCTGCTTCAGCACATGCAACTCCTTCTTCATTCCATTCTCTGTATTCGCGGGACCTTCATGTCACTTCGTCACCTCATAGCCTGAGTCTCCAAAGTTGATTTCATTATCAGTGAATCTGCTTGATCTTGCAACTTTGTTCCGCCTCTTTGTTCTCCACAACCTTCCTCTTGTATTCGCTACATTTGCTGTGTTCGGTATGCTGCCTTCGGCTGTTGTTCATGATGTTGCTTGCTATGATGTTGCTGCTTGATGTCCCTGTCTATGAACAACTTGATGTCTTCGTGAGTAGGCAAGCTCGTAGACACTTGATCGATTGCATCCCCAAGCGTGCTCTAAACGGTGTCTTCATCTCTGCTCTCCTGGAAACCATTGTACCTATACTACTGAGAGGCAGATGAACACTTGTGATACCTGGAGATATGGAAACACTCATGGCAAGAAATTTGTCAATTGAAAACCAAAATGAACATGAGAGCTAACTTGTAACATACATGGGTGTATGATCATGAAGGTTGTGTAATTTTGGTCGGGAGGTCAGGAGACCGACTACCAAGACTACACAAGGCACAGTCCGGGCTGCTAGGACACTGATTGACTACTGGAACTGTGGAATGCACATTCCAGTCTGACTGTTGACTACTAGGATTACACAATGTGTGATTCCTGTTGGGAAGGACTGCTAGTCCAGGGACATATTTGTGCAATTTCTTGGGCCAAGCAGCCATTGTCCTCCAGAAATGTGCAAAACAGTACTTGAGGCTAGTTTTGGGTAGGAATGTGCAAATCTGTAGAGGAAGGTGAGCCTTCCTTTCCCAAATTGCGCAATGCAGCCTTGGTGAAGGCAGAGCCCAGGCCAAGGTTGGCCTGACTTGCCAACGGGCAAATGAAAGCAAGTAAGTCAATGAACGCATGGTGACACTAAGTGATAGTAGAAGTGATTAACAGTGCATGCAAAACATGAATGAAATATTCAGCAAATAGATCAACATGCATGTGGGTGAGGCAGTTCGTCAATTGGGCGAACGTCCATGCAAAATAGTTTTAGGCATGTGACAATAGTGAGATTACAATGAAAACAAAAATAGAGCTAGGAAAAGCTTGTATACATGTAAATGAAAGCAAATGTTTCCCTCCAGGAATGCACAATTTTAAAGGGGAAGTTACTCCACCTGTAGCTAGACCAAGTCCTGGTGAGCAGCCTGTGAGGGGAGTGGATCAACTGTGATCGACAAGCTGCCTTTGTTGGAGGAAAACTCATGAAGCTTGAGTACTTAACGAAGGAAGACAAAGCATTGTGCAAGGTTGGTAGGGAGGCTCCAAAATAGGCTAAGGAAAAACTTTGGAGGGTGGTTGTAGCCACTACAACAGAATCATAAATTTCCAATTTGTTTACGAAATCATAGAATTGTGTGAGTGAATCCTTGAGTTTAATAACATTCATGAAACTAGTTTTCAATTTATAGTTACAAATTTTGTTTGACCCTGGGGTCAGTTTTGTGTGAAGAGGAACATATTACTTAAATTGAGTTATCGTATTATTGGGTTTGTTTCCAATGAGGTATTCGAGCATGAATTAGTTGTGTGATTTCTGAAGATAATTTAATGATTCGAGTTGTGTTTAATTTGGAAGACATCATAGGCTTCATTACTTCATTAGACTTTAGTAAAGTAATTAAATGATTTTGAATTAGGACATAGATTAGAGTGAACATTCGGTACTTAATTCAGTACTAGTTGATTATAGAATAGTGAACTTGCATCTGAACCATAATACTTTGCAACTCTAAGATTACGAATTCCGGATTGAAATTTTTAAACAGATATAGGGAACTAAAAGACCATATAAAAACCCTAACATGTTTGGCATTGTTTCCAAGAAGTTGAGAATGGTACAGGTAATACTTTCTTTCTGTAGATCTATGTGTGTAATAGGGATTTCACATGGAAATTAGAGGGTGGAGTGAGTATGGTAAGACATGAGTGAAGATACATGCATCCACTATGGTGGGGTTTCTCCAAATTCAAATTGTCCCTAATTAATTTTTGTAGTTCATTTTTATGCACAAAAGTAGAGGTAGACCTAGAGATAGTAAGGGGAACTTTATTCAAAGTACGAAATCACTTCCGGTATTATTTGGTCCTATTAACCCTATTAATCGTTATGTAGGAAACAAGGAGGAAGGAGAAAGATATGTTGTAATAGTGGCCTCAAAAAAGGAAATACTACATGCATAGGGGGAAATACAGCTTGAAGACACACCACAACAAGAACTCTCCATAGTAGGAATTGTTGTAGGAACAAAAGAAGTGGTGGTCTCACAAGGGGAATCTCCAGTAAGAGGATCTCAAGAGATTTTGGGCCTGGGCATATAAAACCTAGATCTATCAAATATTCTTCTAGTTGGAGTACTACACCAGAGCCTACTACTTTTGGACCTATTAAAAGAATGGCTGACAAAGGAAGAGGTGAAGAGAACATAAACAATGACAGGAACAGTGGTGGGAACAATGAAAGAATCAAAACCCTACTTAATGGTGGCATAAGATATGGACCTAGAGGAGGAACTAGGGAAAATGAGGAAGAAGAAGGGGCTACATTTGGATTTCCAATCTTGGACATCACCATATACATTACTATAAAAAATATACCCTTGGCATCTCTTCCACTTTTTCATGGTACGTCTTCCGAAGATCTTAATCTATTTGAATTTGATATTCTTTGCAGAAGTTATAATTATTATTATGATGCACATAAGCTCAAACTATTTTCAGCTACCTTGAAAGATTCAACCCTTAGGTGGTTCATGATCTTGGGAGAACACACTATCTATTCATGGGATGACATGAAATCCTTCTTTCCTAAGAAATACCAAGATTATTGTAAAAGTAGAGATATCAATGACATTTTTATGGTGCAGCAAATAGATGTGATTTTGAAAGAATACCTTGAAATATTCCTTTATAATTACCATAAATACCAAACAGGTATTTTGGATGAAAAAACCTTTAGGACTGTTTCTTGAAAGGGTTAAGGGATGAATGCACTAGAACTTTAAATCTCTTAAGCTCTAGAGATATATATAAGAAACCTTTTGATGAAATATATGAGCTATGTAGAACTTATTCCATAAGCTAAGCTAAGGTAGGCAAAATAATTTGTGACATTCCAAGGGACTATGTGACTAGAAATTCTAAACATGTACAGGGTGGTGTTACTCGAACTGAACTAGGGAACCTTTTGGAAAACTTCAATATTGATATCTTGAACACTATTAGTGACTAATTATATACTCTTCAAATTAAGAAAAAACAAGAGGATAAGGTTTCCCTAGCTATTTTTTATCCCAAATGCAGAACAAAACATGCTAAGAGAGAATGTCGTATAAATGTGATAGAGGTCTGTGGATTTTTCTCATATGATCACCCCACTAAACAATGTCATTCCCTATCAGGATTACAAGTTATTTACAAGGGAGGGACTGAAACCAATGAGATTCCTCATACTTCTAGGAGACCACCATGGAGGACACCAAACATTAGTTATAATCAAGACCCTAATATGCAGTATTTTCCACAGTATCATCCATGGAACCCTCAGACTTACTATCTATGGTTAGCCTAGCCACCTCAGAATTTGCCATGGAATCAAGGATGGAAGGGAAACACTTATGTGAATGTCTTTTAGTTCCAAATTCCAATACCTTCATATCCCCATTACCAACCAAAATATCCACCTTATGTGCCATATACACCTAATGTGCTCTAGTACCAGTAAGGATATATTCCACCTTATCCCACACAGCAACAACATGCATTACCATTACTACCTCCAGTACAATAGCCACTATATCTACCTCAAATTCCCACTCAATCTGTTATCTCAAAATCAAGCCCTGGAAGGCTGCAAACCAGGAAGACTTCAAGTAACTGTTTCAAACCAATCTTTTGACTAAGGCTTAGCCTCCTTAGCCTGAGAGGGCTCTCTCAAAGGGTTATTGATTTTGGTTAAAAATAAGAGGGCTAACTCTTGTGACATAACAGTGACAAATATAAAGGCTGGACAAACATTTCATAAGTTTCCATTGGGCTTATGGAGTCAATCAAACCTCAATAAATAATGATATTGCTTTAACATAGAAGTCAGGGCATGTGACATTTAAATGTTCAAAATACAACTCTTATAAAACCACAGTTCATAGATGAGTACAGGAAGTCAGAGCAGCATAAGTGAATTCTGAGTGATTACTCATCTAAGCAACTGAAAAAAGACATGAAGGACAAAGTAAAATAACACATCTTGAACATGGAAATGCTGTATGAATCCTGAGAAGAAAAGCATATATCTTATATTACTGAACTCTGTTCTTTACATAAGCCAAAACAACACTCTATTTTTATAAAATATCCAACCCTCATTACATAGATGTTCCAGCTATATATAGAAAATCCTTATTCTAACTACTTCGAGCTTCCTCCTCCAACATGAGGGGAACTCAAATTCTGCCTATGATGACACCTATCTGCTTTACAACAAACTATTAAATACAATTAATGCTAACTGGAGTTCTAAAGAGTTCTAATTTGACTATGACTCTAACTCTATCTTCTTCGTAGAATGATTCCTTCTTGTTCTTTGACACTTGGACTCCTTGCAGTTTGGCTGAGATGGCTGAGATGAGTATTTAAAGCTCTATGTTGGCCTCGGATGCTGAATACCTTAACTGCTCAGTGATGTATCCCTTGCTTTTCGGTTCCAGTCCTCCATAACTTCGAATATACAGCAGCATGTTTTTAGCCCTTTTAATAACCCAAAAATATAGGAGATCACCATGTTCCTGATGTGTTGGAGGCTTCATCGATGGCCAAGTGTGCAAGCCAAAATTCCTTGTATGCAACTCATTCAATACCCTATGACCGGTAATAAAGTGGCTTTATAACAGAAACTTCAAACTTGAGTTAAAGCATTTCACCTTTTAAAGGTACAGCTGTCTTGATCTGAATGGTTGTGATGGCTTCATTTGGTCCCTTACATTTCCTTTAGGTGTTTCCTTTTGAAAATTCCCGCACATATTACCACACTGTTTTTCTGCGTTGAAAACACCACCTACAGCAGTTTCGTAGCGCGCTACGAAATTGCTGAATTGTTTAAACAGCTTGTCTTTTTCCTGAGGTATTTACCGCCTAAACATTTGATTGTCAAAACTCCTTTTGATCTTTGATACATATAGCAGGGATATACATGTCCTCAAAACAATAAAACTAAGCAAAATTTGACAAAATTTGGAACAAAACCTTTCTTTGAACAGTAACTTCATTTCGCAGCTAACTGGTCTAACTGTGCCTTCAAGTCTTCAACTTTCTTCCTTGTAGCTTTATTTTCAGCTCTTAGATGCAGATTTATCTTTCTGATGAATTTGGCCTCCTTAATTGCGGGAACTGTCCATGTGTAAACATCGGCTACTGAATCCACCTGGTTTACTAGGTTTTCACTTCCTTTCAATGCAGCTTTACGATAATTTGCATACCTGACTGCAGACTCCCTAGTGGAATTCTTCACTTGAGCAATCTCATGTTTAGCTGCTTCTAACTGGTTCCTTATAGCTATAATATTACCTCCTTGAGATATGATGACTGTTCTATTTGTGTCTTTTTGCTTAATTTTCTCTGCCTCCTCTGTTCTGGGCAATTCCTCGGCTTCTTCTGTTCTGGGCAATTTCTCAGCTTCCTTTATTTGCTTCCTTGTAATAGATCTTCTGGGTTTGAAAATGAATTCTTCACCTGGTTCATCAAACTTCAGCCTTTTTGAGGCCTTAGGCTTCTTGGTACTTTCTGGTGATGACTGTGTCAAATCAATATGCACTGGTTCAATTTGCTCAAACTCAATGGCTTCCAATAAATCATTCAGGCTTGCCTTAGATACTGGGCTTTCTTCAACAGCTAAGGCTTTACCTTTCTCTTTACTTATTTGGCTTCTTGTCCTTACCCTTGACACTGTTTCGGATCTACTTGTTTCAGGTACAGTCCTCTTATGCTGAGCTTCTTCTTTTGTTGATTGTTGAGGAGGTTGTTCTCTAATGATCAGTGGCTTCACTGGTTTTCTTTGTTGTAACTTGGCTTGCTTTTTATCTCTTACCTCTTTTTGAAGCTTAGCTATCGTGAGTTCTTTGACTGGTTGTTCTTTAACTGGTTGTGGAGTAAGTCCAGTTTTGCTTTGGAAACCAGCCATGAAGATGAACGAATTCCAGTCTCTGCCTATCTTCTGAAGGCCATCTAAAACTAACAATTTAACCAAACCATGGTGAAACAAGGAAGTTTCACAATCCTCTTTCCTCAGCTGCACCTTATCACACATTTTACTCAAACTGCAAAATAAGTAAAAAGGAATGTCTATGGAAGCTTTCCCAGTGAAATGTAAAAGCAGCTTGAAGTGATAAGAGTAGACCTTATTGTATCTTCCTTCACAGGTCAAGTATTTATGAATACAGGTGAGAAGAAGGGCATAATGCTCCTTGACATAGTTTCTGGGCACTGCTTTTGTTAGGTCTTCATTCACATATGCCTCTTTTAAAAACTCTTTGCATGGACTCATATCAAACTTAAAATTCTTAAACCATTCTTGTCGCCCTCTTGGAATCTCTGTTACAGCAGCTATTGCCTCCGGAGACACTTGAACTTCCAACATAGCTATTTTTGAATTTAAACCGGTGAAGTTTAAAGCAAACTCTTTGGTTACCTGCGCATGTCCTCCTTGCAGCTTTTTACAAAAGTTCCAGCGCCCGGCATCTTTGAATGCTTTCTTCACACCTTCATCTCTCAATGCTATATCCAAACCTTCGGGTTTGGTTCTCTGGAATTTTCCAGATCTATGTTCTTTCCTCTCCATTTTGCCTTTGAAATCTTCACACACACAATGACCAACAGCTTCAGTTGAAATGGCGGATCAGTTCTCTTTAACTCGGCCTCGCTTGTAATCAGGCTCGCTTGAAAGCAGCCTCGCTTGAAAACTCAAATACATCATCATACGAGCTTGTCACTTATGCATCACTTATGATCATCATAAAGATCCATGCACAATAAAATCCATTGGAATAATATTTCGGTGCATTTCAACAAATCTATTGATGGAGTCGTGACTAATAAGCGTTTAGACATGCTACGGGAGGGTACACAAACTGACATGAGAGGACAGAATTGGTGACTCATCAACAGACTTGACACTTTGGGAAAGATTCGCTGCGAAATGCATGAATCCCCAATTTCGCAGCGCGGTTAGTTTTGAATTCTAATAATGCGCTGCGAAATGGCTTAATGATCACGCGCTGCGGAATGGCTAAACAATGATTACGCTGCGAAACTGGCCAATAGGAGATTACGTTGCGAAATCACGAAAAGAATCGGTGACTAGGATATGACAAGACATGACTTATGAAACCATGATGGTGGAGGAGAACCAATAGAATTCGAGTCTAATTTAAATCAAACACCCTTAAAGCTCCAACCCTAAGTAAGAAACATACAACGAAACAATTTGCCACAGACTTTTGACATTGAACTAGGACAAAGGATTATATGCAAATTTTCTTTTTCTTTTTTTTAAATTCTAAGTGATAACACAATCTTCAAAGTAGATGTAGCAGGCATTTAACTCAAATCCTCCAAGGCTAACACAGCTGCCTGCACAAACCATATCTAATCCTAATAACAAACCTCCTCAACCTGTTCAAAACATAGAATTGTAGCATTTTCCAACTTATCACTTCCTTCCCCATAAATTAAATTCAACTTAGGTTTGGGAAAACGATTAATAAAACTAAATTTGAAGTGGTTATACAAGAGGAGGATCTCCATATAGAGTCTGAAGACATATCAAATGAACAAATGGAAACTAAAAATAATGATGTAACAAAAGAACCACAGGAATCCTTGGAACCTAAGGAGCCTCCTTTTCCTGATTGGTTACTTCTAAGAAAACCGAAGTAACTGTAGAATATGGTCTAGAATCCGAATTGAGAAATTTTTTTATCAAGATCCCTTTACTGCAAGATATTAAATACATCCCTATATACACCAAAAGCATTAGGGATATTTATATTAAGAAACTTGGAAGGAAGAAGAATAATAACCAAACCATTAAAGTAGTCAGCCAAATGTTTGAGATGATATCAGGATTGCCACCGAAATATGATGATCCAGGGAACCCAATGGTGACTATAGGGATCAATGGACTTTTCTACCTAGCACCTTAGTATATTTAGGAGAAGCCATTAATGCAATTACTTTGGATACCATATCAATTGTCGCAACTAAATCAGGTAAGACCTACACCTAATGTGTTGGAATTAGTAGACAAGTATATTATCAAACCCATTGGAATCATGTAGGATGTGGTAGTTATTGTGGCCTCTTAGGAATATCTGGTAGATTTTATAGTCATCTCCTCATAAACCACTAAACTGGGGCACCCAATAATCTTAGGCCGACCCTGGCTAGCTACTATTGATGTTGTCATTGGGCAGAACTGGAGAAATGACTATATCTAATGGATCCCAAATTCAAATATTGACAATTTTTCCACCTGCTCAATTAGCTGGTGAAGTCCCTCTTTGGTTGGAAATCCCTTATGGAGAGGAAGAATGTATGCTTCCCTTGCTAACCTTAGAACAATCAAGAGGATTTCAAGAACAATAAGAGGAACATGTATTGCAACAATTTTTATCTGATATAAGATGTATTGAATACCCTGTTTCTTTTAGTGGTTACAATCATGTTTTTAGTAGTGAGTTTCAGGAAACCTGTTACCCTATTGTGTTTGCATCATTTACTATTGTAGCCATAGAATAAAACAAGGAAGTAGGTGTACAACCTATTGAAATCAGTTCTGGAAAAACATTGTATATATGTATATACTTAAGTACATGATAGAAACAACTAGTATAAATGGTCCAAAAATAGTCTAGGGCATTTGCTTGGGACTATGTAGATATGAAATGGATACACCCCAACACCTGCACACATCATATTTATAACAATGAAGAAATCAGACCTATAAGGCAGCAACAAAGATGAATGAACCCAACCCTGAAAGATATTGTCAAGGATGAGCTCCAAAAATTGTTGAGTGCAAATTTCATATATCCTATTTCTGACAACAAATGGATATCTCCCTCAGTGGTTGTTCCCAAGAAAAACAGGAAATGGAGAATCTGTGTTGATTATAGAAAGCTAAACAAGGCCACTTTGAGAGTTTAGTTTCCTCTGCCTTTTATTGGCAAGTTATTTTACACCTTATCATTATCAGGGAAAAAGTATTTCTCTTTCTTAGATGGGTATAGTGGTTACAATTAGATCCAAATAGCCCCAAAAGATCAAGAGAAAAATAATTTTACCTGCCCTTGGGGTACCTATGCCTACAAATTCCTTCCCTCTGGCTTTTGTAACACACTAGCTACCTTTCAAAGGGTTGTTCTAGCCATTTTTGCTGACCTTATACATGATTGTGTGGATGTCAACATGGATGACTTCATAGTTTATGGCAATTATTTTCAGGAGGCCTTGGAAAATTTGGATAGGATTTTTGACACCTAATCACTGGGATTGGGTGAATATGTGTAAAATAACGTAAATAGAAAATAAGGAGAGTTGGAATATGAAGATACACTGGGAGATGAAGCCCAAGAGTCTCTCCCTCCATGTATATATCTATGGTCAACCTTAATGAAAAAACACAATTCATTTGACGAGTTACCTCCTTGCCTGACATGGCATCAGATCCAACTCCATTTTTGGTTTCCCTTTCTGCCCTTGTAACTCCCTTGGAACTCCCTTTTATCATTTTTTTTGTAATCTATCAAATCCATGCGTAGAATTTGTAGCATTTTATTCCCTGGAGCGTGGTGTTGGACACAGTACGCTATGCATTTGGAGTTGAAGGGGTCATATTATTTGATGTTTCCTGAAGGTGTTGTGGTGCGGTGAGCCTCCTCCATACACATTGAATCTTCCATGTTGTGTGAATGGTTCGGTTGTGTGTGGTATGTCGAATTTTTATAACTATGAGCCAGTTATTATCATTGTAACTGTGTTATTGGTGGTATTATTGTGTTGAACCAATTGAGTGGTATGGTAATTGTGTGATGGTGATATTTTGGTGTAGCAAAAGCTCTAGTAAACATGGTTATGTTGGTTGTTAATTCCTAACTCTTCCCCATCCCACCATACAACATCGCTCCCATACATACTTAACCTTTGTGATTTTCGCTCCTCCATGACTATCACTCCTCAATGCTCTACCACCGATCTGCCATCCTCTTTGCTCCTCCGAATACTGTGTCCTAAATACTATGAATACTACCATATGCATCTATACCACAGTCAATGCATATATACCATCAATCCTCTACAACCGGTCTCGCATACCACCATTCGGTTTTAAGATATACCACCCTTTATATATAACCCGCCTCATATACCTCCACGTTTTTTTTCCCATATGAAAATCTAGGCAGATCAACCCTGAAGGGAATCTTTTAAAGCCCGTTGGCCAGACTAGCAGAGCCTAACCCCAAGGGTGTCGAGGAGAATTGACCATGTGACCTCCCAATCGGTGAGGTACTTAATAACGGGGACTCAACCATTTGAGCTAACCTTTGGGGCTTCATATACCTCCATGTTGTATGTTGCATAATATATAAACGTTGGTCCATACAATTATATATCAGTTTCAAATCAGTTACGTAGTCTACCTGGTTATGAGTTTATTATTGAAATACACATAACTCTTTTTTGAAGGTCGTAAGGTTCATAAGCGAATATTTATATATATGCCTTGTGTCCCTTTTTAAAAGAAATTATAAAGTGAATGGTGTATTAGTGAATGGTTTATTTTTTTTAAAGGTATGAGTGGTATACCTTTTTAAAAAAGGAGGTGAATTTTGTTTGAAGGAGATATGAAATTGCATGGATTTTGGAGGAATATTAAGGGTTTATACTCTTAATTGAAGATATTTTTTGAAAAAATAGCCAATCAATTTACAAAGACATCAAAAAATTTTCAAGTATTTTGAGACCAAATCAATTTTTATGATACATTCACTAATTTCTATTGTGGGAGTGGTTCTCACTAGCAAGGAGAATTATCCTGAGTGGTCCTAGAAGATAAAACACACCATCATTTTCAATGAGTTGTGGAAAGGAGTTTGTGTAGGAGAAGTAGATAATGAACCTACAAAGCCCACCTCAGATAAGGAGATTTCCATCTAGGAAAATAAGAACAGAAAATCCTATGCCTTGATTACAACATCTGTAAATGAAGAGGTAAGTCACCATATTTCACCATTTTCAAATTCTTTTGAAGCCTTATAGAAGTTGAAGGAATTGTATGACTCACACTATGAACTTGAATTTGTCCAATTGATGATTAAATTTTTTAGTCTTGAATTGAAAAATGATGACCCTCTTGCTTTAGCATCAAAAGTTAGATCGATTATGCATTATATATAATACACTAGTGTTCACATAGGCATTCCTCTCATAGGTTATGTCAAGGCACTATATCCCACTTATTCAAATTATCTTGAGTCATTGCAAGCAAATGGAAACCTCAAGGAGATTACCTTTGACTCCCTTGAGAAAAAGTTTGTAGAGAGAGAGAAGGCTTTTGGGAAGAAGACAACTCAGTCTTCTGAAAAATATCTGTGTCTTGCATATAGAGAGAATAATAAAGCACAATATTATTCTACAGGAAGAGGAAGAAGGAATTTTAGAGGCGGGGGATGGGGTAGATAGTTCCAAGGATAAAAGTATCATCTTCATTGCATACGTTGAAATATAAATGGAAATGATGTATCCAAATGTAAGTTCAAAGGTAAAACCAATGACAAAGGGAAAGGTAAAGCACCTAAATATGCTCACTATGTTGTGGCACATTGCAATATTGGAGTAACTGAAGACTTATTTAATGCTTCACTTTCTACTTGGAAAAATGATTGGTTGCTTTCTTCAGGGGAAACTTGCCACTTGACTTTTAGAAGAGATTTTTTTAAAGAATTTACTGACAAATTTGATGGAGCATTATACTTTGCATACAAGTCAAAACTAAATCCACCAGAGCTTGGCACAATCAAGCTCAAACTTCCTGATCTTCTAGACTTTCTTCTGCATGTTTTTCTATATCTCCCCGAGCTGAAGATAAACTTGTTTTCTGTGGTCCACATCCGCCAACAAGGACACTCTATTCATATGTTTGATGGAAATTTTGAGGTCATAAAAGCATCAGATTGCTCACTTGTCATGACAAGGATAGGAGAAGAAAGGCTTCTAAAGCTACAAGGTACCTCTAATTATGCACAAAACTTCTCATATAGTTCTCATTATGATGAAGGTAAATTTCCATCAAGTCTTTTATGGCATGCTAGATTTGGACACTTGAATTATGACAACCTTCGTATGTTGAAGAAAAGTGGTGTTATTGGTTTGCCTACAATTCCTAGGAAAGTTAAGAAATGTGATGCTTGTATCTTAGGAAAGCACAACAAACAGTCTTTTCATGATTCACATTCCAGAGCACATAGAAAATTTTAACTATAAATATATGATGAAATTTATCGATGACTACTAGAATTTGTTGGGTTTATTTATTGAAGAACAAATATGATGCTTGTCAAACATTCAAGAACTTTCATGCATGGATTGAAAATGATGCACAATATCATATTGGCTCTACTCGCACTGATAATGGAAAATAATACACTTCAAATGAATTTGAAAACCATATGTGTTAGCATGGGATCAAACATCAAACAAATGTGCCTTATAATCCCCAACAGAATGGAGTAGCTGAAAGAATGAACAGGACAAACTTAAATATGGTATGTTCCATGATGTTTTCCAAGAATGTAAAATTGATGTTTTGGGCTGATGTAGTTCTATGTGTTGTGAATGTAAAGAATAAGTGTCCATCTAATGTTATTAGAAACAAGACTCCTTATGAAATGTGGTATGGCCACATTCCTTTGGTAAAGCATCTCGGGGTCTTTGGCTCCACCTATTATGCCTTAATACCTAAGGAACAAAGAAACAAAATAGGTGCAACGAGTCATAAGTATATATTCTTGGGGTATTCAAATACATCCAAAGAATACAGTCTCTATGATGAAGTTAATAAGAAGTGTGTAGTGTCTAGAGATGTGATCTTTCTTGAATCTTCCAAGGCTGACAATGTTGTTGAGCAGTAGCTTGATCACTTGGATAGATTCGAAAATGCCAAATATTTTCAAGAATTTGATAATGAGATTCCACATCTTGAAGGGGGGATTCCTATACTAGATCAATCTATGGAATCTTCTTCTGAAGCACTCTCTCCCCCACATGAAGCTCCAACCACTAATGACACTTTAAGTGATATGATTGATAGAATTGGGAGACTCAATCTTGATTCAGCCCCAACTTAATCAACTGAGTAGCCCGGTCCATCTCAGAAATGTCCTCCAAAATGGCTGACAAATACACTTGAAAGTGTTCATCTTGATGAGGTTGGAAGGACATGAATAAGAAACACAACCAGGCAAAATGGAGGTGATGTAAATGATTCTGATTCACCTATTGATATGGATGTTTCTTGTCATTGTGAATAGAATTTTCCTAAAGACTTTGAACCAACTTCCTTCACAAAAGCCTCTTCTCATGATGAATGGAAAAAAGTGATGCAGAAAGACTATGATGCCTTGATAAAGAATGGCACCTGGAAGTTGTTTAATCCACCATTAGGAACCAAACCAATAGGTTTCAAGTGGGTCTACAAGAACAAGTACAAATTTGATGGCTCACTTGACAAGCACAAATCTAGGCTTGTGGAAAAATGTTTTTCATATAAGGAGGAGTTGAATATGAGGAGAATTTTGTTCCTGCAGAAAAATGGGCTACCATTCGGACACTCTTTGCCTTGGACGCTTAGAACAGTTGGAAATTCCATCAAATGGATGTAAAAACTAATTTCTTGAATGGATATTTGAAAGATAATTTTTTTATGTCCCAACGAGAAGAATTTGTTTTGAAGGGTCAAGAACATAAAGTATGCAAGCTTGTAAAATCCTTGTATGGCCTCAAGCAAGCACTGCGAGCCTGGTACAAGAAGTTAACCGAGCATCTTATGAAACATAACTTCAAACATTACGATCTTGATGATGTAACTTTGTTTTTCAAGAAAGTTGGAAAAATAGTTGTATATATTGTTGTGTATGTAGATGATGTTTTGATGACAAAGAACAATGAGAGCTATATTGCATCCATAAAGAAGGAATTGAGGAAAGGTTTTGAAATGAAAGACTTGGGGTATGTTCACTACTATCTTAGTATTGAAGTAACTCAACATCCGAAGTTTATATTCCTCTCAAAAGAAGTATATTTGATATATGTTGAACAATATTTGCATGGATGAGTGAAATACTTTGACTACTCGAATGGAACAGTACTTAAAGCTCACATCCACTGAAGGAAAATAATTTTAGGATGTAGCAAAGTATAGACAACCTAGAGAAAGTCTCAACTACCTGTCTACTACTAGACCTAACATTTCATTTTTTGTTGGAATCCTCTCCAAGTTTGTGCAAAAGCCTTAAAAGGGACATTGGTCTACTGTGAAAATAGTTATAAAGTACTTGAAGGGAACTCAAGACTTTGGACTTAAGTATTCACAGGTGGGAGACTTTAGCTTGATTTGATACTCTAATTCAAGCTTCGATGGAGATAAAGAAATTGGGGTATCTACTTCAGGTTATGTTATGAGTCTTGGATCAGGAGTTGTCTCGTGGAGGTCACACAAACAATCAGTTCCAGCAGATTCCACAACAGAGGCAGAATATGTGGCAGCAGCTGAAGCAACAAAGGAAATTGTGTGTCTTAGGAAAATTCGGGAAGATTTGCAGGTGAAACAAGTGCATTAAAATCCACTCATGATTGACAACACTTCTGCAATAAATTTGGCCAAGAACCCAAAGTTCCATGATCGAAGGAAGCACATTAATACAAAATACCATCTAATTCGACATCATGTTAAGGCCAAGAAGATCCATCTACACCATTGTTCCACAAATGAGTAGATTGCAGACATCTTTACCAAAGCGCTTGGAAGAGAAAAGTTTGAAAGGTTCAGAATGATGCTTGGATTCACCAACATCCCTTCAAATTAAGGGGGGGGGGGGAAGTTGACACCTAATCACTGAGATTGAGTGAATATGTGTAAGATTATGTGAATAGAAAATAAGGAGAGTTGGAATATGAAGAGACACTAGGAGATGAAGCCCAAGAGTCTCTCCCTCCATCTATATATTTCTGATCAACCTTTGCAAAAACAAAATTCATTTGAGAAGTTAACTCCTGGCCTGACAAGGGTTTTGATCTATTATCAAGAAAATCATATAGCCTTCAACAATGAAAAATGTAAGATGATGTAGACTGAGAGAATTGTCCTTGGTCATCATGTTCCACAAACAGGGATAAAGGTTGACCCTGCAAAATATGAGGTACTTTCAAAAATTCCAGTTCCAGCATCGCAAAAAGAGGTAAGAAGTTTCTTAGGGCATGCAAGGTATTATAGGAGATTTATTGAAAATTTTACAAAACTTGGTGCGCCCATGTTTAGATCGTTGGCTAAAGATGTTGATTTTTCTTGGGATATTGATTGTCAAAGTGCTTTTTAGGTATTAAAAGATAGGATTTCAATGTTGATAAGGCCTAATTGGTCCCTTACAGTTCATATTTTCACCGATACATCAAATACATCCCTTGGAGCTATGTTAGGACAAAGGGAGGACCACATTCCTTACGCTATTTATTAGAAGTAGTTCATGCTGTCAATAAATTTAGGCATTATATTACTGGATACGAAACTTTTTTCCATATTGATCATTCAGCTATTATATTTCTTATGAACAAACCTATTACAAATGGTAGAATCACTCGATGGTTACTTCTGCTTCAGGAATTTAATACTACTATGTTTGGCAAGCTTCGACGAGACAATTAAGTTGCAAATTTTTTGTCTAGAATAACCATTTCATTGGCCACTACCCCAATTCAAGTTGATTTTCCTAATGAGAATTTATTTTCCATTTCTACTTGTACTCCCTAGTTTGTTGATGTGGCTAATTAGTTGGTGATAGGAAAGTTCCCACAAAATATACCTGCCACGGAAAAACATAAGATTTTGTAGTTGAGTGAAAATTATTCGTGGATAGAAGGATACCTAGACCACACTAGACTAGATCTAATCCATAGGAGATGTGTGCAGGAGGAAGACATGTATGATGTCTTAAAATATTGTCACAATGAACCTTGTGGTGGGAATTTTGCAGACAAAAGGACAACTTATAAAGTGTTTCATACAAAATATTATTGGCTCGCCCTTTTTAAATATGCCAAGAAGTTTGTTTCAAGTGGTGATTTGATTTAAGGCCATCCCAAAAAAATTCTTTCTTAACCCTGTGGTAAGTTTTTAGAAATCCTGAGTGCCCTCCTAAGGGAGAGGTGTGCAATTCCCTAAGAATATTTTGTTTGAGTTGGGAACTCTTACATAGGTATAACCAATCTTTGTACCATAACGAATCATTTTCCCAGCTAAATGTATCAGATGTACTGTGATCTTGTTGTAACTTTTGAATGAGTGCCCACACTTCTTCATCATTCTTCCATTCATTCCTTGCTTCGTTTATCCAATCTGGTTGGAAAATAGAAATGGCGCAAATAAATGCTTCCACATCCTCATCATTTCTTGAGAGTGCATCTACCATAACATATTGCTTCCATTTTTTGTAGATGATTTCAAAGTCATAACTGAACATCTTGTGACCCATTTTTGCTTCTCTTCTAAAGATAATCTTTGTTCTAAAAAGTATTTTAGACTATCATGATTTGTTTTTACCTTGAAGTTTCTTCCCATTAGGTAGGGTCGCCATTTATTAAGTGCATGTAGTATTGCGAACATTTCCTTCTCATAAATAGCTTTGTGTAAATACTTTCCTTTGATTGGACGAATTTCAAAAGAAATGGATCTTTCTTCTTGCGTTAAAACAACACCAATTCCATTTCACGAGGCATCACATTCCATAACAAAGGTTTTTGTGAAGTCCGGTGTAGCTAAGACCAGTGCTTAGCACATTTCCTCTTTAAGATGTTCAAAGGCCTTCATTGCTTCTGGAGTCCATGAAAATGTATCTTTCTTCAATAATGATATTGGAGGTGCTGATATTCTCCCATAATTCTTAACAAACTTGTGATAATACCTTGTCAACCCGAGAAATCCTCGTAGATGCTTTATGGATGTGGGGATTTTCCATTCCTTAATGGTTTTGATTTTTCTAGGGTCTACCTTAACACCTTCATGAGATACAATATGACCCAGATATTCCACCTCTTGTAATCCAAATAAACATTTTGAGCTTTTTGCATATAATTGTTTCTCCTCCAATAGTTTGAGCACCCTATCAACATGTTGAACATGATCCTTCAAAGACTTTATGTAGATTAGTATATCATCAAAAAATACTAACACAAATTTTCTAAGGAAGGGTTTGAAAATGGAATTCATAAAACCTTGATATGTAGAAGGTGCATTGGTAAGGCCAAAAGGCATGACCAATAATTCATAATGACCCTCATGGTTTCTAAATGTTGCTTTTGGAATGTCTTTGGTCTTCATTCTGATTTGATGATATCCTAAACGAATATCCAACTTGGTGAAGTAAATTGATCCATGTAATTCATCTAATAATTCATCAATTACAGGAATGGGAAATTTATCTTTAATAGTGAGCTTATTGAGCTCCCTATAATCTGGACACATGTGCCATGATCCATCCTTCTTGTGAACCAACACTACTGGAGTAGAGAAAGAACTTTGAATCGGTTGAATTATACTAGCCTCTAGCATTTCTGCAACCATATGTTCAATTTCACTCTTTTGGGCATAGGGATATCTGTAAGGCCTGATGTTTGGAGGAACACTTCCTGGAACCAAATGAATAGCATGATCATGATCATGAATAGGTCGGAGGCCTTTGGGAGTCTCAAATACCATGGAATGATTGTCCAAGACTTTTTGGAGATCTGGAGAAATAGATGATTTCGATGTGGGAACCTCTAGTGAACATAATTGTGAAATTATGCCTTGTTGTTCTTTCTTTAGAATCTTTGTCATTCCGTTAGAGCTGATTATATTTCCTTGTTTTCTTGAGATACCCCTTAATTCAACTTCCTTTCCTTCTGAAGAAAATTTCATGAAAAGTTCTTGAAAATTAAAAGCTATTGTACCCAAGGATTGTAGCCATTGGAATCTCAGTACAACATCAACACCACCCATTGGAATGGAAAGCATTGGGCTATTCAATACATATTCTCCCATGGATAGCTTGATATTATGGCACTTTCTTGAGCAATTTATGGCTCCTCCACTTGCAACCATCACTTGACACTCTGGTGTTAGATATAGGAAGAAATTCAATTCCTTGGTTATCTTACAATGAATAAAATTATGGGTACTGCCTGAATCAATCAACACTATTACCTTTTTCTTCTTGATATGCCCTTCTATCTGATAGTTTGAGGAGTGGTAATTCCATCCAATGCATTACAAGATATGGTCGGATTCATTTCTTCTTTCTCTAGGGTTTATTCTTGGTGTATATCCTCTTCTTTTGACATTTCTTGTTCCTTTTCTTCCTCCCCTTCACAATCTATGTAAAATAATTTCTTCTCAGCACACTTATGACCTTTAGTGTATTTACTATCACAATTGTAACAAATCCCTTTTGCTCTTTTTTCTTCCAATTCTTGTGGTGTCAACCTTGTAGTTTGTGGATGGCTAGGGGCAACAACACTTCCATATTTATGATTATGAGTGGTAGGATTCCTTGTTGCCATAATTTTGCTTTCCATTTTTCTTGCCAACCTGAATGCCTTCTCCAATGAATCAGGTTCCCAAAGGAAAACCTCATGTTGGATCTTATCCTTTAAATTTCCTATGAACATATCAATCCTATGCTCCTCTGGAATATATTTTACCCTTATATTCAATTTTTGGAAGTCCTCAATGTGCTCCATCATTGAACCCTTTTGTTTGAGATTTATCAATTGGCTAAAAAATGTGTTGCTTTTTGTATCCTCATAATGTGTCATCATTTCATCCATAAAAATAGCCCAAGTGACAATTTGTTTACGAGAGAAAAGTCATCGATACCATACAAACTGATTTGGTTCCAAATATAAAGTTGCAATGCATACCTTTTGTGTATTTTTTACATTATGGAGATTGAAAAAATGTTCCATCTGTAGTATCCATGATACAGGATCCTTGCCATCAAACTTCCTCATATCGATCTTTGGAACAAGGTGGTTCTTCGATCCAATGTTAGAGTCTATGAAATCATTATTAACATTTATTTTTTTCTCATCATGAGTTTTCTTTACTACCCTTTCGCCATTAGTAAGCATTTCTTGTAGAAACTTTGTCAAATCTGTCTTCAAATCTTCCATCTTAGCTCCCACGCCTTTCTTTAAATCATCCATCTTACATTCCATGCCATCCATTTTAGCTTCCATGCCATCCATCTTAGCTTCCACATCATTCATCTTAGCTTCTACTCCTTTCTTTAAACCATCCATCTTAACTTCCACGCCATCCATCGTAGCCCCCATGTCATTCATATTAGCTTCTACACCTTTCTTTAAACCATCCATATTAGCTTCCACGCCATAAATATTAGCTTCTACGACTTTCTTTAAACCATCCATCTTAGATTCCACACCATACATCTTAGCTTCTACGTATTTCTTTAAACCATCCATCTTAGCTTCTGTTACTTTTTGTGCGAGTGAAATTTGTTGCACTTGGTCTCGTAATTTTGATATATCATGTTGCATTTCTTCTTCTTCTTCATGATTCATGCTAGAGCTTTCAGATTGCTTACTAGGTGTTTCCATTTTCTTTCTTTGGGGCATCAATTACTGATAATAATGCTTCAATATTCCCTTTGAATTCCTTCAAACTAATTTTTCAAACCAAACTTATGGAAAAAATTAAAAAAAAACTACACACCTTTTTTCAATTTGTAGGAGCTCGATATTGAATCTTTTGTATCTCTGTAATTTTAGATCTCCAAGGTCTGAAATTGCTTCTTGTGGTAACCCTCTAAGTACTCTTTCAAACCCCGCAAATCTGATCAAGATTTGATTCTCCAATGAAGAGTTATGCCAAATCTCCCACGATGACCTAATTATAGACTAGTTCAGTAGAGAGAGCTTGTATGAAGTTCCATGTGTCATTGTTTTGACCTTAGGATCTGAAACCGATACACAGAAAACTAAATTCCGTCCTCTTTCGGTAACTTCTTATGAAAGTTAAATCTGATGCTCAGAAAAAAGGTTATGACAATTTTCCCCAAATCACATGTTTCAGATATAATGTGGGATCCTGTAAAAAACCCTAACTTCCTTGGATCATATCTTAGAAAATATAGTGAGACAAGCTCTGAAATTAGGACCCGAGGTGCAAAGAGGTTTAGGCTAAAATGGGTTGTTTTTTTCGCTTATGAAACGTCATAGAAAAAAAAATTATAGCAAAAATTCCATAATGACCTGTTTGGAGCAGCAAAACCCAAGAATCCAAGCTCTGATACCAAATGTTATGAAACCAGCTCACAAAAAGATAGAAAATATAGATCAACGACTTAAAAATCAGCCTCTTCGAGGGGGAAACCTCCTTTACATTACACAAATGAATAATTCTTGGATGATACAAATGCAAAAACCTCCTTTATATATATAGGAGTATAAGGGGTCACAATATAACCAAAGCTGACCTAACAATAATAATATAAGGGCACAAAAATAACAATAGTGGGCTTTTATGGGGCACAATAATAACAATATGGGGACAATAGGGGCACAAAAATAACAATAAGGGATACAATGACAATAGTAATGGGGGAATCACTAGTATTATAGGGACCTAACATATGAGCTGAGTACGTACCTTCTTTCCTTTCTAAGCTTTTCATGGGCCAATTCTTCTTATGTTCAGCGTTTCTTTTCACCTACCAATTACTTTTAATGTCAGGCCTACATTTTTCTTGCTCATAGAAATGTGCTAGCTTCTTGATAGGATCTTTCAAGGTTTGAGGTTCCAGTTACTCAATTGTATCCCTAAATTCCATAGGAAATCCACTGAAGAATCTTTGAATTTTGGCTTTTTCATCTTTGAGATACAACACATCAGGGAAAAATTTAAGGATGGAAATTGATCTTAAAATTTAGAAACCCCGACAAATCTTACTAGTCCTTAATATGTAAACTATAAAATATTTAAATATATGTTTGTAAAAATATTCAAGTTTCTATTGATTTTATATATATTTTCTATAAAATTTAAGAGATCGTTAACGTAAAATAATTTTATACTAAAAAAATTGGGTGAATCATTTCTAGAAAAAATGCAAACTTTGGCGAATCTTTTTTATATAGAAAAAACATGGAAAATTAGCCCACTTGCGAATATTATCCCCTAAAATTTTCCATGCAACATATCCCTCAATCGTTCTAAAAATTTGGTGATATACTCATCATCGATTAACTAACCTATTCTGAGTTCATATAACTATCTTTCCTTACTATCATAATAACGTTAAGACAAGTATTGCTCTCTAAAGAGCTTTTTAAACTCATCTCAAGTAAAATTGCTTTTCAACAATGGATCTAACATTTTTCAAAACCTCCCACCATATATCTTATTTTCCCTTCAAGCTATATTAGGTGGTGACTCTAGCTTTCATATTCTCAAAATAGTCATGTATTCTAAAAAAAATCTTCATTCCCAGCAACCAAGATTCTACATCCTCTACTTTCTTCATATCCCCATCAAATGTGGGTGGCTTAGCTTTCTTAAACTCCTCAGGCATTTCATCCTTTCCTTTGCTTCCTGAAAGATGATGATGGTAATGGTGAGAATGGTAGTGCCTCTGGTAGAAAAACTAGATGGTTTTGCTTGAATAATGCACTTTTGGGCTAGTTCCTCCCCTTGGAGTGCTCAAAGGCTCACCTCCTGGCATAGTGTCCTCACTTCCTCGGATGTGCCTCTTTCTGGACCTGCCATAATCTACTTCGTTGGTGTTTTCTTCTAACTCATGAAGGATTTTCTTGTCTCTATGCCTAGCCCTTAACTCAGATTTCCTTTGTCTCTATCAATCCAGGAGACTTTGCAGGATGACTACATTGATATCTCCTTGCCTTTCTTGGGCTCATACCAGCCGCTTATTATCAGCCTTAAAGATTCTCACCTCATTCCTCAGGCTTCTTTGGGTGTCCATCCAGTCTGGGGAGTGATTCTGTTATCACGCCAAGAAACTCTCCTAGGTTATAGCTCAGAGATGTTAGGGAACATTACAAATTCAACTTATTGTTGCAAATGGATGAGTGGGAGAGATGATGCTTGTTCAAGCTAGATAACCACTTCTACTATGCTTAACTCCAAACATGCATGAACACCCCCAGACTACAAGGCTTTAGACCACCAATTACTCACAGTTCAGAGATTGGGTGAATATGGAGAATACTGACCACACCAGCAAATGCACAAGACCTTGTGATGGTCAGCTGCAACCAGTGAAGAGGTCTACAAATCTGATTCCCTAGTGTATAAACAGGATGATAGCTCTCTGTCACTAAGTGAAAAGAAACCTGAATAACTCATTCACTGATACATACAAGAATTTAACACAGAGGTAGGATGACAGCTCCTCTAATGCTAAACATCAAGAGTTCAGGAAAAACTGCATATCAGGCACAGCCTGGAAGAGAATAGAAATGGAAAGTGAGCAACTAACAGCAAAAGAAGCTTGTATTAGCTGAAAATGAGGATGAGACGCTGCAAGTATCAAAGTAGTTACAGTCTCTAGAAGTTGAACCTTACATCAAAACAACACCATCAACCTTGATTACATCTTGTTTCCGGGTATATATAGAGTTTCATTACAAAGGCACTCGGTCGTTCTAAGTATGGAGGGGTCATAATTGACCACCAACCACTTTAACTACTTGATGGAGTTTCTGGTGTATTAACTTGCTTTAGTGAATAAATCTGATTTTCTCAGATGCTCTGCTATCCTCTCAGGCGGCTATAGTGTCCTTATTCACTAAGTCCCATAACTATTAGATGCAGCTACTTACTTATGCTCAGTCCTCTTCCTCCTTGGCCATACTGCCTGTTGAATGTGGTGGTTGAGGAGCAAATGCACTGGGTATAGGTAAACAGGTCACCTTCGTCCTTTCGGGAGCATGGAATGGTTAAGGTACTTGGACTGCATAGTGGGTGGAATAGTCGGATGGCGGAGTAATATCGGTCGTTAGATTGGGCAGATCGACGGCGGGGATTGCTCGGCAAGGAGTATCGGGAGATATGGAAGTGGAGTGGACGCAGGTCATTGATTCTCGGGTGGACGAATCCAACGGTCATTGGGCATCAGAGATGCACGGATTTTATCGGGGGGGAAGGGCGGTTTTGGTGTCATGCGGTATTGATCGCACCAGCGTTGGGGGTTGGGCGGTAAAGGTACAAGGGCGCGTGATACCACTCAGAGTGTGACACGTGGCAATGGAAACTGCTCTCCATCGCGCATTAACGAGCCGTCACTTCGCGAGTGTGGGAAGAGCGAACGTCCTCCGATCGCGGTGGAGATGATCAGACAGTGGGGATTTAATTGTGCAGGTCAGTTTGTTTGACGTGACGGGAGGGCCGTTGGATTAGGGTGACGGAGGTCAACGTCCAAGTCTGTGGCAGAAGGGTCTGTGAGGGCACGTGGTTGTATGGGCGCAGGGTCATGAGGTATGGGATTAAGCGTTCAAGGCTTTGAGAAATAAGTGTTTATCCGGGGTTTTGGAGGAAAAACAGAGGCAACAGGGTTATGAGACAGTTAGCAGAGTGAGGGAGAAGAAGGAAGATGACTGGTGCGAGTTCCCTTTTGAACATGGAAAATATAGCTAAGCTTGCATTTGATTCTCAAAATGTCAAAATATGTGGCAGAGCTAACACTAGCTCCTTCTAGGGATGATATCCTCCCTGTGAGGTCTCAAGAACTGCAGATCATGGCCTTTCCTATGAAAACCAATTAGCAAAATTTCCTAGTGTTCCATTGGGCATGGAGTTTAACTGGGCCTACACTAAAACTGATAAAATAGCATATTTACAACCTTAAGGCCAGAAGACCCTAAGCAACATAAATTTTCAAAAACCACCCATTAACTGGGCCATCAAAAACTGTCTCCCCTCCCATACTTTGTAGTATGAAGGTATTGTTCCCTTGGATCTAAGAAATGATAAAAGGACCTATCCAGAAAGTGTCAAACTTCCCATGATTTCCTTTCTTCTCTTTCAGTGCATCCCTCTTCAGAACCAAATCTCCAACCTGAAAATTATCTATTTTGGCTCTTCTGTCAAAAGCTTCGTTGATCTTCTTCTAATGTGCCGCAGATCTTTCAACTAGTTGTTCTCTGATTTGATGTACCTCTGTTATATCAGTGATCCTTTTTGCCATGTCTTCTTCCTCATTCTGCTCTTCTTGTAGGAACTTTTCCATAGGGAGGGTTAATTGAATTGGGAATACAGCCTCAGTGCCATATACCAGCTTGAATGGAGAATTCCCTGTGGATTTCTTGGTGGTCACTCTGTCAGCCCACAATGCATATTTGAGCTTAGAATCCCAATTTTTCTTGTTGTCTTCCAACAACTTCTTCATTATCCTTATTAGGCTCTTGTTGGAATATTCTGCTAGACCATTGCCTTGAGGGTAATATGAGGTGGAATGAACCAACTTAATGCCCATTAAGTCACACATGTCCACCAATTCTCTTGCCCTGAAGGCTGCTGCATTGTCTGTGACCAATTTATGTGGACAACCAAATCTGGTGAAGATATTCTCTGTCAAGAACTTCATGACCACATTATGGTTAGCCTTTCTAGTAGGGATGGCCTCAATCCATTTAGTGAAGTAATCTGTGGCTACTAATATCCATCTGTGCTGGCCACTGGAATGTGGATTGATTTCTCCGATGAAATCCAAGCCCCACTGCTGAAAAGGGCCACTAGCATGTATGGGCTTTAAGGGCAGGGACTTCAATTGCTGCTTCCCTTCAAATATTTTGCACCTATCACATGATTTAACAAATGAAAAGACATCAGCAAACAAGGTGGGCCAAAAGTATCCAGCTTTGAGGATTTTGTGAGCTGTAGTTTTCCAATAATGATGCCCTCCACATATGCTGGAATGAAACTGTTGCATAACTTCCATGGATTGTTCTTTGTCCAGACACCTTAGCAGAATTCCAGGGGGATCCCTCCAGTAGAGCAAATTTTCATGAATGCAATATTTGGCTGCCCTAAGTTTAACAATTCTGGCTTGGCTTGAGCTAAGGCCTGGAGGAATTTCTAGCTTCAGCAAAAATTGAACTATTGCAGAGTACCAATCACAAGAAGCTAAATTTTCTGCCAATGACTGATTTTTCCCTAGTTCAGTTGTTTCTTCTTCTTTCTTACTATTCTCTGAAATTGTGCTCATGAGATTTATGTCCATCGTTCTGTAATTTTCTTCTGCCATCAGTTTGGCAAGGCCCTGACCTCTGACCAGTTTGGTGGGCTTCAATTCTATGTTAAATTCAATAAGCTTTGTAATCCATTTAGCCCTTCTTCCAATAGCATCAAGCTGCATTAGAACATCTTTTATTGAAGTGGAGGGTACATATGCAATTATCTTGGAATGCAGAATGTAAATTCTGAAAGCTTTCAAAGACTTAATAAGAGCATATGCCTTTTTTTCGATGATATCATACTTCAGCTTAGCATCCCTTAATGTTTTGCTGAAAAAATCCACTGGATGCTCCGAGCCTTCTTCATCTGCTTGCAATAAAACTGCTGCAAGGGTGTCATCAGAGGTCAAAAAAAAATATATGGAACTCCTTGCTGTAATCTGGACTTCTTAAAGTGGGAGCTTCCATAATAGCTTTCGACATCAAATTGTGGCTAGCCCCTGTGTCTAGCAGGCAATTGTGGAGGATTTTGTCATGAATGGTCAAGGAGACATAAAATGATGGAGAATTATCATCCGCAGGTTCAGTCATTGGGCTAAGAAAAACTGCAGGCTTATCATCTTGTGAATTGACATAGTCAGTGGGGTTTTGTGAGGCTTTCTGCTCAAGAGCATCAAGGATAGGCTTTCTAAAAACTTCACTCTTTACTAGTTCTATCAGAGGTACAGATATTTTTAACTTCTGAACTTCTGACTCAAGACTGAAAGGTGAAGGGGACTTGTCAGGACCTCTTACTTCTTGAGCTGGTGCTTTGAAGATGACTGGATCAGCTACTGCCTTCTTCTGTCTGATATTCTATTGCTCTGTTTGGACAACAGCTCTTTAGGCGGGGTTCTCCTTGACATTGTTTGATTTTGACCTTAGATTGTATATTTGCTGCTCACCAATCTACAGAATAGCCTCTCTGTCCCATTCTTGACTGGTCTGGTCCGGGAGTAATGATTCTTTATATGCAGTCAATGTCAAAAAGGCAGCACTGCCTTTATCTTCCATGCAATGAATCTCATCGTCTTCTTCAAACTGCTCCTCCTCCATGACTACATTTTGGAAAGGAGCTTTAACCTTTTGTTCTTCACTTGTCTCGTTACCCCTCGAAATGATTTTCACTTGTTCATTTTTTCTTCTGAATGGATTTAGATTTCTTGAAGCAAATGTGTTTCGAAGCCTTGCTTTTCCAGAGCTCTGCTCAACTTTCAGCTTAGATATCTGAGCAGCCAATGACTCTATCATTTTAGTCATCTTATCTAATTTGGGTTCTGAAGATGAAGCAAAGGAAGAAGAAGTCTCACCTCTCTGCCTCCTTCTATGAGCATGATTTTTGAGCTTTTCTGCAGCCATGATATTAGATTCTACATCTAGGGCTGCATCCTGCATTTCAGCCAGAGTGGCACATCTTCTTTCTCTCAAGAGTAGGCAGAAATCGGAGTCGAAAGAATTGGCATAAGTGAGTTTTGTAGAGGTGGGAGTAGGCTTTACTTCAGCTGGTATCTTACTATACATATTGTTAAATCTTTTATTAAAATCGAGCAATGATTCCCCATTCTCCCTCTTTAGGTTTCCAAACTCTGTATGGTAATAGAGCAGATCTTTTTTATCCTCCCATTGCTTTAGGAATGCATCATCCAATGCTTCAATGTCTGCTATGGACCTATGGGGCAATTCTTTGAACCACTTTCTAGCCTCTCCATCAAGGCTCTAGACAAACACTCTCATCCATACATCATCTTCACTGATATCTAGGTTATCAGCATAGCTATAAAAAGATTCAAGGTGTTCTTCAACTGTTACTCCCTCTATACCAGTGAATTTGGGCATATATTTTTGATATTCTCCTGCAGGCATGGTATTCAAAGGAATAGGCAAGACCAGGGATCCATACCTAGCAGCTATGATTCTTTCCATCTTTGTGGGAGCTTGCTGACCTGCCATGACTGGGATAGGTGGAAGGATATTGGCAGCTTGAATAGTAGGAAGCAATGAAATAGATGGCAGGGACAAAGGAATATGATGGACTATATGGGAGGCTTTCTTTGGACTAAGAACCAAAGGGGAACTAACTGAACGAGGAGCTTTATGAATCTTTGAAGGTATTTCTTTACTAACAATGCTAGGCTTTAAATCTTTAAACTGTATATCCTTAGCTATAATCTTCTCTTACAGAGATACATAAGATTTCTTAGGCTTACCTGATCCTGATGCCCCTTTCTGCGATGTTTTCCTTTGCTGAGAAATCTTCTTAGGGTCAGGCACTGGGTCAGCTAGTGATTTCTGAGGATTTCTCTGGGTATGCCTCACAAACTGATCCAGAACTGTAATGTGGAGTCGCCACTAGGTTGGTCCTCCAGTAGAGTCGCCAGATAGATGATTACAACCAGAAATGTGTCCAGAATTTATTTATCATCAAAGCTGGAGCTGTGTCGTTCTCCTAGGGAAGCTAAGCTTTAATATCCTCTCCCCGGCAACGGCGCCAATTAATGTTATCACCCCAAGAAACTCTCCTAGGTTGTAGCTCAGAGATGCTCGGGAACATTACAAATTCAGCTTATTGTTGCAAATGGATGAATGGGAGAGATGATGCTTGTTCAAGCTATATAACCACTTCTACTATGCTTAACTCCAAACATGTGTGAACACCCCCAGACTACAAGACTTTAGACCACCAATTACTCACAATTCAGAGATTGGGTGAATATGGAGAATACTGATCACACCAACAGATGCAGAAGACCTTGGGATGGTCGGCTGCAACTAGTGAAGAGGTCTGCAAATCTAATTCCCTAGTGTACAAAGAGGATGCCAGCTCTCTGTCACTAAGTGAAAAGAAACCTGAATAACTCATTCACTGATACATACAAGACTTTAGCACAGAGGTAGGATGGCAGCTCCTCTAATGCTAAACATCAAGAGTTCAGGAAAAACCACATATCAGGCACAACCTAGAACAAAATAGAAATGGAAAGTGAGAAACTAACAACAAAAGAAGCTTTTATTAGCTGAAAATGAAGACGAGACGCTGCAAGTATCAAAGTAGTTATAGTCTCCAGAACTTGAACCTTACATCAAAACAACAACCATAAACCTTTATTACATCTTGTTTCTGGGTATATCTAGAGTTTCATTACAAAGGCACTCAGCCATTCTAAGTATGGAGGGGTCATAATTGACTACCAACCACTTTAACTGCTTGATGGAGTTTCTGGTGCATTAACTTGCTTCAGTGAATAAATCTGATTTTCTAAGATGCTCTGCTGTCCTCTCAGGCGGCTGTAGCATCCTTATTCACTAAGTCCCATAACTGTTAAATGCAGCTACTTACTCATGCTTAGTCCTTTTCCTCCTTGGCCATACTGCCCGTTGAATGCAGTGGTTGAGAAGCAAATGCACCAAGTACAGGTAAACAGGTCACCTTTGTCCTTTCGGGATCATGGAAGGGTTAAGGTACGTGGACTGCACAGTGGGTGGAATAGTCGGATGGCGGAGTAATATCGGTTGTTAGATTGGGAGGATCGACGGTGAGGATTGCTTGGCAAGGAGTACCAGGAGATATGGAAGCAGAGTGGATGCAGGCCATTGGATCTCGGGTGAAGGAATCCAACGGTCATTCGGCGTCGGAGATGCACAGAGTTTATCGGGCGAGAAGGGCGGTTTTGGCGGTAGGCGGTTTTGATCGCACCAACATTACGGGTTGGGCGGTACAGGTACAAGGGCGCGTGATACCACTCAAAGTGTGACATGTGGCAGCAGAAACTACTCTCCATCGCGTGTTAACGGGCTGTCACTTCGCGGGCGCGGGAAGAGCGAAGATCGTTTGATCGCAGCGGAGATGATCAGACGGTGGGGATTTAATTGCACAAGTCAGTTTGCTTGACGTGACGGGAGGGTTGTTGGATTAGGGCGACGGAGGTCAACGTCCAAGGCTACGGCAAAAGGGTCTGCGAGGGCACGCGGTTGTATGGGCGCGGGGTCATGGGGTATGGGATTAAGTGTTCAAGGCTTTGAGAAATAAGTGTTTATCCGGGGTTTTGGAGGAAAAACAGAGGCAGCACGGTTATGAGAGAGTTAGCGGAGTGAGGGAGAAGGAGGAAGATGACTGGTGCGAGTTCTCTTTTTAACATGGACAATACGACTAAGCTTGCATTTGATTCTCAAAATGTCAAAATATGTGGCAGGGCTAACAGATTCCCTCTCCCCTGATCAATAGATCTCTCTTCTTCATTAGATCTGACTCCATCACTTCCATGTTGTGATTGATCAGAACAGTACTCCACCATTCTGGTCCTCATTATTGTAACTTATCTACATCATGATTCTTTTGATGTGCTATCAACCACACACATTGTTAGAAATTTCAAAATAATAAATAAACACATAATCATGACCATGAGCTTACATTCATGTTTCTACCATGGGATTTTTTGTTGTGACAAAACAACCTTGTTAGTGTGCAAACACATTTACATGATAATTAATAATAATAAAATATTTATGGCCATGGCCCTGCTCTCGTTGAGCTGTTGTCAACAAAATAGTTCACACTAGCACAAGTTTACCAACAAAATAGTAATCAATAATTTAGATTGACTTTTAACACCTAAACAGTTAATTAGTCAATTTTCAAAATCATCACTTGCCCATGACAAAGCCCATCTAGTCCAAGTGTTCAATCTAGATGTTGTGATACCTCTATGTAACATCACCTGACCCCTCATTTACCTTTAGAGGTGTTATCACTCAGGTTGCTCCCTTTGACTCCCAAGGGAATACGGCCGAGGTAACCACTAACCAATCTTTGGGTCACAGGTTCTAGCCTACCTATGACCAGAGAGGGCTCTCTCTTTATGATTTAACTTTGTTTGTATAATATTTTAGGCTAGTTATGATGCTCAAGGTTTTGTTTTGAAATTTGTTGGATGATGATTTCAGTCAAGATATATATGTGTGCTTATCAGGGTGTTCTAGGCCATTGGGCATGGAGTCAGTGGTGCTTTATTTGTTTGATATGCTGTGTTGATACTGTAGTGATGTTGCAGAGCCAGATAAGTGTCTGAGAAACAATGCTTTGAAACTGTGATTAAGTGTGATGTAACCAGGCTATGAAAGGCAATTAAGAATCTTTCAAAAAACTGGTATGGAGAAACGGTGAGAATATTATTTAGAAGCAGTGAAGAATTTCTAGATAACATTCATATTTATAGAATTAATGAAAACTTGAACAATTAAGAATTCATGTTCATGATCAATTCTGAAGAAAACATCTTCAGCAATAAAGATTGAGCACAAGGTGTAACCAAACATATCTTGTACTATTCCTTTTCCCTACTGCTAGATTAGTGAAACATGTGTATGATTTAATAAACATAAGAAGACAAAACATAGATTGAGGAAAACTTATTGTTCCATCAGGTAGCACAGGAGTTCTGCAATAGCACGCATATCATCATCAAGACATCAAACATTCAGGAAATCACTGAGCTTTTCCAGCCTTTTGCATTAGATAATCTGAAAATATACAATACATTTGCCTCAGAATGAAAATCACCAACCCCTTATACGTTGCCGGGGGGGTATATATACATAATTTACATAAGAAAATATCTAGCGGAAGAGTAAATGCTTCATTAATGTCATGCCAACTCCTGGAGCATTGTAGCTGAGGGAGTAAATGCTGTAGTAACTCTTCAGTGCCTTAGCTATCCAAAATGGTCAGAAAATGTTGACTTTGTGGCTGTTGGAGTCGGCTTAGGATATGCTGTCCAAAAATTGCGTATTTATCTCTTTTGCTTGTTGTCGTTGTCTTTTGCTGAGTCATCCTTTCGGCTGCCTTAAATGCTGTCTTTTTTCTGTTGTTTGACTTTTGCTGAATTGTAGATGATTGGGACCAAGCGACTGAGGCTATTGTGGAAAAATTTGAAGCATTGCCTGCCACCAATAATCCTTGGGCATTTGTTGTCTTCGAATCTTCACCAAAGTTTCATCTGCCTTTGTATATCTATAAAAATTTGGAGGAACCTCAAAAAGGTGGTGGATTTCATTTTCAATAAAAAACATATTTTCAAGTTTATGCAGAAGGCCCTGCCCTGTTGGAGGCCCTGCTTCCTCAGAAGTACTGCCAGATGCAGTGATTTGATTTTCAACAAAGGTTGACATCCTGTTTGCATATTGCTCATGGGGGAGCAGTCTTCCTGTGCTGTTTAGTAGGCTAGGCAGTCCCTTTGCTTGCAGTGCTCCCATTTTGAGCTTGTACTCATCCACTTCAGCCTGTATTTCATAGCATTTTCTCTCTACAGTCTGTACATAATTCCTGAGAGTCAGCACCTTTTTAGCTGTAAGGACAGCCTCTGTTCTGTTAATAATGTTGATGGTTGCCAGTTCCTCCTTTATTTGACTGTTCAAAAAATCTATCATTCTATTTGCCTGCTCAGGCCTGTTTCCCAGCACTGTTCTGGCCTTCTGAATCTCTATTTGTGCTTGGCCAATTAAATCCATTTGCTCATGCACAGTCTTAATTGACTTCCATTGTTTAGTGATGGATTGGTCAATACGGGCCCACAAAATTTTTTTTATTTCTGCCATAGCAGTCTCTAGCTTGAGCTCTTTTTCCAAGGCCTTTATTTTCTCTTTCAGGGCCTTTATTTCTCTGCCTTGCTCTGCCACAGTCATCTTTGATTTATCATATTTGGCCTCTAGTTCTGCCAACTTTTCCTTGGCCTGCTTTATCTCAGTGGCCTGGAGCTCCATTTCTTTAATAGCCTTAGTCAACTCTTCCATGCTTGTACTAAAGTTTGGAGCTGCTGTTGTTGCTGCTTCTGTTGTTGCTGTTGTTGATACAGGGGCTACTACTGCCTCTGTTGTTGTTGCCGTGGTTGAAGTAGTTGGAGGAGCTTGGGATGTGGATTCTCCCTGCTTATCTTGTAGTGCCCCTTCAAGTTCCTTCTCCAAATCAAGGACCTTCTGGTTGAGCTGCATTATAAGATCCAGCTGCTCATCAGCCTCCTTTTCCTTATGTAATTCTGCTGTTTGAGGGTGCTCGGTAGGCAGCAGCTTTAACCTTTTCTTTAATGCATTAAGGTCATCTTCCTTTTTCTTCATGAGGGCCCTCACGCCCTTTGGGTCCTTGGGATCATGTCCCAGGTCTATAATGATGTCCTCTAATGATTTGATCCTATTATCTTTGGCCATGGAGGACATTCTCTCAAAATCCAACTGAATGTTGGTATTTTTCAGTGATTATTTTAATTCATGAGCCATGGATGCCCTATCCACCAAGGTAGCATAGACCATTTCTCCAGTTTGCTTGTGGAGTTCTATTTGGTCCATGGGGTGAATGTCCTTTGCCATGACCTCCACCCTTGTCCTTACAAAATCTGCAGCTGATTTAGGCTGCGGCACCTTAGGTTTAAAGTGACTGAGGATCATTTTCTCCTCTTGAAGGTCATACACAGACATCAGCCTTTCTTGCTTGGCTGGTGTTGCCTTTAGAAACTGCTTATACACTTCAACTCTCAGCAAGTCATTTTGTGCCTTTATTTTCTTGAAAGAAGCCTTAGTGCTTTTAGGCTTCTTGCTCTGCTGAGAGGAGGAGGATACCTCGAAGCCAAGCTGTAATCCCTGCTCCTACTGAAAGGAGCTTGTACCTGTTTGCTGGCTGCCTTCCCCATCTTTTCTTGGGCTGTCCTGGATTTCTTCACTGATTTCTTCTATTTCTGGGGAGTCAACCCTTTGGCTCTTGGCCTCAGGTTGCTGGGAGGATCCACTAGCAGGAGTGGACTCTTCTCTGTCTCTTTTCATACCCCTCTCCTCATGTGCTGGGGTCTGCAAAATAGGTGTTGTAGGTGGTTCAGTCTGCGGTGGAGGGGTTTGCTCTTGTTGCTGCCCAATTGAGGAGGCAGGCTGTTCTTTCACTGTTTCTTCTTCAGCACCCATTATTCCTTTCTCTTTATCTGTACCTAGTGCTGCTGTAGAAGGTGCTTGTGTGGTTGGTGCAGTTGCTGTGGCCGAGGTCCCTTCTCCCACTGGATGTGGTCGCTTGAAGGATACCTGCTGCACAGAATCCAAGTCAAGAGTTTTTTCCAAATCCTTGACATTCTTTTGCATTATCTCTTCTTCAGTCAATTTTTCAATTAAAGTATCCGGTTTCCATTCTTGCTGATTGGCATATTGTTCAATGTGTGGATATTTGCAATTCTCATAGCCTAACAGCCTGTACTTGACTCTCCTAGCAGTGATGAAGCCTTCAGGGTCATAAGGGACCCACCGGAAGCATTTTGAGAGCATGTACTTGTCTTTAAGGATTAGCTCAGCATCTTGCCATCCCTCTTTTTTATTCATGATGAAGGGGCCCAGGTGGTGCTTGAATTTGAGATGGGCTTTCTTTTTGGAGCTGTGAAAGTGAGTGAGGTCAGAGTGAATAAGCTGCCTATAATACTCCAAGGCAAACAGTCTCATGGGCACATATTTTGGGAGCCTGTATGGACAGAACTCACAGCCATAGATTCTGATGACTGTATGATCCTGGTATAGGTACCAATCACCTATTTTATAATTCTTGGAGAGCTGCAGGACTTTCTGTATTTCAAATGACATTCTGGGAGGAGGGGACCTCATCAACAAACAAGAGACTGGGTAAACAAATTGATCAATGAATTCACAATATGAATATGGCAAATTTTGGACTCGGTGGAAGACAGATGTCCAGAAGATAACAGATCTTCTTTCTCCTTTAGAATCCAGCTTTTTAATGTGGCATGGAAAAGCCTCGGACTGGTAATACATGAACAGGTGGTAGATATAAGATGAATACTTGAAGATGCCCTCCCTGTCTACTTTGAAAAGCTGCTCATGTATCTTGTTGGCTATGAACTTAGCAAAATTATATTTGTAGGCAAGAGGCTAGCCTGCTATAAGCAGATAGTTCATGGAGAAAGGGAACAACAGCTGAGTTTGTTTGAAGTTGAGCATCTGGTTGATGGACTCAGCATTAATGTGAAAGAGGATGCTCCCAGATGGAGACTTGATAGCTCTCTGACTGGCATCATAATTCTCAGCACAAAGGCGAATAATCTCTGGAAAAATATTTACAGATGGGAGAAAGTAGTATGGAAAATTTGACTCCCATATCCCATATGTATCCTTACCATTTAAATAGTCATCTCTCAATTCCCTGAAGGTCTGCAAGTGGTCTCTATCACCCACAAAGTCTTGGATGAGGTAGTCCCTGTCAGCAAGAGGCAAGGACTCCAGGTATTTATTTGGTGGATTTATGGGGGCAACACTGAAAGCTGTGGGTGCAGGGGCAGCCATTTGTAATTTTTGAATAGAACAAGGTAAGTGCAATGGTTTGCAAGGTTCCTCAAAGCTCAAGTGACAGAATGAATGCAGATTATGCTAGAAATTTCCTTCAAAGTGGAATAAGCAGGCTAGGCAGACTTGCCTCTGCTGTGCTTTGGTAAATTCACAGGGATGGTGATTTGATGAGGATGAATTGCAGAGAGTGTGCAGGATTCAAATTGGTGAGATGCAGCTTTGGGCATGCACTCGGCAAAAGGGAACAATGTCGGGCAGCTCGAGGATGAATTTGTAACTTTTAGACCGTGAATTATCGTTTTAATATCAAATTTTTGGAGCAGAGGGCAATGCAGGTTGTTTAGTCCAGTTTTGACTAAGAGACCTTCTTTAATTTGGGAATTACCAGTGGCTTAATGGAGAATTTGCAGAGAAACGGCATGCACAGGGGCAAAACAAGAGAATTGCGGTGAATACCTGGATGAACAGTGCGGAAAACCTTCGGGTTGAACAGCGGGTGCACAATGTAGCTGAATTGATAAGTTGTGGCGGCTGCAACTTTGAATTTGGCGGTTCGGAGGCAATTTCGCAGTGAACAGGCTTACAACGGCTCTGTCTTTTTCGCTTGAAAATGACATAAAACGGCCGAAAACGCGCGTTTTAACGACAAATTTGGACAAAAAGGGACATTGGCGCTTTTCCGCCGATGACATCAGCATGACGTCATGGCGGGCCCGGGGTACGGAGGGTGACGTGGGCGCTGAGCTGGAGGCCAGCGTGGCGGGACATGGTGGCGGGTGGTGCGGGGTGGCAAGGTTACGTGGAGGGCTACGAGGCGCGGGGGTGGGGGTCGGTGAGGTGACGTCATGATGATGTGGAGGTGACGCACCATCAGAGATGGTAAGTGGGAGAGTGGTAAGCGGTCTCCCCGCACCGCTTTTGGGCGAAGGCGGTATCGGGGAGGGGGGCTCCGAACAACCCCGCCCGCTACCACGCGTCCCATGTACGGGTACCAATACCGCCATCTCCCCGGACGTTAAAGGGAGGCATGTCGAGATTTGAAAATGCCCGCCCATCGTTGGATGAAGGGGGGCGGGAGATGGACAGCTGGCGGGCGCCCCGACCCTTCGTGCATGTTGGGGGGGGGGGGGGGGGGGGGGACCCGCCGGCGGATTAAAATATTCAGTTTAATATTTGGGGTCGGAACTTTGGTTAAGTGATTTTCTGTGGGTTTTGATAGGGTATGAATTAATCTTTCGGGGGGTCAACAAAGGGTTAGGCTTAGGTTTGAGTGGGGGAAAGGGTTTGCATGGGTAGTTTATGAATTTTTTCGAAACAAAGGGTATAGATGAGGGTTAAGGGTGGGCTATTAGTCTAACCAGGGGTTAGAGTAATTCCCAAAGCAGGGTTGACCATAGTCCCTGGTGGACTAATGTCTCCCTTAGACCTGCTATTCAGCTATAATGCTGAAGGGGGGATATTTATACATGTTAGGGGTTTATACACCATGGTGTTATAGTAATAGGGAAAGGGGAACATAGGGGATTTAGTGTAGATAGAGTTAGTAGTTAGTACTTGGAGGGGAATGAGAATGGGAAGTGATAGTTACTAAGCTTTTCAGGAATCAAACTTAGTTAGGAAGTAGATCAAAATGAAAAGAATTTTTACACAAGAAATGTGGTTTCTTCTCAAAGAGAGAAGTCATTTATGACATGAAATTTGTACAAATGAAGAGTGTAAGGAGGACTGATCAGGCAGATTCTGCAGTGCTCATGGGGAGGTTAGTAAAAAACCTTTCGAAGGGGAGGAGGGAAGTTAGTGACGGTTTTAGTAGTATGCCAAATAGGCCACTGCTCTTGCCTTTCTCCTGATGGTGACATCTTGTGATTTATTCCAAGTGATATGCTTGGATCTTGCTTTCTGCAACCTTCAACTGCCTACCCTGCCTATTATGCCTAACATTTTTTCTTCACTTTGTATGGGTGCACTTAGCCTTGCAAACCCTGATAATTCTCTTTTCTTTCTACTGCCCTCCTATCTAAGTCTACCCTTATGACTTCCCAGGGCCCAGATTAAGCAGTTGGGCTCCTTTCTTTCTCTATCCACCTAGTCATCTATCAAGCTTGAACTGTTTGAACAGGTACTTCCTCTCTAGTCTACAACATGAAATTTAAAACATGGTGAGGTCCAGCTTGAGCTGTTGGACCACCCATCAAAAAGTAGTGGCAATTTGGACTAGCCACTTTCTTGGTCTTTGTTTGGGGTTCATTTCTTTTATTTTTTCTTTGACCAATTCATTTTCTTGCCCTTTGATTTTTCTTTTAAGGCATACCCTCTTTACATTTTTTAACTGTCTGCTTTCTTCACAAAAATGGAACCTTAGTGGTATGTAAGGTGAACATTTTTGGCACTTCCACTGTCAATCATGAAAGATGAAAACCTATTGGTATAGGAGGCTAACAGTGGCTCCACTTGGGGATGGCTTTTCCAGATGAAAAGCCAAGAACAGAAGGTCAGATTGCCTGAGTTTCTGCTCCCTTGCTGCTGGCTGAATTTCTCTGTTATTGGAGACCAATGGTTGGGATCCTAGATAGTTGCAGGCAGCACCCAGTAAGCTGATTTGTTGTGACTTTGAAGATCTGTTTTTTACCTGTTTCTCAAACTTTCTCTTCCTGATTTGATAGTTACCCTGTGCTTTCCTTGCTGTCCAAATGCCAGGATCCATATTTCCCAAAAGTATCATAGTATATCATCCTGGTCTTCTCAAAATCTATTGTACCTAGTGCTCTATTTATCTGTTGTAATTGAAAATACTGGAAAATACAAATATTTATGTACAATATATGCCTGTTCAGTGTTTAATCAAGGGAGTCAAAATAATGCTTAAGCATTCTCCCATTTACTGGGCCTTCCTCAGTGTTTGAGCCATCCGGACTTCTTAGAAAGTAAGTGTTGTTTCCTTGTATAGCATAGATGACATAGGGTCCCTTCCATAAAAAAATCAAACTTACCATGTTTGCCTTTGTCCTCTCTTCTAGAATCCCATCTTAACACTTTATTATCTATGAAGAAATCTTCAGCTTTGGTTCCTTTGTCAAATATTCTTTTAAGCTTTTCTTGTAGAACTTGGGTCCTTTGATATACTTCTTCTCTTGTTTGTTGTAAATTAATTGTCTTGTTAATTCTTCTTTAAATGTCATTGGGCTCAGCTTGTATTTCTTGCAGCAACTTAATCACTAGAGTTGCTAGAGATGTAGGAAACTTTGCTTCTAGCCCATAAACCAGTTCATATGGACTCATGCCAATTGATCTCTTGGTGGTCAATCTATCTGCCCACAGTGCATTTACCAGCTTCTTATGCCAATTTTTTTTGTTTTCTTCCAAAACTTTTTTAATGATGTTGATGAGACTTTTATTGGAAGATTCAGCTAGGCCATTACCTTGAGGATAATAGGCAGTGGAATGACCTAGGGTCATGTGATACTTGTGACAAAAATTGATCATTTTCTTGGACTTGAAATCTGCAGCATTGTCTGTGATGATTTTGTCCGGACAGCCAAACCTGGACAAGATGTTGGTCTCTAGAAATTGTATGATAATGGAGTCATTGGCTTTCCTGCAAGGGATGGCTTCTATCCATTTGGTGAAGTAATCTGTGGCAGTGAGAATCCACCTACGCTGGCTAGAGGATGAAGGGTGAATTTCACCAATGAAGTCTAAACCCCATTGTTGGAATGGTCTCTCAGTTGAAACTGGTTTGAGTGGTAAAGGCAGCAGCTTCCTCTTGCCTTCAAAAATTTGGCATTTGTGGCAGGACATTACAAATTTCTTTACATCAGCAAACAAGGAGGGCCAATAAAATCCAGCCCTTAGGATTTTATCAGCTGTAGATTTCCAGTATAAGTGTCCTCCACAGTCACCTGCATGAAGTTCTTTGAGTACATTGTCAGTTTCTTCTATTGTTAAGCAATTGAGTAAGATTCCTTCATGATTTCTCCAAAATAAAACATTGTCAATAATACAAAACTTTGATGCTTTCATTTTCAAGAATCTTTTCTTGGTTCTGGACAACCCTGGAGGAGCTTGCAGGTTTAATAATACAAAACATACATTAGCATACCATGGGGATTGCATAAAGGCTTGGTTGATCTGTGGAGTCGCCATCTCCTGTTCATCGTCCAGTTCATTAATGTCAAGGGCTTGAAAATTGGTTTCAGTCATTAGTTTGGCTAGGCCTTGTCCTTTTATCAGTTTGGTAGGTTTAATCTCAATGTCATATTCTAGGATATTGGCAATCCATTTTCCCCTCTTGCCCTCAATTCCTTCTTGGGTTAGAATATCTTTGATCACTGCATTAGGAACATAGGCAATTATATGAGAGTAAAGAATGTAGATTCTGAATTCCTTGATGGCTTTTACCAAGGCATAGGCTTGTTTTTCCATGATCTGATATTTCAAGGGAGCATCCCTAAGGGCTCTACTGAAAAATGCAATGGGCTTTTCACAGCCTTGGTCATCTTTTTGTAGCAAAACAGCAGCAATTGTATGCTCAGAAGCAAAAGAGAATATGATAAAATCTTGATCAAATCTAGGGCTTGTTAGGACTGGTGTGTTTGTCAATGCTCTTTTGATATCCTCAAAGGCTTGTTTAGCTTCCATAGTCCATTTGACCTTGGAATCCTTTTTCAGCATATTGTTTAGCAGTCTAATGAGTTCAGCCAAATTGGGAATGAATCTCCTCAAGAAGTTGATCTTTCCTAGAAAGCTTTGTAATTCTTTGATGTTTCTTGGATGTGGTACTTGTAGGATAGCTTGAATTCTGTCTGGGTCAATCCTAATTCCATCTTTTGAGATTATATGCCCCAGGAGTTTACCTTCTTCCAGCCCAAATAGTGACTTCTTTGGGTTCAGTGATATGCCATACTTTCTACAAATTGTGAAAACTTGCCTCAAGTGTTCTAAGTGTTCCTGATCTGATTTTGAAAATGCGGTTAGATCATCAAGATAGACTACTAGGAAGTCATGAATTTCCTTAGCAAAGGCAATATCCATTGCTCTTTGGAATTTGGCCCCTGCATTTTTGAGTCCAAACGACATTTTGACATATTTGAATGTTCCCCAAGGTGTTGTAAAGGCAGTTTTGTCTTGATCATCCGGCTGTACTAGAATTTGATTGAATCCTGAGAAACCATCTAGTAAAGAGATCCTAGCAGCTCCCACTACCCTTTGCAGAATGTGGTCCATTTTAGGTAATGGATAATGGTCTTTGAGGGATACTTTGTTCAGATTCCTAGGGTCAACACACAGTCGGATTTCCCCTGTCTTTTTCCTAGTAGGTACTAGGTTTGAAATCCACTCTGAGAATCTGATTGGGGCAATGATCCCAGCTTCATACATACGTTTGACCTCTTTTTCAATAAGGGGGAGAAGGACTGGATTGACTCTCCTGAGCTTCTGTTTGAAAGGCTTTTGATTTTCTTTTAGAGGGATAGTGTGTTGGATAACTGATGTATCATAGGATTTGAGGTCCTCATAACTCCAGGCAAAGACATCTTGAAACTCTTTGAATAACTCAATGTATTTCAATTTCTTCTCAGGTGGTAATGCTTTGGATAATTTGACCATTTTGGGATTTTCAGGGGTCCCAATATTACAATCTTCTATTTCAGCATTCAGTGGTTGCATTTTCGGTTTTCTAGAGATATCATTTGAATCGAACAGATCCTCCAAAGGGGTTAGTCCTATGGGCAGAAAATTGTCCTTTAGGTCAATTACCTCATCTTCTGCCTCAACCATTTCTTCTTGATCTGATTGTTTCAGCTCCTGTATAGTTTCCTTGTCAAAGGTGGTAGGATGTAAGACTAGATCAGCTGTTTTAGCTAATATTTCCTATGTAATTATGCAGATCTGTGGTTGATCTTCTCTAGTGCTAGTGTCAATGTTCATGCCAGAAAATTCTTCCTTTAAAGTGAGAAAGTTTTTTATCTGTTTGTTACTCTCAAAGACTTGCCAATTCTTGATGTTATCTAGAACTGAAGGTCTGTGTTTGATTTCAGCAGTAAATATATGATTGGTTTTGAAAGGCAATTTACAAGTGTTGGCAAAGGTTGCCAAGCTGTGAGCATGTAGATTAAGCTCTCTGGAAATTTTAGTCAACTGTGATTGTGAGAAACTGTCCAGTATTTGAATAGTTGCCCCCTTGTATGCTCTCAACCTCAGATCATTTGGGGTGAAATTTCCCTTCATCTGTTGTATGACTAGATCTGAATCTCCCAAGATTGAGATTTTGGTTGCACCTAGATTTTTTATGAGTTTCAGACCTAGCAGGAGGGCTTCATATTCAGCCATGTTGTTTGTGCATCGAAAGTTTAGTCTATATGCATGGCCCTCAGCTTGGTCATTGTGCATATTGTGGATCCATACTCCTGCTCCAGCTCCTAGCTTGTTCACAGATCCATCAAATTCTAGACACCATAAAGTTTCATGATCAAGGTTTGGGTTGGGATCACTAGGAAGTTGGATGATGGGTAGGTTGGTTTCTTGTAAGTCACTTGGTGTATCCTGTTCCTTTGCCTTCTTGTCAGCTATTTCCACAGTCCCCTGGTCTTTGGAAGTACATTGTTCATCTGACTCCTCGGTCTGTACTGTCATTAATAGGTCAGAATGAGCTTTGTGACAGATGTCAGCATTATAGAGAATAAATGAATCCATGTCTGAGTGTATCGAATAGATTGGAAAGTTTTGAGGCTTATCTTGACTGCTTACCACATATTTCATCAGAGTTTCCCGGTATAATCTCTTTGGCTGCCCAAAGACTGAGATAGTTGCATAGGACATATCTAATTGCAGAGATCCTTGAAGTTTGGCCCCCCAAGATCTGGACAAGAGCATGCCATACTTGGGGGGTATGTCAGCTACCACTACATCCATCAAGATAGTTTTGGTTGGGTATTGAACTAGGGAGACACATAAGTCTTTAATCAGGCCTAAACACCTGACTTGGCTTGAATCAAATGAGAATAGATCTTTATAAGGTCTTGTGATATCTAAGTCCAGTTTTTCCATCACAGATTTGGGTATTAAGTTGTGTGAGGCCCCGGAATCGAACACTGCATTATGTAGGACCTTGTCATGAATGTTTAGACTGACATAAAAGGGTGGTACCCCTCCATTTTTTGTTTTTCCATTAACCTCAGGCCCAAACATCAACTCTGGTTGGTCATCTAGGACATTCACAGCATCTTTATTGTCTGATATTTGGAGTGATTTATTGATCTGCTGTCTGTATATGTCATGTTTGGCTAATTCCGAAAGAGGAACTGATATCTTTAGCTTACTTATTTCTGTTTCCAAGTTGAAAGGTTTTTCCACTTGACTTTTGGCATTTAGTGCAGCAGATTTTTCCTTTTCGGCTGAGTTATCAGGTGTATTCTGCTCATAGTGGGGTCCATTCTGAGTGAAATTGGTGCCATGTTTGTTTCCTAGGGGAGTATCTGCCTTTGTCTTTGATTGATGGGGCAAACCTGGCTGATTTTGAGAAGACTGTTGCTCTGAAATGTCTTCCACAGTTACTTCTGTGGCAGGTGAGTTTGAGTTGTCAGCTGATTTGGGGAGAGTAGTATTTTCATTTATCTTTTTTGGCTGCTTATTGTCCTTTGGTTTGAGGGGCGCAGGTACATCTATTGTTCTACTCCTTAGTTTGTACTGTTTGTGCACCTCATACACAGCTGCATCATAACCTTCTTTAAAATCAAATGATTCTCCTGACTTAGTGTGAAATTGATTGTCATTGTAAACCTCTTGGTCTTCTTGTGTTAAAAAGACTTGATTTTCACCATCCAAACCCATTAGATTGATGTGAGGGTCTTCACTAGGTTCACTAGATGTTGAAGCCTCAACATAATTCTCTTGAAAAGGGGGTCTGACATGTTGGTCAGGATCAGTCCTTCCAACATTAGTATTTTGATTCTTTCTGAAGTTTGGGTTTCTAATATTGCTTGTTTGACCTTCCCATGATGATTTTCTTTCTATGGTTTCGACCCTGTCTCCAAGTCTATCCATCCCTTTAATGATTGCATCTAGCTTTTGCTCAAATGATGAGGGTTCTTCTTTGAAAGTGGTTCTCCTTTCAGTTCTTGCCCGGTTTCTTTTGGCAATCAGATTTGCCTCTACACTCACAGCTATGTTTTGCATGTCTGCTAGAGTAGCAGGGGCTCTTTCTCTTAGTTGATATGCCATGTCAGCATCAAATCCATCAGGGAATTTAATCAATGCTAAATCAGGTGGAGGTCTAAGGTTTTGAGGAATAGCATTATAAATAGTGTTGAATCTAGTGCAATAGTCCAGGACAGTTTCTTGTGGGCCTCTTCTTATGGTGTCATATTCAGATAAAATGTGCAGAGGGTCCTTTTTCTTTTCCCATCGGTTTAAGAAGGACTGGTAAAGGGCACCCGAATCAGCTATAGAATTTGGGGTCAGTGCCCTGAACCAGGTTCTTACTTCACCTGTCAGACTTTGGACAAAGATTTTCATCCTTACATCATCATCATCTATCTCATAGTTCTCAAAGTAGTCTTGCATTTTCTTAGTATGCTGTAAGGCAGTGTACGTACTGGTTCCATCAAAATAAGTGATTTTGCCTTGGTAATCCTGAGGCATGGCCCCAGGATTGCCAGGCAACTGAAGGGGTGCATAACGATTAGCCATATTTGGTGGGATAAGTGGGACAACTGGAACAACAGGGACAACAACAACAGTTTGTATGTTGGTTGTAGACAATATGTTTTGTGAAGTGGATGATGAGGAGGGGGAGGAATGAGTTGTATGGAGGTGAACAGATGGCTTAACAGGGGTTGGAATAAAACTTTGCTGCCCTGCCTCAGGGCTAGTTTCAGGGGATTGTTCAGGTTCCTTCTGGTTCCTATGAGTTTTATGGATCAAATTTGGATTCTCGAAAACAGGTGGGGGATTTGGGTCAGGATTTGACCTGGTGTGCCTAGTTCTCTTCTTAGGAGCCAGCTTCTGAACTTGTTTTTTGGTATTTTTGAGGATATTTTTAGAACTATTCTAAGGGACTGCTCAAGCTTTCGGAACCACTGTCTAAAAATAGACAGAAATTGAAAATACACTCTGTCCCCAGCGGAGTCGCCAATTATGTTATCACTCAGGTTGTTCCCTTTGACTCCCAAGGGAATACGGCCGAGGTAACCACTAACCAATCTTTGGGTCACAGGTTCCAGCCTACCTATGACCGGAGAGGGCTCTCTCTTTATGATTTAACTTTGTTTGTATAATATTTTAGGCTAGTTATGATGCTCAAGGTTTTGTTTTGAAATTTGCTGGATGATGATTTCAGTCAAGATATATATGTGTGCTTATCAGGGTGTTATAGGCCATTGGGCATGGAGTCAGTGGTGCTTTATTTGTTTGATATGCTGTGTTGATACTGTAGTGATGTTGCAGAGCCAGATAAGTGTCTGAGAAACAATGCTTTGAAACTGTGATTAAGTGTGATGTAACCAGGCTATGAAAGGCAATTAAGAATCTTTCAAAAAAACTGGTATGGAGAAACGGTGAGAATATTATTTAGAAGCAGTGAAGAATTTCTAGATAACATTCATATTTATAGAATTAATGAAAACATGAGCAATTAAGAATTCATGTTCATGATCAATTCTGAAGAAAACATCTTCAGCAATAAAGATTGAGCACAAGGTGTAACCAAACATATCTTGCACTATTCCTTTTCCCTACTGCTAGATTAGTGAAACATGTGTATGATTTAATAAACATAAGAAGACAAAACATAGATTGAGGAAAACTTATTGTTCCATCAGGCAGCACAGGAGTTCTGCAACAGCACGCATATCATCATCAAGACATCAAACATTCAGGAAATCACTGAGCTTTTCCAGCCTTTTGCATTAGATAATCTGAAAATATACAATACATTTGCCTCAGAATGAAAATCACCAACCCCTTATACGTTGCCAGGGGGGGTATATATACATAATTTACATAAGAAAATATCTAGCGGAAGAGTAAATGCTTCATTAATGTCATGCCAACTCCTGGAGCGTTGTAGCTGAGGGAGTAAATGCTGTAGTAACTCTTCAGTGCCTTAGCTGTCCAAAATGGTCAGAAAATGTTGACTTTGTGGCTGTTGGAGTCGGCTGAGGATATGTTGTCCAAAAATTGGAATTTATCTCTTTTCCTTGCTGCCGCTGTCTTTTGCTGAGTCATCCTTTTGGCTGCCTTAAATGCTGTCCTTTTTCTGTTGTTTGACTTTTGCTGAATTGTAGCTGACTGGGACCGAGCGACTGAGGCTATTGTGGCAAAATTTGAAGCATTGCCTGCCACCAATCCTCCTTGGGCATTTGGTGTCTTCGAATCTTCACCAAAGTTTCATCTGCCTCTGTATATCTATAAAAATTTGGAGGAACCTCAAAAAGGTGGTGGATTTCATTTTCAATAAAAAACATATTTTCAAGTTTGTGCAGAAGGCCCTACCCTGTTGGAGGCCCTGCTTCCTTAGAAGTACTGCCAGATGCAGTAATTTCATTTTCAACAAAGGTTGACATCTTGTTTTCATATTGCTCACGGGGGAGCAGTCTTCCTGTGCTATTTAGTAGGCTGGGCAGTCCCTTTGCTTGCAGTGCTCCCATTTTTGAGCTTGTACTCATCCACCTCAGCCTGTATTTCATAGCATTTTCTCTCTACAATCTGTACATAATTCCTAAGAGTCAGCACCTTTTTAGCTGTAAGGACAGCCTCTGTTCTGTTAATAATGTTGATGGATGCCAGTTCCTCCTTTGTTTGACTGTTCAAAAAATCTATCATTCTATTGGCCTGCTCAGGCCTGTTTCGCAGCACTGTTCTGGCCTTCTGAATCTCTATTTGTGCTTGGCCAATTAAATCCATTTGCTCATGCACAATCTTAATTGACTTCCATTGTTTAGTGATGGATTGGTCAATAGGAGCCCACAAAATTCTTTTTATTTCTGCCATAGCAGTCTCTAGCTTGAGCTCGTTTTCCAAGGCCTTTATTTTCTCTTTCAGGGCCTTTATTTCTCTGCCTTGCTCTGCCACAGTCATCTTTGATTTATCATATTTTGCCTCTAGTTCTGCCAAATTTTCCTTGGCCTGCTTTATCTCAGTGGCCTGGAGCTCCATTTCTTTAATAGCCTTAGTCAACTCTTCCATGCTTGTACTGGAGTTTGGAGCTGCTGTTGTTGCTGCTTCTGTTGTTGATGTTGTTGATACAGGGGCTACTGCTGCCTCTGTTGTTGTTGCCGTGGTTGAAGTAGTTGGAGGAGCTTGGGATGTGGATTCTCCCTGCTTATCTTGTAGTGCCCCTTCAAGTTCCTTCTCCAAATCAAGGACCTTCTGGTTGAGCTGCATTAAAAGATCCAGCTGCTCATCGGCCTCCTTTTCCTTATGTAATTCTGTTGTTTGAGGGTGCTCGGTAGGCAGCAGCTTTAACCTTTTCTTTAATGCATTAAGGTCATCTCCTGTATTGGCCTGCTCAGGCCTGTTTCGCAGCACTGTTCTGGCCTTCTGAATCTCTATTTGTGCTTGGCCAATTAAATCCATTTGCTCATGCACAATCTTAATTGACTTCCATTGTTTAGTGATGGATTGGTCAATAGGAGCCCACAAAATTCTTTTTATTTCTGCCATAGCAGTCTCTAGCTTGAGCTCGTTTTCCAAGGCCTTTATTTTCTCTTTCAGGGCCTTTATTTCTCTGCCTTGCTCTGCCACAGTCATCTTTGATTTATCATATTTGGCCTCTAGTTCTGCCAAATTTTCCTTGGCCTGCTTTATCTCAGTGGCCTGGAGCTCCATTTCTTTAATAGCCTTAGTCAACTCTTCCATGCTTGTACTGGAGTTTGGAGCTGCTGTTGTTGCTGCTTCTGTTGTTGATGTTGTTGATACAGGGGCTACTGCTGCCTCTGTTGTTGTTGCCGTGGTTGAAGTAGTTGGAGGAGCTTGGGATGTGGATTCTCCCTGCTTATCTTGTAGTGCCCCTTCAAGTTCCTTCTCCAAATCAAGGACCTTCTGGTTGAGCTGCATTAAAAGATCCAGCTGCTCATCGGCCTCCTTTTCCTTATGTAATTCTGTTGTTTGAGGGTGCTCGGTAGGCAGCAGCTTTAACCTTTTCTTTAATGCATTAAGGTCATCTTCCTTTTTCTTCATGAGGGCCCTCACGCCCTTTGGGTCCTTGGGATCATGTCCCAGGTCTATAATGATGTCCTCTAATGATTTGATCCTATTATCTTTGGCCATGGAGGACATTCTCTCAAAATCCAACTGAATGTTGGTATTTTTCAGTGATTCTTTTAATTCATGAGCCATGGATGCCCTGTCCACCAAGGTAGCATAGACCATTTCTCCAGTTTGCTTGTGGAGTTCTATTTGGTCCATGGGGTGAATGTCCTTTGCCATGACCTCCACCCTTGTCCTTACAAAATCTGCAGCTGATTTAGGCTGCGGCACCTTAGGTTTAAAGTGACTGAGGATCATTTTCTCCTCTTGAAGGTCATACACAGACATCAGCCTTTCTTGCTTGGCTGGTGTTGCCTTTAGAAACTGCTTATACACTTCAACTCTCAGCAAGTCATTTTGTGCCTTTATTTGCTTGAAAGAAGCCTTAGTGCTTTTAGGCTTCTTGCTCTGCTGAGAGGAGGAGGATACCTCCAAGCCAAGCTGTAATCCCTGCTCCTACTGAAAGGAGCTTGTACCTGTTTGCTGGCTGCCTTCCCCATCTTTTCTTGGGCTGTCCTGGATTTCTTCACTGATTTCTTCTATTTCTGGGGAGTCAAACCTTTGGCTCTTGGCCTCAGGTTGCTGGGAGGATCCACTAGCAGGAGTGGACACTTCTCTGTCTCTTTTCATACCCCTCTCCTCATGTGTTGGGGTCTGCAAAATAGGTGTTGTAGGTGGTTCAGTCTACGGTGGAGGGGTTTGCTCTTGTTGCTGCCCAATTGAGGAGGCATGCTGTTCTTTCACTGTTTCTTCTTTAGCACCCATTATTCCTTTCCCTTTATCTGTACCTGGTGTTGCTGTAGAAGGTGCTTGTGTGGTTGGTGCAGTTGCTGTGGCCGAGGTCCCTTCTCCCACTGGATGTGGTCGCTTGAAGGATACCTGCTGCACAGAATCCAAGTCAAGAGATTTTTCCAAATCCTTGACATTCTTTTGCATTATCTCTTCTTCAGTCAATTTTTCAATTAAAGTATCCGGTTTCCATTCTTGCTGATTGGCATATTGTTCAATGTGTGGATATTTGCAATGCTCATAGCCTAGCAGCCTGTACTTGACTCTCCTAGCAGTGATGAAGCCTTCAGGGTCATAAGGGACCCACCGGAAGCTTTTTGAGAGCATGTACTTGTCTTTAAGGATTAGCTCAGCATCTTGCCATCCCTCTTTTTTATTCATGATGAAGGGGCCCAGGTGGTGCTTGAATTTGAGATGGGCTTTCTTTTTGGAGCTGTGAAAGTGAGTGAGGTCAGAGTGAATAAGCTGCCTATAATACTCCAAGGCAAACAGTCTCATGGGCACATATTTTGGGAGCCTGTACGAACAGAGCTCACAGACATAGATTCTGATGACTGTATGATCCTGGTATAGGTACCAATCACCTATTTTATAATTCTTGGAGAGCTGCAGGACTTTCTGTATTTCAAATGACATTCTAGGAGGAGGGGACCTCATCAACAAACAAGAGACTGGGTAAACAAATTGATCAATGAATTCACAATATGAATATGGCGAATTTTGGACTCGGTGGAAGACAGATGTCCAGAAGATAACAGATCTTCTTTCTCCTTTAGAATCCAGCTTTTTAATGTGGCATGGAAAAGCCTCGGACTGGTAATACATGAACAGGTGGTAGATATAAGATGAATACTTGAAGATGCCCTCCCTGTCTACTTTGAAAAGCTGCTCATGTATCTTGTTGGCTATGAACTTAGCAAAATTATATTTGTAGGCAGGACGCTGGCCTGGGCTATAAGCAGATAGTTCATGGAGAAAGGGAACAACAGCTGAGTTTGTTTGAAGTTGAGCATCTGGTTGATGGACTCAGCATTAATGTGAAAGAGGATGCTCCCAGATGGAGACTTGATAGCTCTCTGACTGGCATCATAATTCTCAGCACAAAGGCGAATAATCTCTGGAAAAATATTTACAGATGGGAGAAAGTAGTATGGAAAATTTGACTCCCATATCCCATATGTATCCTTACCATTTAAATAGTCATCTCTCAATTCCCTGAAGGTCTGCAAGTGGTCTCTATCACCCACAAAGTCTTGGATGAGGTAGTCCCTGTCAGCAAGAGGCAAGGACTCCAGGTCTTTATTTGGTGGATTTATGGGGGCAACACTGAAAGCTGTGGGTGCAGGGGCAGCCAATTGTAATTTTTGAATAGAACAAGGTAAGTGCAATGGTTTGCAAGGTTCCTCAAAGCTCAAGTGACAGAATGAATGCAGATTATGCTAGAAATTTCCTTCAAAGTGGAATAAGCAGGCTAGGCAGACTTGCCTCTGCTGTGCTTTAGTAAATTCACAGGGATGGTGATTTGATGAGGATGAATTGCAGAGAGTGTGCAGGATTCAAATTGGTGAGATGCAGCTTTGGGCATGCACTCGGCAAAAGGGAACAATGCCAGGCAGCTCGAGGATGAATTTGTAACTTTTAGACCGTGAATTATCGTTTTAATGTCAAATTTTTGGAGCAGAGGGCAATGCAGGTTGTTTAGTCCAGTTTTGACTAAGAGACCTTCTTTAATTTGGGAATTACCAGTGGCTTAATGGAGAATTTGCAGAGAAACGACATGCACAGGGGAAAAACAAGAGAATTGCGGTGAATACCTAGATGAACAGTGCGGAAAACCTTCGGGTTGAACAGCGGGTGCACAATGTAGCTGAATTGATCAGTTGTGGCAGCTGCAACTTTGAATTTGGCGGTTCGGAGGCAATTTCGCAGTGAACAGGCTTACAACGGCTCTGTCTTTTTTGCTTGAAAATGACAAAAAACGGCCGAAAACGTACGGAGGGTGACGTGGGCGCTGAGCTGGAGGCCAGCGTGGCGGGACATGGTGGCGGGTGGTGCGGGGTGGCAAGGTTACGTGGAGGGCTACGAGGCGCGGGGGTGGGGGTCGGTGAGGTGACGTCATGATGATGTGGAGGTGACGCGCCATCAGAGGTGGTAAGCGGGAGAGTGGTAAGCGGTCTCCCCGCACCGCGTTTGGGCGAAGGCGGTATCAGGGAGGGGGGCTCCGAACAACCCCGCCCGCTGCCACGCGTCCCATGTACGGGTACCAATACCGCCATCTCCCCGGACGTTAAAGGGAGGCATGTCGAGATTTGAAAATACCCGCCCATCATTGGATGAAGGGGGGCGGGAGATGGACGGCTGGCGGGCGCCCCGACCTGTCGTGCATGTTGGGGGGGGGGGGGGGGGACCCGCCGGCGGATTAGAATATTCAGTTTAATATTTGGGGTCGGAACTTTGGTTAAGTGATTTTCTGTGGGTTTTGATAGGGTATGAATTAATCTTTCGGGGGGTCAACAAAGGGTTAGGCTTAGGTTTGAGTGGGGGAAAGGGTTTGCATGGGTAGTTTATGAATTTTTTCGAAACAAAGGGTATAGATGAGGGTTAAGGGTGGGCTATTAGTCTAACCAGGGGTTAGAGTAATTCCCAAAGCAGGGTTGACCATAGTCCCTGGTGGACTAATGTCTCTCTTAGACCTGCTATTCAGCTATAATGTTGAAGGGGGGATATTTATACATGTTAGGGGTTTATACACCATGGTGTTATAGTAATAGGGAAAGGGGAACATAGGGGATTTAGTGTAGATAGAGTTAGTAGTTAGTACTTGGAGGGGAATGAGAATGGGAAGTGATAGTTACTAAGCTTTTCAGGAATCAAACTTAGTTAGGAAGTAGATCAAAATGAAAAGAATTTTTACACAAGAAATGTGGCTTCTTCTCAAAGAGAGAAGTCATTTATGACATGAAATTTGTACAAATGAAGAGTGTAAGGAGGACTGATCAGGCAGATTCTGCAGTGCTCATGGGGAGGTTAGTAAGAAACCTTTCGAAGGGGAGGAGGGAAGTTAGTGATGGTTTTAGTAGTATGCCAAATAAGCCACTACTCTTGCCTTTCTCCTGATGGTGACATCTTGTGATTTATTCCAAGTGATATGCTTGGATCTTGCTTTCTGCAACCTTGAACTGCCTACCCTGCCTATTATGCCTAACATTTTTTCTTCACTTTGTATGGGTGCACTTAGCCTTGCAAACCCTGATAATTCTCTTTTCTTTCTGCTGCCCTCCTATCTATGTCTACCCTTATGACTTCCCAGGGCCTAGATTAAGTAGTTGGGCTCCTTTCTTTCTCTATCCACCTAGTCATCTGTCAAGCTTGAACTGTTTGAACAGGTACTTCCTCTCTAGTCTACAACATGAAATTTAAAACATGGTGAGGTCCAGCTTGAGCTGTTGGACCACCCATCAAAAAGTAGTGGCAATTTGGCCTAGCCACTTTCCTGGTCTTTGTTTGGGGTTCATTTCTTTTATTTTTTCTTTGACCAATTCATTTTCTTGCCCTTTGATTTTTCTTTTAAGGCATACCCTCTTTACATTTTTTAACTGTCTGCTTTCTTCACAAAAATGGAACCTTAGTGGTATGTAAGGTGAACATTTTTGGCACTTCCACTGTCAATCATGAAAGATGAAAACCTATTGGTATAGGAGGCTAACAAGAGGAATGGGATAAATTTTATTATTATTATTTTTCAATTATGCATTAATAGTTCTATAATTATATAAACACACACACACACACAGATATATATATATGTGTGTGTGTGTGTGTGTGTGTGTGTGTGTGTCAAAAACCCAGGGGCCTCCGCCCTTTGTATTAGTCAAACGCTTTCTGGGTGGTTCCCACTAGACACGTCACCTCACTTTCTCTCTCCCAACAGTTCCCAAACTATGTGTTTGGTTACCCACTAGCTTCTTTGCACCGGGCTTACATGGATAGTGGGCCCCTCTTACCTCCTCCTCATAGGCCCAAACCTGTCTGTCAATCACTATCGTCACAGGTTCACATTATCCTGGTACCTCATCTCTTGCAATGACTATTTATTCCGTCAAAAAAATAACATCAGGTTGACCTGGTTATGGGTCCTACCTCCACCAATAAGAGCTTTGTTGGGTTTGCGTGTATGCCATGCAACTGACCCATGTCATTCCATTCGGTCCCTTCTAGTGTATTACCAAAAGCGCCCTTTACTTCACGTTAGGTTTCACTTACGAGGATTGAGTGGATAGTGCGGCCACTCCTTGACCAATAGAAAAAAAACAAGGACACGTAATCATGTTGGGTCTATCCCAGTGTTCTCCTCAGCCACACTCCTCTATTCTTTCGATGTTATATTGTTAGGTTAAATTGGCTGACAAGACCGTTCTCCACCAACCGAATGTGCGTGTACTTCTTTCATGGCATGGCTTATGTCATCCCGCTTATTACCTCTCTGTGATTTTCAACTACCTCACACTTTAATCTTCTGGGGTGGTCTCATTGAGTTGACTCAGTAAGTGGGCCAGTCCCAAACCAATAACATTACAGCAACGGTGTGGGCCTGGCCACGTAATCATTCTTGTGTCATCCCACCATATGTTACCCCATGTTTTCCTTTGTGCCTCTTTTTCATGCTTCTAGGCTAAGCGTCTGGGCCTGTATGGCTTTATGCCAACCTTCCAATCAATATAAATATTTTCAAGGCACGTTATTGTGTCACATCATCCTTTTTCCTTTCGCACGAATCTCCTTTGCTTGTGCCCTTGGAAACATTTCGATCTCCCACCTTCGGGTTGTTGTCGCTTTTTAATGCACCTGGAGCACAATTACTTCATGAGATATGGAAATCTTCCTAGAGACAACATTTAGGTTGATTGTAGACCAGTGCCTAGGACATCTTAAAGAGTGTTGGACAAATTAGTAGAAAATACTTGCAACACTTTAGTTTTTCATGGAAATTACAAATGAGTTTGATTCAAAATCATCCATAAAGATACCAAATATAAATCAGTTGATACACAGGAGTACTTAGGAAATAATATTTGGCTTAAGGTGGCCAACTAAGAGCCAAAATTTGTAGCTATTTAGCTATTGAAACATATGTAAATGGAGGGAGATAACAGAGGAGGAATTCATCATATAGGGCTTAAGACATAAGAATCCTATATATCAAGACTCAGAGAGAAACGAGAAAGACGAGATTCTATGAACAGTTGAGATGCATGGATAAATTTTTGAAGACTTGATTTCCACCTTGACACAGGCATTATCCACTAGCATTTTTGATTTAAATGAATCTGTATCTAAAGGGAAATACAACTAGCTGCTACTATGACATGCAATCTGTGAAGAATTAAAAACATATATGAAAAATAGAGAGAGAAGAACATGCTGCAATCCAAATCCAAATTAATTGAAATCACCATAAACTTTGCATTAATCTCTTTAGGAAAACCAGAATACAACAAGCTTCAAGAAGGCCTTTATGAAAATAGGAAAGGTCCCGTAGAAGAGTTTTCTTTTCCAAAATTTTGAAACTTTGTTAAGTGCTTCTTCCTCCATTTTATAAGGAGAGGGAGATCTTGAAAATTCATTAACAAAATATCTTAGCCTAAGCATCTAGCTATCTCAATGACTAGCTGTCTCAGCATGCAGGCTCTAACACCTTCAATTATTACAATAGAATGATATTGTTGGTTACAAATAATGACAAACTTGCAAACAAACTAAATAAAAATTATGAAAACTAAAAATTGGTTCATGAAAATATCTCCTCATCGCTTCCTTAGATGGCCTCTCATCTAGCCACATTTAGTTGCATCATGTCTTACCCACTCCAGGTCAGTTCCCTATCACTTTCAGTCTTAACAGTTTTAACTTTCCACTTGCAGGGTCCGAGAGCGATCATCATGATGGTTTTTGTGTTTCTCGTGGATCATAGTTGTTGACTCATTCATCCCTGTGAGTTCCCTATATAACACTATCTAAGACCTATATTCCTTTTAAAACATCCATTGTAGAATATCGGGGATATTCCCACACTAGTACTTTACACTAAAAAACCTTGCAAAACTGTGAATTCTGATCCCCTTTAGACACCTTGTGCTTTGAGCCCTTCCCCTTTTTCATCATATGACTAGGGGATATAACCAGACATTTATTCCATGGGAGATAAATCCTTTGAATGCATGTCTGAGAGACCCTTTCCTCCGTTACATGAAATCCCACTTATCGGCAAAATCATCAACCTTTAAACTAGACCACCTTTGCGACACAGTGAACAACAATCATCGGTTGGGCCCACTTGGAATATTGCAATTGGCACTTTTTGACCCGTGCCATTAGTATGACCTCCAAAATTTTGTGATTTCTGATTTCCAATTGGCCCACTTGGAATATCGCAATTGGCACTTTCTGATTTGTGCCATTGGTATCACCTCCAAAAAACTTGTGACCATCGATTTCCAATCACCTCTTTTGCTTATCCCTTGATTCCTTGCTCTTCTTGTGACCATGGACCAGCTCCCATATTAGAGCCCCCCAATCGAAGGTTCTCTATCGGTGAATTCCTTTTGAATCACAACATGTTTCTACTGTCGATCGTTGATTATCGATTGGTGATGTCATCACTGCCACATGTCACTTCCTGAGTGGTGACACATGTCACACAGATATGCCCCCATATGATCTATTGTTGAATGTTAGTTTTGCTATGCTAATTTCAACTTTAGAATTAAAAACAATTGCTTATCATTTGCTTCATGTGCATAGGTTTCCTTTATGGTGTTTGTGAATGAAGGCATTCACCCCTCCTGGGCTACATCTCCTTGGTCCAGGTTCCATGGCTTAGGCCTCTATATTAGCTCAAAATGGAAAACTTTTTGTTTACAATGATCTACTGCTCCTAAAACTTGCATCAATGTGCTCAGAACATCAAAATCATCTAGGAATGTCTTTTCCTGATCCCAATTTGGTCGAAAATTGCAAAAGTTATGGCCAAAATAGTTTCTCCTAGGAATTCTCCACTAAAACTGGAGGACGTCCAGTTAATCCCACTAATTTTGGAGAAAATTTTGAATTTGTTGGTCCGCCAAAAATCCAGCAAAATTAATATACAGTTTAATTAATGATAAGCTCGGATTAATTAGCAATAATGCTTTAGTTAGCACTAATCGCACGCAGTCATGGTTGTTAGGACCCCAAATTGACCATTTTTGACCTTGTATTTTTTCTATAATATTACCCTTTTTCAGTTCATAAGTTGAAAGCTTTGATTACATAATGACCTAATCATCCCAAGGTATGAAGTAACTCTCTGCATGACTATATGTTTAATTATTCATTACATATTCATGTTATCTTTATATTTATCTTTGGAAAAGTTAACCAAGTTGCTAAGTAACCGTTGAACTGTCTAAAGTCTGCAGAAATTATAATTCATAGTTGTTGTAACACCAGAAACAACAACTACGCAGTTGCTACAGCACCAGTAACAGCAACTATCTAAAGCAGGGAAATTTTATTTTGCAACAACTGGAATACCGGAAATAACAAATGGCAACTATCAGAAGATCGCCAGAGTTCCATGCTGACACAACACGATCAGCAACTGTCCAAAAAGGGTAAAACACGGTTACAATTGCTAAAACATCAGAAACAGCATGAGTTTACTAAACAAGCAACAATGGGGAAGCGGCAAAGGATAGTGCGAGGATTCCAAGAAGACGGTTGAAGTTTGGTTACCAGCTGTGTAACAGTAAGAGACCCAAGAAAGAATACACTGTCACACTGTTGTAACAACATCCTGTAACAAGGATGGATTTCTTATTTTTGACAAAAATGTTTAACTGAATGAACTATGACAGTCTATTGTAATAGATGTCTCCTCTATAAAGAGGAGACATCTACATTAGAGAAGGGGGGGAGAAAAACAGTTTGTAAGGGAAATTTTGAAAGACAACAGCAAAGTCTGAACTTTTATTGTAACTGGATCTTTTGGCAGATGAATAGAAAATTGTTCTGAGCACCTAATCCAGCATTTGTGTTCTGGGGAATCTTGTGAGAGGGACAGGGCCCACCTTCCTCACAAGATTCACCCATTTATTTTCTGTCAAGTGTGTAAGTGTGTTTGGTAATTTCTTTTTGCTGGTACTCTGTTTGGATTCTTTAGCATTACCTCTGATAATTTCCTTTTTGTTGGTACTCTGTTTTGTTAATCGTTTGAAGCTGTAAAAGAATACTTCACCGGTGAATTAGAATTGCAGTGTGTATTAGCAATCTGGTTACAGGGGCAGGTGCTGAACGTCCTTACCTGGAGGATAGGGTCCTGATCCTCTGCTAACAGAGCATCCATCACTTCTCTTTTCAGATTTGTATTCTTAGTTAACTGCTTTCATTTTATCTTTGCAATGCACTGTTATAACATAGAGTGAGGAGTTTTGACAGAAACAGAATCGTGTATACTACAACTTTTTAATGCTTTTAGAATTAAGTACATACAGTACGCGGTAGCCTTTGAAATAAAAGACTTTCCCAGGTTGACAAATTAATGTGGTACTTGACTGTTTAATCAATAAACAATTCAACTAGCCAACATTTTGGCGCCGTTGCCGGGGAAGGCGACTAGAGATTTTTAAAAGCATTAATGATTTCTCTTTAAGAATAACAGGTGCATGAGAGGACGCAGGAAACCTAATTTCACAGGCGGCAAAGGCGGAGGAGGAAGAAAAACCTTTATTGACGAAATTATCTCCAAGGCCGAGACATCACAGAGGGCGAGTTCCCGGAGGCCTCAGATCCAGCATTCCTCACAAACAGATCAACAGACAGAGGAAGTACTAGGACCTAAAAGGAAGCTGGAAGTACCAGAATATACTGAGGAACCGGTAGAAGAACCTGAAGAAACAGAAGATACAGAAGATAAAGCAAGTGATTCAGGAAAAAGACCAATGGAGGATAATAGAGCAGAAGGAAGAGGGGGAAACTCACTCTCTACTCTGGAGTTCCCTATTGGGGAGCTCCCGTGAGGAGCAACCCCCATGAAGAACATTCCACTTTCAGCATTACCCAACTTTCATGGGTTATCCTCTGAAGACCCGGATGAATTCCTCTTTGAATTCGATATACTATGTAGAAGTTATGATTATGTGAGCCCTAATCAGAAACTAAAATTGTTTCCAGCAACATTGAAAGGGAATGCGTTAAGGTGGTTTATGAGCTTAGGAGCTCAGGCAATCACTACCTGGGATCAAATGAAAGAAAGCTTTCTGGCCAAATATCAGGATTACTGCCGAACAAGAGAAAGGAAGGAAGAATTGTTTAAAATAGTTCAGAAAGAGGACGAGAATCTGGAAGACTTTGTGGAAAGACTGCAGTATAATCTGCAGCGGTCTGACCACCCTAACATGAGTAAAGATATTCTGAAAAGAATATTGCTGAAAGGGGTACGAGATGACTGCTTGGACATGTTGAATATGCTGGGAAAAGGGGACATTTCCAAGGAACCATTTGATGAAATTATCAACCTCTGCATGAGATGTTCAAGAGGAGCAGTAAGCAGATCAAAAAGCAGGGACAATGTATATTCAAGAGTTCAGAAGTCAGCAAGTGGAGGAGCAACAAGGGCTGAAATAGGTAATTTGTTGGAAGAATTTAAAACTGAGATGTTAAGCTCTTTTGCTTCACAAATTGATGCTCTGCAGGTAAAGAAGAAACAGACGGAAGCAGAAGCTGCCCTAGCTATCTTTTGTTCCAAATGCAGAGAAAAACACCCACTCAGGGAATGCCCACTAGATAAGGTACCAATCTGCACGATCTGCGAAAAGGACCATGAGACCCAGCAATGCCCCTCTCTGCCTGGAATTAAAGCAGCATTGCAGTCAACTGAAGAAGAGGCTGAAGCAGTGTACCTGATGACACAGAGGAGGCAATGGCCACAAAGACAAGGTATGAATTCTAACACAGCATTTAGTCGTTGGAATAATCATTCTCCTTTTCAAACAAATTACCCACCCATGAACCAAATGCAGTACCCACCCTTTAACACAATGAATTTTCTACCTATGCAGCAACCAAATCTTCCTTTTCCTGATCCTACCATATGGAATCCTTGGGCTCCCCAGCAACCGTATTTTAATCAATGGAATCCGAACTGGGCAGGCCAATAGATGCCATTTCCTCAGCATCAACAGTCTCTTTCCTTACCCTCCAATACTCCTCCGAATAACCAGGCAATTAGACCGCAGCTGCCTGTGCAACCCAACCCCAACCCAAATAACAATAAAGCCCTGCAAGTAATTGATATTCAAAATCAGCCTGTCTCCCCCATACAATGTAACGATATCCATCTTCGCTCAGGGAGAATTGTTGAACCCATCATTGATGACATTACTGACTCTGATAAAGAGGAAGTTAGAAAAGAAAAACCAGCTAACAATAATGCTGAAACAGTTGAATCAGCATCTAACAACAATGATCAAACAGCAGATCCGTCATTCCCTGAACGTCTGGCTCTCACCAAAACACTTGAGCAACCTGATTTTAACCTTTTAGGCGAACTACAGAATTTATATGTTAAAATTCCATTGTTGCAAGCACTAAGAGATGTTCCCATTTATGCTAGGACTATTAGAGATATTTGCATAAAAAAACCCGGAACAAAAACTAAGGTCCCCCTCACAGTTCATGTGATGGGAGAGCTAACTGCTTTAATGACAGAAAAAGATCCTCCTGTGAAATATGGTGACCCTGGACACCCTACAGTAACAGTTCAGGTTGGAAAAACCTTTGTCTCTAAAGTTCTAGTAGATTTAGGTGCTGCAATAAACATTATGACACTTGAAACAACGCAATTGCTACAGTTAAAAAACTTTATTAGGGAAACTCCAACCATCCTAGAGTTGGCTGATCGCTCTACAATTAAACCTGAAGGAGTCATTGAAGATCTAATAATTTCTGTAGAATCCTGGAATTACGCAGCTGACTTTGTGGTGTTACAAACTAAAACAAAGTTGGGGGGTCATCCGCTGATTCTAGGAAGACCTTGGCTAGCTACAGCAGATGCTTTCATCAGCTGTAGATCGGGATCAATGACCATCTCTAATGGGTAGGAAACCAAACAGCTTACCCTTTATCCTCATGCTACACCCATGATTAATAATGACAATTCTGTATGGGTAGATTATGAGGATGAAGAAACCCAACCTATCTTGACTATCGGACAAGCTTTAACTTTCAAAGACTCTACCGAAGATGAATTAATCAGTAGCTTCATTTCTAAACCTTCTTCGGTCAGCCCAGAAATGTATAATCACTTCACTGCAATCTTGGAATCTGAATCTCAGCAGAACCTGAAAGATAAAAATTTATTTCAGACAACAGTAGGCAGCCCCTCCAAAAGTACAACAATAGAAATTGAGCCTGGCAAAACATTAAATATAAATCCTAACTTAACTGATAATGAAAAACAGCAGTTAATAAAGTTACTCCGGGAAAATAAAGAAGCATTTGCATGGGATTATACAGACATGAAGGGGATCTCTCCTGAACTATGCACTCACCTTATTTATATTAAATAAGGATCCCGCCCAGTCTGTCAACCCCAGCGGCGGATGAATCCCAATCTAAGGGAAATTGTGAAGGAGTAACTTCAAAAACTCTTGAATGCAGGATTTATATACCCTATATCTGATAGTGAGTGGGTTTCCCCACTTGTAATTGTACCCAAGAAAAATGGCAAATGGAGAGTATGTGTGGATTATAGAGCTCTGAATAAAGCCACCCAGAAAGACCATTTCCCTTTACCATTCATTGATCAGGTATTAGATAATTTGGCAGGTAAGAAATTCTTTTCATTTTTGGACGGATTTAGTGGATACAATCAGATTAAGATTGCACCCCAAGACCAGGACAAGACCACGTTTACTAGCCCATGGGGGACCTTTGCTTACAGGGTTCTTCCATTTGGACTATGTAATGCTCTAGCAACATTTCAAAGAGCAGTGATAGGGATTTTTTATGATATGCTAAATGATTCCTTAGAAATATTTATGGATGACTTTACTCCTTATGGAGTGACTTTTGAGGATGCACTGCAGAATCTTGAAAAAGTACTTAAGCGATGTATAGAAGCACACCTTGCCTTAAGCACTGAAAAATGTCATATGATGATGAATCAAGGTATTGTATTGGGTCACTTCATCTCATTCCTAGGAATTCAAGTCGATCCAGCCAAAATACAGGTAATTCAGACCCTCCCTATCCCCAAAACACAAATTGATGTAAGAAGATTTTTAGGACATGTTGGATACTATAGAAGATTTATTAAGAATTTTTCCAAAATAGCTTCTCCTCTATTTGTGTTATTAACAAAAAATGTTGAATTTAAGTGGACTGATGATTGTGAAAAAGCATTTAATGAACTTAAACATCAGTTGTCTACAGCTCCCATTTTGAGAGGACCTGATTGGGCACTACCCTTTCATATATCCTCTGATGCCTCAGATACTGCAATTGGAGTTGTCTTGGGCCAGGAAGAAAATAGTCTTCCCTATGCCATTTATTTTATCAGTAAGAATATGACACCAGCTGAATTGAATTATACAGTCACTGAGAAGGAATTCCTAGCAGTCATTTATGCTATCAATAAATTTCGACATTATATTACTGGCTACACTACTTTTGTGCATACTGATCACTCGGCCATTAAATATTTGATGAATAAATCAGTTACAAATGCCCGAGTCACCAGATGGTTATTATTATTACAAGAATTTGACATCACAATTGTAGATAGGCCAGGAAAATAAAATGTAGTTGCTGATTTCGTTTCTCGATTAAAAACTGATGAAAATATTCCAGTAGATGATTCTTTTCCTAATGAATATTTATTTGTAGTATCTGCCCACTCACCTTGGTATGCAGACATTGCCAATTATATAGTTGCAGGAAAATTACCATCGCACCTATCACACTGGGAAAGAAGAAAGATCATCCAGCAAAGTGCTAGGTACAGCTGGATAAGCGGGTGTCTTTTCCATACAGGAATCGATCAGGAAATCCGGAGGTGCATTGGTGAAGATGAAATTTATGATGTACTAAAAGCTTGTCATGATGGCCCTTGTGGAGGGCATTTTGCAGATAAAAGAACAGCACACAAGGTACTCAGAATGGGTTATTATTGGCCCTCACTCTTCAAATATGCAAGGAAATATGTGAAGGCCTGTGATAGCTGTCAAAGAATGGGCCAGCCTAATCACAGGGATGAAATGCCACTCAATCCCCAGGTAATTCTTGAACCTTTTGAGAAATTGGCATTAGATTTTATAGGTCCCATTAATCCCCCATCCTATCAAAGAGTGTACATATTAGTATGCACAGATTATATGACTAAATGGGTAGAAGCTAAGGCACTCCTTAAAGCTAATGAAGAAGCAGTACTAACATTTTTACTTGAAGAAATCTTTGTTAGATTTGGATTGCCTAGAGAATTAGTCACGGATGGAGGACCTCCTTTCAACTCTCATGGCTTCAAAAATACGCTTCAGAAATATCATATTAAGCACAAAATGACTACACCTTATCAACCCCAAGCAAATGGGCAGGTAGAAAGCACCAATAAAGTCATAGAAGCCATCCTAACAAAAACAATAAAGGAGAATAGAAGGGACTGGTTTCAAAGGTTGCCCGAGGCATTATGGGCCTATAGAACTACTTGGAGGAATACTACGGGCTTTTCACCTTATGAATTAGTTTTTGGAAAGAACGCTATCTTCCTTGTAGAGTTTGAAATCAAAACTTTAAGAACTGCTTTAGCTGTTAACCTTGACTTGACTGATGCACAGACAGCCAGGTTGCAGCAACTTCAAGAATTAGACGAGAAAAGACTGGATGCCATCCATCAAACAACCATGATACAGCAACAAAGAAGCAGGTGGCATGACAGAACCATCAAGCAAAAGCAGTTCCAGAAAGGTAACTGGGCTCTACTCTATGATTCCCGTTTCGAGAATTTCCAAGGTAAGTTAAGAACAAGGTGGTTAGGGCCTTATGAAGTGGATGTTGTTTTTCCAAATGGGACAGTCAGAATTTTAACAATTGATGATAGCAGAACACCACTACTAGTGAATGGGTATCGACTCCGTTTATATCACCGACCTGTTTCTAAAGAAGATTTTAAAGCCACTTGCATGGCAATTAAACATTATGCTTTCCTAGGGGAACTTGTTGTCCCTCAATGCACTTAAATTTCTATTCATTCATGCATTTTTAGATTAGATATTCTTTTCAACTAATAATCCCTGCCAAGGGTTGCCATATTACATTTCAGTATTTTGCAGATTTTAGCTTTGGAAAATAGCTGAGAACAAAAGCTTCAAAGGAATCACTTTGCGGACTTGGGAGCCCTGTTGCTGCAACACCATTTCCCGTTGCTGCAACACCAATTCCTGTTGCTGCAACACCATTTCCCGTTGCTGCAACACCACTTTCCCGTTGCTGCAACACCACTTCCTGTTGCTGCAACATCTTTTCCCGTTGATGTAACATCACTTCCAGTGGCTGCAACACCAATCCCCGTTGCTGCAACACCACTTCCCGATCCCGTAATACCTTTTTCAACATTTCTCTCATTTATAAAAGCACCAGTCTCTCCACTTCAGCCCCAAAGAAACGAATTTTTATAAAATAAACCATTTCCTATGATGATTACAATACTCCACTATTACTTCCCGTCATTATTATTAAAAATCATCGGTATTCTCATACTCTTAGACCCGCTTTAATCATTATGGATCCAGCAAAAGATAAGACAAGACTTTTCGACGCAGCAACCAAAAAGGTAAAACATAAAGGTACGCATGATTATGTATGGACATTAAATAATAGTTAATGTGGATATGTTGATAGGACTACCGAATAATTGTACTTCCAATCATATCACTTACGCATAGCTTTTTGGGGGGATTACCAAAGCGCTCTCATAATTGCATAGTACGCCAACTGACGCCGCCCTTAACTCTCCCGGTAATATGTAAAAGTCATCCCATCACGGCATGTTACCATTTGCAACTGTTTACTCTGAACTGAACTCGGAAGCTCGGCTCTGAACTGAGAATTTTCACTGAAACAGCAGCTATGGGAGGAAATCTCATCACATACGAACCTGGCACAACAGCACTTCTTGAGTTCTATCCCGAGGTTTATCAAATCTTTCTGCAAGCGAGATGGCTAGATTATTTTAGGAGACTTCCAGAATTTGACGCACAGCAAGTCCTCAAGTTTGCATGCAATTTAACAGAGGGATTTTCTGTCGTTCAGGGAGTTCAAATCCCAGTCACGGAGGAAGCCATAGCCCAAGTTACCAGGCTACCAGCTAATGGCACACGGTGGTTTAGTAGGAAGCACTTGATCCTTAATGCGCAGCAGGATTTTCTTCAACCAGGCGAGCAGGTGTAACCCAAGGGCAGAGGCGTAGCACTTCAGTCATTGCCTCAACCGTGGCCGAAAGTTGCTGAATTTGTGAAGCAATACCTGACGTGCGAAGGCTGGTACAAAGTAATTTACCAGCACGATTTCGTCGTGTTGAATCATTTGAGGAATGCTCAATTGATAAATATGCCATATTATCTATTGGGATGTCTTAAAAATATGTCACGTTACACTGTCAACGCAAAGCGTCCGCTTCTTTCCTTGAAACACCACCGTCTAGCTCAATTGTTGATAAATAGAGGCCTCGCCTTAAATAACCCCCCACCCCCCATTAATCCCCATCAAGAGGTAGAAATCCCTCAGCCAAAACAGGAAATTCCTCATCAGGAAGAGGAAATTCTTCACCAAGCTGAGGACATACCTCAGCAGGATGAAGAAATCCCTCAGCAAATAGAGGACATTCTAGAGCAAATACCCGAAGAAATCCCTCAGCAAATAGACGATATTCCAGAACAAATGCCCGAAGAAGTCCTCCAACAAACACCCCCACAAGTTGCTGAAAATGTACAATCAGCAGTAGAAATACCCACGGAAATAACTCCATCCCCAATAGAACCAATCCATCCATTCCCATACTTGGTATTTCTACCGAGGACTCTGATGATAACATCCCTATTACCCTTCTCAAACGAAAAATGCAGCAGAAAAATGAAACCCCACCAAAAAGAAGAAGAACTAGGGCTTCGGCTTATTGGCATTATGATGCATGTGTTGTACTTGATGGCAACCCTCTCATAGAAGAACATCTCACTTATGTATAACTGGATGAATCTTCAGAAGAGATGTCAGATGTGACTGATGGAGGACAGCTCAAAGGAATCAGATGATAGTTATAAGTGTAACAAGTTAGCTTTGCCATCAAGTCCAAAGGGGGAGATTGTTGGCATTATGAGACAAGTGTTGTCCTTGATGGCAAATCACACTGATGACAAATCATAGTGCAGAAGGATAGCAGCAAGGAATTGATGATCAGACTACAAGTATGAAGAGAAAATATATACACGCTGGTTCACTATATACCAAGTCGCGTATACAAGCAGGTTCACTATATACCAAGCCGCGTATACGCAGGTTCGCTATATACCAAGTCGCGTGTACACGTAGGTTGGCTTCAGTAAAAGAGCGTGTATGTGGAAAAACTTATCTTTGGTCCGTGGCGGTTATTCCTTGGAAGTTGTGCCTATGGTTTTGGACCATGGTGTCTCGACGGACATGTTGATCCCTAGTTTTGAAGTTGATGGTATTAGATTTCTATGGTTTTGGCCTGTGGTATTGAGCAAGGCCTAAGGCTATATAAGGAGAAGAAGATCATTAGGCAAATGAATCTGAAACATCTTGAATATCTGATGAAGTATTAGATCCAGTATGCAGGTTATGGGTTGATGATGCATTGCTTGATCTGAGCTAAGGAGAGATCTCACCGGTTGATGGAGAACAAGATCTAAGGAGAGATCGGGATCAAATGGTTTGAAATGAACTATCTTTATATGGTTGATTATGCTTAGTCTAGATCTGCATACTGACGCAAATAATGTTCTATAAGTGTTATAGTATGATTGATGTCTGGTACAGCTGCAAAGTTATAAGGAAATATTTTTAGATCTGTACGCGGGTTGGCCTTGGAAAAAGGGCGTATACACGCAGTTTGGGTTCATCCAAGTAGCGTGTACACTGTAAAGCTTGATATTTGAAGTTGCAGATGGGTCTGATGGTTATTGCAGAGTTCTGTGTCTGCTTTGTGTTCTGGTGACTGTGTTGTTGACAGTGTTTCAGTGTTTCAGTGATGCAGGTTGTACTACAATGATGATTGTCTAATGGATCCAGTATGAAAATGTATGAAACGTGGTCCCGGGTAGATCGTAGGCCGGCACCTACGTACTGGTAAACATATCAGCCAGTACAAGAGAAAGGGGGTTGTAGCTCCCTTCAGTAGCAGTTGGAAAACAAGTAAAGGTTGGAGCATTCTGTAGGCAGGCACCTACGTACTAGTAAATGGATCGGCTAGTACAAGAGATAAGAGGGTTGTAGCCCTCTGCAGGTTGTAGCCTGCGTGCTGGTAAAGGACTGCACCAGCACATTGTAAAAGAAATTTCTTATTAAAGAAAATATAGAGACGACTTGCAGCAGGTGGTTTTCACCCACATTGGGTTTCCACCTTATATCATGGTGTTCATGTGTGTGCCTTATGTGTGATGATCTGTTCTGTTATACTGCACCTTGATGAGCCCCAATTTTTGGTACAATTTGGGCTCATATTGGCCTACTTACCTTGCTCAACCATTCATATTTTACCACTTATGCATTCATTTCTTAGTATATTCGTGTTGTTTGTAGGAAGAAGGGCAGGCATTATATCTATGTGACTAATACATGATGATTTCAGGTTCTTGGCATTAAAGAGAGCAAAAGACCATGCAAAAGGAGACAAGGAGACAGCAAAGGTGACATTGCAGGTTCATAGGGAGGTTGTCCACAGTCTTGATGACCCTCCTCGTGATTTTCACCTTAACTCCGAGCCCTAACAACTCTCCCCACCGAGCTTAAAGACAGCCAACATGTTCTACAGGATCAGCAGTTTTACAGCAGTTTGACTTTCAGTTGGACAGCCAAGCTCCACGAATGGAGGAAGCCAGCTTGATCTTCATTTTGTATAAATATGAAGGCCGTAGCCTTTGTTAGGGGCTTTTTGAACTTTTGGACTGATATTGTAATTTTGGAGCATAGCTCGGTGTTTGTTTTTGTAAGCCAGTTTTGGCATGACATTAGACTTTTGATTATGAATAAAGGCAAGCAGATTTGGATCTAATTCTGAGCTTTTAAGGGAGCTATAGCTCTCAGGTTAGGGCCCAACCTGAGAGCAATAGATCTCCTCTTCTTGTAGTGTTATTTACCTTTCTTTCCAGCACTTTGTTTACTTGTTTTGATATGCATTTCAAGAACACAGTTTTCTGATTTGATTTCTTTAATAGGATTGAGTAGGATTGGTTTATGATTAAATTACTTTCAGCTGTTTAGATTCGGATAGGAGGTTTGTAATCCACTGGAGCTCCAAGAAAAGGTTGTTAGAGATCACTGCCATCTCTGTTTAGGGATTGGGGTGCAGTCTATACCAACCACCAAAAAAAACGCAGTCTTTTCTACTTTCATGCAAGCTGCAACACAGTCGGTTTAATCGTGGATCCTTCCATGCACTTTCACTCTTGAGCCATACCTCGTCATTGCAATTCCATGCACGACTTTTCTTCATGATTTACATTTAATAGCACAGGTAGCACTGGTTAATGAATTCTCGTTTTTGGTGCAAGACATAAATCATTTGTTTTATTTACACTGCTCCATATCATTCTACTTCCTTCTTCTTCTTCTTCACCTCTCCTCAAGCCACCTACTCGACCTTTGTTCAGCTCGTTTACCTTCCAACTCATCCATTGCCACGTAGCTTCATCTTTTTGACCTTTCGTTGCTGCCATCCTTCTATCCACCAATCAACTCCGTGCACTCTCTCTCCATCTTATTCCTCTGCCCCTGAGCCATCACAAGTTCCATCTCCACCTTACCTATCCACCCAAGCCGTTCCATCACTTCACCATCACCCAAAACTTCCACTTACAGCACATCCTGTAGAAGTTAGCAGACTTCCTGTAGAATTCCTTAGTTTCCTGTAGGATCCCCTGCAGACATCCTGTAGAAGCCTGCAAACTTGGTTGCCGAGCATCTGAACGTTGTAGACTTCTGGGGACTGATGCTAGGGACCCTCTGGGACCTTTCCCAAGCTTTCTATCCCTTCGCACCACCTCTGCACAGCCAAACCCTAATAAGAAACAAAGTCATAATCACTCCATCCACTTAAGCAAAAATACAAAAACAATGTTCTTTTTCATAGAAGTAGTTTGAGTTCATGCATTTCACATCATTAGAGGTAATGGCATCCTTTTTAGACATTTGCACTTTCACTATTGCATCATAGAGGTCAAACTAGTCAAATTAGGGTTTACTAGGGTTTCATGTTTTGGTTGGCTTTCAGTTCACTTTTGCAAAGTAGATCAATTTCCCTCGAGATAGCCTTCGTCCATCATTTAGAAAGCTTCTTCTGAAGAGCATATAGAATTTGGCTTGAGCCCTAGCGGACTTGTGCCAGCTGACCAAGTGACAGCTGCGACAAGAGCTAGTACTTGTGCATACAGCACCGTCGCTTCCAAGTTTGTACGAACTACCAGGTTGATAAAATTAGAGATAGGGAGCCCCAGGAGTTGTAGCATTATTGCTACAATACTGGAGCCCACCATCTTTTTGGCGCCGTTGCCGGGGAAGCGTCAGAGTATTAGTAATTGTTGCTTTTCTTCTATTTTCTTACTCTTGCCTTCTGCTAAGTAGTTTATTTCATTTCCATTTTGCAAAAGTAGCATAGACATTTCCTGCTTTCATAGATTAGCATTTCCTGCTTTCATAGATTAGCATTTCATTTCTGCAAGCGTAGACTAGCATTTCCATTCCTGCAATTTCATTTGAGCAAAGTAGATTAGTTCTTTCCTTCTTTCAGTTTAATTCTGCATCTTTATAGTTAGCTGTAGATCAATCTGTTTCAGTTTTGCAGGTACCAAAAAGAAAGAAGCAAAATCAATCAAAAAAGAAAGTCTTTTCCATTTCATGCCTCGTAGGAGCCGAGATAAATCAGGCAAATTCCTACCCAACACCCCCACCACATCACTGAGTCACCCTTCTCTCTTCTTTGGTGACAGTGACCCAGAAGAACCTATAGGTGAACATCCCGAGATATACAAAGATCCTATAGTAGAAGAAGAGTTAGAGACCACTCCATCCGAAGCTATGGCTGACAATAGAAGAGAAGATGAGAGAATAGAAGGTGCCTTCCCCATCCGAGAGACCAATGGAGAGATGAAAATGAAGAACATTAGCCCCTCGGCCTTACCTCACTTCCATGGACTGACTACTGAAGATCCTGATACCTTCCTGTTTGAGTTTGCTGTCCTTTGTAGAACCTATGACTATACTGAAGATGAGCAAAAGCTGAAACTCTTCCCTTCAACTCTTAAGGATGCAGCATTACGCTGGTTCATGGGCTTACCTGGGAATAGTATCACCACTTGGGCTCAGATGCAGCAAGCTTTCAATACCAAGTACAGGGATTATTGTAGGTCTAAGGAAACCAAGGGAGAAATCTTTCGGATGACCATGGGAAATGATGAGTCCTTAGAGGATTATGAGGAGAGGTTCCAACTAAGCTATAAGCGGGCCAGGTGCACACTTGACCCTGAGTCCCTCAAGTTGGTTCTGCTCCGAGGAGTCCCTGAAGACCTCTTAGATACCCTTCACATGTTAGCTGGGGGGGACATTTACCAACTGCCTTATGAGGACATCAAGACTGTGTTTAGAAACCACTCCAGGGCAGCTCGGAAACGAGGTAGGGGAAACCTCCTCTCAACTAGTGTCCCTTTCTCCAAACATGAGCTTGCAAATCAATTAGAAGATCTCAAGAGTGAGGTGAGACAGACCATTGCCATGTAGCTGGATACATTCAGAATCCAACAGAAGAAAGAAGAAGCCGAGAGAGCCTTGGTTGTCTTCTGCCCTAGGTGCACAAGGAGACACCCTAAGAACGAATGCCCATTGCATTCGGGTTAAGTATGTTTCATTTGTGAGGAGGACCATCCCACAAATCAGTGTCCAACCTTACCTGGGTTTAAAGCCATGTACCAAGGGACAGAAGCTCCCACTGAACCTCTCTATTACCTCAACCAAAGGAGGCCACAAGGATCTAGACCTTATCAGCAGGGGATGCAAGGGGCACCTCAAGCTTATTACAGCCCCAACCAATCGACTCCTATGCCTTCCTGGGGTCCCCCTGCTCATCCTTCTTGGTCCATGCCTCCTCCATGGTCTTATCCACCTCAGTACCCTACTCAACCTACTTCTCATTCATATCATTCACATGCCCAGCCACAGCCTCAGTGGAATGCACCTCAGTCGGGGTGGAGGCCCCAGTACAACACTCCTCCCGCCATTTTGCCTCCACCACCGGTTCAACCTCAGCCATTACCTCCTGCTCCTCCAAGGCAACCTCAAATGCCTGCTCAACCGAACTCGAACCCCAACAATAGACAGGCCCAGCAGGTATACACTGGGGAAACCTCATGCCCTACCTATGCTGTGGAGATCCAGGAGATCAACCTTCGATCTGGAAAGACTCTACCAGATCGCCAACCTCCTCCCCCAGAGGATGAGGAAGATAAACAGGAAAGTGAACCAAAAGCTATTCCACCCTTTCCTGAGAGACTAACAGCCACCACACAACCCAACCCAGAGGAGGATGAGCTTATGGGTGAGCTCAAGCAGTTGTGTGTAAAAATACCACTTCTCCAAGCCATCAAGGATGTGCCAATATACAACAAACTAGTTAAGGAAAAGTGTTTCAAACACCCAGGCAGGCAGAAGAAATATGCTTCAACCATCAATGTCATAGGACAACTGTCTGACCTTATGTTAGGACAAGTCATCTGCCCAAAGTACCTAGATCCTGGAAGTCCTGTAGTAGATGTCCACATCAATGGAACCATCATACCTCACACCTTGATTGATCTGGGGGCTGCCATTAATGTGATGACTAGGGACACCATGCTCAAACTCAATCTTCAGGGTTCCTTGAGGAAGACCTCGACAGTACTGCAATTAGCAGATCGCTCCACTGTGACTCCCGAAGGGATTGTGGAGGATGTCTTGGTCTCTATCGACTCTTGGGAATATCCTGCAAATTTCTTGGTTCTGCAACCCAAGGCAAAGCTTACTGGATATCCTCTCATTTTGGGAAGGCCTTGGTTAGCCACTGCAGATGCTTACATAAGTTGTCGTGCAGGAAATATGACCATCAAAAATGGTCCTATGTCCAAACAGCTAGTCCTATACCCTCCTGCCCAACCCTCCTTAGAGCATGACTTACCACTCTGGTTAGAAGAAGGAGAGGAAGACGAGGTGTACTCAACACCTCTGTGCACCTTAGAGACCACTAGAAGAGACCCCCCAACCGAGGATGACTTGATTGAGACCTTGATCCGGAATCCACCTTCCAGTACACTATCCTTAGAGAAATTGGTGGAGGATGCCCAAGCTAGCACTTTAGTGGATCTTTGTACAACCAACCTTGTCACTCCCAGAGTCAAGAATGTGGAGTTCGGCCCTGAGAGAACGTTGAAGATCAGCTCCTCCCTATCTCCTTCCCAGGAAAAGGAGCTGTGTAGCCTATTGGCCAGTCACCTAGATGCTTTTGCTTGGAGCTATAAGGAGATGAAAGGAGTCCATCCTTCGGTTTGTACCCATCACATATACATCAAAGAGGATTGTAAGCCGGTTAGGCAACCCCAGAGGAGAATGAATCCAGCCCTTAAGGACATTGTCAAGGAAGAATTGCAAAAACTGTTGGATGCCGGATTCATCTACCCCATCTCAGATAGTGAATGGGTGTCCCCTCCGGTATTGGTTCCCAAGAAAAATGGGAAATGGAGAATCTGTGTGGACTACCGGGAATTGAACAAAGCTACCAAGAAAGACCATTTCCCTCTACCTTTCATAGATCAAGTGTTGGATGGACTGGCAGGAAAGAAGTTCTTCTCTTTCCTGGATGGGTTTAGCAGGTACAACCAAATCCAAATCAGCCCGGAAGACCAAGATAAGACCACCTTCACTTGCCCTTGGGGTACCTTTGCCTACCGAGTCCTTCCCTTTGGGCTATGCAATGCTCCTGCTACCTTCCAGCGAGCTGTTTTGAGCATCTTCTCGGAGCTGGTCCATGATGCAGTGGAAATCTATATGGATGACTTTACTCCTTATGGGGCCAACTTCCAGGAAGCATTGTCCAATCTGGGAAAAGTCCTAACCAAATGCATTGAGATGAACCTGTCCCTTAGTCCTGAAAAATGTGAATTCCTAATGACTGAAGGGACCGTGCTAGGCCATACCATTTCTTGCCAAGGGTTGCAGGTGGATCCTAACAAAATTGCTCTCATCAAGAAGGTTCCACCTCCTCAAAAGGTAAGGGATGTTCGGAGTTTCTTGGGATTAGCAAGATACTACCGAAGATTCATTAAAGATTTCAGCAAGCTAGCCTCGCCATTGTTTGGCCTGTTGGCAAAAGATGTGGAGTTTAAATGGACTGACGATTGTCAGAGGGCTTTAAATGAGTTGAAAGACAAGTTGGTGTCAGCCCCAATCCTGAGAGGTCCAAACTAGGCCCTAACTTTCCACATCCACACTGATGCCTCGAACAAAGCCATAGGTGTAGCTTTAGGATAGGTTGAGCAAAAACTTCCATATGCCATTTACTTTGTTAGCAAAAACTTGTCCAAAGCTGAGCTGAATTACACTGTAACCGAGAAAGAATTCTTGGTTGTGGTCCATGCACTGAACAAGTTCCGACATTATATTACTGGCTATCAAACCTTTGTACATACAGACCATGCTGCAATTAGATATTTAATGAATAAACCAGATGTGAATGCTCGTATTATTAGATGGTTACTTTTATTGCAGCAGTTTGATTTGACCATTGTTGACAAACCAGGTAGAGAAAATGTTGTTGCTGATTTTTTATCTAGATTGGATTTGTCTACAGATGAGGATGGAACGGTGGATGACCAGATGCCCGATGAACATCTGTTTGCTATTTCAGTACTCTCTCCATGGTTTGCTGATATAGCAAACTACCTTGTTTCAGCACAGTTCCCTCCGCACCTATCTTCCAGAGAGAAGAGCAGAATCATCAGAAAAAGTGCCTCATTTACTTGGATCGGGGGCAATCTGTTCAAGCTTGGCCCCGATCAAATCTTAAGGCGTTGTGTAAGGGAGGAGGAAGTCTTTGATATCCTCCTCGCTTGTCATGATGGGCCTTGTGGAGGACATTTTGCAGCAAAGAGAACTGCCTTCAAGATCCTGCAGGCAGGTTACTATTGGCCCACACTTCATCAAGATGTCAGAAGATATGTCAGCCAGTGTGACCAATTCCAAAGAATGGGGAAACCAACCCAAAGGGATGAGATGCCTCTCCAACCTCAGGTGACTCTTGAGCCATTTGAGAAGTGGGGTATGGACTTTGTGGGCCCAATCAACCCTCCTTCGAGGCAAAGGTCTTACATCATTGTGTGCACTGACTACCTAACAAAGTGGGCAGACACCAAAGCAATCAAAGCAGCAACAGAAGGAAAGGTGGCCGAGTTCCTAAGAGAAAACATCTTCTATAAGTTTGGTTATCCAAGAGAGATGGTCACCGATCAAGGGAGCCAGTTCACCTCCAACCTGGTTGAAGATCTACTAGCTCATCACAAGATCAAGCATAGGACTTCCACCCCCTATCACCCTCAAGCAAATGGGCAGGTGGAAGTCACCAATAGAGCATTAGAAGGGATTTTGACTAAGGTGGTGAGCAGCAGCAGAAAGGACTGGGCAGATCGCCTGGTTGAAGCCACATGGGCTTACAACACCACTTGGAAGACCACCACCGGCTTCACACCTTATGAGCTGGTCTATGGGAAGAAAGCTTTGCTGTCCATTGAGTTTGAATACAACACTTTGAGGATGGCAGCTCAGCTGGACCTAGATCTCAGCCATGCACAACAAGAAAGGCTATTGCAGCTGAATGGCCTGGATGAGCACCGAATGCAGGCCCTCCTTCACTCAGAAGTGGTTCAACTTCAGAGAAAGGTGTGGCATGACCAACATCTCCATGACAAGCAATTTCATCCGGGAGATTGGGCTTTGTTGTATGACTCCAGATACAAAGATTTCAAGGGGAAGCTGAGAACCAGATGGCTAGGGCCATATTCAGTGGAAAAATGTCATGACAATGGATCTGTGCTTATTAGGACCATTGATGAGGAAGCCATCCCCATGCTTGTCAATGGGCATCGATTGAAGATCTACAGGAAGCCTCCCTCAAGAAAAGAGTTCATCAAAACTATGGAGAAGGCAGTGTTGGTCATAGAGAAGGGTTCTGCCTCTGCTTTGGGCATACCCTAAAGAGAAAAAAAAAAAAAAAAAAAAAAAATAATAATAATAATAAAGATCCTTGGGTGAAAACCTTTCTGAGGCGCCCAAGGCAGGTGGTAGGGGTGAAAACCTCATTGAGGCACCCCTATTGTCTTTTCAAAAAAAAAAAAAAAAAAGAGATTGGAAAAATATCCTTGAGTGAAAACCTCTTTGAGGCGCTCAAGGCAGATGGAAAGGGTGAAAACCTCAATGAGGCACCCCTGTTATCTTTCAAAAAAAAAGAGAAAAAAAAAAAGAAAAAAAAAACAAAAGAAAAACAAGGTCAGCAGATTCATTATGTAAAATTGCATGCAGGTGTTCTATGGAGGAGAGGAAGCCTCTCAACTCAAAGCCAAGGGTCCTCATCATGCAGCCAGGACACCTCACCAACACCTCCTCCAAGAATCCTCATTTTCTCCAAGGTATGTGCAATTTTATTACAGCTTGAGTCTTCTACAGGAAGACGCAGATTTTCTACAGGAAAATGCAGAGTTTCTACAGGAAGATGCAGATCTTCTACAGGAAGGTGCAGACTCTCTACAGGAACGCATCCTTTCTACAGGAAGCACTGTATTTCTACAGGAAGCTTCCTGTAGAAGCTCAGAACAGGCCAGAATTCCTTTCATGAGGCTATCTAACGGCTAAGGATCGGTTTGGACGCATGCATGCCATTGTTGTCAACCATGCACATTGTTGTTATCTTGTTCCACCATCCTTATCGACATGCAACAAAGTACCTGCACCAGCAAAGCAGATCGATGAGTCTCGAGGAAAAGCAAGTTGTAAATGGAAAAAGCGCTAGAGATCTCACACCATATTCATCACAGTCAGCCCGAAGCTCCGAGAGCATGATCGTGAGGCCATCCATCGTCGTGCAGCATGCATCCAAGGAGGAAGAACTGTTCCAATACATCCCGCGGGAGTCCTGTAACAGTTAAGCCTGCTAGAGTGGATACCATTCACCGCGCAAGCCATATGAAGGGAAACATGGGCGCATGCAACTGAAGCATCCCATCCATCGACGGCAGCTCATGAACATGGACCTCCGGGCCTGTGTAAGTCCGCCAGCAGCAGGTAAATCGACTCATCAGCGTCCAAAGAGCCGAAACATCGTGTGCAGCCACGCAGGTAAGTGTCTCGACCCTTCCTTCCATCAGATTGCATGAATGTTACTTTGATTGATTGCTTAAGTGTAAAGGTGAATGGGTTGAGCGGCAGTATGGTCAGTTGGTCGGCCACATCGGCCAGTTAATGGTCTAGTTGGATGTATGGGTGGCGGTCGTGACAAAAAGAATGGGCAGCACGCACGTGAGAGAAATCTCGTCGAGAAAACGAGTTCAACAGAAGAGGCGGCGGCAGATCCGCGGGAATTGATGCGGCAGCAAGTGAACGCACAGATGAATGATGGGGTGACGTCACCCAACGGTCCGGCGGGGACAGCTCACCCCCGCGCCACGGATTCCACCGAATTCAAAATCCAATCGGCTAGATTGCATTCATGCATTTAGCAACCACTGGTTTGAACTCGAGCGGCCATCCTAATCCTTCTGCAGTGTGATACGCCGAGCCTTTGGCTATCAGAGCGATTGAGAAGCACACCCAAGGCGCAGACCGACTGCAGTCTCTCCCGAAAATCGCGCGCTGCATTCTACAGGAACGCTGTCATTCTACAGGAACGCTGCATTCTACAGGAACGCTGTCATCCTACAGGAACGCAGTTTTCTACAGGAAAGCGGGTGCCTCACGTAAAAAGGTGGCCAATTAAAGAGGTAACCCTGAACTCTTCATGCAACTGGTTATTAAAGGTGGCAAGATTGTCGTCCACAGTCCGGTCATAGAAAAACGGTGAAATTGTTGTCTGTTGTGCCTATACTGTCATTCTACAGGATGTCGAGTAATTAAACTGTGTGAGTTCCTCAGGGATAAGTTTTGTGGGTTATGTGCATGACATTCTATGCTCTGTCTCAGTAAACCAAAATCTCTTCCACAATCACCACCTCTGGTTAAGAAACTTGTTCTATCATGCCGGGTGGTTTTATAAGACGAGAACCCACTGATTCAACTAAATTAAGGGAAAACCAAGAAGTGGTAGAGCTCTTCACACGGGTTCAATGGATATCTTTTTGTGACAAATTGCAGGGGTACGATGATGAAGTGGCAGAAGAATTTTTGCAGGCTCTGAAGCCGAAATCCAAGACACTGGCCACAGTGAATTTCAGAGGTCTAAGCCTCAAGCTCACCCCGCAATATATCAGTCGGATTACTGAACTTCCGATGGGTTTGCCATGGGATAAGGAAGAAAGAAAGTTGAGCCAGCAAGCCAAGAAAGAATTCTTTCCACCTGAGGAGGAATTCTCAGAGGACAAAAATGGGGTGCGAAGAACCATCTTGCTGCCACCATGGAATGAAGTCAGCTTGCAAATCATGAAATATATAACTTGCGAGGGCCGTTTTAGCATCGTGTACGCATATCACTTTCGGTTGCGCACTGAACTGAGGCACCGGATTGATCTTCCTGTAGAACAAAAACTGAGCATTCCTTATTTCCTGTTGCAGTCTCTAATTGAGTGTGCCACAAAGCTAAAAGAGGGCATACCAGATCAGATAGCCCACCATGGGTTGATCAAGCTTCTTGTGGAGGATGCGCTGCATTCATATAAGGTTCCCCTCTCATGGGAATCATTCCAGAATTTGACAAGAGATGGAGACATTAAAATGTTGATGGAAGAAACGGGTTCCTCCAGCAATGAGGAACAAGAAGCAGTGGCTGAGGGAAAGAGAGAAAAAGGCCAGAAGACCCCGACCACAGTGCAGAAGAAATAACAAAAGAAGAAGCATGAGGAAAAGGATGACAAAGAAAAAGGTGGCACACCCATCTTGTCAGCAAGAGAAAAGAGGTTGAAGAGCAGAACGGACAAAGCTGAGGTGGTCCACATCAGCCCAAGTACCTCATCAGCACCTGCAACCAAGGCAAAAAGCAAAACCCATGCGGCTAAGCAAGAAAAGGTGGTGACACCCGTGTCTACAGGAAAGCAGAAACAGGCTTCTACAGGAAGCCCGAAAACAGAGACAAGGGCTTCTACAGGAAGCCCGAAATTGGCAAAAGGGGCTTCTACAGGAAGCCCGAAAATCATTGAGAAACAGGCTTCTACAGGAAGCCCGAAGACAGAGAAAGGGTCTTCTACAGGAAGCCCGAGAGTGGCTAAAACCGGGTCTTCTACAGGAAGCCCAAAATTGGTAAAGAAAGGATCTTCTGCAGAAGGCCCGGAAGTGGGCAAAGCAGGGTCTTCTACAGGAAGCCCGAAATCTGAAAAGAAGGGGCCCTCTACAAGGAGCTATGAGAAAGAAAAACGCAGGGAAGAGAAGGCTGGGATTCCCGAAAGGGAGGCAGCAGCTGCGCTGGCTGCCCTCAGTACACCTCCAAAGCCGAAGGAGAAGAGAGGGAGGGAGATCCCTCTACCTTTTGAAGCCAGGAGAAGTAAGAGAATAAACACGGGCAAGCCGCAGCCTTCACCCAGCGGCCAAACAATTTCAGGGGGTGTCCCTACTTCACCCAGTAAAAGATCCCCCTCTAAAACATCGGCCACCCCCGAGAAGGGAAGCCCAAAAATAACTTCCTGAACAAGAAGGATAGGCTAATCGGCTTCCGAAGCCCGGCTCAAGGAAACGGAAAAGGGGGAGGAAGCACCACCCTCATCACCGCCAGGGGCAGAAAAGGCAGGGCCACCAAGAACAGGAAAGGAAGAGCATGCTCCGGGCTCTAGTTCTCGGCCAAGGACGAGGATTCAGAGCAAAGTTGCTCAAGGATGAGCAAATAGTTTAGCTGGGGGGTGATGATGAGCCCCAATTTTTGGTACAATTTGGGCTCATATTGGCCTACTTACCTTGCTCAACCATTCATATTTTACCACTTATGCATTCATTTCTTAGTATATTCGTGTTGTTTGTAGGAAGAAGGGCAGGCATTATATCTATGTGACTAATACATGATGATTTCAGGTTCTTGGCATTAAAGAGAGCAAAATACCACGCAAAAGGAGACAAGGAGACAGCAAAGGTGACATTGCGGGTTCATAGGGAGGTTGTCCACAGTCTTGATGACCCTCCTCGTGATTTTCACCTTAACTCCGAGCCCTAACAGCTCTCCCCACCGAGCTTAAAGACAACCAACACGTTCTACAGGATCAGCAGTTTTACAGCAGTTTGACTTTCAGTTGGACAGCCAAGCTCCACGAATGGAGGAAGCCAGCTTGATCTTCATTTTGTATAAATATGAAGGCCGTAGCCTTTGTTAGGGGCTTTTTGAAATTTTGGATTGATATTGTAATTTTGGAGCATAGCTCGGTGTTTGTTTTTGTAAGCCAGTTTTGGCATGACATTAGACTTTTGATTATGAATAAAGGCAAGCAGATTTGGATCTAATTCTGAGCTTTTAAGGGAGCTATAGCTCTCAGGTTAGGGCCCAACCTGAGAGCAATAGATCTCCTCTTCTTGTAGTGTTATTTACCTTTCTTTCCAGCACTTTGTTTACTTGTTTGGATATGCATTTCAAGAACACAGTTTGCTGATTTGATTTCTTTAATAGATTGAGTAGGATTGGTTTATGATTAAATTACTTTCAGCTATTTAGATTCGGATAGGAGGTTTTTAATCCACTGGAGCTCCAAGAAAAGGTTGTTAGAGATCACTGCCATCTCTGTTTAGGGATTGGGGTGCAGTCTATACCAACCACCAAAAAAAACGCAGTCTTTTCTACTTTCATGCAAGCTGCAACACAGTCGGTTTAATCGTGGATCCTTCCATGCACTTTCGCTCTTGAGCCATACCTCGTCATTGCAATTCCATGCACGACTTTTCTTCATGATTTACATCACTGTTTATTGATTTAATAGCACAGGTAGCACTGGTTAATGAATTCTCGTTTTTGGTGCAAGACATAAATCATTTGTTTTATTTACACTGCTCCATATCATTCTACTTCCTTCTTCTTCTTCTTCTTCACCTCTCCTCAAGCCACCTACTCGACCTCTGTTCAGCTCGTTTACCTTCCAACTCATCCATTGCCACGTAGCTTCATCTTTTTGACCTTTCGTTGTTGCCATCCTTCTATCCACCAATCAACTCCGTGCACTCTCTCTCCATCTTATTCCTCTGCCCCTGAGCCATCACAAGTTCCATCTCCACCTTACCTATCCACCCAAGCCGTTCCATCACTTCACCATCACCCAAAACTTCCACTTACAACACATCCTGTAGAAGTTAGCAGACTTCCTGTAGAATTCCTTAGTTTCCTGTAGGATCCCCTGCAGACATCCTGTAGAAGCCTGCAAACTTGGTTGCCGAGCATCTGAACGTTGTAGACTTCTGGGGACTGATGCTAGGGACCCTCTGGGACCTCTCCCAACCATCCTGACCTTTCCCAAGCTTTCTCTCCCTTCGCACCACCTCTGCACAGCCAAACCCTAATAAGAAACAAAGTCATAATCACTCCATCCACTTAAGCAAAAATACAAAAACAATGTTCTTTTTCATAGAAGTAGTTTGAGTTCATGCATTTCACATCATTAGAGGTAATGGCATCCTTTTTAGACATTAGTACTTTCGCTATTGCATCATAGAGGTCAAACTAGTCAAATTAGGGTTTACTAGGGTTTCATGTTTTGGTTGGCTTTCAGTTCACTTTTGCAAAGTAGATCAATTTCCCTCGAGATAGCCTTCGTCCATCATTTAGAAAGCTTCTTTTGAAGAGCATATAGAAGTTGGCTTGAGCCCTAGTGGACTTGTGCCAGCTGACCAAGTGACAGCTGCGACAAGAGCTAGTACTTGTGCATACAGCACCGTCGCTTCCAAGTTTGTACGAACTACCGGGTTGATAAAATTAGAGATAGGGAGCCCCAGGAGTTGTAGCATTATTGCTACAATACTGGAGCCCACCACACCTATTTATTGTTAATATGGTTAATAATGTTCTGATGCATTTACTGAAGATAAGCTAACTGAATCATAAGATTACTGCATATACGCTAGATGCCCTTAACGAAGTTGCGTATATACGCTGATATCCTTAACTGAAGCTGCGTGTATGAATCTGAGTATGAGATTGAAAAGTTTTATCTGATCTGATAATACTGATTCACCCCCCCCCCCTCTCAGTATTATTTCCAACAATTGGTATCAGAGCAGGTCCTTTGGTAGAAGCTTGATCGCTTGAATGAGATCCGTGGAACAATGGGAAAGAAGCTTAAGAAGAAAGCTCATAAGAAGAAGAAGACATCTCAGAAGATCTATGACAGTGGGAGAGTCGATTGGGGATTAGGTATAAGAAGTTCTTCAGATTCAGAATCATTATCAGGTATGAATGTGTTATCCTCTGATGTTCCTGCTATATTTCCTTGTGAAAGTGATGGAAGTGATAGTGAAACTACTGAACATGCTTTTATGGGTGAGCAAGAAAAGTATCAAATAGAGGCAGTATTTAGAAGGCTTACAGAAAAATTTAAAGATCAACAAGATCTATTGAACAAAAGGGAATGTGCTTTCAAAGAAGAAGTTACCAAACTAAAAGCTCAATCAGAGGAAGGAAACAAGGTAAGAAAGTTACTCAAGGACAAGGAAAATCAATGTCAAAAGTTGCAGGGTGAAGTGACATCATTAAGAGATGAAGTCAATGAAAGAAGCACAACCATCAAGAAACTCAGAGATAGATCCAGTTACTATGAAAGTCTTGAAGCCACGATCCGCTCGCTAAAGAAAGATCTTGAAGAATCAAAGAAGCAGAATAAAGATCTACTCCAAGCTATTGAAAAACAGGTAAACGAAGATATCAGCTTAAAATCTCAACTGGAATGTGCTCTCAGAATTCGTCAAATGCAGCAGGATCTGAATGAAGAACAAGAAAAGGAGATTCTCAAACTAAGGCATCAGTTGGAAGAAGGAAGGAAAGATGGAGAAGACATGAAGAAGCAATGTCTAGAAAAGGAGGAACAACTTCAAGTTGAGGTAAATATCTTGAAAGGTAAATTAGAAGAAAAGGATAAACTTTTGAGATTTCAAGATAGTACTAAAGCCTTGGATGATATTCTTAGTAGTCAAAGGTCTCCTGCTATCAAGACTGGTCTTGGTTTTCATGAATCTGTTGAAGGTGAATCTAGCTCACAAGGTGAGGCAAGGAACTCTAAAGAGAAATCTAGAATGATCAACAAGGAGATGAAAGGTCAACCCCATCAACAATCAAGGAAAGAGACTCCTCAAAGATAATCTTTTACTCCTCCTATGAATAATGTTGAATGTTATGTATGTCATAATCTTGGACATGTTGCAGCTAGATGTAGAAGAAGAAGGGTTCAAGACCATCATGCAGAAAGATCATCACACTCAAGGTACTTTAATGAATATTGCTTTGCTTGCAATATGTTTGGTCACAAAGCTGCTGATTGCTACAGGAGGAATATGAAACATGTAAGATGTTATGCATATAACAAGCTTGGACATATAGCAAAGGAATGCAGGAACAAAGGATGGACATCACACCAAAAGGAGAAAACCTCATCACACTTGAAGATATGGAGGAAGAAGGAAGTACAGTCAGCACAATGTACTGAGACACAGCACAGCACAGACATATCAGACTCAGGGGGAGCTGAAAGTGTAAAACTTCAGCGTTCTGAATCTCATACGCAAGTTCCTTAAAGGGAAGTCGCGTACATACGCGAGTTAGACACTGCAAAGTCGTGTATATGTCAGTCTGAGGAAAAGCAGTGGGGACAGGATCAGAAAAAGGATCTGATATGATTCAGTCTATTATTTGCTCTATTGGTTACAGTCTGCTGAGGATGTGTGGAAATGTTTTGTTACTTGTATGATGTCTAGAAGTGTTTTGATCCTAACTTGAGGATGATGATGTTTTGATGCTTATTTCTGATATATGCATGATCAGATCTAACAGATGGCACTGGTTGAGGGGGAGCATATGCCTTTAGTAATTCATTGTTGGCATTATGGTTAATAACCATTGGTGATGATTCTTATATGGCTAAATGATATATCTTGCTATGATATGATGTTGTGAGTTGTCTATGATAAACTCTCATATGATTCTTGAAGTTACATAGTAGATGTTCAGATCAGATTTATGGTTGATCCTTTGATGATGCTTACATGGTGATCTTCATAAGGATAAGGAGAAGTACAAAGCTTGAATACACATCTTCCTCACTTGATGATGAGTCACTCATATACTGCTGTTGTCATATGCATAAAGATCATACAGTTATGATGCAGGCACTCATGTGGATAAGGATTGTTGCTGATGATGATATCAAGAAGCTTTGTCAAAAGAGTTTGAGCTCAAGATACATAGTGCTGATACATGGATGACTCCTCAAAGTCACTTTGTTGGAGACATGATGATGAGTTCGTATCTATATGATGATAGGTTTGTACTTACATATGTTGGTTGATGCAGATGTTCCCAAGTAATGATACTTAGATCATGTAGAGCTTGATGAAATGGCTATGGTGGTTTCACACATGATATAATGTGAATGACTTTGAATTCTGTTCAAAGGGATGAATTGATGCAGACATACCTTGTTATAGGTTGATGACTTATTCTCTACAGGACATTTACAGGTTGCTGATATGGAAATTGGTGTACGCGTGTTGTTTAAAGGATATCCGCGTACATACGCCGTTTTATGCGGGGATAGTCGCGTATATGGTGTACGCGTGTTGCGTAAGGGATATCCGCGTATATACGCTGATTGATGCAGGTGAAGTCGCGTATATGGAGTTCTGAACAGCAAGGGAAAACTCTGAATGAAAAGATTCTGAAATGGGTCTAACAGAGACCATCTGGTACAGTCAGAGGGATCAGATAATGATGCAGTGTTGGCATTACCTTAGATGCAGAGGGAGAACAAAAAGAAAATATAATTGCTGGACTAGATGCTTATGGAACAAATCATACATTGTGTATGATAGTTGCTGATGACTATCGTGGTCTTACTTAGATGTCTGGTCTCTTGACTCATGAAGTAATTGAGTGTCTCTATCTATTGTAATCAGTTGATGAAATCTCTTCTGGTCATTTGATGAATGTTGAAATATTTCAGTCATGTATTTTCATCAAGGTCATGTAACGGCCTATGTTGGTTTCCCCACTATGCCTGGGATGAATGATGTTATACTCTTGAATTATCATGTGTAAACTTTTGGTGTATCCCCACTTGATTGGGAGATGGATGTATGTATGAGTCTTTGGTGCTAGGAAGGTCACTTATGATGTATAGAGTCGTGTTCTTTCTTGTAGAACATTTTTTTTTGTAGACCTTGCTTACAATCAGGGAGAGCATGATCAGCACACTTCAGCAAGAACAGAGATTCAGCATGTACTCAGAGGGAGCATGGACAGATTGGTACACCTTGGCATATACAAAGGGGGAGATTATTCAGAGATTTCAGCAGGTACTCAGGGGGAGTATGGACAGTGGAATGATTCAGCAAAGGAAGAGAATATCTTGGTCCACCCTTTGCCCTTGATGTCAAAGGGGGAGAGTGATTTGGTGTTGTTGCCATCAAGTCCAAAGGGGGAGATTGTTGGCATTATGATGCATGTGTTGTACTTGATGGCAACCCTCTCATAGAAGAACATCTCACTTATGTATAACTGGATGAATCTTCAGAAGAGATGTCAGATGTGACTGATGGAGGACATCTCAAAGGAATCAGATGATAGTTCTAAGTGTAACAAGTTAGCTTTGCCATCAAGTCCAAAGGGGGAGATTGTTGGCATTATGAGACAAGTGTTGTCCTTGATGGCAAATCACACTGATGACAAATCATAGTGCAGAAGGATAGCAGCAAGGAATTGATGATCAGACTACAAGTATGAAGAGAAAATATATACACGCTGGTTCACTATATACCAAGTCGCGTATACAAGCAGGTTCACTATATACCAAGCCACGTATACGCAGGTTCGCTATATACCAAGTCGCGTGTACACGCAGGTTGGGTTCAGTAAAAGAGCGTGTATGTGGAAAAACTTATCTTTGGTCCGTGGCGGTTATTCCTTGGAAGTTGTGCCTATGGTTTTGGACCATGGTGTCTCGACGGACGTGTTGATCCCTAGTTTTGAAGTTGATGGTATTGGATTTCTATGGTTTTGGCCTGTGGTATTGAGCAAGGCCTAAGGCTATATAAGGAGAAGAAGATCATTAGGCAAATGAATCTGAAACGTCTTGAATATCTGATGAAGTATTAGATCCAGTATGCAGGTTATGGGTTGATGATGCATTGCTTGATCTGGGCTAAGGAGAGATCTCACCGGTTGATGGAGAACAAGATCTAAGGAGAGATCGGGATCAAATGGTTTGAAATGAACTATATTTATATGGTTGATTATGCTTAGTCTAGATCTGCATACTGACGCAAATAATGTTCTATAAGTGTTATAGTATGATTGATGTCTGGTACAGCTGCAAAGTTATAAGGAAATATTTTTAGATCTGTACGCGGGCTGGCCTTGGAAAAAGGGCGTATACATGCAGGTTGGGTTCATCCAAGTAGCGTGTACACTGTAAAGCTTGATATTTGAAGTTGCAAATGGGTCTGATGGTTATTGCAGAGTTCTGCGTCTGCTCTGTGTTCTGGTGACTATGTTGTTGACAGTGTTTCAGTGTTTCAGTGTTTCAGTGATCAATGATGTAGGTTGTACTACAATGATGATTGTCTAATGGATCCAGTATGAAAATGTATGAAACGTGGTCCCGGGTAGATCGTAGGCCGGCACCTACGTACTGGTAAACATATCAGCCAGTACAAGAGAAAGGGGGTTGTAGCTCCCTTCAGTAGCAGTTGGAAAACAAGTAAAGGTTGGAGCATTCTGTAGGCAGGCACCTACGTACTAGTAAATGGATTGGCTAGTACAAGAGCTAAGAGGGTTGTAGCCCTCTGCAGGTTGTAGCCTGCGTGCTGGTAAAGGACTGCACCAGCACATTGTAAAAGAAATTTCTTATTAAAGAAAAGATAGAGACGACTTCCAGCAGGTGGTTTTCACCCACATTGGGTTTCCACCTTATATCATGGTGTTCATGTGTGTGCCTTATGTGTGATGATCTGTTCTGTTATACTGCACCTGTTCACTATTAATATGGTTAATAATGATCTGATGCATTTACTGAAGATAAGCTAACTGAATCATAAGATTACTGCATATACGCTAGATTCCCTTAACGAAGTCACGTATATACGCTGATATCCTTAACTGAAGCTGCGTGTATGAATCTGAGTATGAGATTGAAAAGTTTTATCTGATCTGATAATATTGATTCACCCCCCCCCCTCTCAGTATTATTTCCAACAATTGGTATCAGAGCAGGTCCTTTGGTAGAAGCTTGATCGCTTGAAGGAGATCCGTGGAACAATGGGAAAGAAGCTTAAGAAGAAAGCTCATAAGAAGAAGAAGACATCTCAGAAGATCTATGACAGTGGGAGAGTCGATTGGGGATTAGGTATAAGAAGTTCTTCAGATTCAGAATCAGATTCAGAATCATTATCAGGTATGAATGTGTTATCCTCTGATGTTCCTGCTATATTTCCTTGTGAAAGTGATGGAAGTGATAGTGAAACTACTGAACATGCTTTTATGGGTGAGCAAGAAAAGTATCAAATAGAGGCAGTATTTAGAAGGCTTACAGACAAAGTTAAAGATCAACAAGATCTATTGAACAAAAGGGAATGTGCTTTCAAAGAAGAAGTTACCAAACTAAAAGCTCAATCAGAGGAAGGAAACAAGGTAAGAAAGTTACTCAAGGACAAGGAAAATCAATGTCAAAAGTTGCAGGGTGAAGTGACATCATTAAGAGATGAAGTCAATGAAAGAAGCACAACCATCAAGAAACTCAGAGATAGATCCAGTTACTATGAAAGTCTTGAAGCCACGATCCGCTCGCTAAAGAAAGATCTTGAAGAATCAAATAAGCAGAATAAAGATCTACTCCAAGCTATTGAAAAACAGGTAAACGAAGATATCATCTTAAAATCTCAACTGGAATGTGCTCTCAGAATTCGTCAAATACAGCAGGATCTGAATGAAGAACAAGAAAAGGAGATCCTCAAACTAAGGCATCAGTTGGAAGAAGGAAGGAAAGATGGAGAAGACATGAAGAAGCAATGTCTAGAAAAGGAGGAACAACTTCAAGTTGAGGTAAATATCTTGAAAGGTAAATTAGAAGAAAAGGATAAACTTTTGAGATTTCAAGATAGTACTAAAGCCTTGGATGATATTCTTAGTAGTCAAAGGTCTCCTGCTATCAAGACTGGTCTTGGTTTTCATGAATCTGTTGAAGGTGAATCTAGCTCACAAGGTGAGGCAAGGAACTCTAAAGAGAAATCTAGAATGATCAACAAGGAGATGAAAGGTCAACCCCATCAACAATCAAGGAAAGAGATTCCTTAAAGAAAATCTTTTACTCCTCCTATGAATAATGTTGAATGTTATGTATGTCATAATCTTGGACATGTTGCAGCTAGATGTAGAAGAAGAAGGGTTCAAGACCATCATGCAGAAAGATCATCACACTCAAGGTACTTTAATGGATATTGCTTTGCTTGCAATATGTTTGGTCACAAAGCTACTGATTGCTACAGGAGGAATATGAAACATGTAAGATGTTATGCATGTAACAAGCTTGGACATATAGCAAAGGAATGCAGGAACAAAGGATGGACATCACACCGAAAGGAGAAAACCTCATCACACTTGAAGATATGGAGGAAGAAGGAAGTACAGTCAGCACAATGTACTGAGACACAGCACAACACAGACATATCAGACTCAGGGGGAGCTGAAAGTGTAAAACTTCAGCGTTCTGAATCTCATACGCAAGTTCCTTAAAGGGAAGTCGCGTACATACGCGAGTTATACACTGCAAAGTCGCATATATGTCAGTCTGAGGAAAAGCAGTGGGGACAGGATCAGAAAAAGGATCTGATATGATTCAGTCTATTATTTGCTCTATTGGTTACATTCTGCTGAGGATGTGTGGAAATGTTTTGTTACTTGTATGATGTCTAGAAGTGTTTTGATCCTAACTTGAGGATGATGATGTTTTGATGCTTATTTCTGATATATGCATGATCAGATCTAACAGATGGCACTGGTTGAGGGGGAGCATATGCCTTTAGTAATTCATTGTTGGCATTATGGTTAATAACCCTTGGTGATGATTCTTATATGGCTAAATGATATATCTTGCCATGATATGATGTTGTGAGTTGTCTATGATAAACTCTCATATGATTCTTGAAGTTACATAGTAGATGTTCAGATCAGATTTATGGTTGATCCTTTGATGATGCTTACATGGTGATCTTCATAAGGATAAGGAGAAGTACAAAGCTTGAATACACATCTTCCTCACTTGATGATGAGTCACTCATATACTGTTGTTGTCATATGCATAAAGATCATACAGTTATGATGCAGGCACTCATGTGGATAAGGATTGTTGCTGATGATGATATCAAGAAGCTTTGTCAAAAGAGTTTGAGCTCAAGATACATAGTGCTGATACATGGATGACTCCTCAAAGTCACTTTGTTGGAGACATGATGATGAGTTCGTATCTATATGATGATAGGTTTGTACTTACATATGTTGGTTGATGCAGATGTTCCCAAGTAATGATACTTGGATCATGTAGAAATTGATGAAATGGCTATGGTGGTTTCACACATGATATAATGTGAATGACTCTGAATTCTGTTCAAAGGGATGAATTGATGCAGACATACCTTGTTATAGGTTGATGACTTATTCTCTACAGGACATTTGCAGGTTGCTGATATGGAAATTGGTGTACGCGTGTTGTTTAAAGGATATCCGGGTACATACGCCGTTTTATGTGGGGATAGTCGCGTATATGGTGTACGCGAGTTGCGTAATGGATATCCGTGTATATACGCTGATTGATGCAGGTGAAGTTGCGTATATGGAGTTCTGAACAGCAAGGGCAAACTCTGAATGAAAAGATTCTGAAATGGGTCTAACAGAGACCATCTGGTACAGTCAGAGGGATCAGATAATGATGCATTGTTGGCATTACCTTAGATGCAGAGGGAGAACAAAAAGAAAATATAATTGTTGGACTAGATGCTTATGGAACAAATCATACATTGTGTATGATAGCTGCTGATGACTATCGTGGTCTTACTTAGATGTCTGGTCTCTTGACTCATGAAGTAATTGAGTGTCTCTATCTATTGTAATCAGTTGATGAAATCTCTTCTGGTCATTTGATGAATGTTGAAATATTTCAGTCATGTATTTTCATCAAGGTCATGTAACAGCCTATGTTGGTTTCCCCACTATGCCTGGGATGAATGATGTTATACTCTTGAATTATCATGTGTAAACTTTTGGTATATCCCCACTTGATTGGGAGATGGATGTATGTATGAGTCTTTGGTGCTAGGAAGGTCACTTATGATGTATAGAGTCGTGTTCTTTCTTGTAGAACATTTTTTTTTGTAGACCTTGCTTACAATCAGGGAGGGCATGATCAGCACACTTCAGCAAGAACAGAGATTCAGCATGTACTCAGAGGGAGCATGGACAGATTGGTACACCTTGGCATATACAAAGGGGGAGATTATTCAGAGATTTCAGCAGGTACTCAGGGGGAGTATGGACAGTGGAATGATTCAGCAAAGGAAGAGAATATCTTGGTCCACCCTTTGCCCTTGATGTCAAAGGGGGAGAGTGATTTGGTGTTGTTGCCATCAAGTCCAAAGGGGGAGATTGTTGGCATTATGATGCATGTGTTGTACTTGATGGCAACCCTCTCATAGAAGAACATCTCACTTATGTATAACTGGATGAATCTTCAAAAGAGATGTCAGATGTGACTGATGGAGGACAGCTCAAAGGAATCAGATGATAGTTCTAAGTGTAACAAGTTAGCTTTGCCATCAAGTCCAAAGGGGGAGATTGTTGGCATTATGAGACAAGTGTTGTCCTTGATGGCAAATCACACTGATGACAAATCATAGTGCAGAAGGATAGCAGCAAGGAATTGATGATCAGACTACAAGTATGAAGAGAAAATATATACACGTTGGTTCACTATATACCAAGTTGCGTATACAAGCAGGTTCACTATATACCAAGCCTCGTATACGCAAGTTCGCTATATACCAAGTCGCGTGTACACGCAGGTTGGCTTCAGTAAAAGAGCGTGTATGTGGAAAAACTTATCTTTGGTCCGTGGCGGTTATTCCTTGGAAGTTGTGCCTATGGTTTTGGACCATGGTGTCTCGACGGACGTGTTGATCCCTAGTTTTGAAGTTGATGGTATTGGATTTCTATGGTTTTGGCCTGTGGTATTGAGCAAGGCCTAAGGCTATATAAGGAGAAGAAGATCATTAGGCAAATGAATCTGAAACATCTTGAATATCTGATGAAGTATTAGATCCAGTATGTAGGTTATGGGTTGATGATGGATTGCTTGATCTGAGCTAAGGAGAGATCTCACCAGTTGATGGAGAACAAGATCTAAGGAGAGATCGGGATCAAATGGTTTGAAATGAACTATCTTTATATGGTTGATTATGCTTAGTCTAGATCTGCATACTGACGCAAATAATGTTCTATAAGTGTTATAGTATGATTGATGTCTGGTACAGCTGCAAATTTATAAGGAAATATTTTTAGATATGTACGCGGGTTGGCCTTGGAAAAAGGGCGTATATACGCAGGTTGGTTTCATCCAAGTAGCGTGTACACTGTAAAGCTTGATATTTGAAGTTGCAGATGGGTCTGATGGTTATTGCAGAGTTCTGTGTCTGCTCTGTGTTCTGGTGACTGTGTTGTTGACAGTGTTTCAGTGTTTTAGTGTTTCAGTGATCAATGATGCAAGTTGTACTACAATGATGATTGTCTAATGGATCCAGTATGAAAATGTATGAAACGTGGTCCCGGGTAGATCGTAGGCCGGCACCTACGTACTGGTAAACATATCAGCCAGTACAAGAGAAAGGGGGTTGTAGCTCCCTTCAGTAGCAGTTGGAAAACAAGTAAAGGTTGGAGCATTCTGTAGGCAGGCACCTACGTACTAGTAAATGGATCGGCTAGTACAAGAGCTAAGAGGGTTGTAGCCCTCTGTAGGTTGTAGCCTGCGTGCTGGTAAAGGACTGCACCAGCACATTGTAAAAGAAATTTCTTATTAAAGAAAAGATAGAGACGACTTGCAGCAGGTGGTTTTCACCCACATTGGGTTTCCACCTTATATCATGGTGTTCATGTGTGTGCCTTATGTGTGATGATCTGTTATGTTATACTGCACCTGTTTACTGTTAATATGGTTAATAATGTTCTGATGCATTTACTGAAGATAAGCTAACTGAATCATAAGATTACTGCATATACGCTAGATGCCCTTAACGAAGTCGCGTATATACGCTGATATCCTTAACTGAAGCTGCGTGTATGAATCTGAGTATGAGATTGAAAAGTCTTATCTGATCTGATAATACTGATTCACCCCCCCCCCTCTCAGTATTATTTCCAACACGGCTAAAGTAGTTGCTATTTCTGCCACTGTCCCTATTTTAAAGAAAGCCAGCCTGAAAAGAAAAATTTCTGAATTCCCTGCTTCTCTACCCAAGCAAAGGACTCGGTCGTCTGTAATAGTTGAATCTCCTAGTCACACCCTCCCCAGCTCACCACCCATCACGTTAAAAGCCTGCATTCCCACCAGCCCTGGAAACTCCTCTCCCTCACCCTCAGAGGCTGATATGCAGAGTGTTCACAGTGTCGCGACATCATCTTTTAAGGCAGCTGTCACACAAGAACCAGCTGCCGACACCCAAGGTAATATTGTCCAAGCAGCTGCAACACAAGAAACAACCACTACCCCAGGTGACACACAAGAACCACCTGTTGGGGGTATAAGTGATCAAATCAATGTTGAAGCACAACCTCTGCCTCCACTGGAACCTGCCGCTCCACAAGCTCAGCCTACCATATCTGCCCTGCAGGAAGAAATTGAATTTCTAAAATCCCAAATTCAGGATTACCAGGAGGAAATAATAAGGGTCAAGGAAGCCTACCAAAATGAATTTAGCCTGCACATTTTAGCACGAGTAGCATCTGCAGCAGAGAAGAGTAAGGAGAATGAATATATGTGCGCCAATTGTGGTGAGATATATACTCAAGCAGGATACAAAGTAGTTGCAGAACCAATGACTGAAGTTGAGACAAAAGAACCTGCTGCAGAAGCAAAAACAGAACCACCACAACCCTCTGCTGAAACAGAGCAACCTGCTGTAACACAAGAACCAGCAGGCTCTCCAGAAAAGGTGCAGGAGCAGACAAAGTGACATGCTGTAACACAAGAACCAGCAGGCTCTCCAGAAAAGATGCAGGAGCAGACAGAGCAACCTGCTATAATACAAGAACCAGCAGGCTCTCCAGAAAAGGTACAGGAGCAAACAGAAGAACTTGTTGTAACACAAGAACCAGCAAGTTCTCCAAAAACTATACAGGTGAAAATAGAACAACCTGTTGTAACACAAGAACCAGCAGGATCTCCAAAAAGTGTGAAGAAAGAAAAAGAAGCAGTTACACGGGAATTAACAGGGAATGAAGAAGAGGATATACAGTCACCACGGCCTACCCAAACTGTTGTGAAAAAAAGAAAAAGAAGTATTCGTTGTAACACAGGAATCAGGAGGAAATGAAGAAGAAGACATAAACTCACCCCGGTCTACCCAAATTGCCATGGAACAAGAAGAAGAAACAGTAGCTGGAAATGGAAAGGAAGACATCGAATCACCCCAGCCTACTCCAATTATCACATAACAGAAAATTCTTGTTGATGCCTTTACACAAACAGAATCTCCCTCTGTTAGTGATGCATGCATAGAGACCGCTAGTTTTCAAGAATTAAAAGGAAAATGGTGGAGAGAATATGAGTTGTCACAAGGCAAAGCATTCCAACAGCAAAAGGGGATCTGGTTCAATTATGCATATAAGAACTGGGAAGCACTTGAGCAGTCTAGAGCTCAGTACAAAGAAATTAAGGAACTAAAAGCTAGACTGTCCCAGATGTTTGAGTTGTTTCAAAGAATACTTGCCACAAGGAAACCCTCTTTCAACTATGCAACATTTTTGAGGGAACGACTGACATTCTTACAGATAAAGGCAGTTAGAGAAGGTAGACCTCATCAGGTGGTTACATCAGAACAATTTATTCAAACCTTTACAGAAGCTCCCAAAAATGATCAGAATTTGTTGTGCGAGCTTTATCTCCACAATGAAGCCATGTCTGAAGAGAGAAACATGAACATACTCCCTCTTGTTGGCGATATACAGCTCAGAGCTTTCATTTCCTTTTTAGCCAACCAACTTACTTGGCAAAACGTTTTTATCTCAGCACAACATAATGAACAGGACTACCTTCTGTGGATTAGAGCTGAACCTCAAAACGCAGCCACTTTCATTGCACAGCACCAAAGAATGTTAAGTGAGCCTGCAATGAAGTATCACATCAGGCAACTACAAGCAGTGGTCCTGCGAGATTACCAACACTATGTGAGGACCAAGGCACCCTTGGCTATTAAGGCTAACAACTTATTTTGGGAAAATTGTCCCAAGGAAAGGCAAGAGTATCATCCTTATAATCCACCCAATTTACAAGCAGCAATTTCAAGGGTACCTTACTATGTTAGATGTATGGAACAATGTGCTGAAAATTGGATTGGCTACAGATTTAAATTTCCACTTCTATGGTTATCTGGTCAGCAATACAAGGGTCAGTTTGGATTATCAAACAAAGAAGAGGCGGCAGCATGGAGGCAAATACAGACTGTCTGTGGGTTCAGAGACAAGTTTGATGCCACTTTCTATAGCTACTGTCTCAGTAATTTACACTGTTCATCCCAGTACTCCGACTCAGATTCAGAGTAAGCATTGCATGAGGACATGCAATCCCTTCAGTTGGGGGGGATGTTAGGACCCAAAATTGACCATTTTTGACCTTGTATTTTTGCTATAATATTACCCTTTTTTAGTTCATAAGTTGAAAGCTTTGATTACATAATGACCTAATCATCCCAAGGTATGAAGTAACTCTCCGCATGACTATATGTTTAATTATTCATTACATATTCATGTTATCTTTATATTTATCTTTGGAAAAGTTAACCAAGTTGCTAAGTAACCATTGAACTGTCTAAAGTCTACAGAAATTATAATTCATAGTTGCTGTAACACCAGAAACAGCAACTACGCAGTTGCTACAGCACCAGCAACAACAACTATCTAAAGCAGGGAAATGTTATTTTGCAACAACTGGAATACCGGAAATAACAAATGGCAACTATCAGAAGATCGCCAGAGTTCCATGCTGACACAACACGATCAGCAACTGTCCAAAAAGGGTAAAACACTGTTACAGTTGCTAAAACATCAGAAACAGCATGAGTTTACTAAAAAAGCAACAATGGGGAAGCGGCAAAGGATAGTGCGAGGATTCCAAGAAGACGGTTGAAGTTCGGTTACCAGTTGTATAACAGTAAGAGACCCAAGAAAGAATATACTGTCACACTGTTGTAACAGCATCCTGTAACAAGGATGGATTTCTTATTTTTGACAAAAAGGTTTAGCTGAATGAACTATGACAGTCTATTGTAATAGATGTCTCCTCTATAAAGAGGAGACATCTACATTAGAGAAGGGGGGGAGAAAAACAGTTTGTAAGGGAAATTTTGAAAGACAACAGCAAAGTCTAAACTTTTATTGTAACTGGATCTTTTGGCAGATGAATAGAAAATTGTTCTGAGCACCTAATCCAGCATTTGTGTTCTGGGGAATCTTGTGAGAGGGACAAGGCCCACCTTCCTCACAAGATTCACCCATTTATTTTCTGCCAAGTGTGTAAGTGTGTTTGGTAATTTATTTTTGCTGGTACTCTGTTTGGATTCTTTAGCATTACCTCTGATAATTTCCTTTTTGCTGGTACTCTGTTTTGTTAATCGTTTGAATCTGTAAGAGAATACTTCACCGGTGAATTAGAATTGCAGTGTGTATTAGCAATCTGGTTATAGGGGCAGGTGCTGAACGTCCTTACCTGGAGGATAGGGTCTTGATCCTCTGCTAACAGAGCATCCATCACTTCTCTTTTCAGATTTGTATTCTTAGTTAACTGCTTTCATTTTATCTTTGCAATGCACTGTTATAACATAGAGTGAGGAGTTTTGACAGAAACAGAATCATGTATACTACAGCTTTTTAATGATTTTAGAATTAAGTACATACAGTACGCGGTAGCCTTTGAAATAAAAGACTTTCCCAGGTTGACAAATTAATGTGGTACTTGATTGTTTAATCAATAAACAATTCAACTAGCCAACAATGGTTAGTGTTAGCTGGTAGTTTGTGTTTGTGGTCACATGGGAGGGGGCTGGCCCACAGACTGGCCCTCTCCTCCCCCAACCACAAACTATTTACATAAAAAATACAATATCAAACCATTATGTGTTAGGAAATGAAGCTGTGTTATAGTGGTAAGTCGTGAGCATTGTGTAGGTGAGGTCGCAGGTTCGACTCCATCGACCTTCCCATAAAATTTTGGTAAAGCGCTCCGATACCCAGGCCTTTGGGGAGGGACATGTCGCGGCCTCCGGGCTTGACACATGTCTCCTCCTCATTGGTCCTCATCTAAATAATAAAATGAAGCCAACTCACCACACTGTAGACCAACCACAATGCACCACTTGGCAAGATCCTATTAGCCATTGACCAACTTTGACCTGCCCAGTCACCTGCCATGTCAGCAGTACGAACTGTTAACTGTGCAATGACTCTACCATTTTTTTGAAAAATTCTTCTCTTTGGCAAAGAGGAGACAACGTGATATCTTCCTCATATGAGCTATGTTTTGAGTGAATTGAGTTGTGTTAGATCATATCGCCGAGACAGATGTGGTCGTTCAGGTTTTGAGTGATTCTAAGCACTTTGATTTTTGAGCTAAATACTGATCACCTGATCATTCCTCCCCACTAGAATTCTTTTGGACCTCAAAAGATACTATGAATTGTTCAACAGGTGAGGTTACAGCTCCCTCACCTTCTCAATCTGCAACCATTTGGACTTAGAAGGATTTTTTCCCTTCAGTTCCACTCGAAGGTATTCGACATTCCCTCTCTTTGAAGTTCTGGTTCTTCTGTCAAGTATGAGATCTTGTTAAATTTCATCAAGATATTCTGGTGAGAAATCATCTACTAATGGTAGTTGAACATGCTCTCCTTGATCATCAATCAAAGGAGGCTCAAACAATCTCAAATTCTCAACATTAACAATAGAGTATATTTGCATATAAGGAGGAAAATCTAGCTTAAATGCATTGTTACCAATATTTTCCAAATTTTTAAAAGGACCATAAAGGATTGGCTTAAGATTTTTACCTTCCCCTTGAAGTCTCTATTTGCTAATATATAACCAAACTTTGTGTCCAACTTGAAATTTATGATTGACATGGTCTTTTTCATGCCTTGCCTTGTTGCTGCTTTGACTCTTTTCAAGTTGTTCTTGCATTGTGTGATGTACCAACTGAATTTTCTCAATGAACTTCATTGCCTTATCGATGTCGCTATTACCATCGATGGTGACATATTTCTCAAAGATGAAGTCCAATGGTGATCTTGGAAAGTACCCAAACCATGCCTCAAATGGCAATGTGTTTGTGGAAGAATGCTTTGCCCTATTGTATGCATGTTGTATGTAATGCAATTGTTCATCCCATAACTTGGGATATTTGCTGAAATGTCCTCTAAGAAGATGAATGACTGTCCTGTTGACCACCTTGGTTTGTCCATCTGTTTTGGGATGAAATTTTGTACTCTTCTTCAACTTAGTGTCCATCATGTCCCACAAATTTGACCAAAAATTCCCAACAAATCGAGAATCTCGATCACTTACAATGGAAGTAGGAAGACAAAAATGAACCCAAATATTTTGAAAGAAAATATGAGTTTTTTGTTAAGCTGTAATTTTCTTTTTACATGGTGTTAGAATACACATCTTGTTGAACTTGTCTACAAATACATACAAGTAATCATGACCTTTCCTTGAAAATGGAAGACCTCCTACAAAATCCATTGAGATACTCTCCCATGGACATGAAGGTACCAAAAGTGGAGTGTACAATCCTAGTTTCCTATTGGTAGGCCTACTTGTTGCAAACAAATAACATCCTCTAATGAAACAAGATACATTATCAAACATGTGTGGCCAATGGAAATACCTTTGGAGATTTTCTATTGTCTTGTCTACACCAAAGTCTCTAGCAATTAATGAAGTGTGCGCCTCCCTTATGATACTGTTTCTTTCTCCCTATGGCATACATAACTTTCCCAAAGATACAACAAATTGTTATGTACATGTTAATCTAACTCTTCAATTTGGTTTCCTTGCCTCAAGCTTGCATACACATCTTGAAAGTCATTATCATATGCATATTTCTCAATGTAACTTTCATGTAAAACATAATTGTGCTTGAGTATAATAGATGAATTTACAATAGGCCTAGAAAGCATATCAGCTTCCTTATTGTAGATTCCCTTTTTGCACTTGATAACTAAATGAAACTGTTGTAGAAAACCCATCCATCTGAAGTGTTGTGATTGTTGAAACTTTGACTATGACTATAAGTACAATGGTTGATGGTCGGTTTGGATAATGGTCTCCTTCCCCATCAAGTAGTGTTTCCATTTTTTAACACTTTGTACCAATGCGTAAAGTTATTTGTCATAATTCGGATAGTTATTCACAACTCCATTAAAAAATTCAGAATGAAATGAAATGGGCTTACCATGCTGCATGAGAACTGCTCCCATGGCGTAATCACTAGCATCAGTGTGAATCTCAAATGGTTGTCTAAGATCTGGAAGAGCTAGTACCAGTGTTGAACTGATCTTTTGTTTTAAAGCATCAACCTATTTTTGTTGTACCTCTCCCCAATGGAAGACTTTCTTGACACTAGTCAATGCATGTAGCGGTGCTGCAATGGAAGAAAAATTAGCAATAAATTTCCTCCAATATTGTGCTACCCCAAGAAAACTTCTTACCTCTGTAACTGTATTGGGCTTGGGCCAATTCACAATGACCTCAACCTTATAGGGGTCTATCTTTAGCTCACCTACTCCAACAATGTGTCCCAAATATACTAAAGAAGTCTTTCCAAATTCCCACTTTGACATCTTTAAAAACAATTGTTCTTTTCTCAAGACATCAAGTACTTTGTTCACATGCATGACATGTTCATCTATGGATTTGCTAAATATGCGAATATCATCTAAGTAAACAATGATAAAGTCATCTAGAAATGGTCTCAATACATCATTAATGACTCGCATGAAAGTAGTTGGAGCATTTGTAAGACTGAAAGGCATAACAAGCCACTCAAACAATCCTTGTTTATTTTTAAGTGCGGTTTTCCAAATGTCCTCTTCAGCTATTCTAACTTGATGATAACCACTTCGTAAGTCTAACTTAGTGAAATACTTTGCATACCTCAATTGTTCAAGAAAATCATCAATTATTGGGAGTGGATAACGGTTCTTTATGGTTATTTTATTCAGTGCATGGAAATCCACACACATGCGCCAAGTCTCGTCCTTCTTTGGCACCAAGACAATCGGTGAACCACATGGCGAAGTAGATGGGCGTATGATACCTAAGTTCAGCAACTTGAATTTTCTTCTTGGTTTCATGCTCTCCATAATCAACACGCGATACATTCCAATGTTTGGAAGTGGAACATCCTGCTGCAACTGTATATCATGTTGAATTCCCCTCTTGGGAGGTAACCCCTTTGGTTCCAGAAACATCTTGCCATGCTTTCTTACCACATCAAACAAATAAGATTTTAACTTACCATCACAACCTTCAAAACATTCATAATCAATATCATTCTTTTTCTTTATCATGAGAAGCAAAAAAAATTTACTTGCATTTACTAGTCTCTTCATTTGCCCTACATTAACCAAAGAAATGCTTAACTTTTTGCAATGGGCTCTCACAATATACTCCACTCCATCCTTGAGAAATCATTATTTGTTCTCATGGCGATTGAATACCGCTTTCCTATCATACAAATATGGACTCCCCAATATAATTCCTGAGATGTCAAGTGGAACTACATCTAACTCAACTTCATCAATGAATTTGTCAGTAATGGCAAACCTAAATAAGCATTTCCTTGTAACCTGTAAATTTGCAGTATTTACTATCCAACCCAAGGGATATAGCTTATGATGAGGTACAGTTTCAATTTTAAGCTTTTTGACCAATTCTTTTGAAATTAAGTTCGATTGTGACCCACTATCAAATAATGCATCAATCTTTGTATGATTTGAAATTACCCTTACATGGAACAACTCTATCCTTCATTCTTCATTTGGAGTGTTGTTGTGACTATGTGAGGAACTAGTGCTTGCAATAGCTTCGTTTCCTTTTGTTACCATGGCTGAAATCTTGGTATCATCACCAGAATCGGATCCAAGATCATGTTTTGTGGTAGCAATCGTATTTTGTTTTCCCTTTTTGTTTGGTTTTTTAGGCCTTAGTTCAGGATGTAATTTCCAACAGTGGGTTTCATCATGACCCGCTTTCGAACAATGTTGGCATATATTTTTCTCCCCTTCTTTATTCACACTTGTATTCTTCTTTCCTTTCCATTTTCCACCCTTCTCTTTCTCCTTACCCTTGAATGGCTTCTTCTTACTACCCTCTTCCTAAATGTTCTTTCCTCTTGCTTCAAGGTTTGTGGCTTGCACACATACCTCATCTAAACTGCTTGGATTGAACATAAGTATAGTGTGTTTTAAGTAGGAATGTAAAGCCCCAATATAGTTCAAGAGTGTATCTTGGGAATTCAAGTTTAATCCTAACAACAAAGCCCTTTTCCTAAACTCCTGGGTATAGTATTGAACTATTTGGCCCTTGCATTGCCTAAAATTTTTCCAACTCATAATGGATTTTTGCATATAGGCTAAAGGATAAAACTGTCTTTTAATTGAAGAAGAAAATTCAACCAAAGAAATGGATATCTTACCATGAATTCGCATTTCCTCTTGAGTCTTTGCTTCCCACCAAACTAGTGATGCTCCTTCTAGCCTTAATGAAGCTAACTGGATCTTTATGTCATCTTCTTGAGGGTTTTGAATTCTGCAATAAACCTCCAATTGTCTAACTTTTCTGCATTGACCTCACCATTGTACATGGGAAGTTCAAACTTAATGTCCAATTTGAGTAAGGGAGTTTTTTCTTTTGGGGTTTCTGAATGAGTATGAATAGTTTATGTGGTGAAAGTAGAAGATGATGTTGTTTGTGATGATGAGGATGATGAATATGATCCGGAATATTATGAAGATGGTGGATATGGAGGAGGCTTTCCTCAATTACCCTTTGAATCCTTATTTTCATCTTTTTTATCTTCTGAGCTTCCCTCTCCATGTGGGAACTTAGAACTCTCTCCAGCCATTCTAGTATTCCTCTCTTCATAGAGGACTCTAACCATGTCAGTTAATTCATAGAAAGATTTCTTGAATGCTTCCTCTTCTGAAAGACCTTCAGTCTCTCCTGCTCCAGACATGATGCCTTTGGATTCAAGCTCAGCTTCTGGTACTGCTTGTACCTCCTCAATCTCAATTGAAGGTAAAAGAGGTGCTTCAAGTGCAATTCAGATTGGAACTTTGGGTGGAGATTGTGGCCTTGTGGCTCTCCTTCTGGGCATTACCTTATGATTTGCAACCAATAGTTTCCATTCTCCTCTCTGCAACTTTAACCTTGTAAGCATCACAAATTTGCAACCATTAAAACCCTACTTGCACAAAACTCAAGCAATCAATCAAATAACCTTTTCTCTGATACCAACTGGATATGTTGTTGAATGTTAGTTTTTCTATGCTAATTTCAACTTCAGAATTAAAAACAATTGCTTGTCATTTGCTTCATGTGCATAGGTTTCCTTTATGGTCTTTGTGAATGAACGGACAAATTTTGTCAAGTTTTATGTCAAATTCATGAGAAAAATAGCATGTAAGTAAAGTGTTGAACAACAACAAACAAATGTACAACAAACCATCAAAATGAACACTTAACATAGTGTTTTGATGGAGTTCACCCCTCCTCGGCTACATCTCCTTGGTCCAACTTCCATGGCTTGGTCCTATGTATTAGCTCAAAATGGAAAATTTGTTGTTTACAATGCTCTATTGCTCCTGAAACTTGCTTCAATGTTCTCAGCACATCAAAATCATCTAGGAATTCCTTTTCCTAATCCCAATTTGGTCGAAAATTGCAAAAGTTATGGCCAAAACAGTTTCTCCTAGGAATTTTCCACTAAAACTAGAGGAATTCCAGTTAATCCCGCCAATTTTGGAGAAAATTTTGATTTTTTTGGTCCGCCAAAAATATTTCCAACTTAATCCATAGTTTAATTAATGATAAGGTCAGATTAATTAGTAATAATGTTGCATTTAGCGCTAAAAGCGCACAGTCATGGTTAGTGTTAGCCAGAAGTTTGTGTTTGTGGTCACATGGGAGGGGGATGGCCCGTGGGCTAGCCCTCTCTTCCCCCAACCACAAACCATTTACATAAAAAATACAATATCAAATTGTTATGTGTTAAGAACTGAATTTGTGGTATAGTGGTAAGTCGTGAGCATTGTGCGGGCGAGGTCGTGATTTCGACTCCACTGACCTGCCCATAAAATTTTGGTAAAGTGCATTGATACCCAAGCCTTTGTTGGAGGGACACGTGGCAGCCTCTGGGCTTGCCACATGTCTCTTCCTCATTGATCCTCATCTAACCAATAAAATGAAGCCAACTCACCACATTGTAGACCAACCACAACGCGCCACTTGGCGAGACAATATTAGCCATTGACAAACTTTGACATACCTAGTCACCTACCACGTCAGTAGTACAGACTGTTGACTATATAGTGACTGTACCCTTTTTTGAAAAATTATTTTATTTGGAAAAATTGACAAAACGTGATATCTTCATCATACGATCTTTGTTTTGAGTGAAAGGAGTTGCTTTGGGATCGTATTTCCGAGACATATGCAATCATTCAAGTTTTGAGTGATTCTTAGCACTTTTATTTTTTAGCTAAATATTCATCCCCTGATCACCATAGGACCCTGAAAATGTCATATCATGATGCCATGTGTCCGGTTTTAGAAGAGAGAAAATGCCCATCCACCCTTGGTTCTACATAGAATTCCTTTGTCACATTTTTCGAGGCAACTCCCGACATTTTACCATGTCAGCCCATTTTCTCCTGCAATTTCTTTGTAGTGGTCGATTCACGTACCTCCGAGACCTCCGATCTCCAATTGCAGGATTTTCCCTCAAATCATTTTCTCCATGGCTTCTATTTGTCAAGGGAAACTTCGATCTTCTATAACTTTTGACTTTGGGTTCCATTTGAGAAGTTCCATATACCATTGGAAAGCTAGTTCTGAGCATCATCCATTGGAGGAGGTCTAATTAATCGTTGACTGATTTTGTGGCTTGGAATATGGTTTCAAGTTTTTATCCCCTTTTGAACCCTTTTGACAGCAAAAAAAACAAATAATGCAGAGGGTGACAACATTGGCTCCACCTGGGGACAGTGCCTTGCTTGCAAGGTGTTGAGAACCTACAAACTAGAATCCTTCTATCTATTGGGCATGGGGTCATTTTATTCATGTATATACAAATAAAAATAGAAATAAAATAACTAAAATCATTATTGATATTTTACAATAGCTCACTGGTATGTACAATGGGTGAGAATTTAACCTCTTAATGTTGGAAATAAAGCTTGAGGAATTTCCCATTTACCGGCAGCTCAAGCATGCACCCTCCAAGTTCTCCAACATGAATGTATTGTTTCATTTAGTCTCATTAATCTTGGAGGGTCCAAACCATAAGGGATCAAAGTTACTATGTTTCCCTTGTCTTCTCTTTTCACATCCCATCTTAGGACTAGATCTCTTGGTTGAAGAGGACTACACCTAGCTTTATTATCAAACAAGGACTTCATTTTTTGTTGGTAGTTGTCTAACCTATGATTTGCATGTTCTTTGGTATCCTAGAGCTCCACCAATTTATTTATCCTTCTAGTTAGGGAGTTGGGTTCTTCTTCTACATTTGTAGCATCTTAGCCACTGGCATAGCAAGTTGAATAGGGAATACAATTGTTTTTCCATAAACCAACTCGAAATGGGATTCACATGTGGATATTTTTGGAGTGACCATGTTTGCCCAAAGTGAAAATTTTAGTTGAGAGTCTCGTCTCCTTTGACTTTCTCCAATTATCTTCTTTAGGATTCTCACCACTGTTTTATTTGAGGACTCAGCCACCCCATTTCCTTGAGGACAGTAAGTGGTGGAATGGCCAATTATGATGTTATATTTCTGAAAAAAGGCAATAAACTTTGCATACTTAAAATCTTGGGCATTATCAGTCACAATATTTACAATACAACCAAATTTTTCCAAGATGTTTTCCTCCAGGAATTTCATAACCACAGTGTTTGTTGCAATCTTGGTTTGGATTCCTTCTACCCACTTGGTTAAATAGTTTATGGTTGTGAGGGTCCACTTGTGTTGACCACTGGAAGGAGGATGTATCTCTCTGATGAATTCTAATCCCCATTTTCTGAAGGGTTCTTCTACAATAACAGATATCAAGGGGATTGGAGCCAATTGTTTCTTTTCAGTGAACACTTGACATTGCTGACAGGACCTAACATAAGAATAAACATCTCCAAATAGTGTGGTCCAATAGAACCTTGATTTCAATATGTTATACATAGTGGTCTTCAATTTATAGTTCCCCACACAAACACCACTATGGAACTCTTCTATCACTCTTTGAGTTTCAGTATCCACCAAACACAGCAGCAGAATCCCCACTGGATCTTTCCAGTATAGTTGCCCATTAAATATAATGAACTTTTGGGCTTGGGCCCTCAATGCTTTGTATGTGGATTTTTCCACCTTTGTTGGGCATCTCAAAAACAACAAATAATGAGTAAAATTTTGATACCAGGTCGAAGTTTTTGATCACAGGTTGTTCCCCCTCTTCCCTTCTTCTATTAATGAATTGATCCCCAATGCCTAACAATTTGACTCTAATATGATTTTGGCCAATCATTGTCCTGTAATGATCTTAGAGGGTCTTACCTCCATATGGTACTCCTGGATTTTTACAATCCACTTACCCCTTTTACAATCGTTGTCCCCTTGTACCAAGATGTCCTTCACCATCGTTGTTGGGACATAAGCCATGATGCTCGAGTGTAACACATAAACTCTGAAATATTTCAGAGCTTTGACTAGAGCATATGCTATTTTTCCAATATATTATACTTTAGTTCAGCACCCCGTAGCACCTGGCTAAAGAAATATATGGGCATATCATGGCCTTCCTTATTCTTTTGAAGTAACACTGCAGCTATGGTATGGGGGGAGGCAAAAGAAAAGATATAAAATGGCCTTGAATAGTCTAGGTTGGCTAGCACCGGAGCCTCTGCAAAATCTCTTTTGATTCGAGAGAAGGATTCTTGGGAATCTGTGTTCCACTTTACTTCATTCTCATTCTTTAACATTTTCGTAATTCCTTTCACTATTTCGGCGTAGTTAGGTACAAACCTTCTCAAGAAATTAATCCTCCCCAAGAAGACTTGGACCTCCTTCTTATTCCTTGGCAAGGAAATCTGACTGATAGCCTCCACCTACTTAGGATCTATCTTTACCCCTTCCTACACCACGATGTGCCCCAATAACTTGCCTTCGCTCAAAGTGAAATGGGATTTCTTGGGATTCAGGGACAGTCCATACTTTCTGCACTTTTAAAAGGTAATTTTTAGATGTTCGATGTGCTCCTCATCTGTTTTGGAGAAAATAGTGATGTCATCCAGATAAACCACCACAAACTTGTCTTGCTCCCCCACAAATGCTATGTCCATTTCCCTCTGGAATATTTCTCCTGTGTTTATTGAGCCAAAGGGCATCCTTGCGTACATGAAAGTCTAGGAGTGTATGAGGCATGATGTGACATAAACGTGACTAGACCAAAATCCATCTGAGGAAGTGGAAAGGAGATATGTTCATACACCATAATTTAGTTTTCATGTTTTGTTATTCAGTTTGTTTATTATTTTGCCATATTGTTTTATTTTAAATAAAGGCATCTCTCTGTCGCAAGGCAACAGAACCTACACGCCGATACAGCTAGTCATGTAGACAACTGGAAGTTCAGGCCTGAGATATTTTTGTAATTGATTTTCAAGCTCTCCCTCTCCTTATAAAAAGGAGGAAGAAGCACTGAACAAAGGTTCAGAATTTTGGGAAAGAAAAATCTTCTACAGGACCTTTCCTGTTTTCATAAAGGCCTTCTTGAAGCTTGTTGTATTCTGGTTTTCCTGAAGAGGTAATACAAATTTTATGGTCATTCCAACTTATTTGGATTTCATTATGTTATTCTATCTCTGTTTTTCATATATGTTTTTAAGTATTCACAGATTGCATGTCGTAGTAGCATCTAGTTGCGTTTCCCTTTAGATAAAGATTCATTTAAATAAAAAATTTGGTACATAATGCATGTTTCGAGGTGGATATCAAGTCTCTAAAAAATTCTCCATTCATCTTAGCAATTCATAGCATCTCCTCTTTCCTGTTTCTCTCTAAGTCTTGATATATAGGATTTTTATGTCTTATGCCCTATATGATGGATTCCTCCTCTATTGTCTCCCTCCATTTACATATGTTTCAACAACTAAATCACTGCAAATTATGGGTCTTATTTGACCACCTTAAGCCAAACATTATTTCCTAAGTACTTATGTATCAACTGCTTTATATTTTGTATCTTTATGGATGACTCTAAATCAAACTAATTTGTAATTTCCGTGACAGACTAAAGTGTTGCAAGTCTTTTCTACAAAACTATCCAACACTCTTTAATATTTCCTAGGCATTGGTCTACAATCAACCCAGAGGTTGTCTCTAGGAATCTTTCCATATATCCTGAAGTACTTTTGCTCCAGGTGCATTAAAAAGTGACAACATCTTTTTGGCATCATTGTCAGGGAAGTAAGCTGAAATATTTTTCTTTGGGAATGAAAAATATTTACATTCCCTCTTCCAAGTGAGCAAGGGAAGTGTAGGTTGAAGATATCTCACCTTGGCGACTCCATTATCTAAATTTCATTATAAACACCCTTACGACTCCAATGTATGAATCTTAATTGTAAACACTCTAATGACTCCACTATCAAGACATGGAGGAGAAGATAGAAGAGATGGAGAGGTTAATAAAGAACTCCTTCTATAGACTAGAAAAATTGGAATTAGAATGTATAAACCAACAAAACTTCCAGGACCAATACGTAAGGCCTCCCCTACATATATTGCAAGGGGAGAAGAAGTAACAGCAAAATCACACTCATCCTCCACTACATATAGAAGATGATCCTGAGAAATAGAAACCAGATGCAAATAAAGTTTAGGGGAACTTATGTTCCTCTTTCTCTCATAAAGAAAAGATCAATGATTACTATAAACAGTTCGTTGATCTCATGCAGGCTCAGATGCACAAGAAATACTATCTGAGGTCATCCAGAAAGAGATCGAGAGGGCAAGATCAAAATGAAGGTACTCCTTCCCCAGAGCCTCCTAAGCTAATTGATAAGGGAAAGGGGCCTTTAGATCCCAATTTCCTTAAGCATGAAGCCCTCAAAGAAGAGAAGTTCCCCCCCCCCCCCCCACCCTCCAGACCCATCTGAGATAAAGAAAAAGAGCCAAGTAGTGTCAGTGGCTGCCCCAACCAAGATAATATTGGTCAGCAGACTATTCAAGAAAATGAGGCAGCTACAATTTTCTCTCATTAGGTCCATGATCCAGTAGCTAACTACATGGAATATTTCTTTGTCCTACAACAATGTTCCTCAATTATAATCCCAATTAGAAGCTTCATGGAGGAAATTAAAAGAGTTGAGCATCAACTATCAAGTTCGAGGCACATATCAAATTTTTTGTCAGAAGATTTTTCATGGTGCATACTTGTTTTGATTTTTGAATTCCAACAACATGGAGGCATAAGGTCCAATACTCTGATGTTGGGCTGGTGTCATTGGAAGGTGGAACTAACTTGGGTGACTTGATTCCCAGTACATAAATAGGAGTTGTACATAAATAAGTTCACTACCTGAGCATTTTTTTCAGTTGTTAGAATACACTTTTCTGCATTTTAGTTTGATGAGGAAAGGACTCCATGAAAATAAATTTCAATAGAGATTTCTTGATTGTATAAGGGAATTATAATTTTTTACTCCATGTCCAATGGTGAAGGCTACTAGTCTCCAGATTCTCAGCGCCTAATCAACAAGGCACTATCCCCAATTGGATACCATGTTGTCACTCATTGCAAAATTTGTCTTCAGCTGACCAAAGTACAAAAGAGAAGGAAATTTTCAGCCATATTTCAAGACACTGAAACAATCAAAGCTATATTGGACCACCTCTAATGTATAGTACTCGGAATTATCTTTCCAGCGGTATATGGAACTCCTCATATGGACTCTGGAATCAAAAGTTAGAGAAGATTGAAAATTACCCTTGAAAACCAAAAAACCAAGGAGAAAATGCCTAAGGGTAAAATATCGAGTCCGGACATATCGGCGATCCCGCACATCAACAATCTGCCATATCAGCGATCCCGCACATCAGTGATCCTGCATATTGGAGGTCCAAGGCATCGAAACATCAAGAGATCAACACATCGGAATCAATGATCAAACAGGTGACAACATTTTAAAGTTACGATATCGCATGAAGTTCTAATTGTGATTAAATTGGCCGAGATTGAGCCTCCAGTGTTAAAGCGTAGGGAAAGTTCAAAGAAGCATTTACAAAGGAATTCAGTCACAAAACTAGAAGGGGGCATGCCTTTTCTCTCTCCTCTAGGGGCACAAGGTTGAATATGATTGGTTCCGATAAGGGACATGTGGTGGTTGGCATCACCTTGACGTGGCAGTACAGTGGACACGTGGCATTCCAATCTAGCATTTTCAGGTCCTATGGGGACATATCTAGGTGATATATGTCACCACTCAGGAAGCACCGCATGGCAGTAATGATGTCAGCATCAGAGATCAGCGGTTGTAGCTTGTTGTGCCTTAGAAGGAAATCGTCGATTGAAAACCTCCAATTGGGGGGCTCCGATATGGGCGTTGGCCTACAGTCACTAAGAGAACTAAAGGACCAAGGGTTAAGCAAAAAAGGTGATCGAGGTTTGGTGATCGACGAAATGAAGTGTTGTGCACCAAAGTTAAATCGTCGACTGGAAATCGCCGATTGAAAACCTCTGATATAGGGTTTGGCCTATGGTAATAGGAAGAGCTGAAGAAATAAGAGCTAAGCAGAAAAGGTGATCGACGTTCGATGTTTCATGAAGCTTGTTCAGTGAGAAGTCCCGATCTTCTGAGCTCTAATATTTGGCTAACTCGGTCATAACACTTGGTTATGTGATGAAAAATTATTGAAAGGGATCAAAGAAAAAGGGGCCTAAAGGGATCGAAACTCGTTGTTTCGCAATGTTTTGTAGTGTTAAGTTCCCATATTAAAGAATCCCCGATATCACACCATGGTTATTTTACGAGGCATGTTTCATTCTAATAACATGGTAGAGAGCTTTGAAGGTGTATGGTTCGTTAGCTACAGTATTAAATGAAGGCATGGAGCGATGGTAAATCAATATTTTCTCAGGGAAGACTTAATGCCTCAACATGGAGCTCCACTCAATCATCCAATGTAGGACTGCTAGATCGATCTCTGCTTCCACTTTGTGACAAGCCAACATAATTGATCGCTACAACTCTAGAGATTGGTGAAGCCAGACAGTTAAGGCAAAAGCGACAGGCGGACTCGCTGGATCATTGAGGCAGAGATGTTTCCTGAGTAGAGGCCATAACAGGGACGTCTAGGAGATATTTTCCTCCCATCATCATTTTGTTTTCCTTTCTCTTATTATTCTGTTTATTTTGTAATTTCTATATTTTCAAGAATGAATCATTTTGGGCAGCAGCCTTCGCACGCCAAGATAGCTAGTCTATCCGACAGTTGGAGCTCAGGTTGTGATATTTTGTAATCATTTTCCATAGCTTCCCCCCTTATAAATAGAGGGAGGAAAGACATAATACGGGTTCTAGAATTTTGCACCTTCAGTGGTCCAAATTTTGTGATTCTACTTTGGCTCTAATTGCTTGTTCATGAGGGACTCGAGCAATGTATGGATAAATGTAATGGACTGGTGTATTGGACTCATTTTTAGGATTAATGAAACTCTTTGGTGATTCCAATCATGGATCTAAGCAGTATGTTTTCCCCTATGTAAATCTCGTTTCATGTATGTTTCTCTTTTACTGAAATTGTGTGATGAAGCTGTGGGTCTCATTCTCTCATGGTTATATGTATGCTGCTAAGTAGTAACAACACCTATGTTATTTAAATATTTACTTATGTACCTCTAAGAGCATAGATTTAGATATTTGATTAGTGATAAGTTTATCCACGAGCTATAGAACATGAAACCTTAATTCGCACTCCACAATTCCTGTCATTTCATCTCTTCTGCCTTCCATCCTTCTACTGGAACATTGTTGATTAGGATTTTGCCTTGTTTACATCCCTATGCATCTATTTCCTTCCTTTCTCTCCTCCTATTCACCTTTACTACAACTTCAATACTAAGCTTCTCATTGTTTTGTTTCAGCCATTAGAGAAATACATTCCTCTTTGAGATCAGCCCGATTTACCCCCTGTATTTGGATCCATGTTTCTGCTTGAGTTCACCTTGATGAAAGACTATTGAACCAAGCCCCCCCAATATTATCTCTCAAAACTTGTGACAATTGGAGTACAACATAATCCCTCAGATAATCCTAAATGCACTTCTCTCTTTAAGATGTCCTAGGCACTGGTCTACAATCATCCTAGAGGTTGTATCTAGGAAGCTTTCTATATCTCCTTAAGCACTTGTGCTATAGGTGTTAGAAAAAGCGACAACACGGACCACGTGCTTTAGTGGGGCACACCCTTACACAAATCCATCTCTCGATTAGGACACGCGGTGGCATTGCCACATCATCCCATGCCACTCACCTCACTCCCTTATGCCTACACCTCTTGCAACTGCTTCAGGGTGAACCTAATGGGATTACCTATTAGGTGGGTCCATCCCCAATCAATAGCGTGGCCGCCAACATGTTTCATCTATCATGATCCCAGTTATGCCATTTTTCTTCCCGTAACCATTATTCCAGGGTATTCCTCATAGTCCATGTCAACACACTTGTGACCAATCACATAATGGGGAAATCAACCGTGCCAATTGAAGGTCTCCATGGCTAGGGATTGATCTGCAAAAGGATAAGGTTGTTAGGCCTTTTCTTATAAATTTAGGGCTTGATCCCTCTACGTCACAAGTAGTTTTTCCTTCTCATTCTCTACCATGGCTCAGCTAAGGGACTTCATCCCTACCTTATGCGACCTCTCATATGGGGATCTCTGCGATATCCCTAAAACAAGCTTTTCTTTAGCACATGCTTCCTCGAGCAAGTGTTTATTGACCATGACTTTATGTCAAAGGTTTGGCATACCTCCAAATCAATACCAAGGCTTTATGTCGACTTCAATGGTTTATTAACGCTTTCCATAGTGCTACCTGTGCTAAGCTTAGATGAATCCAACTCCAAGGAGTTATTGGCCTGCCTGCATTCCCTGTTCTCGGACAGGGAATTCCGCGCATGTCAATGTAGGCAATGCAGTGGCCATCACCTACCACGGGCTTGGCGTGGGCTCATAAGAGATTCCCACTTTTCCTGCCACATGATGACAGTGCCAGAATCCATGTCAAGCCTGTAAGCAGCTCCATGGTGCTATGCACAGCCTTCCAGGGTTGAACTAGCTATGCACTAATGCTAACATAATGTATCCAAGGTTCTAATGACACATGGTTGAGCATCCATTTAGGTAAAGTGTATGGGGTTCGAATGACACCAAGGGGAAAAAACCCTTCAATAGAGATGTGATGCTTGCCATGCAGCAAAGAAGCTTGTAACTTAGGCAGTTAAGTTAATGTAAACAAATGCAGACCTTGTTAGGAAAATGGTCTCCCATGTACTATATCATATTAATAAAAGGATATCTAAGCCCAATGTTTTCAATATTTTTTTCAAGCTCTAATGGCTTCTACCATGACCTATATCAAGGCTTATTATTTCTCTATCATTTACTTATTTAAGTGCTACTTATATCACAGTTAAACATTTATTCAGATAAGATCAACACAGTAATATAACTTAGTCCTTATTATCATGTGATTTATGTAGCACGGGACCTCAATGCAAAGACATGGCACAATATATATTATCACGTTGTTTCATTTACTTTTGTTTTAATCTTGCAGGTTATAGCAATATTAACAAATGCTTCATTCAACACATCTTTCAGTCCAGAGGACCATGTTTGATAAATTCATATAACAAAAACAATAGCTCAAAATGCAAAACATACATACATTCATGCATATTATCATAACCATAAAATCCATCTCCACGCAAAGAAGTAACACATGCTTAATATATCAACAACACATTTATCATTATGAAATTCCAAAACCATTTTAAACATAAAGGCATCATGATTTATTAACAAATAAATAAGTATAACAAGATACTTATCTTTGATCTTGTAGGGCAACTGAGTCTGGGAAAAGGACTCTCCACCTAACCATATAGTTGCAACCACACTTACTTGCAGTTCTCACCCCCGACACAGATTCCAAAGTATGAGTGGGATGCTTGATCAAGGGATTAAAAGATCATCTACCAACTAAATAAAGGACAACACGAGATCTCTTTCCTCAATCCCACCAATTGATTGGTGATGAACCTAGGGATTGCAACAAGAATGCTACAACTCCCAAGGCTACCAGCTTTACTTATCAACTCGGGGTTCGTACAAACTTGGAGGTGGCAGTTCTATATGCACAAGTAAAAGTGAAGGTACCACCTGTTTTCACTACTCATCTAGAAAGAGAACCCATGGGTTCCAAGCCAGACTTCTATAGGGTCAGAAGAAGTTGATTCTTTGATGGAAGAAGAGAAAATCTATTCTAAGAGAGAGCTACTCTACTGCAGTATTGAAAAAAATAGCATGTAATGCTAAACCACACCATAACCTAATTAACCAATTAAACAGCTTTGCTAAGAAAAATTTCTAAATCAATCACTAACCTAATTCTGATATCTAAGTTGCAGAGGTAAAGAGCATCAAACTATACTAAGGTGTAAGCAAAGAAACTTAAGCTAAATCAGTTTTCAAGCAGAAGAGCAATCGGAGGTCGAAATCAATGAAAGGAGGATGTAAGGATGCAGTAGCACATAGGGACCATCGGATAAATCAACGAACAGAAGATGAACGGCAGAGATCTTATCGCTAAAGCTTAAGTGACTAGATGAATGAACAGGGTGAACGCACAGGATGAACGACTGAGGTCTTATCGTGGATGTTAAGTGGATAGATGGAAAAACAGGGTAACGAAGCGATGAACGGTTGAGATCTTATCGCGTGGATTAAGTCAAGAGATGGACAGACAGGGTAATGAAGCGATGAATGGCAATGATCATATTGCAGGAAAAAGAAATGTGTGGAAATTATGGAGTGGGTTTCTAAGGCAGTAAGTAGTTTCTCACGCGCCCTCAAGGCAATAAGAGGAATTCTGAAATTTCACGCGATTAGCCTTACTGCGTGACACATAGCATGAGAAAACCACTTTTATCACATGCTCTCGGGCGGATAACGGTTGTGTAATAATCCACGCAAGATTGGGCAATAGTTGGTGGATCAGGTGGGGCTGATCAACGGTGGAGATCAGCCAAGCTAGTTGGCAATCAGTGACACGATAACCGTCGGATCAGGTGAGGCAGATTGATGGTGGGGGTTTAAAGGACATAAAGTGTTGAGGTGACGCGATAGTCATCAAATCAAGAGACAAATCGACGATGGATATTAAAGCACATAAATTAAGTGGACGACTTCACACGAGGCAGCAATTGGAGAAAATAACGAATCAGACAGTGATTGTGAAGGTTTGTTGTGGATCAGATGGTGAGGAAGAGATGCATGAAGAACGTGCCGAAGGAGGTTTCAAAGGAAAACAACAGAAAAACCAGTGAGGGTGAACAAGTAACTGCATCAATCGACAAACTCCATAGCTCATGCAAGAACCAGAAACCTGTGTTTCTGGGGTTGTTGAAGGGTCTCTTCCTCAAGTCATGGTCCCAGAGGGAGGAGATGAGGCCAAGACACCTACGCACAACCTTATGGTGATATTTTTCTCCTAGCTAACCTGTAAACTGAAAGAAGGCACAAATGGAAGTAAACTACAGCAAATGCAGCTACTAAAGAAAATGAAAAGAAAAACCATGAATAATCTACGCTATATTGTTGTAATGAAAATGCAGCTACTTAAACAAATAAATAGAAAACCATGAATCTACTTAAGTAAATGAACAGAACCAAGAAGCTACTTAAGCAAATGAGTAGAACAGAAATCTATGCTACTTAAGCAAATGAACAATGAAAACCAGGAATCTATGCTAGCATACATGTACATTAAAGAAGAGCTTTAGCTGCTAGGGTTGGGCCCTAACTCAAGAGATTCAACCCTCTAAGTTAACTCAGAGTTGGCTCAAAACGAAAATCATTCTCATTATCAAAACCATGGATTACAGAACAAACTGTCACAAGTCTTGCAGCTCAAAAATAAAGTAGAGTTTTACAATGAAAGTCTGAATCCTACTAAGGTCCTAAGCCTCTCTATTTATACATCTGATAAACGGGTTTCTATCCCTTTCACTTGCTTGGCTGTCTTCTAGTCTTCAAAGTGATGGATATTTGCACTCCGAGATGATGGAGGAATATTCGAATGGCGGGGTAGTAAATGAGGAGGATTTACCTCCTATAATTACTCTCCCTTGTCCCATTCGAGTTTTGACCAATGTCCTTGCCATAGTTCCTTGCTTTTATCCTTTATGCCTGCATTTTTCCTTGCTTGTGTCCTTTATTCCTGCATTTTATGCACATTAGACCACAAAGCAAAATATCCAACTCTAACTCATCTCATAAACAAAATATAATCAAAAGTATGCAATAAGGTGTGAGAATAGTTGGTTTGACTAAGCTAAGAGGTGAATTAAGGCCAATTAAGGCCCATATAATTACTCAATGATGAGGCTCATCATCACCCCCTACTGAAAGTGGTGCTCATCCTCTAAGAAACTTAGTCAATGTCGATGTCCTTCATGGCTCTGGTAGCCTCTTTGACATCTCATGCTTCCGTTGTGGTCTCTTCTTCTTGTTTATAGAAGCGTGCTTTCCTTTCTACTTCTTCCCACTGCCTATTTTATTCTTCTTCTTTTCTCCCTTCTATCATCCCTAGGAGTAGTGGTGGACTGAGTTTTAGGCCTATCCAGTTGACCTTCAGCCTTTGCATTGATTGCTTATACATAGGTGTCCTGTTGAGTGCCTCTCTCAACCTTTGAGTGGAGTGATATTCGCTGATCTTCAAGCTGTGTGGCAGTGTGTTCCATCTCCTTAAGTAGTTATGTATATTATCATCTCTTAGCAACCTAAACATATCCTCAAAATGTGAAATTTCTTGCTCTTGGGAAATAAGATATCTAGGTGCCAGCTGAGGATCATTTTCAATTCGATTATGGGTGCTGATTAGGGCCCTGGGATTTGATTGTTCATCTCTGATGAAAAAAAAGGTTTGTTTTTCTCTCTGGCCAATATTATTTTCATCTTTGCATCCCTTGACTTCTCATGGTTCATCGATGATGCCAAAGCCATTGATTGTAGATCTCCTAGCTCTACATTAGGATCCCAAATATTCATGTCTGTGAGGGTCATGTAGTTCAAGTAAAACTCATCCATTTTGGCCCTATCCTCTAGTGCACTTTGATCACAAAGATCAATAAATTGCATGCAATCCTGAAATGGCATGGTGCCCCTTTGTGCTAGTGTTTTAATTTGAAATTGCAGCCATGGTTCTCTGAGGTAAAGAGCATAGGATTTAGTTGGCATCCTACATTAGATGGCCTCTTGCTGTTCTTTCTCCTCTGTTTCAATGCCTTCTTATGCTTGTTGTTTTGGCATCATCCCCTTCTCTTCTACTTCATCGTGTTCCTCTGTATTAGTATCTTCTTCTTCTTGTTTTACCTCCTCCTTACTGACAGAAGGACTAACATCATAGGTGAGGGTTTTTATGTCATCCTTTTCTAGTAAGTCTCTGAAGACTGACCATGTTATGGGGATACTGAGGTTTTGGAGGGCATCCTTAATGAGGATTCTTATCAAACCATGGTGAGCCAACTGTTGGGAATTCCAGTCCTTTACTTTGTTGCTGGAGTTCATGAGTGATTGCATCAAGAAATAGGGTATGCTGAGGCTTTGGTGAACTGGTGTTTCTACCCCAAGTCTTAATTCTTCAAGCATTCTCAAATAGTTTCCATAACAATATTGTATCCATGGACTCTTGCATTCTCTTTTGACTTATTAAAGAATTTCCTTTTTTCCACCTTTTCACTTATAAACCAACTACCTCTTAACCTTTACAACATTTGATCAAATTATTCATATGAGTGAGTGAGTGGGATACTTACCTGTGGTCTTGATGCCATGTTGCAGTTGTCAAAGATCAAAGGTGTTGTGTTGTCTATTTGTTGCATGGTAATTCTTCTTCCTCCTCTGCTTCTTGTTGATGGTTTCTTGGCTTTTGGAGGTGTCTGTGACTGGAGATCTTATGCTACTGCTTCTGTGGAGCTCCTGGATTACCTCTTGGAAATGTTTGGTGTCTCCCTTAGAATTTCTTGATCATGTTTCTGGCTAGTGCTATGAGGATGCTGCAATGAATGGATAAAGGGAGTAGGAGTGTGTGTGGATGCAGGGATGATGGTAATGGATGAGGTGATTGGTTAGATCATGTCTAGTATGAATTTTGGGTACATAACCAATCTACCATTCAGGGGATCCTGTAGAAAACACAATCTTTACCTGAATTGAAGCAATGAAGTGAAAAAAAATGGATTTGATGCAGGGATGCATGGTAAGGAGTGGAGGAGATGAATATATGTGAGGCAAGGTTCCCTTTGGATCTTCTCTTTGCTCCTTGCTTGTCTTTCTCACCCACCTGCAAGTAACAATTATGTTCTTTTTTCTTTTATTATTATTATTATTATTATTATATTTAAACACCTAGGTTGCCTCAAGAGGTTTTCACCCTAGATATCTACCATGGGTGCCTCAAGGAAGGTTTTCACCCAGGGATCTTCTTACTCTTTTTCATTTTTTTCTCATCCTTGGGCCGCCTCAAGAGGTTTTCAACCCAAAGATGGGACTCAGGTGCCTCATGGAGGTTTTCACCTGAATCCTTATTTCTTTTTTTCTCTTTTTCAATGCCCTAATGAGGGAGGAGCTAGAACTTTCTCCACCATCATCATTGTCTTATTGATATTGTCAATGAACTTTTGTTTTGATAAAGGCCTCTTGTACATTTCAATCGGTGTCCATTAACAAGCAATGGAATGGCTTCTTCATTTATAGTTTTGATTTGCACTGAAGCATTATCATGGCATCTTTCCACCACAAAAGATCTGAGCCATCTTGTCCTTAGCTTTCCCTTGAAGTCTTTATACCTCGAATCATATAACAATGCCCAGTCTCCTTCTTGAAATTACTTCTACTTAATATCTTTGTCATGCCAAATCTTCCTCTGAAGCTGAACTATCTTTATATGTAGGAGGGCCTGCATTCTGAATTCATCCAAGCCATTCAAATGTAACAATATTTCTTTCTGTGCATGACTGAGATCCAAATATAGTTGGCTACCATCCTCAATGTTTTATATTCAAACTCAATGGACAGCAAAGCCTTTTTCCCATAGACCAGCTCATAGGGTGTAAATCCAGTGGTGGTCTTCCATGTTGTATTATAGGCCCAGGGTGCCTCAACTAGTTTGAGCTCAGCCCAATCCTTCTTGTTGCTGCTCAATACCTTGGTTAAGATGTTCTCCAGTGCCCTATTGGTCACCTCCACTTGCCCATTATCTTGTGGATGATAAAGAGTGGAGGTCCTATGCTTGATTTTGTGATGGCTGAGCAGTTCTTCAATCATGCTTTAGGTAAATTGGATGCCTTGATCTGTGACTATCTCTCTAGGGTACCCAAATTTGTAGAATACATTCTCCCTTAGGAACTTAGCCACCTTCTCTTTTGGTCTTGCCTTAATTGCCTTGGTTTCAGCCCACTTAGTCAAATAATCAGTGCACACAATGATGTGTTGTTTTTTATTTGGAGGGTTGATAGGTGTTATAGACATTTTTGGGCACTGCAACCCCAATCATAAATGTCCATAAACCAAGGGCTCTTAAGTCCCTAAAAGTATTGTTCCAACCTCTAAAAGAACAAGGTCAACTGATTACATCTTCTCCCAGAAGTTCTCCATGAAAAACTACTCAAAACTGGTCAAAACTGGACCATCTCACCTGCTCCATGGTCAAAGTGCGCTGCATCCCACCTAAATACACTCGGGAGGTGCGATGCATCTTGAAAAGCCCTTCTATGGGGTGCGATGGGCGAGAGTGGACAAATGGCAGGGTCAATCTGCAAGGTGGAGGATCATGGAATCTTCTAGAAACTTCTCCTGTGACACTTGCCTCTCTACATTCGCCCATGGATGAGTAAGAGATCATCAATTTCCAAGTGGAATCAAGAACTATCAAAGAGAGGACACTAATCAAATCTCAAAAGCTGACTCACCCCCCTTGCAAACATCTATATATGGATCCCTCATCCCAGAGATCCAGAGGCTAGAATTTTGTATCTTGTAAGGAAGTGTTGCTGGTTTCTTGGTGCAATATCATAGTGTTGGGTGATCTAAGCTTTTCATGAGGTGAAGAAGGGCTTTCTTGCTGAGAGGATGATGCTAGGTCAGAACAATTGGTTGTAATCCTCTTTGCTATTTCTTATTTATCAATAAATGTATTCAAGTTTTCCTCCACATTCTTGTATGATTGATGATATATGCATTTGTGTGGTCAATATATATCTAGTCCTATATTGTTTATGATAATAGATCTATGTTCTTGGATAGTGTTATGCTGCTTTGATTCTACAGGTGCTCTTTGAAGCTGGGTAAACGAGGAAGCTAGTGGCAAGGATCTATCAAAAGGGAGAGGAATCAAGCAAGGAACCAAGCGCAAGACAGAGGTTGGTCTCCTTTATTCCCCTCTTATCTATTTCTCATAAAGGAAAATGAAAGTAGTTTTAGTTTGTTTGTTTCTAAGGTAGCTACCAGCCTTAGTGGGACTAGCATCTCTGCATAGACACTAGTTTTCCCGATAACAAAATGGCGACTCCGCTGGGGAGCGAATAGATTGTTTGTTTATCTACATTTGTTTGCTTTATAAACTTACAGACGGAGCCTGAAGTTAAGCCAGCTAGCCTTCGAACTGCATTTGCTATGCAAGTGCAAAGTAGATCAATGCTGCTTCAGTCTATCTCCGGGTTTTGTTTATGAACTGAACAATTGATTTACAAGCTCTCTAATTGCCCTTGTGGTGGCTCTAGTAACCTCTTTAGATCTACCCCTGTGATTGATTTACTGATTACCACTTGCTCGGCCTAAATCCCTGAACTGAGCTGCAAACTGTGACCCGGAACCCAGTTAAAGTCTCGTCCCTGGTCCAACGCACTGTCTCTTCTGTGAATTCTGGATGCATCGCACTTCCCAAGTGTAGTAGGTGCGCTGCATCTCTTTTTCACTGTGTTACAGGTGCGCTGATCAGACAAGGCCTTTCCTGCTCCTAGATTTTGGTTTCTGTGTTCACTCTTTTCAACTCTATTCAGGAGATTTGTTGCCTGTAGTCAGTACACCTCTGTTGAAACCCCCTTCCTTGCCATTATTCCGCCTCCATTGTGAAAAGAACTGTAAATGTTTTTATGTATTTTGAGCCATTTTCAGTTCTCTTTTACAAAGAAGTAGCGTAATTGTACTGTCATTTCTTGATTTGAAAGTGTCGCAAGTGTCGTTTTCAGTCATAGAAGAGAATCCGATTGTTCTTGATAGTCGATTACACTGTTACTCTTGTATTTGATTTGAATTAGTAGTTTTTCAAGTGTCGAAAGCAAGTTTTCAATTCCAAATCGCAAAGTGTCGTCATTATCCTCATTTTGTCTTGAAAAGAAACTTGTTAGTAATGTCGCTTTGAAAAGTAATTCAGATTTGTGCTTAGATTTCTTTTTATCATTCACACATTAAGAAGGCTGAAAAAAAATACATGCACGTGCATTTGCATTTAGACTGTTTGTTGGTTTGATTTAGGACAGTGCATATAGTGTGTGCTCTCTGCTCTATGTTGAAAGAACATCCTCTCTCTTTCCTTAGTAGCTAGGATTTTCATTGCAAAAAGAAGATTAAACAACTTTTTATCATCTTAGATTGCATTTTAGGAATTGTACATCTACATCACATGGTGAACCTGAAAGGCAAATTTCTTAAGCAAGATCAACTGTAAAATAAATTTAATGAATCTAGAAACGCTTTGGGACCTAACACACAACATCTAGATGTCTAGGCTAGAGACGTATTCCGACGTCGTAAAGCTTGGTAACTGTTGTTTTCATTGTTGGTTGGGTGATTCCTCCACTTTGAGACGATAAGTGCTAGTACGGACTTGTGCTCCCACGTACCGTCGAGTATACATTGGGAGACGACAATAGGCTTTATCCTTTATCCATAGGAAGTTGTGTCTGCCGCCCTATCGATCGCAATGCATTGAACACAGCATTCGGGAAGATTGACTGCCGTACCGTAAAAAGTATTCTGCAGTTTTGCGATTGGTTTGGTAATCCCTATGTCTAGATTTCCAGAGCAGTCTCTTTCATTCCTTTTCAGACTCCTGAAAGGAAAAGGTCCATCTGAGAACTTGTCACTTCAAGCTCATTAAAAATCGAAGGCGACTAGAGTCATCTTTTGTTTTTTCTCGACTCTTAAAAATTGAAAAAGCAAGTTGTGTCAAAGCGTCTAAAATTTATTTTAATCGGAATAAATATCACCTTTCCTACGTTGGTCTTAGGTTGAGAAAAATGGAGCCCACCAACCAAGGAGTTCCCCTTGGGGGAAATCCTAGTCCCTTCTCCTCCTGGGGAGATGTTGGTGTGCCCCATATAGCCACATTGTCGCTTCCAGGATTGGCAATCGGCTTTCCCGTATGGCTCTTCTCAACCTCTGTCGTTCAGAACACCGTGATTCCTGAATAATCAAGTCAGCAACTAAACGGTACCAAAGTTACCCCCCAACCCTCTACTTCATCCAATTCTTCCTCTCCTCCTTCCTCTTCGCTTGATGAAGCTGGTAAAGCCAAAAATCAAGTAACTGAGAAGAAGAAGGAGCCTAAAGCGAAAAGGGGCGACTAGGCGTCGTCTAGCAAAAATCCACACACTGCACCATCCAGGCCTAAATCGCCATGTGTCATTTGCAAAGGAGACCACTATCATCGAGATTGTCCTTTCATCCCTCAGATCTTAAGGGACTGGTCTCCTCGTTTGCACAATCTGATGTCATCAACCTCTGATGATCATGTTGAAAATACACCATCAACTAGTGAAATTGAAGCCCCTGGACAAAAAGGAAGATGTAAATTTCCTTGTAAATTGTGTGAGGACAACCACACCGTCCATCGTTGTCCCTTCTTAGACAAGGCTAAAAGACTTTTGGACGACCGACTGGTTTCACCGCTACGACTTCCTCCTGGATATAAGAAGCTCTTGCCGAGTCCGTCACTAGTTGAAAATCCGGCTAACACGCCCTTGTGGTCAGCCGAAGCGTCTATCATTGAAGATAAACCATCTGAATCCACACCAGAAGAATGTCAAAAGTTTGAGACGGTAGTTGACCCAGTCTTGCCTTCAGAGGATCCATCTTTAGATGATACAGTCACCGAAGTGAACAAGGATGACACCGTCCAAATTCTCTTCGTAAGCATAGACTCCGATGAACATGGGGCAGTCTACTCGTTCCTTTACCGTAGGAAGGAAGTTCGTCAGAGTCATACTCGGCCGTCTATTCGGTCCCACCTCCAAGCAACCTGGTTGTTTCCTTCGATTGGAATCTACTAGGCAGACCCCGTTTACCGGCTAGTGTACCATTCCGAATCATTGCTCAAATATATAGAATGGTCATGGCCGGTACCATCATAGATGAAGGGGCTTCTATGAGTATCATTTCCTCAACTGCTTGGAAAGCGCTTGGTTCACCATCGCTTTTTCCTGAGATGAGAAATCTAACAGGCTTTGACAAAGGAACCAGTCGACCGTTAGGGATCCTTCCCAATGTGATGATAACATTGAGAAGGAAAACCGTTCACATGAACGTAATGGTAGTCCAAGGACCCCTAGATTATAATCTACTCCTTGGATGAGACTATATTTATTTCATGGGAGCCATTGTCTCCTCACTCTTTAGAGTAATGTGTTTTCCGCATGAAGGAAGAGTGGTCAAGCTCGTAGACCAGCTTTCATTCCCCGGTTCACACATAGCAAATAGTCATACACCAACCCTGAATGGTTTTTTCACACAAGGAATGTCTCATCAATCCCCAATCTGTCCTCCTGATGAGCGCGAGTGATTCGAAAGATATGACTGAAACCCAGGGGGCATGCACCCTGGCCTGTTTCGACAGGAAAACCTTGGGTATAGGGTAGGCTTCCGTGGAGGATATATGACTGGCTGACACACCCGTCCATTTTGGAAAATGGGATTAGACCAGAATAAGATACCTCTATTTGAAGGTAGGCCTTTCCCGATAGAACAAATGTTTTGTATGAAAATTGAAGGGTAACCTGGAAAAGGTAGGCCTTTCCTGATAAAACAAATGTTTGATCTGCAAATTGAGGGGTAACCTCGAAACTCTACTTCACTATACCTGGGGGCATGCAAACCTTTTGGCATGCAAGCAAAGAGCGACCATTTATTTTTTAAATTTATAGGTCCTCTAACCCTTTAAACTCGTTGGATTGGTCGTTTCCTAACTTGCATAAAGAAAGGATGTGGGGCAAAGCTTTGAAAAAATGTCGTTTTTATATATGAGACATCCTTATTATGCGACTGGATCAAGCAGTTTTAACGCGGAATTCAAGCTCGTTAAAAAATAAACATAAGCAATGAGAAAATGTTCCCCCAGAGTTTAAGCTCATTAAAAAATGAACCAATTTCTGGTAAATAACCATCGTGAATGTATTATCACCAGCCTTTGAAGCCTTGGTCATGTTCTCATCATCACCTCCACTCTGTATTGGCCAATCATTCACCTCCATTTGATTGTTTACCCTTTTTGAGGAACAGCTACAAAGAGTGATCCTATTAGCCATCCTTGTGACACTACCGTGATTGGAAAATTCCAAACCTTACCTAGAATCAGCTGCTACCCGAATTTATCACTCGTTCCTCAAAAAACGAGTCTCCTTTAAGCTCTTTTCAACTGACTCGTAAAATATGAAAAGGTTGCCGAGCAATTGGCCTCTCCAGCTCGTTAAAGGGACCGGAAGTGCTATCCCTCCTTTAGATTTTAATCATTTTGGACTTGAGGGATTATTACACAAAAAGATCGAACGCTTGTTTTGTTCAGCTCGTTATAAGTACCGAAAATTCATCCCTTTTGTATTGTTTTATACTTTTTCGGACTCAAGGGATTATATGACGAAAAAGGATTATTGGAGTTTTCTTTACGTCCCTTTTTTAGACTCTCTAAAATTGAAAAGGACCGAGTTATCCTTGTCATTAAACTCGTTAAAACCGAAATAGTGACAAACTTGTCCATACAGACAAGAACGAGTTTCACTATCGCTAGGCTCGTTAAAACATAGAGATGGGTTTGCCCGAAGGGAAAATTATAGAACAAGCATATGTTATCCTCCTCAAGCTTGAAAAAAATAAATGGGTACTGGTCAGCAATGACTGGGGAAAAATTGGGAAGAAAACTTGAAGAAACTTTATCAGTAGCAAGTCGCTCTTGAACATGACACTTTCACTCCGCATCCGAGTCGGGTTGGTTTGTTCCATTCACTGGTCACATCACCATGGTTCCGTCACACCATCCATATTTGGGGTTAATGCTACCAATCCATCATGTCAGTGTCGCTGATATGTTCAAGAGAAGTTGCTCAGAGAATTCGCCTGTGTCTCACCCACTGCAATACATTTACGCTCCATTCTTTCATGACCGCCACCCTGAACCTTATATCACCAGATCGTTTTCACCTCCATTAAAATCATTTACTCTGTTCCGTGTCATTGATGTGGGATTCACTAAGGCCCTCCTATGACGGATCGCTTCTTGTCGACATCAGCTCATTATCCAAGAAGTCGATCTGGAACAACCCTTTCAGTACTTTGAAGCTTGCATGCCTCAATGGAAAGTTTCTCACTTCCGGCGACTGGTTTACATCAATGGCCTTCGACCAAAAGATTTTGCGTGGTGTTCGATGCCAAGTCCCTTATTCACACCACGTGAATTGTACTATAGTACCTTGAGGGTCATCATCATTATCGGTGATTCCTCTCGCGCCTGTTAACAGCTTACATCATTGGCTGGTAATCAAGCGATGTCTTTCCATGTTTGACTCCAGAACATCTCTCACATGGATCGACTTGTACTTTGAGTGAATATCGAACGAGATTGAAGACCCTGGATCTAGTTTCATCCATCCGGGCTGCGATATATATTTAGGAAAATAAAGACATCAAATGTACATCATTACTGCACAGATAATCATCCAACCTAAGGGATGATGGCTCTACCAGAATCATCAGTCTACACTCAGACAATTGTCTGTCTTATGTACATGAAAATGAATTTATAAAGTTGAGCATGGGAATGCCTACCTCAGCTAGATCATGAAAATATTATGAAGATAATGTATTGTATTGTATCTTATTACAGCTCACCCTCCAGCTTGAAAGAACTTCAGATCCTCATGATAAAGCATTTCACCCGACATCAACAGATTAATGACCTCATGCTTTAGGGGGCAACTGTTATAGAAATTTTTGGGCACTGCAACCCCAATCATAAATGTCCATAAACCAAGGGCTATTAAGTCCCTAAAAGTGTTGTTCCAACCTCTAAAAGAACAAGGTCAACTGATTACATCTTCTCCCAGAAGTTCTCCATGAAAAACTGCTCAGAACTGGTCAAAACTGGACCATCTCACCTGCTCCATGGTCAAAGTGCGCTGCATCCCACCTAAATACACTCAGCAGGTGCGATTCATCTTGAAAAGCCCTTCTATGGGGTGCGATGGGCGAGAGTGGACAAATGGCAGGGTCAATCTGCAAGGTGGAGGATCATGGAATCTTCTAGAAACTTCTCCTGTGACATTTGCCTCTCTGCATTTGCCCAGGGATGAGTAAGAGATCATCAATCTCCAAGTGGAATCAAGAACTATCAGAGAGAGGACACTAATCAAATCTCAAAAGTTGACTCACCCCCTTGCAAATATCTATATATGGATCCCTCATCCCAGAGATCCAGAGGCTGGAATTTTGTATCTTGTAAGGAAGTGCTGTTGGTTTCTTGGTGCAATATCAAAGTGTTGAGTGATCTAAGCTTTTCATGAGGTGAAGAAGGGCTTTCTTGCTGAGAGGATGATGCTGGGTCAGAACAATTGGTTTTAATCCTCTTTGCTATTTCTTGATTATCAATAAAGCTATTCAAGTTTTCCTCCACATTCTTGTATGATTGATGATATATGCATTTGTGTGGTCAATATATATATGGTCCTATATTGTTTATGATAATAGATCTATGTTCTTGGATAGTGTTATGCTGCTTTGATTATACAGGTGCTCTTTGAAGCTGGGTAGGCGAGGAAGCTAGTGGCAAGGATCTATCAGAAGGGAGAGGAATCAAGTAAGGAACCAAGCGCAAGACAGAGGTTGGTCTCCTTTATTCCCCTCTTATCTATTTCTCATAAAGGAAAGCGAAAGTAGTTTTAGTTTGTTTGTTTCTAAGGTAGCTACCAGCCTTAGTGGGACTAGCAGCTCTGTATAGACACTAGTTTTCCTGATAACAATAGGCCCAATGAAGTCCATGCCCCATTTGTCAAATGGCTTGAAAGTCACTTGAGGTTGTAGGGGAATTTCATCTCTTGGAGTAGGATTTCCCATCCTCTAGCACTGATCACACTGACTAACGTACTTTTTCACATCCTGATGAAGAGTAGACCAATAATAGCCTGCTTTCAACACTTTTAATTATGTCCTCCTTGCTGCAAAGTGACCTCCACAAGGCCCATCATGATAGGTTAGAAAGATGTCAAAGACTTCCTCTTCCCTTACACACCTTCTCAAGATTTGATCTGGGCCAAGTTTGAACAAATTTCCCCCAATCCAAATGAAGGGGGCGCTTTTCCTGACTATCTTGCTCTTTTCCTTGGAGGGAAAGTTTGGTGGGAACTATGCTGATACCAAATATTTTGCTATATGAGCAAACCATGGAGAGAGAACTGGAATAGAAAACAAATGCTCATCTGGTAACTGGTCATCCACCATTCCTTATTCACCTGTAGGCAGATTCATCCTTGATAGAAAGTCAGCAACAACATTTTCATTACCAGGCTTATCAACAATAGTTAGATCAAACTGTTGTAATAAAAGAAACCATCTTATAATTCTAGCATTCACATATGGTTTGTTCATTAAATATTTGATTGCAGCATGATCAGTATACACAAATGCTTGATAGCATGTAATGTAATGCCTAAATTTGTTTAATGAATGCATAACAGCCAGGAGTTCTTTTTCGGTCACAGTATAGTTTAGCTCAGCCTTTGACAAGTTCTTACTGATAAAATAGATGGCATAGGGCAATTTCTCCTCTTCTTGACCTAAGGCTTCTCCTATGGCTTTGTGTGAGGCATCAACATGAATATGAAAATGGAGGGCCGAATTTGGGACTCTAAGGATTGGTGTAGTGGTTAACTTACCCTTTAGAATGTCTAAGGCCTCTTAACATCTCTTTGACCATATAAACTCAGAATCTTTGGCCAACAACCCAAACAAAGGAGAGGCCAACTTGTTAAAGCCATTTATGAAGCTTTGGTAGTATCCAGCTAACCCTAAGAAACTCCTGACATCTCTCTACTTTTGTGGAGGTGGGACCCTTTAGATGATTGCTATTTTGTTTGGGTCCACCTGCAGTCCTTGCTGAGATATTAAATGACCTAACACAGTCCCTTCAGTTATTAAGAATTCACATTTTTCTAGATAGAGAGACAAATTCATTTCAATGCATTTGTGTAATACTTTGCCTAGGTTAGTCAGGGCTTCTTGAAAATCATTGTCATAAGGTGTAAAGTCATCCATATAGATTTCCACAGTATCATGTACTAATTCAGGCAAAATACTCAAGACTGCTCTCTAGAAAGTGGCAGGAGCATTGCATATGCCAAAAGAAAGGACCCTATAAGTGAAATTACCCCAAGGACAGGTGAATGTGGTATTATCCTGGTCTTCTAGACATATTTGGATTTGGTTGTACCCACTGAATCCATCAAGGAATGAAAAAAACTTATTCCCTGCCAGGACATCTAGCACTTGGTCAATGAAGGGTAGGGGAAAATGATCCTTCTTTATGGATTTGTTAAACTCCCTATAATCAACACAAATCCTCCACTTACCATTTTTCTTGGGAACTAACACTAAAGGAGAGACCCACTCACTATTTGAGATAGGGTAAATGAATCTTGCATCTAGCAGTTTTTGTAGTTCTTCTTTGACTATGTTTTTAAGAGCTGGATTCATCCTCCTTTGTGGTTGCCTAACTGGCTTGCAACCTTCTTTGATGTATATGTGGTGATTACACACTGAGGGGTGTACTCCCTTCATTTCCTTGTAACTCCAAGCGAAGGCTTCTAGGTTCTCTCTCAACATGTTGCATAGCTTTTCCTCTTCTAAATTAGAAAGAGATGGATTAAGGTTCAAAGTTTTCTCTGGGCCAAATTGTATGGTTTTGACATGGAGTGGGTTGGAACTGGCCAAGCATAAGTCAATTGGATGATTTTTCCGGGTTTCCCTTACTTCTCCTTCTAATGGTAGTGAACTAGGAGTTGGAATTTGGAGCGGGTGTTCATTCAAGTCATCTGTATCTTGTTGTCCTCCTCCTATGGTTGCTTCCAAAGCATAAAGTTGGGTAGAATAAACCTCATCTTCTTCCTCCTCCTCCAACCATAAAGGTAAATCATGCTCTAGGGAAGGTTGAGCAGGAGGGTATAGGACTAATTGTTTAGACATATGCCCATTCTTGATGGTCATATTCCCAACTCTACAACTAATCTAAGCATCATTTGTGGCCAACCATGGCCTTCGAAGGATGAGAGGGTAACTTGTAAGCTTAGCCTTAGGCTGGAGAACTAGGAAATCTTCAGGGTACTCCCAGGAGTCAATGGAGACCATCACATCCTCCACAATTCCCTCAGGGGTGATTGTGGAATGGTCTGCAATTTGCAGAATTGTTGTGGTCTTCCTTAATGACCGTTGGAGGTTGAGCTTCAGCAGGGTGTCCTCAGTCATCACATTAATGGTAGCCCCAAGGTCAATCAAAGAGTGTGGGACAATGGTGCCATTGATGTGCACATCTACTATATGGCTTCCAGGGTCCAAATATTTTGGACATATTACCTGCCCCAACCTTAAGTCAGACAACTTCCCAATGACATTAATGGTAGGGGCATCCCTTTTTCTTCTTCCTGGATGCTTGAAGCACTTCTCCTTAATCAACTTATTGTAGGTGGTAACATCCTTGATTTCCTGGAGAAGGGGGATCTTTACACAAATATTTTTTAATTCTCCCAGAAGTTTAGTTTCTTCTGGAGTAGGCTGGAATGGTTGGGCTAATCTTTCAGGAAAGGGTGGATTTACTTTAAGGTTGCTTTCCTCTCTTTCTTCCTCAACCTCCCTATGTGGAGAGGGAGGTTGGTTATCAGGGAGAATTCTCCTAGATCTTAGGTTGATCTCCTGGATTTCTACACCATAAGCTGGGTATGATGTCTCTCCACTGTAGACTTGTTGAACCTGCCTATTGTTCAGGTTCAAATTTGGCTGGGCAGGAATCTGGGGTTGCTTAGGTGGAGCAGAGTGCAGGAGTGTTGGTTGGGTAGTGGTTGAGGCAATAGGGTTGGAACATTGTTGAATTGGGGCCTCCATCCCTGTAGTGGTGTATTCCACTAAGGTTGTGGCTGAACATAAGGTTGAAATGCCTGGCTGGCTGGCTGGGAATGATACTGAGATGTATAGGACCAAGGAGAGGGTGTAGACTAGGAAGGATGAGCAAGGGGTCCCCAAGAAGATATAGTTGTGGTTTGGTTGGGGTTGTAATATGCATGGGATTACCCTTGCATACCCTGTTGGTATGGTCTAGGCCCAGGAGGTCTCCTTTGGTTGATGTAGAAAAGCTTCTCAGTGACCCCTTCAGCTCCTTGATATACAAATTTGAGTCCAAGTAAAGAAGGGCACTTATCTGTGGAGTGGTTTTCTTCATATACTGAGAAAATATTAATTCAATTCTATGGACATTCGTTCCTAGGATTCGTCCTGGTGCATCTAGGACAAAAGATAGCTAGGGCTCTTTATGCTTCCACTTACTTCCGTTTGATGTTCATGGTGTCCAATTGAAAGGGAAGGGTCTGTAGCATATCATTTTTGAAATCTTCCAGCATATTTCGAATTTCACCCTTGATGGATGAGTTGGAGGATGATGTACTGGCCATAGGTTGACTACCCCTACCCTTTTTCCTAGTTGTCGTAGAATGGTTTCTAAATACAATCTTAATATCCTCATACGGTAATTGGTAGATATCTCCTCCTTCTATCGTATCCAGAAGATCCTCCCTTACTCCTCTAAGCAGGACCAGCTTCAGTGACTCAAGGTCAAGTGTGCATCTGACCCTTTTGTAACTAAGCTGGAATATTTCTTCATAGTCTTCTAAGGATTCATCCTGGCCTATGGTCATCCTAAAAATCTCTTCTTTAGTATCCTTTGACCTACAGTAGTCCCTATATTTGTTGTTAAAATCTTGTTGCATCTAAGCCCAATTTGTGATGCTATCTCCAGGTAAACCCATGAACCAGCGCAATGTTTCATCCTTGAGGGTAGATGTAAACAATTTTAACTTTTGCTCATCATTTGTATAGGCAAAGGTTTAGCATATAACAACAAACTCAAACAGGAAAGTGTCAGGGTCCTCTATGGTTAGGCCATGGAAATGAGGTAGAGCAGAGGGGCTTATATTCTTCATCTTAGTGTCCCCATTGGTCTCCCTGATGGGGAAGGCACCCTCAATTCTCTCTCTATTTCCTCTGTCATTTCGGTTTTCAGCCATTGGTTCAGTAGGAATGGGTTCTTCCTCTTATTCTTCCCCTGTAGGTTTCTCAAATAGGTAAGTTTTCTCACCTAAAGGGTCTTCCAATTCACCGTCACTGAAGAAGAGAGAAGGTTGATTGTTGGATGTAGTGGGTGTATTTTTCAAGAATTTCCCTGAATTGTCCCTATTCCTACGAGGCATGAAAGGAAATGTTTTTGGGTTGGTTTTTGTAAGGATTTTTTTTTTCTTTAAGCTGGAAAGTACTCTACAGAAAGGAACTCGCTGATTGAATGAAAAACCACTAATAAGAAAACTACCTGCTGAATTGAAATTCTACTTGCAGAATGAAATTGTTGATTGAAGGAAGACTACTGACAGAAAAAGACTACTTGCTAAATTGAAATTCTACTTGCAGAATGAAAAGGAAAGCAGATAATTACAAATTAAAGAAAGGAAGCTACTAATAAAGAAACTACTTGTTGAATTGAAATCCTACTTGCAGAATGGAAAGGAAAGTAGATAATGACAACTGAAAGAAAGGAAGAAACTAGACTACTTTTGTATAAATAAACTAATGGAAGAAAATTGGAGGCTAGAAATAGAAGAAAGTAGTAATCACAATCTACTTAGACACCTCCATGGCAATGGCACCAAAAATTGATGAGCCTAGGTATTGCAACAAGAATGCTACAACTCCCAGGGCTACCAGCTTTACTTATCAACCCAAGGTTCGTACAAACTTGGAGGTGATAGTGTTATATACACAAGTAAAAGTGAAGGTACTAGCTATTGTCACTGCTCATCTGGCAAGAGACCCCAGGGGTTCCAACCCAGACTTCTATAGGGTCAGAAGAAGCTTAATTATTTGATGGAAGAAGTGAAAATCTATTCTAAGAGAGAGCTACTCTACTACAGTAATGAAGAAAATAGCATGTAATGCTAAACCACACCATATCCTAATTAACCAATTAAACATCTATGCTAATAAAAATTGCTAAATCAATCACTAACCTAATGCTGCTATCTAAGTTGCAGAGGTAAAGATCATCAAAATATACTAAGGTGTAAGCAAAGAAACTTAAGCTAAATTGGTTTTCAAGCAGAAGAGCAATCGGAGGTTGAAATCAGTGAAAGGAGGACATAAACAATAGCGCATAGGGACCGTTGGATCGATCAACGAACAGAAGATGAACAATGAAGATATTATCGCGAAGGCTTAAGTTACTAGATGGATGAATAGGGTGAATGCACAGAATGAACGACTGAGGTCATATCGTGGAGGTTAAATGGATAGATGAAAAAATAGGGTAACGAAGCGATGAATGTCTGAGATCTTATCATGTGGATTAAGTCAAGAGATGGACGGATAGGGTAACAAATTGATGAATGGTGGAGATCATATCACGGGAAAAAGAAATGTGCGGAAATGATGGAGCGGTTTTCTAAGGTGGTAAGTAGTTTCTCGCGCGCCCTCAAGGCCGTAAGTGAAATTCTAAAATTTCACGCGATTCGCCTTACTGCGCGACACTTAGCACAAGAAAACCACTTTTCTCACATGCTCTTGGGTAAATAACGATCGTGCAATAATCCGTGCGAGATTGCGCTATAGCCGTATCAGGCAGGGTTGATCAATGATGCAAATAGACCAAGTTAGTTGGCAATCGGGTGACGCAATAGTCGTCAGATCAGGTGAGGTAGATCGATGGTGGGGGTTTAAAGCGCATAAATAATTGAGGTGATGCGATAGTCGTCGGATCAAGAGACAGATCAACAGTGGAGATTAAAGCACATAAAGTAAGTGCAAGACTTCATGTGAGGCAGAAGTTGGAGAAAATAATGAATCGGACGGTGATTGTGAAGGTTTGTTATGGATCGAACGACAAGGAAGCAATGCATGAAGAACGTGCTGAAGGAGGTTTCAAAGGAAAATGACAGAAAAACCAGTGAGGGTGAATGAGTAACTGCGTCAATCGAAAAACTCCATAGCTCATGCGAGAACCAGAAACCTGTGTTTTTGGGGTTGTTGAAGGGTCTCTTCCTCAAGTCATGGTCCTAGAGGGAGGAGATGGGGTCGAGACACCTGCACACAACCTTATGGTGATATTTTTCTCCTAGCTAACATGTAAACTAAAAGAAGGCACAAATGGAAGTAAAATATAGAAAATTCATCTACTGAAACAAATGAATAGAAAAACCATGAATAATATACGCTATATTGTTGTAATGAAAATGCAGCTACTTAAACAAGTAAACAAAAAACCATGAGTCTACTTAAGCAAATGAACAGAACCAAGAAGCTACTTAAGCAAATGAACAGAACAAAAATCTATGCTACTTAAGAAAATGAACAATGAAAACCGGGAATATATGCTAGCGTACATGTATAGTAAAGAGGAGATTTGGTTGCTCGGGTTGGGCCCTAACCCAAGGACTTCAGCCGTATGAGTTAACTCAGAGCTGGCTCAAAATGAAACTCATTTTCATTATCAAAACCATGGATTACAGAACAAATTGTCACAAGTCTTGCAGCTCAAAAATAAAGTAGAGTTTTACAATGAAATTCTGAATCCTACTGAGGTCCTAAGCCTCTCTATTTATACATCTGATAAAATGGTTTATGTCCCTTTCACTTGCTTAGCTGTCTTCTAGTCTTAAAAGTATGGTTGTTTTCACTCCGAGCTGATGGAGGAATATTCGAATGGAGGGGTAGTAAATGAGAAGGATTTACCTCCTATAATTACTCTCCCTTGTCCCATTCAAGTTTTGACCAAGGTCTTTGCCATAGTTCCTTGCTTTTATCCTTTATGACTACATTTTTCCTTGCTTGTATCCTTTAATACATTATATACTCATTAGACCACAAAGCAAAATATCCAACTCTAACTCATCTCATAAACAAAATATAATCAAAAGTATGCAATAAGGTGTGAGAATAGTTGGTTTGACTAAGCTAGGAGATGAATTAAGGCCAATTAAGGCCCATATAATTACTCAATGATGAGGCTCATCAATTGGAACTTCTTTTGTCAACACAGGGAGATCAGAGATACTCTACCTCACCCCAAGTGCACACAGAGTGATTCACCCCCTTCTAGGGAGTCCAGAATCCACTATAAATATAGTGCAATAGCACACGTATTCAATCAACTCTTCCTTTGATGTTTCTTCTGGATGACCTCTTCCAAAGTTGTTATGGGGATCTAGAGTCTACTATCTCAACCCACAGCCTCCAGGGGACCCAATTTGTTACAGGGCTCTAGATATTCCATCCCAACCCATAGCCTCCAAGGACCCAAGTTGTTACAGGCATCTAGAGACCTCTATCTCAACCCACAACCTCCAAGGACCCAAGTTGTTACATGGCTCCAAGGATCCTATCTCAAACCACAACCTCTAGGGACCCCAAGCTATTTCGGGGATCTAGAGACTAGCATATCAACCCACAACTAGGGAACCCAAGAATCAATCCCCTTCTATCCTCTTCTCTTCTCTTTAGATTTTCCTATTGATTTCTCTCACTCAATGGTCAAATTCCTCCCTCTCCACGGATGCCCATTATTGTCTTTCTTTCCTTAGTTTTCATTTGTTATTGTGTCCTTTATACCCTGTCATGCAAATTCCCTCTGTTGAACTTCCCTTCCTCTTTTCTTGTTGTTGTTTCTCAAGCAACATGGGCTTGTGCACCTTCTCTTGCAACCCATTTAATTCAAGAACCAGTCTCTTAAATCCCTACACCAACCAGTTTGTAATGGTTGTCCTAAAATTAGGGTTTCTTTCTCCACACAAGAAGCCACAATATCCCAGCAAGAAATCCTCCTCCCATATATAGAATCTGTGTCCCTTTAACTCAGTACCCTTTTTCAAAATTTCACATGTAAAGGAAATATTTACAATGCATTTTATGAGAGGGCCATGGGTGGGGTTATCACAAAATAACATTAGCATCAAATCATCCTAGGGGGGTAGCTTAATTGGTGATCAAATTAATGTGAAATCTATGAAAATTAAGTGATCCAAGGTTCAAATACCCCCAATTGTGATCTGGTTTACAGGGAGGAGGACAGGTCAAAGACCCCTAAAGGTTTACTAGTAGTTACGTGCTAGGTGGGCTACTGGGTTCCTTTGGGATAAAAAAAACATTAGCATCAGATCAAAACATATATCAACATCACATCAGATGAATAGTTAATAACACCATTCAATAATGCACAACATCAAATATAGTACACAAGATATTTTTAGGTGGAAACCCTTCCGGGAGAAAAAAAACATCGAATCCTTTTAATATAGGTTTATATGGATTACATCAACAGGAAGCTCAAACTTGCAATATTCTCCAACAACGACTGGAAGGAGGTTCTAACCCCCTAATTTATTAGCTTCAACTAAAAGGATGCTCCAACACCCTAATTTACCATCTTCAACTAGAAGGATTCTCCAACGCCATGGTTTACTAGCTCCAACTAGAAGGATGCTCCAACACCCTGCAAGCTCCAACTTGCCCTTGCACCATCCTACTACCCTAAAGGGTTTTGAAGCTCCAACCTGAAGGAAATTCCAATCTCTTCCTTGCACCACCTTGCCACCCCTGAGATAGAAGATAACTTAATAAGATAGATTATGCTGCTATAGATCACATTACCTTCCGAAACCTCAATTTTCCATTGTCTCTATCACTGTACCAACCTACAACAATCACTATTTTTTCCATACAACCAGTGCATTTCCATAATAAATCTATACCATCATCTCATCTGTTACAAAATTCAAGTCAATTTTTACTACCAGTTGTCACATTGTTATTAAATATGAGTCAAATCAATCTCAAACCCTTCTAGTTGCATTTGTTTTTGAATTGTGATTGTCCAACATCTTCCAAATCTCAATTTGGATAAGTAATGACTCCAAAATTTGAAAATAACCATATAAGACTTTATATTAAATTAATCATTCGACATAATCACACTTTCAAGTGCACTTCTACAAAATGGCAATGTTCCGGCACCGGTGCGGCAAAATGCTTGCCACCGATTTGCTAAACATTTAACAAAATGAAAGGGACAAAAAATATAAATTTATACCCAATATGGATTGAACACACGATACTTATTCTCCCAACTCCAATATACAATGTTACTTGTAATATCCTTGGGCATAATCAAATATATTATATGGTTTCAAGGCAAAGGTGATGGGTTTGGATCCCATAACCAGTCAATATGTGGCAAAACTCAACAACTTATATAATTTTCCAATCTTGATATATTTCCTTAATTGTAAGAGTCACTCTTTTGAATTGGATTATTATTGAATTGTCTACAAAGGAAACACAAGTTCTAATTTTCAGTCAACATTAACTATGAATAATTTAGAAACTATGTTGACCCTTTCTCGAATTTCGAATTTTGTTTAGTGAAAATGTAACAATGAATTTTCAAATGCATATTCATGCACTTCCTCATGCTCATGCTCACTACTTTGTCCTTTGCCAAGATTAACCTCAGAGACTGCGCAACTGCTAACCTCTTCTGATTCAATGGCCTAACCATTCATCCCTGTGGTAATTCTAAAGGAGTTTCTTCTAGATTCACTTAATTACACTACTACAGTGAAAAATTCCAAAACCTAATAAGAGAATCAATTTATGACACATGAACTGGAGGATTTACAGTCAAGAGCTCTTTGTTACCACTATCCATCATTGATTTGTTGAAATATGTGTGGAACGGAAAACATTTGCAACAATATTGTCATCAATACTCAGTCATCAAGTGTATAATCTTGAGCACTGAAATTGAAACATAAAAGGGGTCTCATTCGCATGATGTATCCAATCACTTGATCTCGAATCTAAACTACAACTCACCATTTTCAGCTTCAATGGTCAACTAATGCGTCCTGTTATTATAAACCCACTAGTTCATGAGATCAACTTGTAATTGTACAACCACATGTAGAGTCCATTCATTTTAGACTTCATTCAATATTATGAAACCTTTGCCAATGTGTTAATCCAAGCATAGAGAAATGAAGATTGATCACGAATAGAGAATTTATCTTGAATTTCAAGCACTTAGTTAGGAATTTAAATATCCATTATGAAAATCAATGAATTCAAACCACAAACATCAACTCATATAATTTTTACAAAGTATTTTGTCATGTATCCTGTTCACTTCCCATGCCATATCCCGAAGTGCCAAAACATTGACTACTGTGCAGCATATCCATCATGATATACAGACCAAAAACTCCCTGAAGAATCAAAGGAAAACTCCCTACATCCATTCTGAAGAAGGTTGCCTAAAAACCTAATTTTTTCCATCAGCAAGGGTAGACAGTGGAGAAAAATGTGTTGATGCCAAAAATTAGGTTTTTAGGCAACCTTCTCTAGAATGGATGCAGGGCAGTTTTCCTTTGATTATTCAGGGAGGCTTTTATATGTAATCATGATGGATATGTTGCACAGTATTCAATGTTTTGGCACTTTGGGATATGGCATGGGAAGTGAATAGGAGATATGAAAAATATTATGTAACAAATGCCCCTTAAAGCATGAAGGCAAAATAGGGAGTGATGGATAAGATTCTTTACAAGTCACTACAAAGACGAGAACAACACCATTAAGAGACCTGAAAATAAAGCATCACATATCAGATATGGTAAATAGGAAAACATGTATATATATATATATATATATATATATATATATATATATCGAAAGAGAGAGGGAGAGAGAGAGAGTGAGTGTGTGTGTGTTTACAAAGGAGTTTTCTACATCAAAATAACAAAAATATTGTTTCGAGACATGTTGTGGGGAAAAATGCCTATGCAGGACGATCCTATCCACCTAAGGTGTGACAGTGCCTTAGCAACAAACAGAGACAGCTATTCTAGTATTTCTTCCTTTATGAATTAAGAATGAAGAGAGATGGATGGACTAACCGGTGTCTTCCGTTTGTCCCTCGATCCAGTTTCCCTTCTCTTGGAGAGTTCCCAGCTACTTGCCTTCTCACTCGCCCAGCTTCAAGAGGTTTCTGCAAGATCACAAGAAGAGAACACTACACAAGACATGGATTCATATTCATAACTAGTTCAGGATTAGAAATAAACTAAACATACTAATGCAATCATACATCAAAAATACATCAGTATATAGGAGAAATCAAGATAGCTTTATTGATGAATAACAAGGTTCAGGAAGAGATACAACCCAGAGGGCTCCAATCCAGCATCTCCTTCCCAGCGAATGGAATTCCTATCTTCACCCCCTTCAAAGCATTAAGCACCCAATGATCCCAATCTCAAACCAACAGCAATTCTTTGCAATAACAAAATTCCAGCCTCTAGATCTCATGGAGGAGAGATCCATATATAGATGTTTGGAGAGAGGATGAGTCAGCTTGAGATCTGACTAGTGTCCTCTCCCTCTGTCAGTTCTTGATTCCACTTGGAGGTTCTTGCTTCCACTTGGAGATTTGGAACCTCATACTCATCACCAGTCGAATTCCCTGAGGCAAGTGTCATTTTGGAAGCTTCCTGGGTTTTGACACCTTGAGAAATGAACTTGCCACATGTCCACTCTCGTTCAGCACAGGTAGCCAGTGTTCCCTTTGACATTCAACGTAGGTAGCCAGTGTTGGCTTTGACATTCAGCGCAAACAGCTAGTGTAGCCACTGAAATGATCCTGAATTGACTTGTTTTTGAGCAATTTCTGGTGGAGAACTTCTGTGAATTGTTGTGGTTTGTTAGCCTTGTTCCTCTAGGGGTGGGAACAACATGTTTAGGGACTTTGGATCCCTTAGATTATGGACATTTCATGCTCAATGCTGTAAGGCACAAAAATGTCTATAACAGTTGCCCCCTAAAGTATGAGGTCGTTTATCCGGTGAAATGCTTTATCAGGGGGATCCGAAGTTCATCCAATGCTGGGAGGAGACCTGTAATAAGATACAATACAATACATTATTTTTCATACTGCTTTCATGATCTAGCTGAGGCGGGAATTCCCATGCTCAGCTTTATAAATTCATTTTTTTGTACATAGAACAGACAATTGTCTGATGGTAGACTGATAATTTTGATGAAATTATCATCCTTTGAGTAGGATGATTATCTGCTGCAATGATGTACATGTCAATGTCTTTATCTTTCCTGAATATATATCGTAGCCCGGATGGATGAAACTAGATCCGGGGTCTTCAAACTCGTTCGATCTTCACTCTAAGTACAAGTCGATCCATGTGAGAAATGTTCTGAAGTCGAACATGGAAAGACATCGCTTGATTACCGGTCAATGATGTAAACCGTTAACAAGCGCGAGAGGAATCACCGATAATGATAATGACCCTCAAGGTACTGCGGTACAATTCACGTGGTGTGAATAAAGGACTTGGCGTCGAACACCACGCAAAATCTTTTGGTCGAAGGTCATTGATGTATACCTGTCGCCGGAAGTGAGAAACTTGCCATTGAGGCATGCAAGCTTCAAAGTACTAAAGGGGTTGTTCCTAGATCAACTTCTTGGATAATGAGCTGATGTCGACAAGAAGCGATCCGTCAAAGGAGGGCCTTAATGAATCCCACATCAGTGACACGGAACGGAGCTAATGATTTTAATGGAGGTGAAAACGATCTGAGACATATGATTCAGGGTGGCGGTCATGAAAGGATGAAGGATAATGTATGGCAGTGGATGGGACACGGTTGACTTTTCTGAACGACTTCTCTTGAACATATGGCAACACTGATGCGATGGATCGGTAGCATTACCCCAAATATGGATGGTATGGCGAGACCATGGTGATGTGACCGGTGAATGAAACAACCCAACCCGATTGTGGTACGGAGGAAAAGTGTCATGTTCAAGAGCGACTTGCTACCATCCAAGTTTTCTTGAGTTTCTCCCAATTTTTCCCCAGTCATTGCTGACCAGTACCTCTTTATTTTTGTCAAGCTTGAGGAGGATAACATATGCTTGTTCTATAACCTGCCCTTCGGGCAAGCCCATCGCTATGTTTTAACGAGCCTAGCGATAGTGAAACTCGTTCTCGTCTAAAGACAAGTTTGTCGTTATTTAATGATTTTAACGAGTCTAACGACAAGGATAACTCGGTCCTTTTCATTTTTAGAGAGTCTGAAAAGGTACATAAAGTTAACTCCAAAAGTCCTTTTTCGTCATCTAATCCCTTAAGTCCGAAAAAGTATAAAACAATACAGAAGGGATGAGTTTTCGATAGTTTTAACGAGCCGAATAAAACAAGCGCTCGATCTTTTTGTGCAATAATCCCTCAGGTCCAAAAAGATTAAAATCTAGAGGAGGGATAGCTCTTCCTGTCTCTTTAACGAGCTGGAAGGTCAAGGACTCGGCAATCTTTTCATATTTTACGAGTCAGTTGAAAAGAGCTTAAAGAAGACTCGTCTTTTGAGGAACGAGTGATAAACAGGGTTAGCAGCTGATTCCAAGTACAGGTTGGAATTTTCCAATCACGGCAGTGTCACAAGGATGGCTAGGTGTAATCACTCTTCGCAGCTATTCCTCAAAATGGGTAAACAATCATATGGAGGTGAACGATCGGCCAAATGAAAAGTGGAGGTGACGGTGCAAACACGACCAAGGCTTTAATGGCTGATAATATTACATTCACAGTGGTTATTTACCGGGATAGTTCATTTTTTAACGAGCTTAAACGCGGGTTGAAACACTTGCTCGATCTTATGTTTATTTTTTAACGAGCATGAACTATGCGCTAAAACTGCTCGGATCTTGCGTTTATTTTTTAACGAGCATGAACTGTGTGCTAAAACTGCTCGATATTATATGGTCAAATTTTTTATTTTTTACCATAACTAGCTTTGCCCTTTTCAAAGATAGTATTGTATCCTCAATTGCTACATCAAACTAGTTAGAAATGAATAACATTTGCTTGAAAATGAGATTAGAACCCTAATATTTCGCTTTGAACTACGTAAAAAGCAATTAAAAGGTGTTTTTACCTCTCATTTTACCATTTCATTTAAACTTGGTTTGTTGGAGCTTTGGAGGTGCCTCTTCCCCCTTGATTTTCATCAGCTGATTCCGGGAGATTCTGCGGACGATTTTCGGCGCCGTCTGGACCAGGTAGGAGCTAAACCCTAGCTCTTTCTTTTCATGGTTTCCTTTTTCCATTCTGTGCCTGTTTTCCTGTTCCCCTGAGCCCCTGGGGTTTTGCTAAGGCGCTCTGCCATCAGCGCAGGTAGTCCATTCGAAACCTGCGTTGAATGTCAAGCTGCATGAAGGCAGTTTGACCTTCAACGCAGGTGGAACACAGGCATAGAAAAACAGCTCTGTTGCACAGTTTTTTGATGAAATTTGCCAGTTTCTCATCAAATCCAGGATCTTACTCTTTCTCTTGTTTGTTTTGCAGGGACTTTTGAGAAAAATGACCCTTACATGGCGAGAACGAGAACATGAAGAAGAGGACATGATTTCCCTCCATGACCCTGTCACGGTGAACGCGCTGCGGAACTGTGGCCTGCTGAAGTTCTTCCGTATCTCTAGTATGAGAGCACAAATCTCCTTACTGCAGTATATGCTTGATGCTTGGGATCCTATCAACCAAGTATTTCAGATCAGGAGCAAATCCATCCCTTTGACTGTGGTAGACATTTACTTCTTGACTGGTTTGTCGAGGCGGGGTGCCCCCATTTCCTTGTCAGGTTCGGCCCGAGGGAATGACTCCGTGAGAGATTATGTCCGCCAGTATTGCAGGGAAGGATCCCAGCCGAGTAGAGATGGCAAAGTTGTTATCCGTGAGATTACTGACAGGTCTCTCAGGTCCATTCTGTATACCATTGGTAGGATGGCCGGTAGCGCATCTCTTCATGTTGCCAACAGATCCTATGTGCAGCACGCCTTGGAGTGCCTCCAACCGAAAATATTCAACTGGTGTGATGCAGTACTTCTTCAGATGAAAAGGCAGTTGAACAAGGTAAAGGACGGGAAGCTGAAGAACTTTGGATTTGGTTCTATTCTGACTGCCTTTGCCTTGGAGAAAATACCACTGATGCAGCCTCAGTATATCGCACTCGACTTGCCTTCTCCTACCAAGCCACGCATGCAGAGATGGGTTGATCACATGTCTAGGCATGTTGGTCAATCTCAGATTTCTTTCACAGATACCTTCTTCAGGTGGTTCGAGCGTCAGGAGATGGTCTATTCCGAGTATCCATATGTTGGTATGGATTTCCGAGGTGATCCGGACTTGGTATTGCCGGATGGCGAACAGTGGGGCGCTATTGGTAAAATCTTCGACCATATCACTGTTTACTGTTTTTATTTATAATGTCCTTGTGCTTTATTCTATCAAGACTTTAATCGAACTCATGTGTGTATGCAGATGTTGGTCCTGTTCGTCCAGCAGTTCGTCCAAGAGCGCCAGTTGCTGCCCCAGCAGGGAGACTGCTGGGAGGGTTATTCTCCGTGACCTTGATGTGGCTAAGACCCTTACAGTTGTGCAGGAGCAGGTTGAGAGCCTTACTCTCGACATTCCCGATGTGAGGATTGACGAGTTACCTTTGCAGTTGCAGCGACATACTACTGGTGTGCCTAGACGATGGACTCGTCTCTTGCGCATGATTGCACAGGCCGTGACGTGCTATCATGAGCATCACTAGGCTAGGGTGCCCCCTAGCATTTTTGAGTTTTTGGGTCATGCGACCGATTTTTGTCTTGGTTACAGAACATTATGTATAAACGATAAACAGCTTATATATATATATATATTTTGATTTTCGGGGTTTATTCTGGTTGAGTTATATGATCCATATGTACAACATTGATGATGTGTCTCTTTTTATAAATGTCGCAAATGTCTATCTAACACATAGTTTGCTAATGAGTCGGTTAATGTGTTTAAGTTTCTGGAAATATGCTGGTATTGAATTAAATCAAATTGTCTTTCCAAAATCTTAACCCTTAGGAACATGCGATAAATAGCTGGGTTGCGGACGGAATATATACCATTGAGTTGTAGTATTACGAGTTGTGAGTCTAGCCTGACGATTAGTCGGCGTATACCATGGGTGATGGCATCAGAGAGTAGTTCTATCAACGCGCTATACTCAGCGATGTTATTCGTTGATTGCCCAATACACACACCTCTGAAACTTACTAACTCGCCGCTTGGATCAAAAATGGCCCAGGCTGCGGAGGACAGGTTCCGCGAACTACGACTCGCTCCGTCGGCATATCCAACACATGTCTCCAGAAGGTTTGACATCTGCAATAAATGTAAAAAGGTGGATTACTCGACCAAAACAAACACTTTAGCGAAAACAAAATACAACAAAAGCATACAGGTTACTATTTAAGCATAGTAACGCTTGAGGTACAACCCATTACGGGGTTGCGCCAGTGGAATTCCGTCATAATCCATTAACTCGTAGGCTCCTTTTGCTAACACTCGTTTAACAATATAGGGGCCCATCCATAAAGAATTAAATTTACCTGCTCCCAATTTATCGGATTCTTGGTCATAAAGCAAGACCAAGTCACCTTCTGAGAAGACACGGGGTTTGACATTTTTGTCGAACTGCGCCTTGACTCGTTTCTTATGGGCTTCGTTAGCCAAAGCGGCATCACGACGGGTTTCATCCAATTGGATTAATTCCAAGAAACGGGCCTCTTCTTCTGAAGTTCCGGGGAGGAGATCAATTGCGAGTTTAAGAGACGAGATTTCACACTGGATTGGCAAGACTGCTTCCAGGCCATACACCAGTTGGAAAGGTGTGAACCCGGTCGCATTCCTTACCGATGTTCGGTAAGCCCACAAGGCTGAGTACAGGATTAGGTGCCACCTTCTTTTGTGAGCCCCGATCATCCTTTGCAACATATGCTTCAGGACCTTGTTGATTGCTTCAACTTGTCCGTTGGCTTGCGGATAATACGGGGTAGAGCTGTTGTGAGATAGCCCTAGTTTGGCAGCTAATTCAACCATCATGTGATTGCGAAAATGCGACCCATGATCTGTAACTATAGCCTGTGGTACGCCGAACCTGGCGACTACATGATTGAAAAAGAAAAGGGCAGCTGTTTCACCAGTGTTATCTAATGTAGGCATCGCCTCGGCCCATTTGGTAAAATAGTCAACGGCGACTATAATATACCCATGCCCCCCGGTCGAGGTGGGGTTACATGTCATGAAATCGATGCCCCATTTGGCGAAAGGCCCAACAGCAACTATTGGTTGTAAAGGTGCGGGTGGTCTTCTGGTTTTGCTATCAAAAATTTGACAAGCATGGCATCTTCTGACTGCGGTTATGCAATCTTTGAACATGGTTGGCCAGAAGTATCCTGCTCATAAGATTTTCTGTGCTGTAGCATATCCAGATTGATGCCCCCCACACACGCTTGAATGACACTCATTCAGGGCTTTTTCGGCCTCTTCATGGGTGAGGCACCTCCTCAGAACTGTATCGATACCACGACGGTAAAGTGTATCACCGACGATCATGTAGTCTTTTGCTTGGTATCGTATACGTTTCTGTTCTGAGTGAGAGGTGTCAGGCCTGAATCTTTGGGTTTGGAGATAAATGATTATATCTCCATGCCACTCATTGCTTGCAGATATTAGAAACAAACTTTCGTCCACGATTGATTCTTCTGATGTTTCATCGTTGGACGACGATGGGAGATCGCACAATAATTCTGCGAAAACTAAAGCTTTCTTTGATTTGGATTTTACAAATTCCATATCAAACTCTTGAAGGATCGCTATCCATTTTGAATACTTGCCCCCCAACAATTGTCGCGACAATATATAAGTCATGGGGTTGCAATCTGATAGAATGGTAGTTTTCCGAAAGAGGACATAATGTCAAAATCTTTGTATCGCTTGAACAGCAGCGAGTGCTAGCTTTTCAACATAATAATATTTTCTTTCTGTATCATTCAAGTTTTTACTTAAATAATATATAGGATGTTCAATTCCATCGACTTCTTGAACTAAAACCATCGCAATGGTCGTATCTGCTGCAGCCAGATACAGGTTAAAATCTCTTTGATAGTCCAGGGCATACATTAATGATGCTTTTACTAGAGAATCTTTCAGAGCATCAAAGGAAGCTTGCGCCACCTGATCCCAGAGAAAAGGTACATCCTTTTTCAAAAGACGAGTATAACCTTTAGCAAGTTCTGCGTAATTTGGAATGAACCTCCTCAGAAAGTTTGCTTTCCCTTGGAGTTTCTGAATCTGAAGCAAATTTGAAGGTGGAGGCAAATTAATGATTGCCTGAACCTTGCAAGGGTCGAGCCGAATCCCATCCTTAGAGACTACAAAGCCAAGTAAACGACCAGAACCGACGCAAAACACACATTTGTGTGGATTGAGTCTTATCTTGTAGTGTCGGCAACGTAGAAATATCGCTCTTAAATGCTGCGGATGATCAGTCCGCTTTCGCGAATGAGCCGGAAGGTCGTCGAGATATGGTTGAACTATGTTCTTGATGTCATGGAAGGCATAATTCATTGCCCTCTGAAACGTCGCCCCTGCGTTCTTTAAACCAAAGGGTAATTTTCGATAAGCGAATGTGCCCCATGGACAAATGAATGCAGTCTTTGACTGGTCCTGTGGGCGGATATTTATTTGATTATAGCCGGAAAATCCATCCATGAATGAAAAGATTTCACACCCGGCGCATTCATCAATTATCTGGTCGATGAAGGGTGTAGGGTAGTTGTCCTTCGGACAAGCTTGGTTTACATCCCTATAATCGATGCACACCCTAATTGTCCCTTGTTTCTTCATAACAGGGACAATATTCGATACCCAATCGGTTAGAGGAACCGGGTAGATGAAACCAGCATGGAGAAGTTTTTCAACTTTTGCTTTAATGGCAGCGGCTTTCTTGGGGTGCACCTGCCGAAGTCGTTGTCTTACTGGTTTGACATCAGGATACATCTTAATTTCATGTTCAACGATACTCGAGTCAATGCATGGCATTTCATCATATGACCAAGCAAAGACATCTCTGAATTCGCGAAAAAGAGCATTGTATACTTCCAGTTCTGAAGGAGAACACCCTTTGCCGACATAAATATTCTCTACAACATTTGTTTTAGTCGAGATATTTATGGCTATAGTCTCTTCAATATCGGATAAGTTTCGCTCGAAATCCACCGTATTTACAGTATTTGATAGGAATTCAAAAACTGAAGGGTGGTAAAGGTCATGTTGAGTATCTTCTTCATATTCTGGAAGAAGGGAACGATGGTGGCAATCATTCCATGGTGCCCCCTCAATCAACATTGATTGTAGGATTCCTTCATCAGTCCCATGCACTTTTGACCAAGGATCTAATGGGGTACCATATTCCCTAGACCTATCTACCCAACACTTGATGAGCGTTGATTTGGGTTTGCCTCCCATGCCTGAAACATTGATTGCTACAATATTTCTATTGGGCTTGGGGGCAAAACCATTGCATGATCCATGTCGATATCGTCTTCTGAGATCTTCATGGAAGATATCATGTTGCAGGCTCCTACCAATGCTACTTCTCCTATATAGATTGGAGGTGGAAGTGCGAAAGTTACCATTAATGTGGGGTCTTTCAGTAGGCCTACTCCGATATCTTGAAGCGAATGGTTGCTTCCATGGATCATGGGAATGCTTCCTGTAACTTGTGAACCATTAGGGAGGAAGTCTTGTTGGTCGACGATCGTAATCCCTCCTTGAAAAGGGAATGCGATCTTCCTAAAATAAGTCGACACAACAGCTGCCATGGCATAGATCCACGGTCTTCCTAGTAGGATGTTGTAGTCAAGATTCCCATCGATGACTTCAACATCTATTTCTACTGTTTTTCCTCCTAGTTCAACTTTCAAGTTATTTAGGATACCGCACGAGGTATATGTCCTTCCGTCAAATGCTTTCAATGTCGTCGAAGATCGCGACAAGGTCGGAGACCCTAAAGTTTTCCAGCAACTCATCGACATAATACATGTAGATGCCCCCTCATCAATAATTGTTCGGTGAACAGTTTTGTTGAGGGCTTTCACTTGAATAAGGAAAGCTAGTTGAGCTGGTAACTGAGGATCGTATCCTTTGTGGTCGAAGGATACAAGATTGGAATCCTTAGGATCAACCCCACCAATAGCCGATAACAAAGCCTGCCTTTGGGATGGGAAATTTTGTAGTACTTCAAGAGTCGACATAGCGGATGGCGATTGGGCCAAATCTTCCACTATGTTATAATGTTGCGCCGCTCTGGCGCGAGGATTAAACGTCGACTTGTGTACTACTCCCTTTGGCGGTTTTATTGTCAATTCAGGAATGATGGGTGGTACAACTTCTGTCGAAGTTGTTGTCGAACTACTTGGTTGATCTTTACCTTTGTCGTTCGACAGCTGCGGATTCCCGTAATCTTTGTTCCTTGTCGAAATCAAAGCATCATTTTGTTGCTTGGATATCGACAACATTAGCACTTGCGACGGGGAAGAATTTCCACTATCAACCAGATTTTGACCTGGATTTGGAAACGAATCAGTTAACACAGCTGAGGTTTGCGAACTTTTGAAGAACCTTTTAAGCTCAGCTTTGTATGGACATTCGTTTGTCCAATGACGCTCGTCACATATCTGACACCCTGTGGTAGGGGGTTTCCTATTTCCAGGAGGGTTTGAAGAAGTTTTTCCAGGGGATGACTCACCCTGTTTCTTCTTCTTCCCTTTGTTTTGTTTCTTCTTGCTTCCTGGTTGATTGGTTTCTTTGCCTTTATCTGCTGATACGACATTTACTTCCGAAGCAAGAATCTCTTCTTTTGCATTTTGATCTGAATTCTTACGGGCTTTCTTAGACGAAGCCTTTGTCGATTTCGCGTTTGTCGTGCCAATCACACCATCGCCGGCATGAGAGTCACTATTTGATTTAGGAGGAGGAGGAATTGATAATTCCGTTCTAGGGGCGTCAGGTATTTTGTCGTAGAGTGTGCCAGACTGAGTGTAAACTAAGTCTAGATATTGTGCACGAGCAATAACTTGCTCCTCCGTTACGACTCCCCCCTTGGCCACATCTTCTGTTATAGCAGGAAGTAACGACTTTATAAACCATTCAGCTAACAGCTGATCGGGAACGTACGTTTTCACCATCCTACGACGACGACGCCACTCATGTATATGATCAGATATGTGAGTGGCTGTTGTCTGCTTGAAGTTGGTTAAGATTTCCGTTCCCGTTTCATACCTTATTGGTAATTGAAAATGGGTTAAGAAAGTCGTGGCTAGGGAGCTGAAATTGTCGAACAAGGCTCTAGGTAATTCAATATACCATTTTGCTGCTGGACCCGTTAACGTCCTCTGGAAAAGGCGAAGCCTTATCGAATCATCATTTAGGGTGTTTGATGAACACCACAGATGAAAAGTCATCACGTGATTCGATGGGTCTTCACCTGGATTTCCATTAAATTTAGGAATGTCCGATGGAAGTTTGTGAGGAATCGCTGGCCACCAAGGGGCGTAAGCAATCGGATCGTTGGTTAACCGGTGTAAATCGGGTAACTATAAAGTTGCCATGAATGGTAACTGTTGATTCAGGTTAGGTGAAGCATACCCAGGGTACGATGGAATCGCTTGAGCAGTGGGCCTTTGCATACCAGCATAATGTAATTGATGTTGGTATGACTGATACGGTTGGTGGACTTGACCACTGTAAAGCGGTTGGTTTTGACCGTTTTGAATATACGGTTGTCCACTGTTCGCAAAGATCTGCTGCTCAGAACCTTGGTACACTTGCTAGAATTGTGGTTGTTGGTATTGCACCAGCCATGGTTGTGAAGCCATGTTCTGTTGTGCTATACTAACTGTTGGACCAAGGTGTGGGGTAATTGTACCCGTTTGGACCTGTGTCGCCCCACCAGTTTGCGATTGTGGTTGTGTCACAAGGTCAAGGTGCTGTTGCATTACAACCTGAGAAATCTGAGGTTGACATACAACAGGCAACGTTTGAACTTGCGACACTGTCACAATAGCCGGTGTGGTCGGGATGTTCGACATAGGTACACATTGTTGCATAGAATATACAACCCTTGGTTGTTGAGGTAGCATAGGTACCCAACCACTTGATGTAATTCCAGTATAACCTGAATACTGTTGTGAACTCCCGTATGGATACCCTCCCGGAGGGGGTAATGAAAGGGCATACTGCCCCCCATACGGTAGCAGTCCGGAACTCAAGGGGATTGTTTGTCCTTGGGGACTGGATTGCCCAAATTGACCTCCAAATGGATCAATCTGGCGAGTTTCAACATAAGAGTTGCCGGATATTATTCCGGAGGAACAAACTGGAACGGACCACACTGTCGAAATAGTCCCTTGGTGGACTCCTTCTAGCGGTTGTGAGCTAGTTGGGACAGATGGTACGCCGGCAAACATTGTCGGAGTGACGGCAGGGGCTTCTGCTGTCGCTATGTCATTCGACACAGTCCTAGATGTTGACGGTTGTTCAGACATTTTGAGTCTATCCAATAGATTGCCTAGCGACTCTACAGGAACTTCCACTGGTGATGAACTAACTTCTGATGTCGAAGGAAATAGAGTGACCCCTACTCCAAAATGAGTTGGAGTACTTGCTTGCGGATCCTCTACAATTTCCTCTATCGCAATCAAACCAGGTGGAAGGGGAAGACCGTCAGGTCCGTAAAATATTTCTGGTGCCGAAGAAGGGGTTGAATCGACAGCGACAGTTGTTTGAGGAGCAAGACTCTCTGAACCGGTTACATATGGAACTGGTTCAGTAACGCAAGTATTGGCTCCCAGACTAGGATCAGTGTTACTGTCCCTCTGTGGTTGTTGAACTTCTTCTATAGAGGCAGGGTTTCCAGAAATGTTTGGAGTAACCGGAATCTCAGATGTTGTTGGAACACTTGTTCTAACTTTGATAGGAGATTTCGAACCGGTTAAACGAGTTCGCTTTGTCCGTACTGTTTTCGATTCCGGAGACAAAGACGGTTGACTCGTAAGCCTCCGCGAATGACGGGGTTTCAATTGACTTTATTCCACGATTGTGGATTACTCGATCAACCAAAATACAAAAGGGGAAAGTGTGTTTCCGAATTAAATGAATTTTTTAGACGCTTTTAGACACAACTTGCTTTTTCACTTTTAAAGAGTCCAGAAAAAGCTAAAGATGACTCTAGTCTCCTTCGATGTTTTAACGAGCCCGAAGTGACAAATGCTCGGATGGACTTTTTTCGTTATAGAGTCTGAAAAAGGCCAAAAGGAACTGCTCTGGAGTTCTAGGCAGAGGGTGTGCCAAACTTTTCGCAAAACCGCAGAATACTTTTTAGGGTACGGGCGATCGATCTTCCTGAATGTTGTGTTCAGTGCATTGCGATCAGTAGGGCGGCCGACACGGCTTCCTAAGGATAAAGGTTTTATGCCTATAGGGGTCTCCCAATATATACGCGACGGTACGTGGGAGCGCAATCCGTACTGGCGTTATCGTCCCTCAGGAGGAATCACCCACCATCCACGAGATCGACAGTCACCAGGCTTTACGACGTCGGAACACGTCTCTAGCCTAGACCTCTATGTTGTGCGTTATGTTGCAAAGCGTTGTTAAGTTCATTCAATTTATTTTAGGTTGATCTTTTTAGAAGTTTGCCTTTCAAGGTTCACCACGAGATGTATGATACAATTCCTAAATGCAGTCTAAAGATGATAAGCAAGCTTTATATCTTTTCAACTTTGAAAATCCTAGCTACTAAGGGAAAAGAAAGACACCATCTTTTCTCAAAGAGCAATCAGCACACTCTAATGCACTTTTCCTAAATCAAACATGCAAACTATCAAAATGCAAATGCACAATGCAGGTGTTTGTTTTCCGCTTTCTTAGTATTGATGCCTACAAAGAAAGCTTTTTGTACAACTTTGAATTCGCTTTTACATGACAAATACAAACAAGTTTACTTTTTCGAAATCAGAGAGGGTAGAAGAGATTACAACACTTAACGATTTTCAAAATGAATACTTGTTTCGACACTTAAAAGAGACAAACTCAAACCAATAAGCAAGAGTAAATGTATAATCAACTGTAAACAGCCAATGAACTCTCTTCTAAGATCACAATCAATAGATCTGAATCAAGGGCTACAGGATGACTATTTCACTCATGCAAAGGAAAACTGTAAATGATGCCACAAACACATAAAAACACTCACAGTCTTTTTGTACAAAAGGAGGCGGAATCTAAGCAGAGAAAAGGAGTTATCAGACTGGTACCTATGCTGGTTACAGGCTGCAAAAATCAGAGATCAAAACAAGGCAAAACAGAGCAGAGAACCCCAGCTGCACAAGGGCAAACTGGTTCAGCGCAACCTCAACACAGGGGTTTTGACATTCAGCGCAGGTAGCCTTCACGGGACCTGCGTTGAAATGCAGAATCCCTTCACTGGGTCTGCGCTGAAGGAGAAACTCTCGTTTCTCACTGGTTCTGGGTCACAGATTGTTATTTAATTCACTGTTTCAGGCCAAATCAAAGCAACAAGCAAGGTGTAATCAAAGGGATGCTTTGAGGGAGTACTAAGATCTATCACAAAGGATCATCAAATCATTTGTGAGTCCATTGTTCAGATCATAGACAAGTCCAGTGATTGGATCAAAGCAGCAACTGTCTACTTTGCATCCGGGAATAGCAGATGCAGTTCGATTGTTGCTGTCGAGTCTATGAAACAAACAATGATGGAAACACAAATAAAATGACTAAACAAATCTCCCCAGCGGAGTCGCCAATTTGTTGTGGGGAAAAATGCCTATGCAGGACGATCCTATCCACCTAAGGTGTGACAGTGCCTTAGCAACAAACAGAGACAGCTATTCTAGTATTTCTTCCTTTATGAATTAAGAATGAAGAGAGATGGATGGACTAACCGGTGTCTTCCGTTTGTCCCTCGATCCAGTTTCCCTTCTCTTGGAGAGTTCCAGCTACTTGCCTTCTCACTCGTCCAGCTTCAAGAGGTTTCTGCAAGATCACAAGAAGAGAACACTACACAAGACATGGATTCATATTCATAACTAGTTCAGGATTAGAAATAAACTAAACATACTAATGCAATCATACATCAAAAATACATCAGTATATAGGAGAAACCAAGATAGCTTTATTGATGAATAACAAGGTTCAGGAAGAGATACAACCCAGAGGGCTCCAATCCAGCATCTCCTTCCCAGCGAATGGAATTCCTATCTTCACCCCCTTCAAAGCATTAAGCACCCAATGATCCCAATCTCAAACCAACAGCAATTCTTTGCAATAACAAAATTCCAGCCTCTAGATCTCATGGAGGAGAGATCCATATATAGATGTTTGGAGAGAGGATGAGTCAGCTTGAGATCTGACTAGTGTCCTCTCCCTCTGTCAGTTCTTGATTCCACTTGGAGGTTCTTGCTTCCACTTGGAGATTTGGAACCTCTTACTCATCACCAGTCGAATTCCCTGAGGCAAGTGTCATTTTGGAACCTTCCTGGGTTTTGACACCTTGAGAAATGAACTTGCCACATGTCCATTCTCGTTCAGCGCAGGTAGCCAGTGTTCCCTTTAACATTCAACGCAGGTAGCCAGTGTTGGCTTTGACATTCAGCGCAAACAGCTAGTGTAGCCACTGAAATGATCCTGAATTGACTTGTTTTTGAGCAGTTTCTGGTGGAGAACTTCTGTGAATTGCTGTGGTTTGTTAGCCTTGTTCCTCTAGGGGTAGGAACAACATGTTTAGGGACTTTGGATCCCTTAGATTATGGAAATTTCATGCTCAATGCTGTAAGGCACAAAAATGTCTATAACAAGACACATGGCTTTATAAGCGTACATAGTGTAGAAAGTAAACTAGAAGTTAGTTATTCACCCACATGGTTCTCATGATAGCACGTGACATCCCTAATGACTTGGCCCAGTAGCCAACACAATTTGGCAGAAAACCCTACAATGTGCCTCTGGTAGCGTAATGGCACCTCGTCGATCAAGGCATACTCAGGAATCCCCCTGGTTAAAAATTCCAAGTTACGCTTTACCTCAATGATAGCATCTGCTCCCTCCACATATGGAGGAGCCTCCTCAATCTGGCATGCCACTTGCCTTGCTATTAGAGAAACCCTTGGAGATCTCTCTGGTCCAACATATGCATGACATTATAAGTTAAGTATGAGTACACATATAGAAAAATAAAAATAAAAAACTTCAAATAGTTTTTCTACCTGAATCGGTCCATTGTTCCCCTGGAGGGACTGGAAGACCAGGATCTCCTCGGAAATCCATCCCTGCATATGCCCAATCATCGACCATGATTAGTTGTTGATGCAGCCATCCAAAAAATGTTGGAGGGAATGACATTTGTTGACTGCCTCCATGTCGAGGCATCAACTCTCCCCATCTAAGCAATCGTGGATCTCTGGGTGTTGGTGAATCCACTTCCAACCATTGATAATGGAACAATGACACACGTTCAAGAATGAATGTCACCAGAATAGATTTGAAACCAAATTGTTTTATATTTCTCGACTTGCACTTGGTTAGTTGGTGCTTCGTGCACACCAAAAAACCTTCACACAAATTGAAAACCATGGGATTTAGGCACTCGATCGCATACTAGAAATGAGACTTTGATGCCTCATGCAACTCTTGTGCCCTAGCTATTTGGGCCATAGTGTGTAGGATTTTTCACAATGGGAGGTTGGGTAATGGTCTTTATGTCAATTTTCCCGTTGTTATCCTTTTTGTCCCTCAGACAATGCCTTGCAATGAGCATGTCCGTGCTCTCTCCTCCAGTACGTGATCCAGATAACTACACCCATTGTCCCCTTCTAGACAACCCAATAATGAAATAAATGGCGACGATCTCTATTTCGAGCTCTTGATCCCCGAACATGAACAACTGGCAATCTACATCCCACCAACTAATTAAGTGCTGCAATAACTCGGGTTGCGATCTAATTCCGAGAATCATGAAGAACTTGAGCAATCCACATGCTCGTAGCGAGTCAAAATAGTCTTCATCTGACATAGCCCGATAGTCTTCAGCTTCATGACCCCTCTCTTTCCATTCAATCACCATTTTGGACTGGTTTTCCTGCAAAAAGTCAACAAACCAACATTTCATGAGCATCCATGGAGAAAAAATCCAAGATTGACTATTTTACATGGAAGATTTCACTTCAAAAATTTTACCTTAGTGCCACTGTGTTTGTTTAGGAATTTTCTCGCGCTACCAGTGCGAGTGCCTAATTGACCTCAAGGTGAGCAACGTGAGTCTAATGGGTGAAACCCGCACTGATCACTCATGATGTAAATTTTTTGCAAGTCTTCCTTGAAGCCTATCCTATGGATGAAAATGCATAAAATGACTACCAAAATGAAGTGAAGGAATATATATCTTACCTGCAACAAGCGGCTCGACAAATGGTGTCCCGGATTGATCATGTTCCTTTCCTAAAAATCGAGGTAAAATGAGGTAAAAATGCTCTCACAATTACAAATTGGTAAAATGGTAAAAATAGCTTACTTTTTGCCCTATTTATAGTTTTGAATAATCTTTTTACCAAATTACAGCATATTCACTCATTTTTTTAATATTTTTCCTCGAAATTGGTAATGTGTTTTTCCTTGTGCAACGACAGGTCATATGTTCTTGGTGACGGTGATTTTTCTTGACTAATTCAATGAGTTCTATTTTATCGCAATTCGTAAAAAATAAACAAAAAATAGACCCTCGGGAGCAGGGAAAATTTTAAGAACCCCCCCTAAATTTATAAATATAATAAATGGGCGAATCTCCATGGTATATAGGAAAAATGGAAGGCGATTTTATCAATAATATAATATGTATATATAATTTTTTGGCGAATCTCTCACCAGGCATGGCGAATATTTTACTCAATTATAAAATCTTGTAAGATCTTGGCGAGTCTTTCACTAAATAATAAAACTTTGTAAATTCCTAGTGAATCTTAGCATATGCTACATGCTGGTTTAATTCCCCCATTTAAATAGGCTACATTCCAGGTGAATACCATGGGTCAATACCATGTGCCATTTTGGTGAATACCATGGGTCAATACCATGTGCCATTTTTATTTTTATTAATTCTAATATTAGGGTTAATAATGGTTTTTTGCATGGTATTAATAACAATCTAGTCCATGGTATTTGTCCCATAGTGTTTTGGCCATAGGTTTCACCTAAATATAACCCATTTTTTGAGTGTTCGTAAATATAAGGTGACTTATGGAGTAAATATAGAAAAATGTTTTATTTGTTTACCATACCTCTCGTTTATTTATATTTTTATTAATTTACCATACCTCTTTTACAAATATGGTATTTGGCCCATAGGATTCACTTAAATAAAACCTCTTTCTTGAGCCTTCATAAATAGAACGAGGGTTATGGACTAAATATAAAAAGAGGTTTTATTTATTTACGATACGTCTAGTTTATTTATATTTTTATTTATTTACCATACCGTTTGAGTAAGTATAAAAAGACGTTTTATTTATTTACCATACCTCCACTTTACTTATATTTTTATTTGTTTACACCGTTACATGTATATAAGGTGACTTATGGAGTAAATATAAAAAATGTTTTATTTATTTACCGTACCTCTCATTTATTTATATTTTTATTAATTTATCATACCTCTTTTATAAATATGGTATTTGCCCATAGGATTCACTTAAATAAAACCTATTCTTGAAAATGGGCGAATGGATTCACTTAAATAAAACCTATTCTTGAAAATGGGCGAATGGAAGGTTGTAAGTCCTAATTTCAAGGGCTAAATTTACCTTTTTTACCCTCTCCCTTAAAATAAGGTGGGCTATTTGAGGTGATTTGTAAAAATGTACTATGATACAAAATATTCACCCACTAAAAATTTAAAACCCCTTAATTTCGCCAAAGGGCGAACATTCGCCCCTAAAATTATCCTTGCTCGGGAGTCATCTTTAAGCTCTTTTCTAACTCTTGAAAAATGAAAATATTGTCGATTACTTGTCGTTTCGAACTTGTAAAAGTAAATGAAATGAAGTCTACTCAATATAAGTTTAACCCTTTTCTGGACTGAGATAGACTATTGTATGCAAAAGGAATATCATAGTTGAACATGGCTAAGAGGTTCTCTTGGATATTCTTTTCTACCTTTTCGGGTTCAAGATACGATTTACGTAAAGGGACCTTTGGATTTTTCTTTTTCGCTTCTTTTGAAAACTCTCTAAACATGAAAAATATGTCGATTTTCACCTCCATCGAACTCATAAAACTTAAATGACACAAGACTAGTCACAATGACGAGGCCGAATTCCTCTTTCCTAGGGCTTGTAAAACTTACTAGAATGGATTCATCCGAAGGGTGAACTTATATGGAAAGCATATGTTATCCCCTTCAGGCTTGAAATAAAAAATGTATGGGGTACTCGCTAGAAATGGTGGGGGGGAAGTGAAAACGTTCATCTCTTGTATCCTGTAAAGGTAGCATGTCACTCTTGAACATGACACACATATGTCACTCGTGTCAGGTTTGGGACATCCTCACTTGGTCACTTTTCTTCCAGGGTTTGGGGAATCCATTTTGCCTCTCATTTGATCATGCAATTCCGTCATCATGACCTCTGATCCTATGTTGAGTCAAATGTTGCCAAACTCTGGAGTCGTGTCGCTGATATGTTCAAGAGAAGTCCTATATGCAGTTCTTTACTGCCTATACACTATCTGACTTTTTGCCACAGTCCTGGATCACACTTATCTACTCTACTACATCCTTTTGTTTCGTGTCGATGATGTGGGATTCATTATGGTCCTCCTTCGATGGATCACTTCCCGTCGAATTCAGCTCATTATCTGGGAAAGATGATCTAGAAACTCCCTTCCAGTACCTTAGAGCTTGCATGCCTCAATGGCAAGTTCTTTTCATTCGATGACAGCTTTACATCATTGACCTTTGATTGGATGATTCCATGGGCGTTCAAATTCAGCTTCATTATTCATAGTCATGGATTATGTTGATTGTACCTTGAGAGCCATTGTCATCATTGGTGGTTTCTCTCATGCATGTTAATGGTTTACATCATTGACTAGTAATCAGGTGGTTTTCTATCATGCTCGACTTCGACGCATCTATTCACATGTTAGAATTTGTACATTGATCGGGTCGAGACGGAGCATAAGACCCTACCTTTTGTCTAATGAAGTCCAAGTTGCGTGGAGTTATGAGTCATTCATGATTGTACACATGTTTCCTCTGGACGAATGGTTGCGACCATACCATGGGTCCATATTCATGATCCTTTCTATTCAGAAGGTTGTGACTATACCGAGGATCTTTGCCCATGATCCCTTTTATATGAATGGCTATGTCCATACTGTAGATTCATGTATTACTCGATGCCTATTCTTGTATCGTTAGGAATGATAATCAGAGATGTCAGATATGTATATGAATATGTATATGTATATGCTTGATTTGCAGGTCTCCTAACACTTTTGTTCTTGTCTTTGCACTGACTTGTAAATCATCTCAGCCATCACTCCTTGTTCTTCCTTCATGCTTTAGGGGGCATCTATTACACAGTATTTTTTCATATCTCTTGTTCACTTCCCCTGCCATATCCTGAAGTGCCAAAACATTGACTATTATGCAGCATATCCATCATGATATACAGACCAAAACCTCCCTGAAGAATCAAAGGAAAACTTCCCTGCATCCATTTTGGAGAAGGTTTCCTAAAAACATAATTTTTGGCATCATCACGATTTTCTCCACTGCTTGCTCGTGCTGATGGTAGGTTGTTCAGTTATAAACTCATGTTGCTAGCGCGGGTTTTCATAGGAAAACCCGCATTGAACCTCTTTTGACAAGTTTTCCCAAACTGGAGGAGAAGCTTCACTCACTAGAACCTTCGGGAACAGCGAGCTAGATATTGGTTGTTGTTGATATGTTCGAGCTCTCTCATTTGGGCCTCTTGATCTTATCATCATGGGATTTCCCCTTGATATTTGGCCCTTCCCCCCTCTTTTGTGGATCCCTAACTCCCTCTGCCCTCCTATAAATTCATTTTGTTCCATCCCCAAATGGTGGGTCATTGATTGTTGCATGCCTATGCTGAGATTATGCTTACATGTTATCCATTCTAGCTTGGAGAAGGAGTGCTCGAAGAGTCTTTTCTTGGAATTGGACATCCACCAAAAGGAGGTCTCCAACATCAAGGCATAGGTTATATGCTTCCCTTTTTAGCTTATTAATACATACATCTGATGTTCACTTTCCATAATTGTGTAAATTTTTATGTTGTTAGCTTAATGTTCCTTGATATGTTAAGTAGTTTATGTTTGATGTATGCTATATATGCTCTTGTATCTTGCATAGTACTTTTATCTTCCTTGTAGGTACCCGGACATGAAGAACAACTAAGGAGTGAGGCCTAGAGCGAAAGATTCAAAGCCACCACCAAGGATTGAGTGATTAGAATCAGAGTGAGGTAGGTTTCTCCTTCTCTTTGCATTTGTCAAACATAAGCTAGGAAAGTGTATGTTAGCTTGTTTACTTTGTTGCTAGACCCACTCATTGGGCTAGAGGGACCACCTCTATCTGCAGAGGGGAATTTTCCTTCACAAGAATAATGTCAAGAGGAACATGTTGTATGCTACTGCAAAGAGATCAATCAAGCCACAAACAAAATATTTGATATGAAAAAGAAACATGTGCTTCTCATGTATGTTCACATGTCCTCCATGCCATGTACACATTTAAATTACAACCATACTTTTCTCAAACCATGAACCAGGCCCATCGACCTCAAGGAATACATAACAGATTTACACAAAAGCAAATGGGTTGATGTAACTGGATCTGCAAATTTGATTAAAACAAAACCAAAACAAGTCAGAGCTCCTGTTGTGAATCATAAAAAAAATCAAACTATGCCATAATAACTTCGAAAGAGAGTATATCAAACTGTTTCCACACTTTCGTTAGATATCAAAGCTCCATAACAATAAAAGAAACTTTGATTAAATTCAAAACTAACACATTGTTTCATATCGAATACACTTATTTGGGATTTCAATCTTTGGTATATATAGACAAGAGGTGGAACCAGAACCATGGCATACCAATCTTATCGTTGACACACTTTTGTAAATTTAAATTTCTCATTTTAGGGCAACCAGTCCAGTAAATCAATTTTTCAAGAGGAGGTGACTTGAACTCCAATTTGGAAATATTTCCACAATTACAAATCCATTTTTGAGGTTGACTTTAATCCTCCTTTTGACCTCATAAGAATTTCTTTTCAAGGGGATTTTAGCCAACAAATAGTAACAACCATGACCAAATAAAATATTTCAAGGATCACCCAATAAGATATTTTAAATGTTGTGCCAAGCTTGGGACCAAGACATCAAACGAATTTGGGCATCATGACATGACATTCAGGGCCTCATCTTTGAGATGAAATATCTCCTCAACTATGAGTTACGTGATGTGCCACCTACCATTGGAATCAATATGGTAAGTACAATCAAATGATGATGGTATTTCTTACCAATGCACTAATCTTCCCATTAAAAATCTTTATCAGAAGCAGGGTATCATGACCACACCACAGAAGCTTCTCATCCTTCCAGGGCTTCTTGACCATTGGAGCTTCCAATCAATTCAATCCATAAACGAATATTAAGATTGTTCAAACATAATGTTGGCATCAATGACAACACCATTCAACAATATCCCCCTTTGGCATTGATGGACACACACATATTCCCCCTATGAATATTGCTCCCCCTATCTCCATGCTTCTGATCTTTCTTTCCCAATTTCTTTTCCCTTTCGACATCAATGGAAAAGGGTTACTCCCCTTGATGAAATATCTTCCTTTGGTTTCCTGCAATATGCATTTTTGTTTATTTGAACGCTTCTCTCCCTTTAACAGTTATGTCTCTCGTGACTTGCCACAACAAATTCCACCTACCAATATGCATTACTAAAATGATTTACCTCTATGACAAAGACAATGAGTCCTTAAAAATTGTTCATGACTCTACTACTCCAATGAACACAAATTTGACTAATTTTCCACAATGTTGATTACTACTCTGATGACTTCTTCACATCTGTCATTCCAAATCAAATTTTCAAAGGATAGATCTATAAATTTGCAACCACTCCTACTTAGACTCCTCATCTTCAACATTCACAAGACAAGGAGTCTTTAAGTTGGAGTATTCAAAAAAATGTATGAACCAACTATACAGTTGGATCATCCTAAACCTTGACATATTCCATAGTACATGTAGATTCATGATGGCCTTGCAAATTTACAAATCCTTAGAGCATGACCATTGGGATTTATTCATTTTCCCGATCTTCTTGCTTTTGTTTTCTTCTCCAAACTTTCTTGTACTTCATATTAGAGTTCTCCTTCATGGAAGATTCCATCATGTATATATGATCACAAGCTATATTTCCATATTTATTGCATTTTAAGTATTATATATGGTACCTAAATGATGGAGAAAATGACATATACTTTCCGCTGATGAAGCCATTTGGATATATGTCTTGTGTTTCTACAACATTACTTCTAGGGTTCTGATAATGTCTTTGATAATCATCCGTGTCATAAGCTTTGTAATCACTAGCCTTATGCCCAAAGTTAGTACATGAAAAACAATACCCATAAAATATATAAGTGTACCTGGATGAGATGTCTTTCCTTGATGATCCTCTGAGGACATTATTTCTTAGAGGAGGCTCAGTACTGTGTTGTTCCTTGTCCTCGATAAACTCAACATTAATTCTTGTAGCAATATTATCTTCAATCTTCTTCAGTCCTTCACTTTGATCTAGCCTTTGAAAGATTTTATTAGCAGTATTCTCTTCAACCTTGGTTTGCGGGGGCTTGGAGCTTGTGCCTTCATTACATGGAGCTTTGTCTGCTTCTTTTTCCTTCATCTTCAAGAAATAAATTTCTTGATCCCTCTCATTAATGACATGATTCTTCCTTTTGAAATCTTGCAATTGCTTCTTATACCATTCCTTGATCTTGTTTATTTTATCTAGAGTTGCATTGAGTTCCTTTTTTTTAATAACTTGTTCCTCATACTTCTGAACATATTCCTCTAATTAGCTTGTCAATATTTTATGTTTCTTCGTTGCTTCCTCCACTTGAATTCTTAGGAGGGTGACTCATTCTTCAAGTATTTGATTTTTCTTCCTTGATTTATTTAGATCACTTAAGGCACTAATCAATTCTCTCTCCATGTATACTACAACTTCTTCTCCATCATCATCAAGTTCTTTGACTTGGGCATCCACTTTATTTGAATCACGATCATCATTATCTTCACCTTGACGTGCATGCTTCTTTGAGTAGAGATTATGAAGCTTCTTCCAAATCCTTTTGGTTGACGAGTTGTAATTCACTTTGGCTTTCGCAGAATTTGGCAGAGCTCTTATAATGGAATTCATTGCTTTTGTATTGAACCTTCTTGATTCATTGGAAGATGTGTCTCCATAAATAACTCATTTCCATACACCACATCCAACAACATTCAAATAGACTTCCATTTTTTATTCCCATATTTCATATTTTGATTCATCGAACTGAAGAGTTGGACCAACTTGATTCTCTTCATCAGTTGTAATAGGTTTTGAAACTATTGCAATACTCGAGACTTCATTTAATTATTTAGACTTGTGTTTCCTTGACTTTCCCATCTCGATTCACTTGAGATCTGCCTTCCAGCTATTAGGCTACAACTGAAGGAACTTTCTCTAATACCAATTGTTGGAAATACTGAGAGGGGGATGAATCAATGTTTTAGTTAATTAGTTAATTTTAATCTTCAAAGAATTAAATAAGATTAGCATATGAAGTGCGGTATCATGACCACACCATGGAATCTTCTCATCCTTATAGGGATTCTTGACCATTGGAGCCTATAATCAATGCAAGTTTTCTAGTTGTTAGTCTATAATTGAAAGAACCTGCTCTGATACCAATTGTTAGAAACACTGAGAGGGAGGTGAATCAGTGTTTCACTTAATTAATTAATTTTAATCTTTATATCATTACATAACATTAGCATCAAAAGTGGGGTATCATGAACACACTGTGGGAACTTCTCATCCCTCCAGGGCTTTTTGACCATTAGAGCTTCCATTCAATGTAATCCATAGATGAATATTAAGATTGTTCAAAGACTAAAATTGGCATCAATAACAACACCATTCAACAATCCCCCTCATCATTAATGACAACACATATACTCCCTTGTCATTATTTGTTTGCTTTGTCATTGATGCAACACATATATTCCCCTTGATGCAACACATATATTCCCTGCGATTATTGAGATTATCTTACATAATCGATGCATAATGATATTTAGTTACAAATAAGTGAAATGTGATGCTTAAGAAATGCAACATGTCTCTGAATTGTAGTTACTTCAAGTACTAGTGCATTGATTACTTTACCGAAGAAATAAACGTCTTGACCTTAACAATTCCAACATTGTTATTAATACTATTGAGGTAGTGTATTAAAATCTATGTAGTAAATAAAAGAAAGTTATAACAATTGCCTAGTAAATAAAAATGATAAATTTTAATAACCAGGTGATGATGATAAATTTTGTGCAGTAAAAAATCAATAAATCCTTCCATGATCAATAAATCCTTCAAATACTACAAAACCATAAATGCATAATTAGTGGCATATTCATAGACTTCCATGAATGAACTACGATACATGAGAAGGTTCAACTCCATTCTTATTGTATATCATATAGTCTATTTCCCTTAAATATCTATATTGAACATTTTATTCATATGGATGCCATGACATTACTTAATACTAATGTAGTAAATAACCTAAGCTTGTCATTTAAGTGCTCATTTGTAAACTTGTCACCACATATATATATATATATATAAAACAGTATGAAGAGTTCTTAACGTTTCTATCCTTAGACTTACCATTATATTTAATGAACGCCATTCACCATATTCTCACTCCTATTTATAAAGATTGACACTGCTCTTTTAAAACTCCCAACTATGGATGGATACAATGAACTTTAGAAAAATCGATATGTGATATGATAACATAGGTTGAACCATTTAATAAAATCATTATTACGGAATAAATAATGTTTTGAATTATTTATCATTTTGCATTAGTAATTAATTTATTAATGTTGTTAACACTCAGTTTACCTAAGTTTTTTTTTAAGGGTGGTTCATGGACACTGGGTATTTGCTACATCTACGGAAAAAATCCAGGCATATCAACCCAAAGGAATTTACTTGTCGGTCAAACAAGTAAGGCCTAACTCCAAGGGCGTTGAAGAGATTTGACCTCATGACCTCCCAATTAACGAGATACTTAACAATGGGAACTCGACCAACTAAGCTAACCCTTGGGGCTCCCAATTAACCTAAATTAATTAAATAATAATACAAATAATTAAAAATATTTTTTATCCAACCATTTAATCAATAATTATTTTATTAATATTCCTAACACCCCATTAATCTAAATTAATTAAATTATAATAAAATAACATTTTTAATGTATTTTTATCAAATATGAAAACTTATATTAACCTATAAAAAATAAACTTATTTTTCTAATATCTATGGAAAAAAATGTGTAATTTTTTAAATTAAAGCAAAGTGATATTGATGGGCATTACAACGCTATTGTCATTATTATGTATCATTTTACATAAGACAGAGATAGTATAGTTTTGCATTTAAAAAAATTATAGTGTTAATGAAATAAATTTTAGTGAACCCAATGTCAATATCTAAAGCTAATGTTAAGGGATACACACATAAATTAAGAATTCTTCTATGTTGTTTTTAATCCCTAATCAATTTGTATTCTAATTGAATTTATCACTAAAATTTTATTAAAAAGAAAGTCTCTAGTGTTAAAATAATAATAATTATGTCAACAAACAATTTATATAGATAAATGAAAAAAAAATTATATAGATAAATAAAAAAAATTGAGATAAATTTTAAAATAATTATCTACCATAATTAGAATCAATGAAGAAAATGCTCAACTCATACAAATCCAACTCACCACATGTTAAAACAATAATTATGGTGCCAACCAACCATTTATATGAAAAAATGATATAATTATAGATGAAATTTTGAATAATTCTCTAACATAATTAGAATAAATGAAAAAATACTCAACGCATACAAACACAACTCATTACGCTTAAATAAAAAAATAAAAAAGAAAGAAAGGTCACTCTTAATAATTTGTTTCACTATTAGGTTCGTTTTCTCATATGATTATAAATTGCAAAAAAATATTAGCAAGCCATAGTCATTAAGGAAAGAATGAAGTTGTCATTGTTATTAACTACATGGCATATGCAATTATAAGTAAACCATATGATCATATCACATTCATAGAAATGTAAGAGGGTTTCACAATAGTTGTCATAATTTATTAGTGGGTAAATAATAAATACCAAACCTTAATTAGGGTCACTGATCATTTAGAAGAACCAAAACGCACAAATAATTTTTATTGTCCTAGTTCATTTTTTAATGGAGCAATATTATTAAATTTAGTTCATGAATATTATCACATACTATTAAATCATAAAACAATTTAATAATTTAATGTTATTTCATGAATTGTTTATAAAATTTAATAAGTTCAATTTTAGAATTAGTGTTTTAATATTTTTGAGTTTAGGCTTTTATAATGTGAATAGTTAGGAATTGCATCTTTCACTTCCATCACAACTTGTTACTTGAGTCGATGTTTCAACTTGTTACTTGAGTGGATGTTTCAAGTTGTATTGTCTCAAAATATCAACTCAAATAACAAATATTTTAATTATTTAATTATTTAAGTAAATTATTATAATAGTTACACAAAGTTTTGATTAGATAAATTTTTTATATTAATAAAGTTGATTAGCAATTAAAAAATATATAAATATAAATAAAAAAATTGGTCAAGGGCTCTCTCAAGTTGTGTTGGTAATTGGTTTAACAATAACATTTAGGTTGTTACAATGTGGAACAAGTTTCTTTAAGTAGTTGGATTACACTAGGATTTTGGGCATTGCATATCCCTTATGTGTATGCCCAATTAAGTAAGGATGCCACATATCATCTACATGAAGAACAATATCATTTTCTTTTAATAGGTTAATTTTCCTAAGTTTTTATCATGCAATTATTTACTGATGGATTCAAAATAATGTCTCTCTCGCATTAACATTGTCTCAATACCTTCGTTTGATGCATCATTTTCCAAGATGAAAATTTTAATAAAATCCAACATGGCAAAGATGGTAGTACACATAGCTTCTTTTAAAGCCCCAAAGGCCTACTTTACAACTTCATTCCATATGAAAGCAATTTCCTTAAGCAAGGTGGTGAGGGGGACTACAACATTCCCATAGTTTTACATAAACAAGTGAGGCCCAAGAATCCACATTAGACACGCTTAATCTTTCATTACTGCAAATTTCTTAGGAAGATCAACATTTACTCTATTCCCACTCATAATATGACTCAAATATTCCACTTTTGATGCACCAAAAGCATATTTGGAATGTTCAATGAATAATTGGTGATTATAGAGGATTTGTAATGCATCATCCACATGTGCTGCACATGTCTCCCAAGTTTTCTTTTAAATCAAGGAACCATCAAAGAGGACAACGTAAAATGGTGCATATATGATCAAAAGATTTTTTTCATGAGGCTCTGAAAAGTGGATTCTAAATTGCTAAGACCAAATGAATCACTAGGAATTTTTAATGGCCATTTTGCGTGTGAAAGGTAGTTTTAGGAATATTTTATTCCTTCATTCTAATTTGGTGATGACCCAAAAAGGATTAATTTTAGTGAATATATGTGCTCTAGGTAACTCATCAAAGAGGTTGTCAACAACTAAAATGAGAAATATATTCTTTGATGGTTAAATTGTTAATAGTGTGAAATTTGGGACATATTCACCAAACACTTTCCTTTTTCTATCATGGTGATTAATAGTAGGGGTTGGTACTAGGATAGATTGCATCAACCTCCAATGATTCATGAATGATATTTTTTATCTCATTTTATTGTGTAAAAGGATGATGATATGAGGCACATTGGGTAGATGGCTCCCTAAAATTAATGGGATGTTGTGATCATGTTCATCATGTGAGGGTTGTAGTATGTGTGGAAGTTAAAATACCTATTACTTTTTGTCCACAAACAACCACAACTCAAGATGAACAAACTAGAAAACATCCTCTAAGACTTGGATTATGACCCTTCTTTAAGATATTTTTCATGTATTAAGAACTAATGATTTTTGGAGAGCCCACTTTGAGACCTTTTAGAGTGTAGCGATGCCCTTATTTTTTGAACTTCATGTATAATTCTAGGAATTCCATGGTAATGGTACCTAATGTTCTCAACCATTCGGCACCCAAATTATACCACAACCTTCCATTTCAATTGGTCTTGTCATCACATTTCATAGATCCTCCAAATGAAATCAAAAATTTAAATTTGGTAACAATGTGGATATCTTATGATGTTTCTTTTACTATGTAATGATGAATGCAATTGTGTGTGGTACCAATGTCTATTAAGATAATCACCTTCATATGCTTGATATATCTAGCCAACTTTAATCTTTAAGGAGATGAAATGCTTTTCACAACATGAAAGAATATTTGGGGTCTTATAATGTTGGTTTGGAAAGGGATGAATGATATCATTGGTGGTGCCATTGTCTATTAAGACAATCACCTCCGTATGCATGATATATCTAATCAAATTTAATGTTTAAGGAGATGAAATTGATGGCAAGTCATGAAGCTATATTTGGGGTTTTTACAATGCTAGTTTGGAGTGTGAACAACCTCCTGTTGAAGCCTCAAAAATCGTTGCTACAACATGGGGGAAAACCACCTAGTTTGTACCTTGGTTGGCAGCTCCTTTATCGTTTGGTATAGTGGCTCCGACTGGGGATAATGGGACCAGTTTCCCAAAAAGGGATTTTGGTAGTGTTGATAGGGTGATATATGATGTAACGGGGGAATGATTTAACTAAGTGTAATCTAATCTAAACTTTTAATCACATGCATATATCCTAGTTTTAAACACTATCTAACTGTAACTATACCCGGGAATAAAAACAAGATATGTGATCTACAATAATGTCCTATAGCGATTGGTAATAAAGATTATTCAACTGCAATAAGAAATGAAATCATTTAACAATAATCGTTTTGGATAAATAGTGAGCCAAAACGATTGTGAGAGATATATCGCATATAGGATCGTTCATGTATTCAGCAAGAAATTCAAGCCAACACCATACAAAAGTGCAATAATGCTAACCGAAATTCAAACTTTAATACATAAAGAAATTGAAGAAACATTATTGCCTGATACATAAATAAACAAAATCACAAGATAAAAGTACCATTTCTAATAAGTTATGCTCATGTGTTTCAGCAATATCGATCTAATTCCAACCAATCCAAAATCATCTAAGAGTTAAAAAGTGCAATTTCAGTAGAACATGCCAGATATAAAAGAAAATAGATCATGTTCCATTCATTCCACCAGAACCTCCTCAAAGGTACAGAAGTGCATGTTTTGAAGAATGTTTCTGATAAAAATTTTGGACCCCTCTCTAAATGCATGAGAGGATTTAAATGCTAAAACTGTAGGTCCTAAAATATATTATTACAAAAATAGATGAGGAGGTTTAAACGACTTTCCTCAGCTTATGCGAAATGAAACTAAAATAGAAATAAAATAATGTGACTAACTCCTTTGCATGTGATCCTTAAGATCACAGATATCCGTCATTGGTTTGAGCTATGTCGGTTGGCTGATCACAAATTTCAATTGTCCAGTAAATACGACATCTGTCAGTGCTGGCACCATTTTCTGTGTGGAAGTGGTTAGGCAACGCAGGGTCATCCACTGGCTATAGGGCTTGACTAAGAATTTCCAGTATGCTTCCCAGTTCAACTTGCTCGTTTGTCTGATCACCTCCTCCCTTTCCTTCGCTGCTTGTCTCCATTGTTGCTCCAGTTGATCGGCGTTTGGAAGAAATCCTGGTATAGATTCAGCAACCAGGTTGGCGCCATTTAGATTTTCGTTAATGGATTCAAAGGTGTTGTTTTTTGGTGCTGCTGCAACCGTTGTTGCCATTTCTGCTTGCTTGAGCTGAGAATATCAGTCTGCAAATAGAATTTCTTTATGTGACTCCTCCAGTTTTGGCAAATCAACCTTTCTCCCATATTCTCATTCTTGCCATGTGATAAAGTCATAAATCCTTTTATGGATTTCATCATACTCAAGCCTCATGTCGATGACTTGGCTAGTTAACTTATCATTGGTCTCGCAGTAAGGATTTACTTGCGAGATTTCTTCACACAGAAGTTCCTTTTGTTGCATTAGTTGGGCATTAAGGCTGAGTGCTTCTTTAACCTCGGTTTCTTTTTCAATAGTTTCCATAGCATAGGCTCTCGTAAATTGCGACAATCTCGTAAGGTTCTCAGATGGGTCCATGGGCGAATCTCTCTAGACAATATCCATTAGTTCATTGTCAGGAGTGGTGACAGCTGCAGCACCCAACTTTCTTTTCTTACTCTACCTTTTGATGACATATTTATGGGTAGGGCTATAAAACACATCTAAGGGAGGAATTTCCTCAACTCTTAAAAAAATTTCAGAAGTGGGGGTGGCAATAATGAGCTCCATATCTTGAGTACTTACAATTTTCTCCATTGTAACTTCTTGAGTTGATATGTGTTGTGGAGTCTATACTTCAGATGTTTGTTCTCATGTATGAAGCTTTTTATTAAAATGCTCCCATTCTTTTACTAAATCAACAACTAGAGGTTTTCCCGACTGGGTGGAGGTAGAGTGAATTTTAGCCTGTTTCTTCACCGAGGTTTGCTCGACTGCTTTTTCTGTAGTTCTGGCTGTGTCTCTCTCAAACTCTTTGTTTTTACTACCCCCATTCTAGGACTATTTCTCTGAGTGTTGTGACTCATGGGTAGACTTATCCTGGGACTTTGCTCCGGAATTATCTTTAGAATTTTTTTCTGGAGATTTTCTCTAAGATTACACTGGGAGTTGGCTCCCTTATTGGTTCAATCTGTAGCAGGTCTGATGGGACCTGTAATAATCTCCTCTCTCTATATCCGTGTAATGCCTTAAGATCATCTGGGGCAAAAAGTAGTGAAGCCATATGCTTTACTTCCGAAAATGTCTCTTTTTGTAGGAAGAGGTCATCTAATGCATCTTCTTCATGGGTGAATATTTTCACTTTCACCATAGAAGTGAAGTATTTGGCAGTGCCATTTGGGTCATATTGTCTTCCTAGAAATGTAGCCAATTTCAGAGATTTCATAATCTCTGCTTCCTTGCATGCATGTCCAAAATCGTGTAGTGCAAAAGCACCACATTGCAACGGAAATGTAGGCCAAATGGCCTTTTTCTATTCCTTTAATCCTTTGCTCAGCCCACCTTCTCCTGCTGTTTGGGAGGCTATCTCCCTAGCCATTAACTTATCAGGGACATAGTATGGGAGGACATGTAGTGAAGCAATGCTCCCGAATACCTTGATATATGTAAATGTCTCCTCCCCAAAGCATCTGGCTACAAGTAGGATATTTACTTCAGCTTCTTTAGAAAATCTAGGGGCATTCATGTTGTAGACCTATTTATGAATAGGCAGCATAACCCCTTGTAAAAGTGGGGGTGAAATTGAGACTCCCACATATTCTTATGATATATATGAATGGGAAGTGGGTCTTTCACAGTCCACTTCCATCCCATGATAGGAAATTTGGAACCAAAACAAATAGTGTCCATTATATAGGCACTCATGAAAAATGGAGGGTAAACCCTAGAAGAGATACTCCTCTTTCTCTTATACTCTATTATGGCTTTCGCCAAATTATCAGACAAAATTTGGTCCCAGTTCATTATTGTTTTGTTTATGGCTACATCTAGTAATGGCAACCATTTTGCGGAAAATTTGGTGCTATTGGGCTTGTCTAACATTCTACATAGCATGGCTGCTGCAAAACTATGAGGGGGAGCTATAGATGTTGTAGAATACATACCCGATTTATCCTTTTTGATCTTGCCTTCATTTTGCGTCCAGGTTCGCGTAACGTCTGTTGGGTCTTCATTCTCCTTAGCAAATTTCTCGAGGAACTATTTGTTATAGAACGCCTGTGGCTTTGGCAGATTGTACATAAGTTGCAGGTTGTCTAGTGAAAAAGATCCCATAACCTCTTGCCTACTATTCTTAAATTCTCTATCTGAGACATCCACCTGATCAATTACCCACTTGACCAAATCTATATATGGAATTATCTTTGTTCTCATGGCTATGCGGTGCAGAAATGAGCATGCCATCTTGAAGATGGAGGCGTCTCAGGAAGCATGACCATTTGCTATGGCATTTGTTACTAGAGGTCTTGGTTGCTCTTCTTCTAATAAATCATACATGGCTTCCAATGTAGAGGTTCCTCCATCTCTGTTGCATGTAGTATTAGAGAATAAAGGAGTCATTTCCGATTTTTCAGACGCGACTACCTTGCCCCTCTTTGCCATTGCTCCCAACGACTCTTTCTGTGGATTTGTCCTGAAAATGGAGCAAAACAGAAGTTTTCGAATATACAGAGATAAGAATGAACCTAAGAATGAATAATGCAGATAACTTTGAAAAGGTGACAAGAAAGGAGTTTTTATTTGAACGCAGGTGAGAAGATATCATATCACATTGAACTGTCTTTCAAACGTAAATTTTATTAACCCTTACTAAATGCCCACTAATGGTTCCTTATCCTGAGCTTTATTGCTCATTAATACTTTGCATCATAAGTCGGGGAAGAACTTTTTAGGGCGGTGAGCCTTTAAACTGCGAAAATATTGGTTTTGCGATTGCGATGCAATATCGCATCATCGCATTATGATTATTGCGCTTTCTTTAACCTTTATTTAGTTTCTACGGGATGCGAGATGTGGGCAGTTGATTATCGGTTTCAAAGGATATCTTATTTGTTAGGATTTTCCATGTAAATCCATTTTTCCTTAAGTAGCGGACTTGAGTGCTTGTTTATAACATATTTCGGAATCAAGTCTGGGTCTTCAATCTCATTTTGCAATTTCGCATGATGATAAGGTTTCGAGCTCCTCTTAAGTGTTCTTAATGTGATGTGATAAGGGAGATTGTGTCATCGCAATCTCGCATATCGCATGGTTTAAGATACTTTTTTAAGGTGCGCTCCTTATAAGTGGTGATTTGCGATGCGGGCCTTATTTTAATAAGAAATGCTTTAGAACTTAGTTCTTATGCAAAACCCGATAGTTTCGAGGTTTTAGCGTTGTGTTCTTTTTTTATTACTTTTTGCTAGTTTTGGTAGATAGAAAGGCTTTTGACACGCTTGATCGTGCGATATGCGAAAATGTGGAGATTTTCTAGCTTTTCCAAAAGGTTTTATTTTGATATTTTGCTTCATTCCAAAAATTAACAAGAAAAATGCCTAAATGCTAAACTTATTTTTGGAAGGATTTTTTAAAGGGTCACCATTCATTAATATAATATTGCATATCACTATTAGCAAATGGATGGTTGTTGAATAGCACAACAATTGGCGATTCACTTGGAAGAACCAGTTATCTCTAACAATTTTTTGAAATTTCTAAGAACTTCCAAAATAAAGGTAATTTTAGAAAATAAAAATTACATGGAATATAAGGTAAGAAATATTGCTCTGAATAATAAAACAACATTTACCTAACTATCATTCTTTTGATCATCCTCTTCAATATGAAATTTTCTTTCTCTACATCAGTCATTACTTGGTTTTAAAGATAAAAACAGGGGGGACTCTCATAGATCAACTTTTTGGTATACTCAGTTTCCATCGATAGAGCCTCTGCTGCTAGCGGGTGTCCATATCCTCAACAGGGTTACCTTTTAACCACCAATGATTCAGTGTACCATATAGATAAGAATGCAATCCTTAAAGATATGTTTAGAATTATATACTTGTTTTTCTAAATAATTTTATTTTCTTTAAAGTTTTCATTTTACTCCTCAAAGGCCATTGTCTTGGTTTGGTGACCAAAATTGACAATGCCATTCATTGATTGTAACTTGGTTGAACAAGATAGCTCTTGATGAGACCCCTTGTCTTTTGATTGATGGAATCTCAAGTCATTACCCTGTTTTGATATGCAGTATTGGTAATGTCAGCTAGTTATTTCCCTATGATCATGGTAAGTTGGCTCTTCATGAGACCTCTTATCCTTTAAGTTTAAGCATATTTTAGAATTGCACTATTGGGATGAAAGCTTACTAGATGGGGAGAATCATTGACTTCTTAAGAGTTTCTGGATGACCATTGTAGAGTTGAAGATGCTTTTTTGTAGAGATATTTTTCTTTGTTTAAGATACTTTTCTTGACTGATGGTAGAGCAAAGGTTTCTCTATAAAGTCAAGATTTAGCAAAAGACAAATAATTTCGGTAGAGAACAAGCAGTCTCAGAGCAATAAAATTTAACTCATGTTTCAAATGTGAAAATCATCTTCTTAACCATCTTTACTTATATAAGCAAAATGTCAAAATATAAAAGAGACTATTTTTTGTAAAGCCAAAAGAAATGTTACTTCAACTTTTTATTTTCCTAAAAAGTAAAGACAATAATATACAAGGAATAGAAGAGGTGATCTTCTATGAAAAATATTTCTTAAGGATCTGCCCATTAACAGGTAGAGATTCTCTCTTTCCTAATAAATCTTGTAATAAAAAGGTTGATGGGCCTATTTGTTCCACAATCTGAAACGGGCCAAGCCACATTCGTTGGAACTTGGTATGCTTACCTTTTTCCTCGTGTGCTTTGTCCCATTTTAATACCAAGTCTCCGAGTTGAAAGGATTTTGTACTTACAGAATTAGTATCAAAGGAAGCTTTGACTAACTGTTGATGATGTGCATGTGTAATTTTGGCCTTTTCCCTTTCTTCTTCGAGCTTAAGGATTTGTAATTGTCTCACTTGCATAGAAGAGGAAGGAGTTTCTTCAATAAATTGAACTAGGGCTAGTGAGGGAATAGCTACGTTTGTTGGGAGGATAACTTCTTTCCCATAGACCAAATTAAAAATGAGAAGTACCCATGGAGGCCTTATGTGTTATTCGATCTGCCCATAGAGAAAATATTAAAGACTTATGCTAGTTTTTCTGACTTTGATCAACAGTTCGTTTAATAATTCTTATGAGATTTTTGTTTGTAGATTCGGCTAAGCCATTTCCTTGAGGATAATAGTTAGCAGAGTATTTAAGTTTAAAACCTCTTTTAAGAGAAAATTATGTCATAACATTGCCTAAAAAATAAGATGCATTATCAAACATAAGGGCACAGGACAGACCAAATCTAGTAATAATAAACTGATTGATGAATTCAATGATGTTCTCAGAATTGGCCACCTTAAGCAGAATTGCTTCCACCCATTTTGTGAAATAATCAGTTGCTGTAAGAATATATCTATGTTTCTTAGAGGAGTGAGGAACAATCTCACCTATTATGTCCAATCCCCATTGTTCAAATGGGTGTTCAATGTTGACTGGTTGCAATGGTAATGTGAGTTTCCTCTGTCTGCCAGCAACTATTTGACAAACTTTACATTTCCTTACATAATTGTGTGCATCCTTGAATAAGGTTGGCCAATAATAGCCAGCATGTAGGATTTTATGTGCGGTTGTATCCCCTCCAAAATTTCCACCAGCTGGCCCATCATGGAGTTCCTGCAAAACCTTTTCTACCTCATATTTTTCAAGACATCTAAGCAAAATAGAGTCATAATTTATTCTAAATAACACAATATTGATGATTTGGTATTGTTTAGATTTTAGCCTCAAAGCCCTTTTTCTTTGGTAATTTAGTTGTGGAGGGGCATACCCTTTTCTTAAATAAAAAATGATATCATCATATATGGATTCAGTGTCATTAAGACTTACCTCGTATACTTGTATATTGTTACCTGAATCTTGTAGTGTTGGTAAGTTGGATTCTCCTGCTAACATTCTGCAAAAACCTTGACCTTTTACAATTTTAGTTGGTCTGATTTCAATGTCATATTCTTGCAGTTTCGTTACCTAATTTGCTCTCTTTTCACCTACATCCCTTTGTATTAACAGATTTCTCACTATTGAGAATGGTACTACTACCTTTGTGTGGGTTTTGAGGAGGAAGGGTCTGAAATGATTTATGGATTTGAAAACAGCAAAGGCTTGTTTTTCAACATCTGAATAGTTCAATTCAGACCCCTGTAAATTGGAGCTAAAGAAAGAAATTGGTGCTTTGGCTTTATCATCATTGACCTGTGTTAATATAGCTACATATGATTTCTCGGAAGCGAATGTATATAAAATGAAATGATTAGAAAAATTCGGAGTTGCCAAAGAGGGAGAATTTATGATCGCTTGTTTAATCAAATTAAATGCTTCATGCTCTGTGTCCCCATTTGAAAAGAGAATTTTTCTTTATCATAGATTGAAGAGGTAAAAAAATTCGTGAAAAGTCAGGGACAAATCTTTTAACAAATGTATCTTCCCTAGGAAAGATTGCATAGACTTTTTGTTATGACGTAAAGGAATTTCGAAAATTTCTCTTATTCTATCTTGGTTAATGTGAATCCATTCTTTTGATATAACGAATCCAAGGGGTTTTCCTTCGCTTAATGAAACGAAAGATTTCTTGGGATTAAGAGAAATTCCATACTTTTGACAACGTTCAAAGATTTGTTTTAAATCTCTCAAATGATTGCTGTGTTTTTTGGAGTATACAGTTATGTCATCTAAATAGATTACCATTGATTTGTTTACCAAACCTTTGAAAGCTATATCCATGGCTCTTTGGAACGTTGCACCAGCATTTATTAATCCAAATGGCATCTTTTGATAGGCGTAGGTGCCCCATTTGGTTCTAAATGTAGTTTTTAGCCAGTCATCTAGATGTACTAGAATCTGGTTATAACCTGAAAACCCATCCAGGAAAGACATTAGTTTTGAGCCTGCAACTGATTGCAATATATGTTCCATAGGAGGCATTGGAAATTTTTCCTTTTGACAAGCTTTATTGAGATTGCATAAGTCTATGCATATTCAAATATGACCATTCTTTTTCTTGACTAGGACAAGGTTGGAAACCCACCCGGAATGTCTTACTGGGAAAATAATCTTGGCTTTTAGTAGTTTATTCAATTCAGACTTAATCTGATTTTCTAAATTGGGATGAATATTTCTAAATTTCTGCTGCACAGGTTTTTCATCAGATGTCATGGGGATGGTATGATGAATTATAGAAGTGTCGTGTGCTTTAAGATCTTCATAGTGCCAAGAAAGACATTCTTATATTTCTTCAACAATTGTATAAAGGCTTATTTTTCATCTGATGTAAGTCTAAAATGTAGATTGATATTTTGAGGTTTAAGGTCAGTTCTAAGATTAACCAATTCAAACCTCAGAGTTGAACTCTGAAGTTTTGAGTTGGTCGATCTTTTGAATCTGTCCTTAAGGTCATATAAGTCTTCCAACTTAACAACAGACTTAGGTATAGCGTTCATTGTTGCATCTTGCTTAAGCTGACTGTCATGTTGATCTTCATCAATTATCTAGTCATCATAAGAACCTTTTGATTTCAAAAAGCTTATGATATACAGATCATTATTAAATAATAGCCAATTGGTGACATTGTCGGGAATAGAAGACCTAAAAATCAATTCAATAGAAAATCGATCGGGATTGTAATCTCCTAATGGAATGAGCTTGGAGGCCACATTAGCCAAAAGGCCAGTGCTTGCATTTTGGAGTCTGGGATAGGGGAAATATTAAATGTTGTAGAGTGAGAAGTGGGGTCTTGGACTAATGATTGATAATGTCTCAAATGTCCATACAAATAGTGTATATTATTTCTCACTTGTTTTATCACAATATCTAAATCCTCAAACACTTATAGGTATTTGATATTAAGGTCGATGGCTTTACACAGGCCTTGAACTAACGCTTCATATTTAGTAGTGTTGTTTGTGCAATCAAATTCAATTCTGCATGCTAACATAGTTTTTTCCCTTTCTAGGCTAACTAATATGCATCCTTCTCCTGCTCCATCATTGGATTTAGATCCGTTAAAAAATAATTTCCAAAATAAAGAGCTAACTATAGGTTTATCTACAAAATTTATACACTTAGAAGTATATGTTTGATAAAAGTTTTCAACTTGTGATACAACATAATTTTCCAAAAAGGGTGAAGTATTTGCATTGAAATTTCCTAGAAATGATTTGACTGAGTAGTTTACGATGATACTACTACTATACCAATTGGTTCGTTCTCTCCTTCTAATTCTGTAACAATATACTTTTGATGCTTTTCACGATCAACCCTTATTTGGTTTGGCTTGCCATTATAGGGAAGCCACATGTGAGACCAGTCAGTTGCAAAATAACCATGGAGTTTTACTAACCAATCTCTACTAAGGATTAAGCCATATAACTTAGGAATATCAGCTACAAGAATTTCAATGACTTGACATACTTTAGGGTTCGATGAAAGTCTAATGGTAACTTGATTAAGTTTCCCTATTACTTCGACTTGGGATCGGTCTAACTGCACAATGCATGCAGCGATTTTTGAGGCTGAACATTCAATTTCATGCAAATTGTTCTTGGTAAAATATTAGATGAAGCTCCAGAGTCAACTAAATAGTTGTGTAGATTTTTGTTGAAAATTTCAAAAGTCAACAAAAATGGAGGAGTATGGGATTTAGATCTCCCTCCGATTAGAGTGATATCGGTAGGATCGATTCTGTCTAGTGAAGTAATAGGGGGCCTTCCCATTTCTTGGGCAACTTGTGAGAGTACGGTGGTAGGAAGAGGTGAAGTAGGGATTACTTTAAGTTCTTTGAGTAGCAGCTTTTGTTGATGTTTCAACTTGCTAAGCTCATGAAATGTAATGTTCGCCATAGTCTTTTTCATATCATCCACAATGTTATATTCCATTTCATTCGATACTATCATAGTCTTGGCTAGAGGTGAAGAATTTGATTGAAGAAGAGTGCTTTGGGTAGATTTGGATGGAGACTTCTTACCTGTTGTTTTATCCTTGGGAGCCGGAGTTGATACCTTTTGATTTGTATTTTTTTGAGGTGAATCAATAGAGCCTCTACTTTGGGTTGCAACAGGCATGGATTCTTGTGTTTCTTCATTGGGAAGGATTAAGTCCCACATCCCTTGTAACTCAACCACTTCCTCATCACCTGTTTGTTCTTCATTTGTTGAGACTTCCATCTTCCTCCCCATCCAATTCAGCATTCGATATAGCATTTGGAGGCTTAGGGTCAATAGGGGAATTCCTTTTATATGGTCTGAAATATTTCTTTGAGGAAATCTTTGCTACTTGTTTCTTGATATTAACCATTTCATTAGACATGGTTTTGAGGACTTTTTGTAAAACTTCAAGATCAAAGGATCTTTGGGTGCTTTTTTCTTGGATTCATCCCTAAAAGTCACTTTCTTGGATTTCCGTTCTTCTAAATAATTCTTCTCATCTAAGGCTAACATTCATTTTCCTATAGCTATTGCTTCTTTCATGTTTTCTGCCAAAGTTGGTTTGGCAGCCCTATCGACGAAAATAGTTGTGTTTGAAGGGGGAGCATAAATGTACCACTCATTTTGGACTTCATCACTGGGCTTGGATGCCACTAGTATTTTATTCAATAATTGGTTCCTTAGGTTCGGCTTTCAAATTGGAGAGATCATTGATTAGGGTATTCGTGGATCTATCATCTCCAAATTTGGTTAGGAACTAGTATTGAAAGGCATCCTAACTATTTATAGAACCTGATGGTAATGAGAAGTACCATGATCCTGCTGATCCTTGTAAAGTATAAGGAAATAATATTACAACTGCATCTTCTTCTACTACTGCATTTAGATTAATAGACAACATAAAATTGTTGATATGTTCCTCAGCTAGTAGGCCATTATCAGAATTGAACTTTGGTAGCCATTTCTCGGGATGACCTGGTAAAGGATGTAAAGGTCCTACCATTCTTACAGCTCCTAGATTCGTCCACAGCCTTGGAGGATTTTGAGCCATTGTTGGTGTCTTCATAGACGAAGATGTTCCACTATTTCAAGGTGATTGGGTAGAGGAGGGTTGAGTTCCAATACCTATGTAAATCACGATCTGGAGTTGTGAGGTGGGCAATTGATCTTGTGATGAAATGGATGGAATGAATGAAGATGATTGAGGGGATGATGAAATAACCTCACTATGAGATTTAGATGATGTCTTCTTAGCTCCCTTACGGCTTGGTATAGGGAATTTCAATGGGGGAATCCCAAACTTTTCACTATGTGCTCTAGTTAACCATTGAGATGAGGGAAACTGAGAAGTAACACTATATTGGGATAACTCGGATTCTTCTTGAGATATCGAAATCCCTTGTAACTTATGAATTAGAGATTGGAATTCAGGTGTTTTTATAGAAGAAGAATGATCTGGTTTCTGTGGAATTTCAGAAGTGGATTCTGAGCGTGTTTTTACAACTTCTCACATAGGATTCATAGATTTAGAATGTGATCGGGAAGTTCGAGGTGAGGGTGAGGGTGTTTTATTCTTAATGGCCTATTAGTTTGAATTTACTTTCCATTCATAGTTCAGGCCCTCCTTATAGCTCCAAAAATGTTGAAGCCTTGAAAATTGTTGCTACAACATGGGGGAAAACCACCCGGTACAGACCTTGGTTGGCAGCTCCTTTTCCATTCGGTGTAATGGCTCCGACTGGGGATAATGGGACCAGTTTCCCAAAAATAGATTTTGGTAGTGTTGATGGGGTGATATATGATGTAACGGGGGAATGATTTAACTAAGTGTAATCTAATCTAAACCATTAATCACATGCATATATCCTATTTTTAAACACTATCTAAATATAAATATACCCAGGAATAAAAACAAGATATGTGATCTACAATAATATCCTATAGAAATTGGTAATAAAGATCATTCAAATGCAATAAGAAATGAAATCGTTTAACAATAATCATTTTGGATAAATAGTTAGCCAAAACGATTGCGAGAGATATATCACATATAGGATCGTTCATGTATTCAACAGGGAATTAAATCCAACACCATAAAAAAGTGCAATAATGATAACCGAAATTCAAACTTTCATACATAAAGCAATTGAATAAAATTTATTGCATGATACATAAATAAAACAAAATCACAAGATAAAAGTACCATTTGTAATAAGTTTTTCTCATGTGTTTCAGCAATATCGATCTAATTCCAACCAATCCAACATCATCTAAGAGTGCAAAAGTAAAATTTCAGTAGAACATGCCAGATATAAAAGAAAATAGATCATGTTAAATTCATTCTACCAAACCTCCTCAAAGGTACAGAAGTGCATGTTTGGACAAATTTTTCTGATAAAATTTCTGGACCCCTCTCTAAATGCATCAGAGGGGTTTAAATACGAAAACTCTAGGTCCTAAAATATATTATTACAAAAATAGTTGAGGAGGTTTAAACGACCTTCCTTGGCTTATGCGAAATGAAACTAAAATAGAAATAAAATAATGTGACTAACTCCTTTGCATGTTATCCTTAAGATCGCAGATATCCGTCATTGGTTTGAGCTGTGTCGGTTGGTTGATCGTAGATTTCAATTGCCCAGTAAATACAGCATCTGTCAGTGCTGGCACCATTTTCTGTGTGAAGTGGTTAGGAAACGCAAGGTCATCCACTAGCTATAGGGCTGGACTAAGAATTTCCAGTATGCTTCTCAATTCATCTTTCTCGTTTGCCTAATACCTCCTCCCTTTCCTTCACTTCTTGTCTCCATTGCTACTCCACTTGATTGACGTTGGGAAGAAATCCTCGTATAGATTTAGAAACCAGGTTGGTGCCATGTAGATTTTTGTTAATGGCTTCAATGATGTTGTTTGTTGCTGTTGTCGCAACCGTTGTTGCTCTTTCTACTTGCTTGAGCCGAGAATCCCAGTCTGTAAATATAATTTCTTTACATGACTCCTCCGGTTTTGGAAAATCAGCCTTTCTCCCATCTTCTGATTCTTGCCAAGTGATAAAGTTACTCAAGCCTCATGTCGACGACTTGGCTTGTTAGCTTATCACTGATCTCGTAGTAAGGATTTACTCGAGAGATTTCTTGGCACAAAAGTTCCTTTTGTTGCATTAGTTGGGCGTTAAGGTTGAGTGCTTCTTTTATTTACTGATCGATTTATGGACTGTCTTTATACTTGTCTATGATAGCTTGAATTTGTGCGTCATTTTTTGCTAGTTGGCTTGGTGTTGTATTTTCATCTGTTTAAACTCCTGCGGTAGTTTGGCAATTTGTAGTACTACTTGTTGGTTAGATTTTTCTTGCTCTAATTGTTGTTCCAACAGCAGGATGTTTTGTTCTTTTTCTTTCAGCAGCATTTGAACCTCAGTTGCTTTATCAATAGTTTCCATAGCATAGGCTCCCACAAATTGCAACAATCTCGTAAGGTTCTTAGATGGGTCCATGGGCGAATCTCTCCAGACAATATCCATTAGTTCATTGTCGGGAGTGGTGACAGTTGCAGCATCCAAATTTCTTTTCTTCCTCTACCTTTTGATGACAGCTTTATGAGTAGGGCTATAAAACACATCTAAGGGAGGAATTTCCTCAACTCTTAAAACAATTTTAGAAGTGGGGGTAGCAGGAATGAGCTCTATATCTTGAGTACTTACAATTTTCTCCACTGTAACCTCTTGAGTTGATCTGTGATGTGGAGTCCATACTTCAGATGTTTTTTCTTCTGTATGGAGCTTTTTATTAAAATGTTCCCATTTTTTTACTAAATCAACAACTAGAGGTTTTTCCGACTGGTTTGAGGTAGAGTGAATTTCAGCCTGTTTCTTTGCTGAGGTTTGCTTGGCTGCTTTTTTTGTAGTTCTGGGTGTGTCACTCTCCAACTCTTTGTTTTTATTACCCCCATTCTGGGACTATTGCTCCGAGTGTTTTGACTCATGGGTAGACTTCTCCTGGACTTTTCTCAGGAATTATCTTTAGAATTTTCTCTAGAGCTTTCCTCTAAGCTTACACTGGGAGTTGGCTCCCTTATTGGTTCAATCTGTAGTAGGTCCAATGGGACCTGTAATAATCTCCTCTCTATGTATTTGTGGAAGGCCTTAAGATCATCTGGGGCAAAAAGTAGTGAAGCCATATGCTTTACTTCCAAAAATGTCTCTTTTTGTAGGAAGAGGTCATCGAATGCATCTTCCTCATGGGTGAATATTTTCACTTTCACCATAGTAGTGAAGTCTTTGGCAGTGCCATTTGGGTCATACTGTCTTCCTGGAAATGTAGCCAATTTCAGAGATTTCATAATCTCTGCTTCCTTGCATGCATGTCCAAAATCGTGTAGTTTAAATGCACCACATTACAATGGAAATGTAGGCCAAATGGCCTTTTTATGTTCCTTCAATCCTTTGCTCATGCCACCTTCTCCTCATGTTTGGTAGATATCTCCCTAGCCATTAACTTAACAGGGACATAGTATGGGAGGACATGTGGTGAAGCAATGCTCCCGAATACTCTGATATATGTAAATGTCTCCTTCCCAAACCATCTGGCTAAAGGTAGGATATTTATTAGGGGCATTCCTATTGTAGACATGTTTATGAATAGGCAGCATAACCCCTTGACAAATTCTGTAAAAGTGGGGGTGAAACTGAGCCTCCCACATATTCTTATGATATATATGAATGGGAAGTGGGTCTTTCACAATCCACTTCCATCCCATGATAAGAAATTTGGAACCAAAACAGATAGCGTCCATTATATAGGCATTCATGAAAAATGGAGGGTAAACCCTAGAAGAGATACTCCTCTTTCTCCTATACTCTATTATGGCTTTCACCAAATTATCAGACAAAATTTGGGCCCAATTCATTATTGTTGCATTTACAACTGCATCTATTAATGGCAACCATTCTGAGGAAAATTTGGTACTATCAAGCTTGCTGAACATTCTACATAGCATGGTTGCTGCAAAACTATGAGGGGGAGTTATAGATGTTATATAATACATACCCAATTTATCCTTTTTTATTTGCCTTCATTTTGTGTCCAAGTTCTTATAACATTTGCTGGGTCTTTATTCTCCTTAGCAAATTTCTCGAGGAACTGCTTGTTGTAGAATGCCTATGGCTCTGGCAGATTGTACATAAGTTGCAGGTTGTTTGGTGAAAAATATCCCATAACCTCCTGCCTGCTATTCTTAAATTATCTATCTAAGACATCCACATGGTCAATTATCCACTTGACCATATCTGTATACGGAATTATCTTTGGTCTCATGCTTATGTGGTGAAGAAATGAGCACATTGTCTCGAAGATGGAGGCATCTGAGGAAGCACGACCATCAGTTGTGGCCTTTGTTACTAGAGGTCTTGGTTGCTCTTCTTCTAATAAATAATACATGGTTTCCCATGTAGAGGTTCCTCCGTCTTTTTTGCATGTAGTATCAAAGAATAAAGGAGTCATTTCTGATTTCTCAAACGCAGCTACCTTGCCCCTCTTTGCCATTGCTCCCAACAAGTCTTTCTGTGGATTTTTCCTGAAAATGCAGTAAAACAGAAGTTGTCGGATATACAGAGATAAGAATAAACCTAAGAATGAATAATGCAAATAACTTTGAAAAGGTGACAAGAAAGGAGTTTTTATTTGAATGCAGGTGAGAATATATCGTATCACGTTGAACTATCTTTCAAACGTAAATGCTATTAACCCTTACTAAATGCCCACTAATGGTTCCTTATCCCCAGCTTTATTGCTCATTAATTCTCTGCATCGTAAGTCGGGGAAGAAATTTTTAGGGTGGTGAGCCTTTAAACTGTGAAAATATCGATTTTGCGATTGCGATGCAATATCGCAAATCACATCATCGCATTGTGATTATTGCGCTTTCTTTAAATTTTCTTTAGTTTTTGCACAATGCGAGATGTGACCCACTGATTATTGGTTTCAAAGGATAGCTTATTTGTTAGGATTTTATATGTAAATCCCTTTTTCCTTAAGTAGCGGACTTGAGTGCTTATTTATAACATATTTCGGAATCAGGTCCAGGTCTTCAATCACATTTCGCAATTTCACATCATGATAAGGTTTCGGGCTCCTCCTAAGTGTTCTTAATGCGATGTGATAAGGGAGATTGTTTCATCACAATCCCGCATATCGTGTGTTTTAAGATACATTTTTAAGGCACGCTCCTTGTGAGTGGTGATTTGTGATGCAGGCCTTATTTTAATAAGAAATTATTTAGAACTTATTTCATATGGGAAACTAGATAGTTTCAAGGTTTTAGCACGGTGTTCTTTTTTTATTTCTTTTCGCTAGTTTTAGTGGATAGCAAGGCTTTTGACACGCTTGATCGTGCAATATGCGAAAAGGCAGAGATTTTCTAGCTTTTTCAAAAGGTTTTATTTTGATATCTTGCTTCATTCCAAAAATTAACAAGAAAAATGCCTAAATGTTGAACTTATTTTTGGAAGGATTTTTTAAAGGGTCCCCATTCATTAATATAATATTGACTATCACTATTAATAGATGGGGGGTTGTTGAATAGCACAACACCTCCCTAGAAAGTATTACTTCCTCCAAATCCAACTCATCAACTTCATTATTAAAAAAATGTAGGTTTTAACTCTACATAGATAATTCCTACAAATAGATTATCAATCAAAACAGAAAAGATTCAATGGAAAACACACACATTAACACAATGAATTTATCTTAGAAACCCAAAACCGAGAAAATGAACAAGATATTTTCATATATGTTCTTTACAATCATTGAAGCTTTGGTTTCCATGAAGTTGAATCTTGAGAGATGGAGCATGTTGTTAAGGTGGCACAAAATTTAGACATTATGCATTCCATGAATCACTAAATTCGAATACAAAATGGTTTTAAAGCTCATAATTCACCTCCATTAAACTCATGCATAATCCATTTTTCAAACCATATGCATTCCATGAATCACTAAAGATTTAGGGGTGGAGGATCATGTCAAAGTGGCACAAAATTTGGGCATTTGGACTACACATATGTCACAACCTATGCATGAAAAAGTCACTCAAAGGTCTCCAACTAGGCGGTGGGGTGAATAAATTTACCATGACCTTTTATTTCCTCCTTGAAACCACTAATAAAACATTGCTTGAAAAATTCAGTTATCAAATTTTATTTTATGATGGCTAAGACCTCATAAGAAACAATATATTCTTCCACCATGCTTGTTTGACATAATTTAGTAAGAAATCCCACAATTTTAGTGTTCTTTTCAAAGTTAGAAAAAATTGATTTCACAAACTGCTTCCATGTAATCAATATCCCAAATATGCATTATTCTACTATTTCCACCATTACTAACGTTCTCAATCAAACAGAAAACTCATATTTAAAGTTTCACTAAGTCATGCCATATAGCATGAACGGAAAAGTAGTATTACATTTAGTTAACCCATTTTGTTGGATCAACTCCATCAAATCTATCCAAATCGATCTTAAATGATGAAACATATTAGAGGAACAATATAGAAAGGGGTTATAGTTTCTAGAGCCTTAACCCATGGAACATTCACCACCATCATGCTTACCTTCTAAAGTGTCAAGTTTATCAACACAAAGAGAGAGATTCCTATTGATGTTAGTCATGTTGTTATGAAGCTAGACCTATGGTGAACCAACCATTTGTTTGAGGAACTTAATTACTAACAGTAGGTCGTTCATTTTCTATTTCATCATAGAAAAGCTTCTAGTAAAGAAACATGATTAACATGGGACCAAAGGGACCACCTAAAGTGTTAGAAAGGAAGTAAAACCACATGATTAAGACTATAGGAGAACATTATGGATATAGATGGTTGGAAAGGGTCTAATCTAGTCTAGGCCCAAAATGCCCACCTAAAGGGTTACCTAAGAGCTATCAATGTGATTGACATCATGAGAGAAATATTTTAAGATAGGTCTCACACAATGGTATGATTTGGTCAACAAATCATTTTTTATGCTATTAGAGTATATACTCTCTTTTGAGTATTATTTTATTGACAAAATTCTCATTTTTATTTTTTTATATTTGAAGTAATGTAGGAATTCCCTTGCTTCTGATGCACGAGCTAGAGTTTGTAGGGTCATAAAATTAAAGGAGTGTCAAGTGTTATAACTCTCTAGTACAAATTAGAATTTACACTGCTAGTATTTCATTGGACTTTCACAATGCTAATTAAGGAGGATAAACCATACCCTTAGGTGTACTACATGATTCCATTATATGCAAGATTGATATCCTCAAGTGTTGTGCTTCATGTACTATAGAAACAAGAAAATTAACATGTTTGAGGTGAGGATAATTTCAGGTGAACTTATTAGGATTTCAATATATGCAAAGGCACATGGAACATCAAATCCATATACGAATTATGTCTAATGTGGTACCATTTTCTAAGTACCAACAAAGGTATACAAAGACATCAAAACAAGTGACCTCAAATGTATTCTCTATGTGTATGTTTCAAATTCATAATTTAACCCATTGAATGACATATCCCTATGTTTAAAGACATACGAAAACCTACAAAAAAACTTTGAAAATTTAGCATGTGTCACGACAAGAAATTTCTTTGATACTACTTTTAGTGCACTTGATGATTGATGAAAAAATTAAGAGCATTACTGATAGAAATGTGATTTTATGAAGAAAATAAAATTGAACTAAAGTATTGAATCAACGAAAATAGGCAAACCTAATATTTTTATTAGGAAACAATGTTTAAATTGTAGCTCATATAGGTGACTCTTCATAGGCATTAAGTCTAGGCATGCAAAAGATATCATGAAATATTACTTATTTCAATATTTTTTAATTATCCTTAAGTCAAAACTTAGGAAAAACATGCTAATTAATTTCATTAGTTATTATTGGCTTTGTAGCCAATATTTATAAAGCTCATAGCTTTGGAAATTAATATTTCCGTTTGAAAAAATCAAAGAAAGTGATAAGATCAAATTTTGGCCTTTGAACTTTTCCTTGAAGATCTCAAGGAGGAAATTGAGTTATGCAAGAAATTATAAATTTTTGGAACAAGTGGGTGAAGGACACATTAGGGATCACATCAAGTGAGAGAGAAGAGGGTCGATTTGGGTGAGAAGAAGGAAGTTCGAGTAGCTGAGAGAAGGGGTTTTCTTGCTTAGAGAAAGAGGGGTAATAGTATGGTCGTGCAAAGCAATGAGAGAGGGGCAAAACCCTGGGCCATGCTTGTAGGAGATATATGTTATAGACATTTTTGTGCCTTACAGATCTAAGCATGAAATGTCCATAAACCAAGGGATCCTAAGTCCCTAAAAGTGTTGTTCTGACCCCTAAAGGAACAAGGTCAACAAATTACAGCAAATCCCAGAAGTTCTCCACCAGAAACTGCTCAGAATCAGTCAAATCAGGATCATTTCCGCTGCTCCACTGGCTAGCTGCATTGCATAGCACCCAAATACACTAGCTAGGTGCATTGCAACGCACCTAAATGCACTACCAGGGTGCGTTGAGCGGGAAATTACAAATGGCAGTGCCATTCCGCGAGGTGGAAAGACAATGGAGGCTTCCAGAATCTTCTCCAATGACACTTGCCTCACTGAGTTCGACCGAGGATGAGTAAGAGGCTCTCAGTCTCCAAGTGGAAGCAAGAACTGACAGAGAGAAGCCACTAGTCAAATCATAAGCTGACTCATACTCCTTGCATACATCTATATATGGATCCCTCATCCCAGAGATCCAGAGGCTGGAATTTTGTACATTGCAGAGAATTGCTATTGGTTTTGAGATAGATATCAGAGTATTGGGTGATTTATGCTTTGTTGGAGGTGAAGAGGGGCTTCTTTGCTGGGAGGTTGATGCTGGATCAGGAATCATCGGTTGTAACTCCTCCTGGATCTTCTTGTTATATCAATAAAACTATTTGAGTTTCTCCTACGTGCTTGTGTATCATTGATGTTTGTTACATTTGTATGTTTAGCTTAAATCTGATCCTAAGCTATTTATGAATATAAATCCATGTCTTTGTGTAGTTTTCTTCTTCTGTGATCTTACAGGAACTTGGTGAAGCTGGGCAAGTAAGGGAGCAGGTAGCTGGAAGCTGTCAAAGAGGAGAGAGATTGGATCTAAGGACTAGCGCAATACACAGGTTGGTTCATCCTATTCCTCTTCATTTATAGTTCATAAAGAAGAATACGAAAGTAGTTTTCTCTGTTTGTTTCTAAGGTCACTGTCACACCTTAGTGGGATAGTGTCGTTCTGAATAGACACTTTTCCCGTTAACAAAATGGCGACTCCACTGGAGATCGTGTCTAATTAGTTTGTTTGTGTTTCTCTTGTTGTTTGTTTCATAAACTTACAAGTAGCAATCGAACTGCGTTTGCCATTAACAAATGCAAAGTAGACATCTGCTACTTCAATCCAATCATTGGATCTATTTATGATTTGAACAGCTGATTCACAAATGATCTGATTTCCCTTTGTGATAGCTCTTAGACCTCCTTTAAATCTACCCTCTGATTGTGCATTATTGATTGCTTTTACTCGGCCAAAAACCATAGATTAAACTGCAAACCGTGACCCAAAACCCGGATAGAATTCTCGTTTCTGCCCCAGCGCAGGCTCTGTGAAGAGGTTCTGCATTTCAACGCACTTCCCGAGAGGGCTACCTGAGCTGAAATGCAGTTTCTCTGTGTAACAGGTGCGCTGATCAGCCTAGCCCTGTGCAGCTGAGGTTCTTTGCTTCATTTTTTCAGTTTTGTCTCTGATTTTTGCAGCCTGTGATCAGTATATGTGTCTATTTAAAAACCCCTTTTCTTTGCCTTAATTCCGCCTCCTTTGTACAAAAAGACTGTAGATGTTTTTGTGTGTTTGTTACATCATTTACAGTTTTCCATTGCAAAAGTAGAATAGTCATACTGTCGTCCTTTGATTTAGATCTGTCGTAACTGTCGATTTTGATCTTAGGAGAAAGTTTATTTGCTGTTGACAGTCGATTATGCTTTTACTTTTGCCTTTGGTTTGAATTTGTGACTTTCTAGTGTCGAAACGAGTATTTATTTCAAAATCATAGAGTGTCGTAATCATCTCTACCTTTTGATTTCGAAAAGAAGCTTGTTTGTGTTTGTCACTTGAAAGCAAATTCAGATTTGTACATCAACTTTCTTTTTAGGCATCAATATTAAGAAAGTGAAAAACAAATACATGCACATGTGCATTTGCATATTGACAGTCTGTTTGGCTTGATTTAGGAAAGTGCATTTACAGTGTGCTCTTTGCTCTTTGTGAAAAGATTGTGTCTTTCTTTTCCCTTAGTAGCTAGGATTTTCATTGCTGAAAAGAGATAAAAGTTTGCTTATCATCTTTAGATTGCATTTTAGGAATTATATCTACACCCCGTGGTGAACCCAAAAGGAAAACTTCATAAGAAATATCAACTTAAAATAAATTGAATGAATCTAACAACGCTTTGGAACTTAACGCACAACATTTAGAGGTCTAGGCTAGAGACGTATTCCGGTGTCGTAAAGCCTGGTAATTGTTGTCCTCACTGATGGTTGGGTGATTCTTCCACTTTGAGACGATAAGTGCCAGTACGGACTTGTGCTCCCACGTACCGTCGAGTATATATTGGGAGAACCCTATAGGCTTAAAACATTTTATCCATAGGAAGCCGTGTCAGCCGCCCTACTGATCGCAATGCACCGAACACAGCATTCGGGAAGATTGACTGCCGTACCATAAAAAGTATTCTGCAGTTTTGCGATTGGTTTGGTACTCTCTCTACCTAGATCTCCAAAGCAGTCCCTTTCGTTCCTTTTCAGACTCCTTAATGGAAAAGGTCCATCTGAGCACTTGTCACTTTAGGCTCATTAAAAATCGAAGGAGACTAGAGTCATCTTTTGTTTTTTCTCGACTCTTAAAAACTGAAAAAACAAGTTGTGTCAAAGCATCTAAAATTTACTTTAAACGGAATATTCATTACCCCTTCCCTACGTTGATCTTAGGTTGAGAAAATGGAGTCTACCAACCAAGGAATTCCCCTTGGTGGAAATCCTAGTCCCTTCTCCTCTTGGGGAGATGTTGGTGCACCCCATATGGCCACATTGCCGCTTCCAGGACTGACAATTGGCTTGCCGGTATGGCTCTTCTCAACCAATGTCATTCAGAACACCACCATTCCTGAACAATTGAATCAGCAATTAGACGAGTCCAGAGTTGCCCACCAACCTTCTACTTCCTCTAATTCTTCCTCTCCTCCTTCCTCTTCGCATGATGGGGCTGGCAAAGCCAAAAGTCAAATTCCTAAGGAGAAGAAGGAGAAGAAGAAGAAGGAGCCAAAGGCGAATGGGGGAAAACGAGTGTCATCTAACGAAAATCCACACACTGCACCGACCAGGCCTAAATCGCCGTGTGTCATTTGCAAAGGAGACCACTTTCACAGAGATTGTCCTTGCATCCCTCAGATACTAAGGGACTGGTCTCCTTGTTTGCACAATCTGGTGTCATCAACCTCTGGTGATCATGTTGAAAGCACACCGTCAACTAGTGAAAGTGAAGCCCCAGGACAAAAAGGGAAAGCTAAATTTCCTTGTAAAGTGTGCGAAGGCAGTCATGCCATCCACCGTTGTCCCTTCTTAGACGAAGCTAAAAGAGCTTTGTATGATCGTCCGGTTTCACCGTTACGACTTCCTCCTGGATATAAAAAACTTTTGCCGAGTCTATCGCTAGTTGAGAATCCATCTGGCCCGCTCAAGTGGTTGGCTGAAGTGCCTATCATTGAAGATAAACCATCTGAATCCATACCAGACGAAAGTCAAAAGGTCGAGGCGGCAGTTGACCCGGTCTTGCCTTCAGAGGTTTTATCTTCGGATGATACAGTCACTGAAGAGAACAAGGATGACACCGTCCAAATTCTCTTCATCAACACAGACTCTGATGAACATGGGGGCAATCTACCCATTCCTTTACCGCAGGAAGGAAGTTCGTCAGAGCCATACCCGGCCGTCTACTCGGTCCCACCTCCAAGCAACCTAGTTGTCTCCTTCGACTGGAATCAACTAGGCAGACCCCGTTTACCAGCAAGCATACCATTCCGAATTATCGTTCAAATATATAGAATGGTCATGGCTGGTACCATCATAGATGAGGGGGCTTCTGTGAGTATCCTTTCCTCTACTGCTTGGAAAGCGCTTGGTTCGCCATCGCTTTTGCCTGAGATGAGAAATTTGACAGGTTTTGATAAAGGAACTAGTCGACCTTTAGGGATCCTTCCCGACGTGCCCATAACATTAAGAGGGAATACAGTTTGCATGAACGTAATGGTAGTTCAAGGACCCTTGGATTATAACCTACTCCTTGGACGAGACTATATTTATTGCATGGGAGCCATCGTCTCCTCACTCTTTAGAGTAATGTGTTTTCCGCACGAAGGAAGAGTGGTCAAGCTCGTGGACCAGCTTTCATTTCCTGGATCACGCATAGCAAATAGTCATATACCATCCCTAAATGGTCTCTTCACGCAAGAAATGTCTCAATCCCCAGTCCATCCTCCCGATAAGCGCGAGTAATTCAGAAGGATATGACTGAAACCCAGGGGGCATGCGTCCTGGTCTGCTCCGACAGGAAAACTTCGGGTATAGGGTAGGTTTCCGCGGGAGAATATGACTAGTTTGTACCCCGTCCATCGGTGGAAGAGGGGTTATTCTAGAATAAGATTCTCTTGTCAAAGTTATGTGAGTTGGCGGGCATCGTCGCTCACCTTTGTTTATCTCGGTAGACATCGCCGAAGAAGTGTTTTGTTTGCACCGCGAATAGAACAATCTTTGGGTAACCTGTAAGAGGTAGGCCTTTCCTGATAGAACAAATGTTTTGTCTGCAAATTGAGGGGTAACCTTGAAACCATATTTCATATCTGGGGGCATGCAAACCTTTTGGAGTGCAAGCGAGGGGCGGCTATTTATTTTTTAAATTTTTAGGACCTCTAACCCTTTAAACTCGTAGGATTAGTCGTCACCTAACTTGCATAAAGAAAGGATGTGGAGCAAAAATCTAAAAATTGCCATTTTTATATGAGACATTCTTATCATATGACTGGATTAATCGAGCAGTTTTAGCACATAGTTCAAGCTCGTTAAAAAATAAACATAAGACATGAGCAAATGTTTCCACCCACGTTTAAGCTCGTTAAAAAATGAACTATTCCCCGGTAAATAACCACCGTGAATGTAGCATTTCAGCCATTAAAGCCTTGGTCATGTTTGCACCGTCACCTCCACTTTTCCATTGGCCGATCATTCACCTCCATTTGATTGTTTACCCATTTTGAGGAACAGCTGCGAAGAGTGATTTCACTAGCCATCCTTGTGACACTGCCGTGATTGGAAAATTCCAAACCTTACCTGGAATCAGCTGCTACCTATTTTATCACTCGTTCCTCAAAAGACAAGTCTTCTTTAAGCTCTTTTCAACTGACTCGTAAAATATGAAAAGATTGCCGAGTTTTGGCCTTCCATCTCGTTAAAGCGACCGGAAGTGCTACCCTCCTCTAGATTTTAATCTTTTTGGACCTGAGGGATTATTGCACAAAAAGATCGAGCGCTTGTTTGTTCAGCTCATTAAAACTATCGAAAATTCATCCCTTCTGTATTGTTTTATACTTTTTCGGACTTAAGGGATTAGATGACGAAAAAGGAATTTTGGAGTTACCTTTACGTACCTTTTCAGACTCTCTAAAAATGAAAAGGACCGAGTTATCTTTGTTGTTAAACTCGTTAAAAAGATAAATAGAGACAAACTTGTCTTTAGACGAGAACGAGTTTCACTATCGCTAGGCTCGTTAAAACATAGCGATGGGTTTGCCCGAAGGGAAAATTATAGAACAAGCATATGTTATCCTCCTCAAGCTTGACAAAAATAAATAGGTACTGGTCAGCAATGACTGGGGAAAAATTGGGAAGAAAACTCAAAGAATCTTTATTGGTAGCAAGTCGCTCTTGAACATGACACTTCCACTCCGTGTCTGAGTCGGGTTGGGTTGTTTCATTCACCGGTCACATCACCATGGTCACGCCATACCATCCACGTTTGGGGTAAATGCTACCAATCCATCACATAAGTGTCGCCGACATGTTCAAGAGAAGTCATCCAGAGAAGTCACCTGTGTCCCATCCACTACCATACATTATACCTCATTCTTTCATGACCGCCATCCTGAACCGTATATCATCAGATTGTTTTCACCTCCATCAAAATCATTTGCTCTGTTCCGTGTCATTGGTGTGGGATTCATTAAGGCCCTCCTTTGACGGATCGCTTCTTGTCGACATCAGCTCATTATCCAAGAAGTTGATCTAGGAACACCCCATTCAGTACTTTGAAGCTTGCATGCCTCAATGGCAAGTTTCTCACTTCTGCCGACAGGTATACATCAATGACCTTCGACCGAAAGATTTTGCGTGGTGTTCGACGCCAAGTCCTTTATTCACACCACGTGAATTGTACTGCAGTACCTTGAGGGTCATCATCATTATCGGTGATTCCTCTCGCGCTTGTTAACAGTTTACATCATTGACTGGTAATCAAGCGATGTCTTTCCATGTTTGACTTCAAAACATTTCTCACATGGATCGACTTGTACTTCGAGTGAAGATCGAACGAGATTGAAGACCCCGGATCTAGTTTCATCCATCTGGGCTGCGATATATATTCAGGAAAATAAATACATTGAAGTGTACAGCATTGCAGCACAGATAATCATCCTACCAAAAGGATGATGGCTCTATCAGAATCATCAGTCTACCATCAGATGATTGTCTGTCCTATGTACATAAAAATGAATTTATAAAGCTGAGCATGGGAATGCCCGCCTCAGCTAGATCATGAAAACAATATGAAGATAATGTATTGTATTACAGGTCTCCTCCCAGCATTGAAAGAACTGCGGATCCTCCTAATAAATCATTTCACCCGATAAACAGCCTCATACTTTAGGGGGTAACTGTTATAGACATTTTTGTGCCTTACAGCTCTAAGCATGAAATGTCCATAAACCAAGGGATCCTAAGTCCCTAAAAGTGTTGTTCCGACCCCTAAAGGAACAAGGTCAACGAATTACAGCTTCTCCCAGAAGTTCTCCACCAGAAACTGCTCAGAATCAGTCAAATCAGGATCATTTCAGTTGCTCCACTAGCTAGCTGCGTTGCATAGCACCCAAATACACTAGCTAGGTGCGTTGCAACGCACCTAAATGCACTACCAGGGTGCGTTGAGTGGGAAATGACAAATGGTAGTGCCATTCCGCGAGGTGGAAAGACAATGGAAGCTTCCAGAATCTTCTCCAATGACACTTACCTCACTGAGTTCGACCAAGGATGAGTAAGAGGCTCTCAGTCTCCAAGTGGAAGCAAGAACTGACAGAGAGAAGCCACTAGTCAAATCATAAGCTAACTCATACTCCTTGCATACATCTATATATGGATCCCTCATCCCAGAGATCCAGAGGCTGGAATTTTGTACATTGCAGAGAATTGTTGTTGGTTTTGAGATAGATATCAGAGTATTGGGTGATTTATGCTTTGTTGGAGGTAAAGAGGGGCTTCTTTGCTGGGAGGTTGATGCTGGATCAGGAATCATCGGTTGTAACTCCTCCTAGATCTTCTTGTTATATCAATAAAACTATTTGAGTTTCTCCTACATGCTTGTGTATCATTGATGTTTGTTACATTTGTATGTTTAGCTTAAATCTGATCCTAAGCTATTTATGAATATAAATCCATGTCTTTGTGTAGTTTTCTTCTTCTGTGATCTTACAGGAACTTGGTGAAGTTGGGCAAGTAAGGGAGCAGGTAGCTGGAAGCTGTCAAAGAGGAGAGAGATTGGATCTAAGGACTAGCGCAAGACACAGGTTGGTTCATCCTATTCCTCTTCGTTTATAGTTCATAAAGAAGAATACGAAAGTAGTTTTCTCTGTTTGTTTCTAAGGTCACTGTCACACCTTAGTGGGATAGGGTCGTTCTGAATAGACACTTTTCCCGTTAACAATATAGGCTGAGTATTGGGGTCAAGTTCCCTACTAGAGGAGAGGTTGAAACCACAACTAAGATCTACAAAAGAAAAGAGGTAGTACTCTATTTGAGAGAGGTTATAATACAAGTCTTACCATTACAGAGGAGATAGGCCATACTTCAATCCATACGATTGTAGAGAAAAGAAGGTTCATTTTAGTGGTCATTCTTGGTTGTGCATTCTCTGGATCTACTATTCTAATTATTTTCTGAGTATTTTCTTTAAAGATTAATAAAATACCTCTTTATTGAGTTTTCCACACAATGGGGTTTTCTAGGTAAAAGATATATAAAATTTTGTGCTTGGATTTCTTATTTTTGTTCTGCAATATTTGTTAGAAGCTCAACTGGTTTTTTCTTTTTTTGCTTTTGCTTTTGCTTTTGCTTTTTATTTTGTGTGTGGTTCACGAACACCTTCGGTCAACAGGTGGCGCTATGTCCACTAGAAAAATCTGGGCTTGACGCCCCGCGGCCTACTACAAGACCTGACCCCAAGAGCTTTCGAGAATTGATCCTGTGACCTCCCATCTGGCAAGGCCCCGTCTTGACCAATTGGGCTAACCCTTGGGGCTAGAAGCTCAACTGTGTTAATTGTGTGTAGATTTAATATTTGATTTTTTTGGGTTTTCTGTAAAAAATAAACTTATAGGTATAAAAAATTTCTAGTTTGTTAATCATTTTTCAAGGCTTAGAGAAAACTAATATGGTATCAAAGAAAACTCTCTGAAATAAATTCAAGCATTGCACAGATTAAGCTCAAAGGGGTTCGCGATATTTCTAGGGTTTTCAACAAACAGTTATTCAAGGGTTTGATTTACCATGGAAACCACTGTCAACTATGAAGACAAGTTAGAAGGAGCCTCAAACTATCTTCAATGGGAAGTGTGAATCACAACTATTCTCAAGGAGAACAAGTTGTGGAGTTTTTCCATCTCCATAGTGGTTGTGCCAATGCTAGAGCCTATGAGGTGATAGAAGCAAGGCAACATAGGATCATCTTGGATGAGGTGAATGATCATATAATTTTCCATCTTTATGAGAAAAAATACTAGCAAATGGATGTGGGATACACTCACCAAATTATATCATAGTGACAATCAAAATTGTAAGATGTTGCTAAAGGATAAGCTCTATGGCATAGAATGTCCAAGGGAGAGATCGTGGATTCCTACCTTACCAGGCTCATGCAGGTGTGAGATGAGATGGCAGTTGTAGGGGAGACAATCCCTTAATCTAAAGTAGTGTGTACAGCCTCGAATGGTTTACAAAGCAATGGAATGTATTTGTAAAATGCATCATGGGATGAGAACATCTACCCACCTAGCAAAGGTTATGGATGAAGGAGATTTGAGATGGGTCTCAAAGTGGATACCACAAGAAGAAGATTGAGGAGGAAGAGAACCTGGCCCTAACCTCTAAGGGCAAGGGAAAGGCCAAGAAAGGCTCCACTAAAGAAGTTACCTTTAAGGGAAATAGAAAAAAAATTGATACTAACAAAGTGAAATGATTTTCTTGCCACTAGCTAGGGATTTTTCCTACATGTTCCCTAAGAAGAAAAAAGGAAAAAAAAATAAGCAAGTCACTGCTACAATTGAGATGGATGAGTTTGCAGCAATATTTAAGGATGAGTTCTCACTCATCATGTGTCTCTCTAGTTAAATGGCCACTAATGTGCAATACATTGACAATGGCGCTTCATGTCACATGACTAGAGTGTGGGACTACTTTACCCATCTAAAGGAGCATAGTTTGTACTTCCACATTGATCTTGGTGACAATGCCAAGTACAGGAAGTAGGAAATGGAACTGTTAAGTTTTGAAGGGAGTTTGGGAAGTCTCTACTAGTGAAGGATGTGTTTCACATTCCAGGCTTGACAAACAATATGATTTATATTTCAGCCTTGGAAGACAAGGGTTATGTGGAGATTTTTCAAGATGGAAAGGTGCATATTTGTCCCAAGGGTTCCAAATTCAACACAACCAAGTTTCTTAGAGTGAGAAAGAGCAATATGTATAGACTTCAATTCGAGCCAACTAAAATATTGGTGAGTAGCAACAACAACAGTCGTGACTTGGGGGGGTTGTGGCATAGTAAAATGGCTCACTTGCACCATGAAGCACTCAAAGTTCTCAGGGAGGTTGTGATGGAGCCCTTTTATTTCACTACATATCATCATGACATGTGTAAGGGGTGTGCCATGGGTGAGTACACTAAGATCGTGTTTCCCAACATTGACAACAAGTCCAAGGGTATATTATACTTGATCCATTAATATGTATGTAGGCCCATGTCAATTGTGTCTATTCGAGGGTTCAGAGACTGTGTTACTTTCATAAATGACCATTCCAGAAAAACCTGGATCTATTTAATCAAGACCAAGGATGATGTCTTTAGTCAGTTCTATGAGTTTAATGTTCTTGTGGAGAACTGGATGGGGGGGGAAATCAAAGTTCTTAGATATGACAATTGAGGCAAGTACAACTTTAATGAGTTCAAGGAGTTTTGTGCAACTTATGGAATTAAGAGGGAGCTAATAGTTCTAAATAACCCACAATTGAATGGAGTATTAAAGAGGAGGAACAAAGCCATTGTTTGGGTAGTGAAATCAATTTTTCATGATCAAGATATTCTTGTGTTATTTTAGGTAGAAGTGTGTAACATGACAATTTATTTGAAAAATAGGAGTCCACACATGGTATCGACATGTTCACATTTTTGGGTGCTTGGTTTATTATCATATTACATCAAAGAAGAGGATGAAGGTTGATCCTACTATAAAGAAGGGCATATTCAATGGATATAGTGAGACCTCAAATGCTTACAAAGTCTACATTCCTACACTCGGGAATATAGCGGTGTGGAGGGATGTGAAATTTGAGGAGGAAAAGGATTTCATAAAATCTCGTGGCTCAGTGTGAATAGTACTAGAGGTTCAAGAGCATAGTAGGAAGCACCAAAGGATGAAGGGAGATAGCCATTACAGATTATAGGACCCTAGACTTAAGATGAGTACCATAAGCATGAGGAGAAGCAGGATGCTCAATTTTCCTAGGATTAAATGGGAAAAGTGTAGCTTAAGGGAAGCTTAGGAGTAGGTGGAGGTTGATGCTCCTAGGACTTCATTCAGGGAGAGAAAACCACCACATAGATTTTCTAGATGCATGGCTCTTATGATCAATTTGATTGAGGTTGAACCTTCTAATTTTTAGGAGGCATTGTAGCAAGTGTGGAGGGATTTCATGGTGGAAGAGTACTCTTTCATCATGAATAATGATGTATGGGAGGTTTTTCCATGGCCTAAAGGTTAATCAATGGTGAGATCTAGGTGCATCCATAAGATTAAACACATTGTTGATGGAAGTGTTGAGAAGTTCAAAGTTTGATTCATATCTAAGGGGTTCTCTCAAAGAGAGGGAGTTGACTATGATGAGACATTCACCCCTGTTTCCAGGTATTCCTCCATCAGGGCCATGATTTCCATTGATAGAAATATGGGTTGGAATATCCATCAGATGGATGTCAAGACAACATTTCTTAATGTTGTGATTGAGGATGAAGTCTATATAGAGCAATCATAGGGATTTGAGGTGCATGGGAATGATACTCATGTTTGTAGATTGAAGACAGTGATGTCTAGATTTAAGAAAGAACCAAGTTTGTTGTCTTCCAACATAGACAAATATTTGTTGGGGATGGGATTAACCAAGAGTGATGTTGGCTAAAACCTATACTACATATCCGTTAAGGGAGATCCATTTATTCTTGTGTTATATGTATATGACATGTTTCTTATAGGTTCGAAGATGTTAATTCCAAATTGCAAGAGGGGTATTTCTTCAAAGTTTGAGATGAAATATGTGTGGTTGATACACTAATTTTTGGGGCTAGAAGTTGTTGAGAAATCTAGGAGAAGCTTATATTAGGAGATTTATCTTCTTTGATAGTTGCTTGGTGATGTCTTTTCACCTATCTCCATTAGTTTCTTCTTCAACTTGATTATTATTTTTTCTAATCATTAATCAGCTAGAAAACAATAAAACAGGGGGAAACAAGATATAAGCAATCAGGCAGGGCCAAAACCTCTCTATTTGAGATGAAAACCCACAAGAAATCTTCTCTTCTTATAGAACTTCAATTGACAAATTTCAAGACCTGTGACCCTTGACCAAGACCATCCAAGACCATGTCAAATTTTTCTTTGATGTGCTTTTATAAACTTCTACAATTTTGACCTCAAGTAATTTCGTCTGCAATTTCAACCCCCCAGCAGATTCTTTTGTGACTTCAACCTCTAGTAGTTTCTTTTACAGAAACCCTAGGTCACACATGTATCTAGAAAATGGATGAATTTGTTTCCTCTCTCTCCTCCGCTTGAATTCACTTCTCTTCCTTGATACTTCAGCTTGAAAAGAAGACCTTTCTTGACCCAAAACTCAACCCTTGATGATGACAACAATTCGGTACTTGCTGCTATAAAATATTCCCTAATCCACTTCACACATGTCAGAAAGATACCCCAAAAATAATCCCAAAAACATTTCTTTCTTTTCTCCTTCTTTCCTTCTTCTTCTTCGCACTCTTTTCTCTTTCTTGTTTGAACTTTAGTGAGGTGAATGAGTGATTCAAGTGAGGTTGAACTCTCCCTTATATATAGGTCTTCCATTAGGTCGAATTACTCCTTTTAGGACAGCTTGTCCACTTGTGTAGACCGACTTGATATTTGCAACATGAGAGGGTCTTGGAGGGTCTTTTGACTCTATTTTGACTCAAATAAATTCCTTTTACAATATGTAACATGCCCAAGAAGGGTCTTTCATACATGACAATGACTCTCTTGACTTGTAGACTCAATGACAAGCCCTAGAAGCTCTCAATGGGAGCTTGACCTATAAAATAAATTTCCTTGAGCATGAAACCCATGCCTCAAGAATAACAATAATAAATTTATTTTTCTCATTACATCAAATACATAAAATCATGATTACATATGTCATTATGAAGACCGAACCTAGTTACATATTTCAACACTCCCTCTTAACTAGGGAGGTATTCATAATCCATACAAGGTACCTAGACATTCTCAATATGAAGAATTATCATAAGAAGAGTCAGATTGGTAAGCCATATCTATGCATTATTCCAACAAACATTGTCACATAGTAAGGCCTTGACTAACTGCTCTATCTCTCCACAAGATCATACCACAATGTTGGCAAGACCAATGACAAATAAACACCATCATCATTGTCTCTCAAGGCATATACCCCACCTGGGTGTTCACAGGGTATGTCCTTCCAAGACTATTCTTATCTTGGATTCCCAATCCTTAAAGAATATTGGTTTTCTTCTACTTTTATGCTCTACCACGTCCTCAAAGAGTATCGAATGTTAGATGTTGACCCAATCCTCCATTCTTTCTTCGTGAAATGAAGACAAGAATGATGTGTCTATCTCTCCCTCTTAACTAGGGAATATAAACCCATTCCTATAGAAGGAATGTACCCATTCCCATAAAAGGAGTTTACCCAAGCTCCCTCTTATCCAGGGACTTGTCCAAGCTCCCTCTTAACTTAGGGACTCACTTCCAACATCTTTCTACTCTTTGGTGGAGATCATGGTACCTTCAACTGCTCGTAGAGCTCCTTCTTTCGATGTCATGAATTTTATCTTCACCATTATGGAACCTTCATCTTTTGTAGGGCATCATCCATCCATCACTTTCTTTCAACAAACTATAGTATTGAACCAACATTCATGTCATCCTTCTTTTCTTCAAATAGTGATATTCCAGTCCACACCTGCCTTTCCTTTATATAACTACCTCCTCCAAGTCATATTTTTATTTTAGTATCTTCCATCGAACCACATGAGTGCTAGTTGTAGGTGACATCTACAACCCTATTTACGGTAGCACTGTATCAACCCATCCAAATGTTATTTAAAAACAAAAAATGAAGATCAAATTTACCTTTTATGGTGGCCTTTCCTCATGACATCTTGCTTTCTTGCAACGTTAACATCCTACACACATCTCCAAGACTTAATATGTCAAGGGTCTTCTTTCTTTATAGGCCTCATCAGAGTCTTCATTCCTTCTCTATGGAGATGCGATAGTCCATTTTTTAAGACATTGAATTTTCATAGTTGCATCTTACATGATCTCTTCTCTATTTCTTTACATATTTCTCCCCAGTAACTTCCATCCATAGCTCCTTCATCTTTATCAACCACCTCATATTCCATAAGATGACATATTATGTTGATTTCATCTCATCAATATGTGAACCATGCCTTCATGCACCTTTTTCAAGGGAAGAGATCCCTTTCCTTTGATAATGCTCATGAGGTAGAGCATTTACCGATACTATTGGCAGCCATATGGCTCCAAAGATAATCCATTAGGTCAAGTTACTAAAATGGAATTTTGACTAAATAAGAATGTATGCATACTTGTCCTTTATCTTGGCCATCCAGACTTCCTTTGGTAGCTTCCTTTCCTTGATTGAAATTATTCCAACCATTTTGACATGTTGCACTCCTTTGTCACCATACCATCATCCTTCTAAACAATGGATTTCCACACAACGTGAAATTATCAGCGAGACACTTGCTTCTTCCAAGAGAGATGAATCTTCTAATGAAGATTCTAATGGATGATCTTTAATTATCCCCATCCTACAAATGCTCCTTCATAATTATGGTGTATTATGATTTTATTTTCCATGCTAGATCACTTTCTTTCAACCACATAAACTATCTATCAATGTGATTACCAATATCTCCTTCCTTTTTATGATGGCTGCTACATACATGTAGAATTCTACTTCAGCTCTCTTTTAAGATTCTATAAGGATGTCACGAGCTCTTGCCTTAATTTTATGTTTCTAATATAATTCCATATCCTAATATGATGCATCCTATTTTTCTTATAATTCATTCTACCACAATAGCTATCTTCACAAAAACTGCTAAAAACAAAAAAACAACAACAACAACAACAGTGAAGGAGATTATCTCAGTCATAGTAGAGATCTCTCACTTCCTCCTTCTTTGATTTCTTCTTTCCATCTTCTTCCGTTTCTTTGGTGACTTGAACTTATTTCCTTCCTCTTTTGTTTTTGTCCTTCTTTAGTTTAGGACAACTTCTCTTGTAGTCCCCATATTCATGGTAACCATAGCATTGGATCGTTGACATATTCTTCTTTTTCTAAGAACCAAACTTCCAAAACTTTCCTTTCTTCCTAGCCATGGCAGCAAATGTTTGAACTTGTTCACCTGGCCCCACATTTCTCTTTTCTTTCAACCTGGTTTCTTCAATCTTACATAATGACCAAAGTTCACTAAATGGGGTCGATTCCTTCTTTCCATAGATGTTTGATATGAAGTTGCCCCATTCCTCCGGTAGTGCATTAAGCACAAGTGTGGTCATTTCTTTATTGGACATTATTTCTCCTAACTGTTGTAGTTGGTCTTGTATTTTTGACACCATCATGAGATATGAGGATATTCCTTCTTCTTTTGATACCTTCATATTGTATATCTCGGTCCTTAAAGATATGACTTCTCCAACGGTGCTTACATAGAACAATTCTACTAACTTTTCGTAGATTTCTTTTGATGTCTCTAACTTTGCAATATAAGGTATAATGGGATACTTGATGGATTCTATGAGAATACTTTGAGTCCTAATTTCCCCTTTCATACATTTAGTTATAGCTTGAGATTATTCCTTTGGAGGATTAGTTATTGAACCCTTAACATGTTCAACGACTTCATTTTCTATGAGGAAGAAATTTGTCCTCTTCTTACATGCAAGAAAGTTTTATTATCCAACCAATTTGTTACTTTCCTTGCAAAATGAAGTTGTTTTGATAACAGATTCAGACATAAATATAGATAAATTACTTGTCAAGTGAAGATGCTTCATGATGGTGATATCTTCAAATTGATTTCTTTATTAATATTGTGGATGACATAATATGTCTTCTTGATTAAGTTGTCTTCCTTCAAAAGTGATTCTTCAAAGAGAGGGAGATCACCTTCATTCCTTGATGATGAGGACAATGTCTCTTCTTGCTTTCCTTAGATGTAGAGACTTGAATATGCTTAAATGTGTAGTATTTTGAGTGGAGGTAGGGTCCTTGAGATATTATTGGTGTGAGATTTTCAAGAATGCTTCAAGTGTAGAACATTTCTTCGGATGAGCTAGGGTTTTGAGATATTCTTCTCTTTGAGATGTGATGATCCTTGAAATGTAATGAATGGTCCTCCTTGATGATCCCTAGATTTTTTTTGCCCTTGTGTGTCCCTTCTTGATGATTTGATGTTCTCTTTGATACCTTGACCTTTCTTGATACTCCTTTTGATGGTCCTTCTTCAAGCTGCCTTTACTTGATGTAGTCACATTAATTTGATACCATGTTGAGAAATATAGGGGAAGCTTAGATTAGGATATTTATCTTCTTTTATAACTACTTGTGATGTATTTTCACTTATCTTGATTAGTTTCTTCTTCAACTTGATTATTATTGTGTACTAATCATCAAATAACTACCAAATAATAAAACAAGAGGACACAAGATATAGGCGATCATCTAGGGCCAAAACCTCTCCAATCGAGAGGAAAACCCACAAGAAATCTTCTCTTCTTATAAAACTTCAATTAATGAATTCCAAGACCTATGACCCTTCACCAAAACCCTCCAAGACCAAATCAAACTTTTCTTTCATGTACTTCCAGCAACTTCTGCAATTTTGACCTCTAGCAATATCTTTTGCAATTTTGAACCACCAGCAGATTCTTCTGCAACTTTGACCTCCATTACTTTCTTTTGTAGAAACCCTAGTTAACACGTGTGTCTAGAAGATCGATGAATTTTTTTCCTCTCTCCTTTGCTTGACTTGACTTCTCTTCCTTGATACTTCGACTTGCAAAGAAGACCTTTCTTGACACAAAAATCGGTCCTTGATGATGATTGCAATGCAGTACTTGCTACTGCAGAAAATGCCCTAATCCGCTTTGCACGAGTGAGAAAGATAGCCCAAAAATAGTCCCAAAAACTCATCTTTATTTTCTCCTTCTTTCCTTCCTCTTCTTCACACTATTTTCTCTTTCTTGTTCGAAGTTGAGTGAGTGATTCAAGTGAGGTCAAAATATCCCTTATAAATAAGTCTTCCACTAGGTCGAATTACTCCTTTTAGGCCAACTTGTCCACTTGTGTAGGTCGTCTTGATATTTGCAACATGATATGGCCTTGGAGGGTATTTTGACTCAAATAAACTCCTTTTACAATATGTAACATGCCCAAGAAGGGTCTTTCGTACATGACAGTGACTCTCTTGACTTGTAGAATCAATGACAAACCCTAGAAGCTCTCAATGGGAGCTTGAACTATACAATAAATTTCCTTGAGCATGAAACCCATGCCTCAATAATAACAATAATAAATTTATTTTTCTCATTACATAAAATAATGATTATATATGTAATTATGAAGACCCAACCTAGTTACATGTTTAATATAAGTGTGGCAAAGAGATGGGTAGGTCTTCCTTGGATAAGGGAAGTGTGGTGGTGAGATCTTGAAGTGATTCACGATACAGGATTACATGCCTATGGTTACGCCAATGGTGACCAATTAGAAGAAAATTAATGCTTCCAAGTCAGATGTAGTGGATCTAACTTTATACAAGTAGGTGATTGGCACTCTTATGTATCTGGTTAGCACCAAACCATATATATTTTTTTACTATCAATAAACTCAGTATGTTTATGGTTTAGAGAAAGGGAGTGCATTGGGTGGCAGTGAAACACATACTTATGTATCTACATGGTACAATGGAATATAGTTTTATGTCCAAGAGGTGGACTGAAGCTAGTGGGTTATTTAGATGTTTACTGGACAGCTAGCATAGTTGACAGGAAAATTACTTTAGGTTATTGTTTCAACTTGGGTCTAGAGTTTTTTATTATTTCAACAGGAAACAAAAGTTAGTTGCACCAACGTCGCTAAATACATGGTATAAGTTTTGGCATCATAAGAGGCCATTTGGCTTTAGAAGTTACTCACGAGGTTGTTTGATCAAGAATTTGAGCCGACCGTGATACATTGTCACTCAGAGTTGCATCAAACTCTCAAATTTGATCTTTCATGATAGGTCTAAACACATATAAATCAAGTACCACTTTATCTGAGACTATGTGTAAAAGTCATATTGAAGTTGAAATATGTACCTACATATGAGAAGGTTGCAAACATCCTCATGAAGGCCTTGATGAAAGGAAAGTTTTTATTCTTCGGGGCAAGTTGGGGGTGTTGCAGAACAACTTCCTCACCAAGAGGGAGTGTTAAAATTATAGCTTGGTTAGGTGTCTCTACACATGCATGCAGAAGATGTCTTGAAAAATTACTTATTTTGACATTTTTTAAGTCTTTGTAAGTCCAAACTTAGGAAAAGCATGATAATTAATTCAATTATTTATTATTTGCTTTGTAACTTAGATTTCTAAAGTCAATAACTTTGGAAATTAATATTTCCATTTGACAAAATCGAACAAAGTGATAAGATGAAATTTTGGTCTTTGATCTTTTCTTTGAAGATCTCAAGGAGAAAATAAGGCTATGAGAAAAATTATAAATTGTTGGAATGAGAGGATGAAGGACACATTGGAGATCACATCGAGTGAGGGAGAAGAGGACAAAATTGGGTGAGAAGAAGGAAGGTCAAGTAGCTGAGAGAAATGGTCATCTTATTAAGAGAAATAAGGGTCTTGGCCTAGACTTACTAAGAAACGAGAGAGGGACCAAACCCTAGGTTGTGTTTGTAGGAGAGAGAGGTTAACTATTGGGTCTAAGTTTCTTGTTGGAGGAGAGGTAGAACCTTGGGCCAAGATCTGCTGAAGTAAATGGGTCATACTCTACTAGAGAGAGGTTGTACTTCAGGCCATACAATTATAGAGGAGGGAGGGATGATTTCTATAGTTGTTCTTGGTTGTACATTCTTTGGATCTAATGTTGTAATTATTTCTTCAGTATTTTCTTTGAAGCCTAATGAAATCCCTCTTTCTTGGCTTTTCCCTACATTAGGGTTTTCTAGGGTGAAAACCATTTAAAATTTTATGTGCTTGTATTTCTTGTTTCTATTGTGCATAATTTCTTAGAATCTTAGCTATGTTAATTGTGCATAGATTTTAGATTTGAATTCAATGGGTTTTAAGTAAAAATAAATTTTGGGTTATAAACATTTATTAAGATGTTAATCATTTTTTGGGGCTTATAGAAAACTGACAAACAATGGTTGCTTTGCTCTTTAAGGAGTCAACCTTCAATTGAGTAGAGCTCCAATTCAATATTTATCACTTGGCACCCAATAACATAGGTTCTACTTATGAGCCCCAGTATTGCAGCAAGGGTGTTGCAACTCCTAGGGCAACCAACTTTACTTTATCAACCTAGGGTTTGTACACTTAGAGGTGACAGTGATATATGCATAACATATGCAACAGTTGACTCTTGTCACTTCTCAACTCAGGCGAAAGACCACTAGGGTTTTTCAAACTAGTCTTCTATTGACTAAAAGGAGGTTGACTACTAACAGTGAAAGTAAAGCTATCATTAATGCAGAAAATAAATGCTTGCCTATGTTAAGGAAATGAAAGTGTTAAATAGAAAGTGCTATGAAATGACATGAAATTAACTAACTAAGAATTAATACACATTACTTGCAAAAGATACCTAATTTAACCTTGCATTCTATCATCTAGTTATCTAGAGTAAGTAAGCATGGAAATGACCCTAACATTGCTAAGGATGAGGTATGCATGCACTAGCTAAATATTGCAGAAATGAGTCTTTTGGTTTTCAATTTAGAAATGTAAATGTTAAGCTAAACAAGTTGATCTTTTGTAGGTGAGGAAGGTATGGGAAAACTGGTCAAAAATGGCATTAAGGGGTATGGAGGTAAAGTTGAAGGCATACCCTAGGCTTTGATCATCATTTCTTCCCAAAACCATCTAAAATATGTTGCTACAAGGTTTCTAGTAATTACTACATGATTTCTTGCAGTTACTACAGGATGTCTTGGTTTATTACAGGAAACTTAGCTGAAAGTTGTAGGAAGGTAGGGAAGGTGAAAGGAAGAGTTGTGAAGGTGTATGATGGTGGAATAAGGTATGGGGAAGGTTCACACTACCCAAGGATCATCCCAACTCTTCAATATGGTTGGATTTTCTCAAGGTGGTTGTCCACGGTGGCTACAAAACAGAAATCTGAATTGGTGGTTGGTAGGGTTTGGCGAGAGTAGGAGAAGACTTATATGAAACTGGTGGAATTAGTTCCTCCCTACAGATCAGCAACTCCTACAACAACACATATTCATTTCTTCATTTATGCACAACTTTATGTAAATGTGGAAAAGATGAGTTGAATTTGAGAAACTAGTTTATTGATGGCTAATGGATCAAATCTATGGAATGGGATTCTTCTAATCTATAGCAAACTCAAGAAACTAAAATGACAATTGCAGGTGCTTCTAATAAATCATTAACAATGATCTACTCAACAAGAAATCCTAAGTTATGTAATAACCAAAAGATAAATCTATTTGTGGGGCTCTGAGAGTGGGGCCCTCAAACCATGATCCCATGAGGGAGATGAGGATGAGTACATTTTCACAAGATTTTATGAAGTCTTTTATTTCACTATTGTAACAATGATCTACTTCTCTAACTAATGGAAGCAAAACTAACCAATCATAAAGACTTGTAAATTAAACAATACAAAGGTAACTTCAACAGATAATCTATGATTCTAATCGAAGGATACATGTACAAAAAGAGGAACATGTGTTGCTAGGGTTGGGCCCTAACCTAAGATCTTCAACCCTATGAGTCAACTCATTGTTGGATCAAAGAAACCCTTTTCATTATCACTAAAATTCCAAAAATAACATGAGAATAAAAGTCACAATATCTTAGCTTGAAATTGCCTCTTGGGTAAAATAAAAAATTGAATACTAATGAGGCCCTAGGCCTTCTTATTTATACAACTGAAGCTACCAACATCTTCCTTAAAATTAGGGAGTCTTGGTGTCCAAACTCGAGATTGACTTGTCTTCAACTATCACTAGCTTGGCTTCCAATGAACTCGGTGGGCTTAGCTACTTGTAACTCCGAGCTAATGAAATTTGGTGGAGGAATATTCGAGTGATTGAGGAGTTAAGGAGGGAGACCCAATCTCCTAACATCCCTCCTGCTTGTCTACTTCGAGTTCCTACACTTACATTAGCCCAAAATTTCTCCAAATCCTGCAATTAATGCACATTAGGCCACATGACATAACATCTCACCTTTACTCTTCTCACTAAGAAAAATATAATAAAATATGTAAAGAAATGTGAGAAATTTTGATTTTAATAAGTTGGAGAGTGGCATTACGGCCCATATAATTTATCTATTGATGAGCCTCGTCATCACTCCCCTACTGAAAGTGTTTCTCATCCTCTCAGCAACTTAGTCTATGTCCATATCTTTCATAGCTCTTGTGTCCTCTCTGACATCCCAAGCCTTTATTGATGGAGTTTCCTCTTGTGGATAAAACCCCACATGTTTCTCTATTTCCTCCCATTGCTTTGTTTCCTCTTCCTCCTTTATACCTTCTAGCATACCCAATAGCAAGGGTGGACTGAGTTTCAAACCAATCTAATTGATTTTGAGCCTCTGCATTGCATTCTTATACATTGGGGGTCCTTTCTAGTGCATCTCTCATCCTTTCAGGGAAATGATACTCCCTAATCCTTAGGTTGTATGGTAGATTGCCCCATCTCCTTTGGCATGCTTGCTAGATTTTATTCCCTAGAAATATCAAGGTGTTCTCAAAATGTGTGACTGCTTTCTCTTGTGTAGCTAGGTATCTTGGTGAAATATGGGGATCATTGGTGATGATGTTGTGGGTGCTAATGATAGCCATTGAATCTATATGTTCTTATCTAATGTAAAGGGGTTCCCTTTCTTCTCTTTCCAACACCCTCTTCACTTCCTTAGCCCTGGCCTCCTCATGACTCATCCATCATGCAAGGGCCATTAGTTGTAATTCCCCCAACTTTGCATTGGGGTCCCACACATTCAAGTCTGTTAAGGCCAAGTTGTGCAAGTAGAATTCAGATATCTTGGCCTTATCCTCTAGGGTTCTATTGTCACATAGTTCAATGAACTACCTATATTCTTGGAAAGGTAAAGTCCCCTATGGTGCTAGTGTATTTATCTGAAATTGCAGCCATTGATCTTTGAGGTACAAGGCATATGATTTTGGTGGCATCCTACAATGGAGTGCCTCCATGGAGAGGCTTTCCATGGTGGCCAATTGGACCTCTTTTTCCTGTAACTGCCTCCTTAGCATGTGTTTTCTGCCTCTAGTTTAGATCTCATAATTTGTTCCCTATCCCTTATCTTACTCAACTCCCTGCCCATCTCTAGTAGCTTCTCTTCCATATGGGCCACATCCTCTACCTTCTTTGATTTGTAAATTTCCATCCAACAGTGTTTCCTTCCTCTCTCTTTCTCAAGCTCAAAGAAGAGAGGGATGGAAAATTTATGCGGTATTACTCTGCCTCCCTTAATGAATCTGTATTACGAGCTTAGATTGGACTATGGACTAAGTTCTTACAGAACTTGGGACTCTCCCTTAGATGTTTGTGGAGAAGTTGCCCCCTCCTCCACTTTTGTTGTTGCTTCCTTGCCTTCCCTCTGCCCTTGTTTTTCTTCCTGCTGCTTTTTCTATGTTTCATGTAGTGTTGACAAAGTTTCATGTAGGACTGTCTGAGGATCCTATAGAATGCTTTTTCCTTTCTAAAATGGAGTCAAAGGTGCCTTATCTTGCTTTGCAGATTTTGACCTTGGTGGCAGGCCTCCTAACATAGGTGATGGGAGACTTTGGGTAAGATTGTTTTGATGTGCCCTCTTCACCCTTTATTTCCAGGGAAACTATATTTTCTTGCTCTTTTGGTGATTTTTCAACGATGATTGGAGTCTTAGTGGGTGTTTGTGGTTTCCCTTGTTTGATCCTAGTGCTCCTCCTTGTTTTGAAATAGAGAGGAGTATGCCTCTGTCTTTTCCCTTTTGACTTGACAGGTGTGCTTAGGGTAGTCAAAGCAACAACTACCTCCCTCTTAGTGGGTTCAAGAGAAAACCTTGGAGATTCCTCCCTTTCCTTGGTGTGTTCCTGAGGGCTTGCTTCCTCCTTCTGTTATTTCTCTTCACTTTGCTTCTCTTCTCCTTCTTATTTTCCTTCTTCTTCCTCTATTTTCTCTATTTCTTCCTCCTCTTCCTCCTCTGGTTCTTCTTCTTCCTCTTTATGTTCTACTTCATCTTCTTCTGCCTCCTCTTCAAGTTCTTCTTCATCTTCGTGTGCCTCCTCTTCACCACTAGAGGTATTGTCCCTATCATATTTGACGGCTTGTATTTCAATCGCAGCCTCTATGTCTATGTATCTGCTTGTATTTCAATCACATCCTCTTTGCCCATGTTTATAAATGTGGACCATTGATCGGGATTCTTAGGTGGCTCAAGGAATCCTCTAATATTAGCTTAATAAGTCCATGGTGTGCCAATTGCTGATGTTTTCCCTCTTGGACCTTTAGGCTTATGTCTATTATTGATTGCATCAATAAGTAGGGTACACTGAGTCTTATGTCAATGGGTATCTCCTCTCAAAATCTTAACTCGGGGAGGAGTCTAAATTGGTAGCGATAAATTATACTAAGCCTCCCTTCACAAGAGATATATTTGAGAATATGATAGCTCACCTCATTCCAAGGGTATGGAAGGCTTTCCCTTCTTATCCAATTTTTGTCCTCAATTGGCTCTTCATCCCTTGAGAAGAAGTTTTTCTTTGTAAAAGTGCTTTCAACCTTATTCCCATTTATCCATGGCATCCCTTGAGGAAGTGTATTGATTCTGCTAATTACTTCAGGAGTAATTGTAATTGACAATCCTCTTACCGCAGTAGTAGCAATGATTGTAGCCTGAGGGTTAAGTGCCATGGAAAATTCTTGAGCTAAATCATCATCATACCCTCTAAGAACCTCAAAGAATCCCAACCAATTATTCCTTCTAAATATTTCTACCATGGGGGGATGGAAGTGTATCCTGGATGCCTATGTGGGTTCCCTTCTGTTAAACCCTCCTGTCATGTCTCTTTTCTGGTTGTTTGATTGTGGAGAGTTTGGTAGGCTAGCCTTATTTTTAGGGTGACTAAGAGTTTATAATAGTGGTGGATGGCTGCAATTTCTTTCTATCTCCACACAACTTTTAAATTGTTCACAATTATTTTAAAACTCTCAGGACCATTGTAATCACTTAAAAAAACTTAGATTTTTATGTTCCTAGCTATTAATTCAAAGCATAGGAGTCATGGGCCACCTACCTATCACTGTGATGTTTTGGATGCAGAGAATTTCTAAGCAGTTGGACCCTACACACCCCCTTTCATGTAGCTCCTTAAATTTCATGTAGTTATGTTTCCTGTAGGGTGGTTGAAATAGATTTTCCTCCTCGATGGCTCTCCAAGGTGGTCCTAGTGTTCTCTAATCTCTAAATGAACAAATGGTGCATAAGATTTTGGAATTTTTTCTATTTATGCTTGATTCCTTGGAGCGTTGTATTGGCTGGTAATGTACAGGATTTCCTCTTTGGGACCATTGGCCCACTGTTAATTATCATGCAGCCTCCCCTTGCAATCATCACCCACTCTCACACAACTTAACTCGACCACCTTTCCAACTCATTATTCTTGATGTGATATTGCCATGTGTCATGTTGACTAGGAGTTAACTTTATATTTTCGAGATGAGGGTGGTCAAGTTAACTAGCCACCTCCATCTTATAAAATCAAAATTTTTCATATTCCTACACTTTTATGATATATGTTATGTAGAATTTTGCATCTACGAATAAACACAATTTCCCTATATGGGTAGCTACATCTAGAACAACATATTTAAAGTGCTTAACCTTTTTCTATATGATCTGATAATCACCCTATGAGTGACCTCAGTTAAAAATTTATTGAATAAAGGTATTACAGACTCATATGCTGGTGTGTGTGTCTATGTTATTTAAGCAACGGATCGATCAGATTGCAAATACACAGACACTTGAAATGGAAAGACAGCAGAGAAATGCAGTAAGCAAATACAAGAACACAAGGAATTAATAAGGAGTTCACCCTATCCTCCAAGGCTACATCTCCAGTCCAGCTCTCAGTGGTGGCCTTATTTTATTGTGTCTTAAACAGAGAATTACAATGCAAGAGTTAAATATGAGTCTCCTGAAACAGATTTGCTTGGCAGGGTGGTTTTTGGATTCCCCAAGCCACTGGAGTGCACAGACTCTTTTTCCTACCAACTCTTTGACCTCTCTGGTCTGACAGATCCTCTCAAGGATGGCTTGAATCTCTCAAGCTCTCTAGTGCTCGATGTTGCCTTTGGTCAGCTCATCCCTCTATATTCTTTTTTCTTTTCTTTGCTTCAATGTCTTCTTTGATTCTCTGTCTTCTATCTTCGGTTCTTTTCCTCCTTTGTCGTGTCTTCTATTCTATGTTCATGGTTTTAAGGCCATTCGATCTCATGTCTATTCAGTTCCTCTTCCACCTCCATTGAATTGCCTACTGAAGCTGTGCTTGCAGTTCCCTGTTCGGCGTCATCATCAAGCTCACAAGGAGTGGCCACATGTCCTCCTGTAACTGCACTAGCCTGCTTCGCCGATTCAATTTTTTGGTTACGTCGTGGAATGAGTCTTCCTCCACCGTGGCAGTCAAAGCGGACCTCAAATCCTTCTAAATTACGGCTTATTCCCTCACTAAATTTGGTCTTGTCGTTGGGCACGATGTCAACCATCAGATTTGGATCCCCCAAATCCAACGTCGTCCGCTCATTTCGCGCGGTTGACTTGCTCGACCATTAGCGCGCGATGAGTGGCGGTTTTCTCTCTCCTCCGCTCACCATGCGTTGATCGCTGAGTGGGATCACTCCAATTTCTCCAAAACTACTTACCGCCCAAGGAGCCCCTGATCAATACCGCTGGCTTCGGAGCGGGTCCTGCCTTTTAGCTTTTATCCTTTTCTCCTTCGGTTCTCCAGCTCTCCATGCGACCATGCGCTCGGGGCTTCTCCATTTTGAGGGTTTTCACCCAGCGGTGTGCGATTAGTGCTATCCCGCATCAAAAACCTCCTTTGTTTCCCGATCTTGGCCTCCCATGGGCTAATTTCGCCTCCTGCGCAGTCTCCATGGGCCCCAGTCAGCGCGCTTTGATCGAGGTCCTCATCGTTCCACGCTGGTTGCCACTACCACTAGTTTGAGGTGTTTTCTATCATTGTTCTGAATTCTTTGATGTTTGTCCCGACCTAATACACTCATGGTTCTTTTGACAGTTCTTTATGGATCCAATTCGGATCACGACCTTCCCACTGAAAAGATTTTGGGCCACCAAAAGTTGGTTTTCAAGCATTGACTAAGTGAGGGTATTGTTGTCTCACTTGTCCAATCTCAATCCACTTTTCACTGCTTGGCTTTGAACCTTTGAGCCCAACTCTGAGGTACTCGACATCTCCCCTGCGCATCGTCCTCACCTTCCTGTCCAACACTGTGTCTTCCTGCAATTCATTAAGATATTCAGGTAGCAGGTTATCATTAGAAGGCAAATGACTCTGCTCTTCATGGTCCTCAACCATTGAAGGTTCAAACAATCTCAAGCAATCTACATTTACGACTGATTAGATGTGCATGTAAGCTGGTAGATCAAGGCAGAAAGCATTTTCACCAATCTTCTCAAGTATTTTGAAAGGTCCATACCTGATAGGCTTTAGCTTCTTACCTTCACCTTGTATTCTGTCCTTGTTGATATACAGCCAGACCTGGTCACCAACTTGAAAACTATGCTCCATCCGATGTTTATCATGCCTAGACTTGTACTTGGCTTGGCTCTTTTCTAGCTATTTCTGTACTGCCTGGTGGATCTCCTGGATCTGTTCAATGAACCTAGTTGCCTTGTCCACATCATTGTGTTCATCAACCATGGTATCTTTATCAAAGACAAAATCCAAAGGAAACCTTGGTGTGAAACCAAAACAAGTCTCAAAAGGAGATCTCTATGTAGAAGAATGCTTTGCTCTATTGTAAGCATGCTGCACATAACACAAGTGTCCATACCAAAGCTTAGGATGTTTGCTACAATATCCTCTCAGTAACTGGATCACTGTCCTGTTAACTACTTTTGTCTGGCCATCAGTTTGTGGATGAAAAGTTGTGCTTTTATTTAGTTTGGTGTCCATCAGTTTCCACAGACTTGACCAAAACTTCCCCACAAATCGGGTGTCTCGATCAAATACAATAAGAGTGGGTAATCCAAAATGAACCCATACATGTTCAAAGAACAATCTTGCAGTTTGTTCAACTGTAATTTGTTTATTAAAAGGTATCAAAATACACATTTTTCTGAACCTATCCACAACAACGTATAGATAATCATTACCTTTCCTAGATTTAGGCAGTCCTCCAACAAAATCCATGGAAACACTTTCCCAAGGGTGAGAAGGAACTGGCAATGGAGTGTGCAAGCCTATTTTTATGCTACTGGGATTACTTTTAGCACGCATAGAACATCCTCTTACATATCTAGAAACTGTCTCATTCATTTTTGGCCAACAACAAAACCTTTGCAGCTGTGCGACTGTTTTACTTACCCCAAAGTGACCTGATATCAGAGAAGTGTGTGCTTCCCTAATTATCTTTAATCTCTTAGTTTGTGGAATGCAGAGTTTCCCACAGTGATATAAGAGTCGGTCCTTCACATGATAGTCCAATTCTTCTACTCTTTTGCCTTGACTCAAAGTTGCATATACATCTTTAAAGTCCATATCCTGAGCATATTGTTCAATGTAGCTTTCATGTAGTACAGAATTATGCTTAAGTATGGTAGATGCATTTATAATGGGTCTAGATAACATGTCTGCAACTTTTTTATGTATGCCCTTTTTATACTGATGACTAAATGAAACTGTTGTAGAAAACCCATCCATCTGTAATATCTTGATTGTTGCAACTTAGTTTGGGAGTGTAGATATTGAAGTGATTGATGATCAGTATGTATTACTGTCTCTTTGCCCATTAAGTAATGTTTCCACTTTTTCACACTCTAAACTAATGCATACAATTCTTTATCATATGTAGGATAGTTAACCACTACAGGATTAGAAGTCTCAGAATGATAGCATATGGGTTTACCATGCTATGTCAACACTGCTCCCATGGCATAGTCACTGGCATCAGTTTTTATCTCAAATGGTCTTTGTAGATCTGGCAGTGCTAGTACAGGTGTTGTGCTAGTCTTTTCTTTCAAGGTGTCGAAGGCTTTCTGATGTTTGCCTCCCCACTGAAACACCTTGTTCAATCCTATTAAAGCATATAAGGGAGCTGCAATTGAGGAAAAGTTAGAAATGGACTTCCTCCAATATTGTGCTGCTCCTAAGAAGCTTCTCACTTCTGTAGGTGACTTTGGTTTAGGCCAGTTTATAATGACTGCCACTTTAGAGGGATCTATTTTCAATTCACCTCCCCCTACTATATGACCCAAGTAGTTTAGAGATGTCTTGCCAAATTCACATTTTGATAGTTTAACGTAAATTTTTTCTCTTTTCAAAACATCTAGTGTCTACTTAACATGCTTTAAATGTTCTTCCCACGTTTTACTAAAAATCGGAATGTCATCCAGGTACACAATAACAAAATCATCAAGAAAAGGTCTGAGTACATCATTCATTAATCTCATGAAAGTAGCAGGAGCATTGGTCAAGCAAAAAGGCATAACCAACCACTCATACAATCCCTGCATTGTTTTGAAAGTAGTCCTCCATGCATCTTGCTCTACAACCCTGACCTGATGGTATCCACTGTGCAAATCCAGCTTGGTGAAATAAACAGCTTCATTTAATTGATCCAAAACATCATCTATGTGAGGAAGGGGATAACGATTTTTTATTGTTATCTTATTCAGTGCTCGATAGTCAATGCACATTCTCCACAAGCCATGTTTCTTTCTCACCAAAACGATTGGTGACCCACATGGTGATGTGCTAGGCCTGATGAACCCTTTCTCAAGCAACTCCTGTACATGCTTCTTGATTTCAACATTCTCTAAAGCAGACAACCTTTTACACCTGTGGCTGCAATAATTGTTTCATCTCCTGAGTCTTACCCCAAATCTTTCTGAATAGCTACAGTAGTTTTCTTCTTCTTGCCCTTGGACTTCTTAGGTCTCAGCTCTAGATGCAGAATCCAACAATGCTCATCATCATGCCCATCCTTTTTATAGTGAGTGCATGAAGCTTTACTTTTTTGTGCAGTGTTAGCCTTCCTTGCTTTCCACTTCTGCTTTCTTTTCTCCTTGCTCTTGCTTGCAGTGGGTTGGGATGGTCCCCCAACTTCTGGATTTCCATTCTTTCCTCTAGCTTCTAGATAAGTAGCTTGTATAGATACCTCATCTATACTAGTGGGATTAAACATGAGGATGGTATGCCTCATGTAGCTTTGTAGACCACCAATGTACTTCAAAAGAGTCTTTGTGAGTCTAATGAGATACCCAGCATCAAGGCTCTCTTTCTAAACTCTTGAATGTACCCTTGCACACTTTGCCCGTTCAACTGCCGAAGAGTTTTCCAACTCATCATGGCTTGTTGCATGTACGCCAATGGATAGAACTATTTTTTTATTGCAGAAACAAATTCACTCCAGACAGAGATAGTCTTACCATGTATTTTCATATCAACTTGGGTTCTGCCTTCCCACCAAACCAAGGCAATGCCTCCTAGGCATAGGCTTGCCAACTGAATCTTTCTCTTGTCTAAGCCTATGTTCTGTACTCTGCAATACACATCAATTTGTCTAATCCAACTTTCCAACTTTTCAGCATTTATCTCTCCATCATATATAGGCAAGTCAAATTTAACATCTAGCTTGATCAAAGATGCTTTCTTATTATGCACAGGGCTATTATGAGGGGTGAGAAAGCTTTCCTCTTTCCCTTTTCCCTTGGAGTGGTCATGGAAATGAGACTCATCTTCTTATTTATCTTATTTAGAACCTAAGGAGTCTTCATCCTTATGCTTTCTAAAGTCCTTATACATTTCTTCTACCATAGACTTTATAGCTAGGAAAATTTCTATGAATTGAGGGTCTAGCCAAACAGAACCTTCCTCTAACATTGTCTTCCGAGGATAGACTCTCCCAATTTTAGGATTCGTTTCCACCAACTCTCCTTCTCCTAATTTGAGCTTTGATCTAGTGAGCATTCAATAGCTAAACCAACACAAGCTTGTCTAACCTTATAGCCTTAAGCTCTAATACCACTTGATCTGATAATCACCCTATGAGTGACCTCAGTTAAAAAATTATTGAATAAATGTATTACAGACTCATGTGTTGGTGTGTGTGTGTCTATGTTATTTAAGCAACGGATCAATCAGATTGAAAATACACAGACACTTGAAATGGAAAGACATCAGAGAAATACAGTAAGAAAATACAAGGACACAAGGAATTAATAAGGATTTCACCTTATCCTCCAGGGCTACATCTCCAGTCCAGCTCTCAGTGGTGGCCTTATTTTATTGTGTCTTAAGTAGAGAATTACAATGCAGGAGCTAAATATGAGTCTCCTGAAACAAATTTGCTTGGCAGGGTGGTTCTTGGATTCCCCAAGCCACTGGAGTGCATAGACTCTTTTGCCTACCAGCTCTTTGACCTCTCTGGTCTGACAAATCCTCTTGAGGATGGCTTGAATCTCTCAAGCTCTCTGGTGCTCGACGCTACGTTTGGTCAACTCGGCCCTCTGTCTTCTTTCAACATTTCTTTGCTTCACTGTCTTCTTTGCTTCTCTATCATTTGTCTTCAGTTCTTCTTCTCCTCTCTCATGTCTTTTGTTCTTTGTTCATGGCTTTAAGGCCATTCAAGCTCATTTCTATTTAGTTCCTCTTCCACCTTCATCGAATCGCCTACTGCAGCTGAGCTTGTAGTTCTCTATTCAGTGTCATCATCAGGCTCACAAGGAGTGGCCACATGTCCTCCTGTAACTGTGCCAGCCTACTTCGTCAGTTCAATTCTTCGGTTACGTCATGGAATGAGTCTTCCTCCACTGTGGCAGTCAAAGTGGACCTCAAATCCTTCTAAATCACAACTTATTCCCCGTTAAAACTGGTCTTGTCATCGGGCGCGATGTCAACCGTCAGATCTGGATCCCCCAGATCCAATGTCGTCCACTCATTTCGTGTGGTTGACTTGCTCGACCGTTAGCACGCGATGAGCAGCCACACATCGATCGCTGAGTGGGATCGCTCCAATTTCTCCAAAACTGCTTACCGCCCAAGGAGCCCCCGATCAATACCACCAGTTTCGGAGCGGGTCCTGCCTTTTAGCTTTTAGCCTTTTCGCCTTTTGTCCTTCGGTTCTCCGGCTCTCCATGCGACCATGCACTCGGGTCTTCTCCTTGCGCATCAAAAACCTCCTCTGTTTCCCGATCTAGGCCTCCCAGGGGCTAATTTCGCCTCCTGTGCAGTCTCCATGGGCCTCAGCCAATGCACTTTGACCAATGTCCTCGTCGTTCCACACTGGCTGCCACTACCACCGGTTTGAGGTGTTTTTTATCGTTGTTCTAAATTCTTTGATGTTTGTCCCGACCTGATACAGTCATGGTTCTTTGGGAAGTTCTTTATGGACCCAATTTGGATCACTATAGAAGATAAATAAGACAAGGGACCTACTTGTTATCTTTCGCTTTCCCTTTGTCTCCTTTGTATGGATCCCATCACTCCTTCTCGAACTTAATCCACTCGACAAGTACCTGCAATCATAAACATAGGACAAAAACCAATCAAAGAAAAAGATATATCTACTATAAGTAAATGGAATCGAAAGAATTTAAACATATAATCATCATACATGAAGACAAGAATATGGAAAAAGGTGTAAACAACTTTATTAAGTAGAAGGAAGAATTACAACCATGAAGTCTGATCCATTGTCACTCTTCCAGCTTGGGTTACAACCAACATCACATCAATAGCACAACACTCCGGCAGCATAACAATACTTGCTTACAATCTCAAACCTCACACCAACAGTATCTCCTTACAAACTCTCAAAGTCCAGCCCCTAATCACTAAGATGAGTGCTCAATTTATTGGAAAATGGAGGAGTTTTGGTCATAAATGAGGGTATTGAATGGCCTTCCAAACTTAGATTTATTTTCCATGGAGGAAGGGATGAGAGGATGGGATGTTACTTAACTCATCCCCTATCAAATTTAGAGCTCATAGGAGATGATAAGTGGGAATATTCTAGATGGCTCCAGAAGATAAGAATATTCCCAAAACCCTATGATGATTTCCCTCAATCTTGCCCAACGCAGGTCAAAGTGGGCCTAAGTGCTCTGGAAAGCACCTTGACATGGGCTTACCTGCACTGAAGGACACTTACCCCTAACCAAGGCTGCACTAGACCATCAAGGAGGCATTTCTTGACGGCTTCAGGCCAAGAAACTCTCAGGGAAGGAGGAATTCAAAGTGATGACTTTTCTAGGGCATGTAGCAACTAAATTAGGGTTTGATGAGCCCCAATGTACTGATATGAATGATGGGAGTAATGTGCCCAAATGGATTTGTAACAATATCATACTTAGGGAAGAATTCGGATGAGTTTCCATACTTGTGCCTTCCTTCGCTTGGTTGATTCATGTTGGAGGGTGACTCTGTTGTGCTTCATTTTGTTCAGGTAAGTGCTTTTATGTGGTCATTGTTCTGTATATTTCATCTTGTTGATGTGGTTGTCTTATTTGTTGTTGTGTGCAGGTGCTTGGTCTCTATTGTTGTTGCTCTGCTCTGGATAGGAGTCAAAGTGTCTACAGGGGTGTTGGATCTCTATTCTTGCATGGGTTTTGAAGGAGATTGCATGGAGAAACTGCTACTATGAGAGCAGAGGATGCTACAAGGTTTCCTTTAGTTACTATAGGAAATCCTGTAGCTGCCTTTTTCACCATTTTTTTCTTTTTTTTCACTTAGAGGAGAAATTCATGGCGATGTAGTAGTGGAAGGATGGAAATGGAGGAGAACGAGTGGTAGGTGAGTGAGGCCAATTATGGCCTGACCCTTGGAATTATTATTATTTTATTTTTTAATTTTTTTTATCTGAGCGGTTTTTGATGGACACAAAGGTTGGTATCGTCATGAGCTAGTGTTGGGTGATAGGTGGTGAGGTGTATGGTCCCTTATTTCAACCTAGAATAGGCTTGCATCATCATTTCCCAATCAGATTTCATTTCTATAGTGTTTCAGGACATCCTGCAGTACTACAGGAAACTCTTGTAGTAACTACAGGAAACCCTATAGAAGTCAAAAAACTGCATAAAAATTGGTTTTTGATACCTAGAAGTGAGGATGGATGATAGAGACATAGTAGGAATGGGAGATATGAATTGAATGGAGGAAGAATGGGGTGATACTTGGCTTGTTGTTCTCTCAACTCTAAGTATTTTGTTTCCTTTAAAAAGCCGCAAAAATCACATAATTTTATTAGTGGGCTTGTTTGAGGTCCCTGCCATGGAATTTGGTTTTTTTTTTCTTTTCTCTTTTTCCTCCTTTTTTTCAAAGACACATAGGTCACCTCAAAGGAGTTTTTCAAGTTGTATGCCTGCCCTAGGCTCCTCAAGGGAGGTTTTCACCCATGGATCTTTTTATTTTCCTTTTTTCACTCTTGGGTTGCCTCAAGGAGGTTTTCAACCCATAAGTTGGCCTCAAGTGCCTCATAGAGGTTTTCACCTAGGTCCTTTATTATTTTTCTTTTTTTTTCTTTTTTCATTTAAAAAAAAATAAAACTAGTCTTCAAGAATTTGGTGAGATGGAAGTTGAGACATTTCCAAGCACATTCACTTCCTTACTGATGGTACTAATGAACTCTTCCATTGACAGAGATCTTTTATAGACTTTTAATCTGTATTCATTGACAAGCAAGTGGATACATTATTCACCAATGGTCCTTATTTGCACATCCCCATGGTCATGGCACTTTTTTATCAGATATGGGCCCAACCACCTGGTCATCAATTTGCCTTTAAAGTCCTTTACCCTAGAGTCATATAGCAGAGCCCAATCACCTTCTTGGAAAACTTTGTCTTTGAGCTGGAGAAGCCTCTCTTGTTGTTCCTTTGTAACATCCAAATCCAACTGTGATTCCATTCTCAAGGTGTTGTTCTTAAACTCAATGGAGAGAAGATCCTTCTTCCCATAGACCAAGTCATAAGGGGTGAAACCAGTGGTTGTCTTCCAGGTTGTATTATAGGCCCAAGTGGCCTTCACTACTCTGTCAGCCCAATATTTTCTTTTGCTGCTCACAACCTTGGTGAGAATGCCTTCCAATGCTCTATTGGTAACCTCTACGTGTCCATTGGCCCGAGGATGATAAGAAGTTGACTTCCTGTGTTGGATCTTATGTTGCCTCAACAGATTTTCAATCAGGTGTGACGTGAATTGAGCTCCCTGATCAGTGACTAGCTCTCTAGGGTACCCAAACTTTTGAAATACATTCTCCCTTAAGAACTCAGCCACTTTATCTTCTATTCCTACCTTGACAGCCTTGGTTTCAACCCACTTTGTCAAATAATCAGTGCACACAATTATGTACTTTTTCTTCCCTAATGGTGGATCAATGGGCCTAAGGAAATCCATGCCCCACTTATCAAATGGCACAAGAGTCACTAAAGGTTAAAAAGGAATTTCATCCCTGGGAGTAGGTTTCCCCATTCTTTGGTGCTAGTCACATCGACTGGAGTATCTTCTTGCATCTTGGTGGAGAGTGGGCCAGTAGTAGCCAGCTTTCAATACCTTTAAGGTTGTCCTCTTAGTTGCAAAGTGACCTCCATAAGGCCCATCATGATAGGCCATAAGGATGTCAAAGACTTCATCCTCCCTGACACATCTCCTCAAAATTTGATCTGGGCCTAGCTTGAAGATATTTCCCCCAATCCAAGTGAATGGGGTGCTCCTTCTTATAATTCTACTCTTTTCCTTAGAGGATAGATTTGGAGGGAACTATGTAACCACTTAGCAGTTGGCTATATCAACAAGCCATGGAGGGAGAACTGAAATAGAAAATAAATGTTGATCATCAACCATTCCTTCCTCACCTATAGGCAGAGCAAGTCTAGACAAAAAATATGCAACTACATTTTCTCTATCAGGCTTAACAATGATAGTTAGATCAAATTGTTGTAATAAAAGCAACCACCTAATAATTCTGCCATTCACATCAGGCTTGTTCATCAAATATTTAGTAGCTGCATGGTTAGTATGTACAAAGGTCTGGTAACTAATGATGTAGTGTCTAAATTTATTCAAGGAATGGACAACAACTAGGAGCTCTTTTTTAGTCACAGTATAGTTCAATTCAGCCTTGGACAGATTTTTGTTGATGAAATAAATCGCATAAGGAAACTTTTCATCTATCTGGCCTAGAGCTACTCCTATATCTTTGTCAGAGGCATCAGCATGAATGTGGATAGGAAGAGCCCAATTTGTGCCTAGGAGTATGGGTGCAATAGTCAACTTGTGATTTAAGGTTTCTAGGGCCTCTTGGCAGCTTTCTGACCAGAAAAATTCAGAGTCCTTGCCCAATAGTCCAAACAAAGGTGAGTCTACTTTGTTGAAGTCCTTTATGAATCTCCTATACTATCCTCTAAGCCCAAGAAACTTCTGACATCCCTTTGCTTCTAAGGAGTAGGGACCCTTTTATGATAGCAAATTTATTTGGGTCCACTTGTAGTCCTTCTAGGGATATTGAGTGACCTAGAATAGTCTCTGCATTCGTCAAGAAATCACACTTCTCAGGACTAAGGGATAGGTTCATTTCAATGAATTTATTTAATAATTTTCCCAAGTTAGACATAGCATCCAATAAATCACACCCATAGGGAGTGAAATCATCCATATAAATTTCTACAGAGTCGTGTACTAGCTCTGCAAAGATGCTCAGAATTTCCCTCTGAAAAGTGGCAGGGGCATTACATAATCCAAAAGGAAGGAATCTCTAAGAAAATTAGGAAAAGGAGGTGGATTGGCTTAAGGAACAATCTCTTCATTTTCCTCTTCAAGCTCATCAAGTGGAGATGGAGGTTGATTACCTAGAAGCACTCTTCCAGACCTGAGGGTTGATTTCTTCAATTTCCACGACATAGGCAGTAGGATGTATCTCCATTATAGACTTGTTGTGCCTGCTTGTTGTTCGGATTCAGATTTGGTTGAGCAAGCATATGAGGTTGCTTAGGTGGAGCATGGTGCAGCAGTTGTGATTGAGATGAAGGTAGAGGCAGTAAGGTTGGATATTGGTTGTGTGGGGGCCTCCACCCTTGTGATGGTGTATTCCACTGAGGTTGTGGGGGAGCATATGGATGCAATTATTGATTGGCAGGTTGGGAATGGTCTTGAGGTGCAAAAGACTAGGGAGAAGGTGTGTACAATGAAGGTTGAGTAGGAGGACACCAAGGGGGAATGGATGCATTTTGGTTAGGTTATAATATGAATAGGATTCCCCTTGCATTCCTTGTTGGTATGGTCGAGTTCCTTGAGGCCTCCTTTGGTTGATATAGTAGAGTTGTTCAATCACACCTTCAGTTCCTTGATACACAGCTTTAAATCTAGGCAACGAAGGGCACTTTTCTATGGAGTGGTTCTCCTCACAGAACAAGCATATCTCTGTAAGATTCAATGGACATTAATTTTTAGGGTGCCTCTTGGTGCATCTAGGGAAAATGACAGCTAAGGCACTTTCTTCTTCCTCCTGCTTCCTCTTGATCTACATGGTGTCCATTGGCAGAGAAAGGGTATGTAATATTGCAATCTTAAAGTCTTCCAACATGTTCCCAATTTCACTTTTGATGGATGTGTTGGAGGAGGATGAACTAGCCAAAGCTTGACTAACCCTACCCTTCTTTCTGGCTGCCCTATAATGATTTTTGAAAACTATATTGATATCGTCATATGATAACTCGTAGATGTCCCTTCCTGATAGCATGTTTAGGGTTTATAGGAGATCTTACATGATCCCTCTAAGAAGGAATATCTTGAGTGATTCAAGATTGAGGGTGAGTCTGGCCCTTTTGTAGCTGAGTTGTAACCTTTCCTCATAATCTTCCAAAGATTCATCATGTCCCAAGATCATTCTAAAGATTTCATTTTTGGTGTCTTTGGACCTACAATAATCCATGTACTTGTTCTTGAAGGCTTGTTGCATTTGAACCTATGTATTGATGTTATCCCCGGGTAAACCCATGAACTAGCACAAGGCTGCATCCTTAAGGGTGGATGGGAACAAATTCAACTTTTGTTCGTCAAAGGTATAATCATAAGTTCTACAGAAGACAACAAACTCAAAAAAAAAGGTATCAGGGTCCTTTGAAGTTAAGCTATGGAAGTGAGGAAGGGAAGAGGGGCTTATGTTTTCCATCCTGGCATCTCCATTGGTTTCTCTAATGGGAAAAGCACCCTCAACTTAGCTCCATTTATGTTTTCAATCCCATTTCTATTTTCATCCATGGTGTAGGTTGGTGGAATGGTTTCTTTTTCTTCTTCCCCAAGAGGCTCTCCAAAAATATATGGTTGTTTTCCTAATGGGTCCTCTAGCTCACATCCACCAAAGAATAGGGAAGGTTGGTTTTTTGATGGTGTGGGGGTATTAAGCAAAAAAAACCTTAAGTTGTCTCTAATCCTACGAGGCATGAAAGAAATTTGTTTTTTTCTTCTTCTTTTTTCTTTTAGGATTTTTCAGATTTACTTGCAGAATGGAAAGAAAGCATAAATTGAAACTATCTATGAATGAAAAACAAAGGAAAACATGAATTTCATCTATCTATTGAATTTCAAATAGAAAGGAAAGAAGAAATCACATCTATCTAGACACCTCCCCAACAACGATGCCAAAAAGTGATGAGCCCCAGTATCACAACAAGGATTTTGCAACTCATAGGGCGACCAACTTTACTTTATCAACCCGGGGTTCGTACAAACTTGGAGGTGACAATTCTTCATGCACAACATATGCAACAGTCTACTCTTGTCACTTCTCAACTAGGGCGATGGACCACTAGGATTTTTCAAACCAGACTTATATTGACTAGATGGAGGTTTACTACTAATAGTGAATGTAAAGCTATATTTAATGCAGAAAGTAAATTCTTGCCTATGTTAAGGAAATGAAAGTGATGAATATAAAGTGCTATGAAATGACATGAAATTACCTAGCTAAGAATTAACACACATTACTTGCAGAAGAGACCTAATTTAACCTTGCATTCTATCATGTAGTTATCTCGACTAAGTAAGCATGGAAATGACCCTAAAATTGCTAAGACTTAGGTATGCATGCACTAGCTAAATAATGTAGAAAAGAGTATTTTGGTTTTCAATTTATAAATGTAAATGTTAAGCTAAACAAGTTGATCTTTTGCAGGGGAGGAAGGTATGGGAAAGCTGGTCAAAAATGGATTTGAGGGGTATGGAGGTCAAGTTGAAGGCCTGCCCTAGGCTCTCATCATTATTTCTACCCAAAATAGTCTAAAATAGGTTGCTACAGGTTTTCTTGTAGTTGCTACATGATTTCAAGTAGTTACTACAGGATGTCCTGGTTTACCACAGGAAACTTAGCTGAAAGTTGTAGGAAGGTAGGGAAGGTGAAAGGAAGTACTGGGAAGGTGTATGATGGTGGAATAAGGTATGGGGAAGTTGCACACTACCCAAGGATCAGCCCAACTCTTCAGGATGGTTGGACTTTCTCAATGTGGTTATCCACAATGGCTACAAAACAAAAATCTGAATTGGTGGTTGGTAGGGTTTGGAGAGAGGTGGAGAAGACTTAGATTAAAGTGGTGGAATGAGTTCCTCCCTGCAGATCAGCAACTCCTGCAAAAACACATATTCATTTGCTCATTTATGCACAACTTTATGTAAATTTGGAAAAGATAAGTTGAATTTGGGAAACTAATTTATTGATGGCTAATGGATCAAATCTATGGAATGGAATGCTTTCTAATCTACAGCAAACTCAAGAAACCAAAATGACAATTGCAGGTGCTTCTATCAACAATGATCTATTCAACAAGAAAACCTAATTTATGTAATAACCAAAAGATAAATATGTTTTTAGGGTTGTGAGAGTGGGGCCCTCAAACCATGATCCCATGAGGGAGATGAGGATGAGTCCACTGTCACAAGATTTTCTGAAGTCTTTTCTTTCACTATTGTAACATTGATTTACTTTTCCAAATAATGAAAGCAAAACTAACCAATCACGCAAAGACTTGTAAATTAAAAAAAACACAAATAACTTCAGCAGCTAATATATGATTCTAATCTAAGGATACATGTGCAAAAAGAGGAACCTCTTCTACTAGGGTTGGGCCCTAACCCAAGAGCTTCAGTCCTTTGATTCAACTTATTATTGGATCAAAGAAACACTTTTCATTATCACTGAAATGTTAAAAATAACATGAGAATAACAATCACAATATCTTAGCTCGAAATTGCCTCTTGGATACAATAAAAAATCAAATCCTAATGAGGCCCTAGGCCTTATTATTTATACAACTAAAGCTACCAACAACTTGCTTAAAATTATGGAGGCTTGGCTCCCAGACACGAGATTCACTTGTCTTCAACTATCACTGGCTTGGTTGTCAATGAACTCAATGGGATTGGTTGTTTGTAACTCTGAGATGATGAGATCTGGTGGAGGAATATTCAAGTGATTGAGGAGTTAAGGAGGGAGACCCAATCTCCTAAAGTCCCTCTTTCTTGTCTACTTTGAGTTCCTGCACTTAAATTAGCCCAAAACTACTCCAAATCTTGTAATTAATGCACATTAGGTCACATGACATAACATCTCACCTTTACCCTTCTCACTAAGAAAAATATAATAAAATATGTAAAGAAATGTGAGAAAAGTTGATTTTAATAAGTTGGAGAGAGGAATTAAGGCCCATATAATTTACCTATTGATGAGCCTCATCATCTACTACTATAAATAGTTTCTATCTTTCCAAACCCTAACCACCTAGTTACCTTTTTATTAATGAATCTACATCAACTACCTAGTGAACCTTCTTTAATGAGGCCATATTACATTATTGATTACATAATTTAACTATATAGTGGACCTTATTTATTAAATATGGCCCTTATATATTTGAAATAACAACCTATTCCCTAACTATGGGAGTCATGGTAAGACTAATAGTTTTTTGGCCATCTCTAGAAAAGTTTTATCAGTGGATTCAATCAACTTGGTCTACAAATTATGAGCTATATCTTTTCTCTAATGGCTTATTTATTTTTATTTTATAAGACCTTGAAGATTACAAGTCATTTTTAGATAATGGAGCTTGTCTTCGGGGTAGAGCAAGCCTTTTTTCAGTTCATATTTTGACCCTAACTCTATGACTATCACTACAATGCTAGTATGTGTATGACTACCAAACTTTATGTTGGCGGTGTTGGACACACCAACATGTCAAGAGATCTCCCTGATAAGAAGTCCCAACTAAATATTAGACTATTTGGAGTAGAAGGCCCAGCATTGGGTAGTAAAGAAATGCCTTGATTGCGATAGAACGTAGAGGTAAGTGTGATATCTTTGTCGGAAGCAAGTGTGTGACCTTGTAGCAAGTCAAGTGAGATGCATGGGGGTTCTAAAAAATGGAGGGGAAAAGGAAGTGTGTCCCATAAAACCCTGTAATAGTATGCATCCTAAAAGGAACACACGAGTTGAATGACATCACAAGCTAGAAATCAGAATAGTCCACAATCCAAGGTGACAGGTTAAACCAACAACACGTTTACAACAAGATTCATACAATTGCATACAAAATGGTTCATACACAAATGCGTAAGTTAGATAACATACATTGCTAAAGAAAATATAATAGTCCAACTACAATAACAACATATGCATGAAACGTGTTGGCTTTGTTATATATATAAATTAAAAGTTCCATCCATACATACACCATTGACAGCCACTAGCCCCAATAGTGGAACATTACAGTCAACACTGCCTGCTCCTCCAAAGAGATGTACTCGCTCTGCACTATGGAAAATCCAAGGCTCGTCACAATACTCTCCAAGCCTTCTCTAAGCAATGCCTAGCAAAAATCTTGGCTCCCAAAATCCCATACTATGAGTTATGAGGTTCTATACATAGAAAAGAGTGGGGTCACCCTTTACATTCCCCTTTAACTCTTGGACTACCCTCATGACTCTTCACATTACAACAGTAATTTTTCACATTCCACTAATGACAGTTGAAATTTCACTTACAACATATTTACATTAATACAATTTCCACATATACCCATGTGGGACAAAAATAGGCTTGAGTCAGCCTGACAAGACAAACAACATCATTCAAGGTCTTGTGGAAATACCAACTCGGTAACCTCCTCACGGTGATCTTTGGTGGCGAAGTGATACTAAGCTTGGTATTGCGCTATTGTGTCCCTGTATTGTTTGATGACATCTTTGTCGAAGTGGACTCTTGCCTCGATGGCTTCTAGGTATATGGTCCAGAAACCTCTGTCCAGCTCATCCTAAAGCATGCGCAACATTTTCCTGAGTGTGGCTGGACCACTGATGTACCTTTGCATGTTCTCTGCGTTGAGTTACAATTAATCGCTAGTGGCTATGTGCATCAACTGCTCTATGTACTTGTCGACAGACAACATGACTTGGTTCTTCCTCATGGTCTAGGTGAGGGTTCTGATGGAAGCATACTTGTGTGTTCATACTTGACATCCAAAATCCTAAACAACCATTCATAGGAAGCCTTAATGCTAGTGATGAGTGGAGAGAGTTGCTCATAGTTCCAGATCAACATATGAATCTATGCTTTGTCTAGCTCAGCTTATGGATTCATCCTCTTGTGCAAGTAAAGTGGGGCTACCTTGTACCTCATTATCCATTCCTACATGTGCGCAATAGCAGTGTGATTGTCTTTGAGAGTTTGGGTCTTCTATGCGCACTGCTGCTAAAAACCGTACAAATGGACAACCACTTTGTGCACGGTGACAAATATTCTATACATTGTCTACATGGTGGCCTCCAAAGTTAATATCTTTGCCACTATTGTTTTCTTCATCTTTTTTGTTAGTGTCAGTCAGTTTTTCCTTCCATCAGTGATCAAATGTTCTCTTTCAGAATGTCCATTAGGGTTTAATGTCAATTTTTTGTCATTTCACTAGGTCTTCCATTCAAAAAAATTGGTCACTCATTAGTATGTCGAGTTTGTCAAATACTCATTTACAAATTGCCATGTTTTGGTCACTATCATTATGCAATTATATGTACCATCTCTGAAAAGTTTTATGGTCATCTTAGTCTCATTACAGTGGTTTTCATCCAAGCTCACTATCATCCATTAGGTCACTAGGGTTTCAGCCATTAACATTTTCATTTCATTCATAAATGGCATGTAAAGGAAAAGTGCTACAAAATGATTCAAAAAGGTTTCATTTCACAGAATATTTTGTAATAAGTTTAAATAATACCAAATTTGCTTTCAAAAGGATCACAAGTACATGATTTTCAAATCAACAAAAAGAAATTTATTGGTGGGCCACCCCACTATAATCAAAGCAAGTCACCTCTCAAAGCTACAAAAGATCAGTTATCTCTCATTTCCTCACTCATCACATTGTCAAGGGATCTCTCATCTGTCATCCATCATTTCCAAACAGCTTAGGGCCATACTTTTTCAAGAAATCAGCTTTTTCCACAGTCATTGCGCATAGAAAGTTGTCGTTGCATTTTTGGACAGGCACACTATGCACCAGTGAACTATGTTGCGCACGGGCGCTGCACACAAGTGAACTACATTGCGCACGAGTCAGAGTCCTCCAAAATCATTTTTTGACCACTGAAATTCATTTTTCAAGGTTCCTCTTCTATTATGTCATCCTACAGGATTCACAACAAGTAATTTAAATCATTCTTGTGCCCTCCTTTTGCCTCTTATGTCAATAATGGTTCAGATGCTTCCACTCCTAGGGTTTCTATGAATTTCCTAGTTTTAATCCTCAAATGGTGAAATACTACCCTAAACCCTATTTTTCTTGTCCATACACCTATGTTTGTAACAATTACACTATTTCCACCATCACATAGCTCTATCCCCTTATTTTCCATCTGTTATGAAACCAGTTCAAGAAAAAGATAGAAAAGATAGATCAATGCCTTAAAATTCAACCTCTTCGAGGGGGCAACCTCCTTTACATTACATAAATGAAAAATTCTTCGATGATACAAATGAAAATACCTCCTTTCTATATATAGTAGTCTAAGTGGTCATAACATAATCAGAGCCGACATAACAATAATAATGTAAGGGCACAATAATAACAATAGTTGGCTTCTATGGGGCACAATAGTAACAATATGGGCACTACATGGGTACATCAATATAATAAGTGGGTTATACTAATAACAATAAGGGGTTACACTAGTAGTATAGGGGCCTAACATGCCCCTCTCCTTCAAAAAGCATTGTCCTCAACGCTTGAGTAGTTCTTGATGCTTCTGTATAAAATCCTTGTCCTCCCATGTGGAATATTCAGCGGGTAAGTTCTTCCACTTGATGAGATACTCTGAAATTGATCAATTTAGTAGCTGTCGGGTTCTTGTTTCTGTGACTGCTCCAGGTTCCAATATGATTTTTCCTTCCTCTTCAATTTTTGGCAATATTGTTTGAATTGGGATCTTTTGCAACTTTTGAATAAGTGGCCATACTTCTTCGTCCTTCTTCCATTCATCCCTTGCTTCGTTTATCCAATCTATTTGGATAATATAAATAGCACAAAATAATGCTTCCACATCCTCATCCTTGAAGAGTCTTCCCATTCGGTAAATTCGCCATTTTTTAAGTGCATGTAGTATTGCCAACATTTCCTTCTCATAAATAGCTTGCTTGAGATGTAGCAGTAAAAATACCCAATCACCTACATCAAAACATTTTTCACTACGATGTTGATCTACCTGTTGTTTCGTTTGATTTTTCACCGAAGTGGCGTTATCCTTTCAAAGTTGGAGAACTTGTTGTTGATGCTCGATGTGATATTTCACTGCTTGAACCTTTTTCTTCTTGATATGTCCTTCTATCTCTAGAGTTTGAGGAGTGGTAATTTCTTCCAATCCTTTACAAGATATGGTCGGATTCATTTCTTGATGCTCGATGTGATCTTTCACTTCTTGAACATTTTTCTTCTTGATATGTCCTTCTATCTTGATAGTTTGAGGAGTGGTAATTTCAAACAATGAATTACAAGATATGGTTGGATTCATTTCTTCTTTCTCGATGTGATCTTTCACTTCTTGCACCTTTTTCTTCTTGATATGTCCTTCTATCTTGAGAGTTTGAGGAGTGGTAATTCTTGCCAATGCTTTACAAGATATGGTCTGATTCATTTCTTCTTTCTCTGGGGTGGGGTCCTGGCGTATATCTTCTTCTTTTGATGTTTCTTGATCATTTTCTTCCTCCTCTTCATATTCTATGTAAAATAATTTCTTCTCAGCACACTTATGACCTTTAGTGCATTTGCTATCATAATTGTAACAAAGCCCTTTTTCTCTTTTTTCTTCCAATTGTTGTGGTGTAACCCTTGTAGGTTGTGGAAGGCTAGGAGAAACAACACTTCCATCTTTATAGTTGTGATGGGTACGCTTCCTGGTTTCCATAATTTTGATTTCCACTATGTCACAAAGCCCTTTTACTCTTTCCAATTGTTGTGGTGTTTCTCTAAAGAAGGTGTTTCTCTTTGTATCCTCATAATGTGCTATCATTTCCTCCATGAAAATTGACAGCGTAACAAGTTGTTTACGAGAACAAAGCCCTTCGTACCATAAAAATTGATCTGGTTCTAAATATGAAGATGCAATACATACCTTTTGTAACAGTTGTACACCATGTAGATCAAAATATTGCTCCATCTTAAGTATCCAATTTACCGGATCCTTGCCATCAAACTTCCTCATCTTGTTTTTTATTGATTTTAAGAGATCGACCTTGAAACAACTATAACTCTGTACTTTCGGATCTTTAAGTTCTGAAATTGCGACCTATAGTATCCATCTTTGTCCTCTTTCCAATTCCACCAGTCTGATCCAAATTGGATCCTCTAAGGGAGAGTTATGCACAATCTCCCAAGATGACCTGATTATAGACCTTCCCATAAGAGCGAACTTGTATGAAGTGCCACCAGTCACTGTTTCGACCTTTGGATCTTAAAAATGCATACAAGAAGCTATAGTCCGTCCTCTTTCTGTACCTTCTTACGAAATTTCAATCCGATCCCCAAAGAGAAAGTTATGACGATTTTCCCCAGGCCACCTGTTTTAGGAGTCTGCAAAAAGACCAACTTCCTCAGATCATATCTCCGCAAATATAGTGTGAAAAGCTCTGAAATTCAGACCCAAGGTTCAGCACGATTTCTTCTAAAATGGGTTTTTTTGCAACTTCTGAAACATCGCAGAAAAAAAGTTATAGCGAAAATTCCACGATGACCTGTTTCGAGCAGGGAAACCCTAGAATCCAAAGCTCTGATACCAAATGTTATGAAACCAGCTCAAGAAAAAGATAGAAAAGATAGATCAACGCCTTAAACTTTAGCCTCTTCGAGGGGGCAACCTCCTTTACATTACATAAATGAACAATTCTTCGATGATACAAATGAAAAGACCTCCTTTCTATATATAGGAGTCTAAGGGCTAATAACATAATCAGAGCCGACATAACAATAATAATGTAAGGGCGCAATAATAACAATAGCGGGCTTCTATGGGGCACAATAGTAACAATATGGGCACTACATGGGTACATCAATATAATAAGTGGGTTATACTAATAACAATAAGGGGTTACACTAGTAGTATAGGGGCCTAACACCATCCTTTCTCTCTAAACCCTAATCTACCCTATCTCTTCCAAGAGCAGGCCTGTGTTTTGGCCTTTTTCACTCCCTCCCCTCACTAATTTCCCAAAATTCCTTTTTCCCCTACTCATTAGCATCATCCCTACCCTCCTAAATTTCCTCAAAAATTTAGGCAATTCCCAAGTCCCTCATATCACCTCATTCCTTCATAGTAGCATATTTCATTGTTTTTACCTGTTTTCCAAAGAGGGTTTTAAAGTATCGAGCCTGATTCACCACAATCAGATAACATGAAATATAAAAAGGGAGGGAAAATACTGAGGTTTGAACCCTCTAATTGCAATGAAATCACTTCCTTCCCTTTTGTCAAGAAATGTTTTGAAGATGTCAATTGTTTAGAGTTTTTTCAAAGAGTTCAGGAAGTGGGTCACCATGAACATCTCACAGGTATATTTTCCCTCAACTTGAAGGAAGACAAAATCACCATTGCATGGACTGATTTCATGTTTTCAGTGGATGTCATCTCTCAAGCTATAAGCATACTAAATCATGGTGAAAATTGGTTCCAAGGCATGAATCTAGACCTAGAAGAGTACAAACCCTACCTAAAATCACAGTATAAAGAAACTCACTCACATGTTTTCCTATTCAGATATTTTTTGTAGAGATATGCACCATTAATGAAGACTCTCATTAAATTATTCACACATGATGGAAGACTTTCCAGGTTGTATCAATATCACATAAGGCTGCTTATGCACTTTACAATAGCCAAGTCTCTCAATTTGTGCAGTTACTTGTATAGGAGTTTAACCAAGATGTCTGAAAAGGTGAAATTGAAGGGAAAAGTCCATTATCCCAGTCTCTTTCATCATAACCTAATAAAGGTTATAGTTCTCCATCAATTGACAGAAAATAACATGACATGGGACACTTTCTTTGAGGCAGCTTTGAAAATGCACATAACTACGTCACCAAGCCAACACCAAACTATGCCAGCACAGTCAATGGAGGTTGGGTCATCAAGCAAGCATGACAAGGTTCCCAAGGTACCTAGGCCTAAGGTGTCCAAGACATATCAGAGAGGCAGAAGGCCTGTGTTTTCTCCTCAAATTGAGGAAGGGGCTAAACATACTACATCAACAAAACAGGGATCACCATCACATCATGAGGCTTTTTTGCATGATTAGGAGCTCATTGAGCATGATTTTGAACTATTTTAATTGGAGGCACCATATGAGCATCAAACCCTACATAAATTTATCAAAGATAAGGATTCTTAGATCATGGAGCTCCATGACAATTTGGCAAGGGCCAAATTCATCATTTCCTTCCTTGAGCAAGAAAACAGTCAACTCAAGGTCAAACAACTAATAATGGAAAAAGAGAAATTCAAGGTTATGAGGCAAGAGGTCAAAGGTAAAGCAGTGCTAGAGCATGATGAGCATGATGAACAAGAAAAGCAGGTTGGAAGGAAGAGGCCTAGGACAATGGGTCTCAAAAGAGCATTGCAGAAGGAAAGAGACCAAAACCTACTAGATGAGGATTTGAGTATTGAAGACAGAATTGCTATGGAAATCAATGAAGACAGGGAATATTGGCTAGGAAAAGTCAATGGCCATCTAGAGAAGCTTCTTGAAAAGGCTAACAGGGACAATCAGATGTTGAGGCACATGGCCCACCACTACCAAACAAGAAACAAGATTTGCAATATCAAGGTCAAACAAATGCAAAACAAGCTAAAGAAAACCCTAAAAAGTAAAAATGAGAAGGAAAACTTGGAGATGCTTGTTGAGGAATCCATGATAGCATATTACAAGCATTTAGCACTTCTAGACAAATTTTGGGAGTTTTTTGAGCATTTTTTGTTTTTTGGTGAAATTTGGTGCAAACTCATATATTTCACTAGGTCCAGAGGCGTTGCGCTTTTTCCTCAGGGATCCAAATGAAAATTGGCTTGCATTTTTGGAAATTTTATGGCCTCCTCTAAAAACGCATTTCCTCATATTTTTCAGACAAGGCTCATATTTTGAGAAAAATGAGAAAAAGGGGTAAAAAATCAACATTTTGCCCCTCTTTTTGGCAGGTGTTGTGCATCTATAGACACCTTGGGAGAATGAGTTTTTTGAGGCCTTCCCATGGATAATTTTCAAAAATTAAATATGTTCTAGAAACTAGACAAGAAAGGATAGTTTAAAGTTTTTTCATATTTCAATTTGTACTTTAGGAAGGCACCTAAAAATAGCCTCAAATTGTGTTGCACTTCTGCAATTTTCTAAGATTTTAATTAAAATTTTCACTGTGTAATTTTTCAGAGTTTCTTGTTCGACTTTGGTAAAAGTAAAAATTGTGAATTATATGAATGTGAGCATAAAAGGAAATGCAAATATGATTTATAATGAATAGTTAGTCTTTGTTTAATGTAAATTGAGCTTCATTTATGAGATAAGTTGCAGTCAAAGTTAATTATAGTTGTTTCAACTTCCATAGACATTAGGGTTTGGTTAGAACACATCATGAAACATTTTCTAAAGTCATGGATTTGACCCCTGAGAGTGGGTAGAGGTTGTTTTGGTCTTTATGTATCATTTTCTCAGCCATAGAACAGGTTGGACATCTAAGGAGAGAACTATTGTAGCTTGTATTTGACATTTTTGGAAATCAAAGGACACAATTTGCAGCTATTATTTAGAAATTCATATGCAATAAGCTTGTGATGTTGGTTCTCCTCTATTATTACTTTATATGAATGATATTTATCTTCTCTTTCCATTCATCAACTCTTCAATAGTTTTCCTTACAGTTTATAAAAATAATTCTTTTCACTAAGCTTTGTTTTGATGGAAAATATTATGTGTTACTTTCTCTCTTGTTTAATGAATTCATGTTTCGTGCTCATTAAGAAATTTATGCTTCTTCTGAACACCATACTACAACGACAAAACCTAAGATACATCACAAAAATATTGCTACCTTGCTCCTTCATATCTTTGTTGTTATAATCCTTTGACCCTCTGACCTAACTACCTCATTTTTCTCCCTTATCTAACAACAAAACCCTAAATTTTCCAAAACCTACCTAAGCCTAGCTATCTAGCCTAGAATCCTTTACATCTCAGTCATCTATTGGCTTTGATTTCATACAGATAACCCTCTCTGGTTTGGTAGGGCTAGCTACTAAAATCTTGGTCTGTGGTTACCTCCGTCGATTCCTATCAGCGTGGGACATTGTGGGGGATAACACCTGTCATGGTAGATCACGCAAAATGCTTTGTTCTCTGTCTGGCCTCTTGTAATTCCTTCGTCATTCAATCATTCTTTGCTATCGATAACTTGACTGTCAAGCTTGTGGCTTCTGCATAATCCTTAGAAGCCTCAACCATGTCAATTGGATGTCTTCTAAAATCTTCTACAAACACCCTTTCTTCTGTGTGTGCAAGTGATGTATGATCACCCGGGAGTTGCTTTCTTCATGAATTTACAATCCTTTGTTGTGTCTTTTCATATACCAGATTATACACTTCTGTCTCTGGATCATCATCAAGGAGAAAAAATTCTCCTTTCTCGCTCGGGACTGGTTGTGGTTCTAGAGGTAGCGGAGACTGTGGTACAACCTCGGATGCTTTCAGTATGAGATTGATGTCTTGGTCCTCTAGCTCTTGTTCTATCTCCATGTATGTTACCTCAGACAACTGCTCAACTTATTGAGTAAGTTCCTAAACCTGCACCTGCTCACCCTCTTCATCATCTACTCGATGCTCTGTTGTCCCAACCTATATATGCGCATTTTTCTTTGTCAATGCACCTTGTCCTTCTTCCTATTCATGCTTCTTCCTTTCTTCTTTCTCTCTCTTCCTAAGCTCTTGTTCTGCTTTCAACTTCTTCTCTATCTCTTGCAACTTCCTCTCTATTTCTTCCAATATTTTCTTCTCCCTCTTTCTCTGCGCTACTCTCCTGTCGCGATGTCACCTCTTTGCATCTATCTCCAAATCTACTCTTTCAACAAGTGGATCTTCTTTGAACTTGTAGCTTTTCTCAGCCTCTGCGCTCTCAGCAATCTTCCTCTTGCCTTTGTCTTGTGCTGGTTTTATGCTCGCTACTATTGTTGTTGTTGATTCCTATGGTGTTGTTTCCTGCAGTGTTGCTTTCCATTCTACAGCCATGCTGACTGGTTCATTAAGCCTAGAGGAGTTATAGAAATACCTCCAAGGATCTTCCTCTGGCCAATGACATGCCATGTGGACCCATGGAAAGTAAACCTTCACACAGTGGTTCTTGCATATGTAGTGATGATCACACAAATTGAAATCCCTAGTGTCGAACCCAAACTTCTTCAAGTCCTCAATCTCAACATCTGCATCTTTCAAGGTATGGATCTCGTACAACCCAATCCGTAAAGAAAGATTAGGTCATAGTGCCTTCTTCCTCCTATGTAGTGTTGCTAACAACCTTATGGAGATGTGGTATGCAACCTATTGCATGACCAACTTGTCTGTGGCAAACCTCGGTACCTCATGTGAAGGGTTATCCGCGCTAAACATCCTGATGAAGGTGCCACCAAGTGAGGCATACCACTCTGCAATGTTAAGCAATGCCTACATCGCTTCCTGGGACATGCAAGATGGGTTCTATTCAAATATCATCCTGTACAGCAAGGCGATGAATTGGTCAGAAAGCCTCGTCGTGACTCCTTGGTAGCTGCACTCAGAGAGAAACTTGCAATAAACATTCATAACTTCCTCTGATGGTGTCCATGTCCAACCCATGCCAGGGAATTGTTGTTGGGCACAGATTGCATCAAGCAGGTACATGGACATATAGAATCTTGCTTGTTCATCCTTAGGCAGATTCCAGGCATTAGACACATGAAATTTCAGCTGAAGTTCCAACACGTCTGACTAGTTGAAAGGCCTTCCTTCATTTTCCAATTGATCTAACATAACAACCCAACTTTGTGGGAAGGTCTTTGTTCTCTCTTGGCCATACAAGTGACATGCGAAGATGACCAGGAGTTGGTAAGCCTTCCTGAGTGAATTTGTATTGTAGACCTTGTTGGGTGTTGTCCTGGACTTCGATGGCTCTTTTACCCAATGCTTCAAGATATCTCTTGAGTTCACATTGTTGTTGGGAGTGAAGAATAGTGCATCCATGTAGTTCACCGGTTGCGGCAAGTGATACATTTGATGGTAGTTTTTTGTCCTGAAGGTGGCAAGTTGTGTCCCACTAGTGTTTCTTAATGTCATCGTCTCGAGGTCAATATGTGAGACAACCTAGTGAATGATATTTGCGCACGGGAAGGTGAGGTACCTGCATCCAACCTTGTACAAGCCTGACTTGTGAATGTTGACATAAACTTGTCGATATTCCAGATCTTCCTTGAAAGTGCCTGCAAATATATCCTTTATTTCTTTCCATGTGATCTTCATGTACTTCTCTATGAACAACTACGTGTCTGCATAGATGGGAAATTTTATTGGCACCTGTTCAACCACATTTCCAGTGTTGCTCTCTACAGTGTCCCTTTATCCAGCTCTCTTGGAAACCATGATGCATGTACTACTAAGAGACTAATCAATAACTGATGTACCTAGAGACAGAGCAGACACTCACAGCAAGAAAATGTGAATTTAAAAATACAATGCACTTCAAGGATCGAACATGCAGCAAACCGAGTGACTACTAGGAAAGATTGCGTCGTAGTGATTCTCAAGGTTGGAAGACTATCAGTTAGAACTGCGTATTGTGCAGTCTCAGCTGCAAGTGAGACCTACTGCTGACTGGAACTGCAAAGAGAGTGGTCTAGCTAGGCTAACTTAGGACTCGGACTGTGCAATGTGCAGTTCAATCCGGCTTGACTATTGGCTAGGACAGCGCATTAGGCAATCCCAGTGGGCAAGACTAGGCACTATCTCCCAGAACTGCACAGAGCATAGCTAGAGGCCAATGACAGGCAGCCTCTGTGAAATTCCTAGAGCCAAGGTAGAGCCTTGAGTTCAAGAATGCACAGAGCACGTCGAGGAAAGCAAGATTTGAGTTTAAAAAGCCCAAATCTACCCAAGGGCAACTTGAAAATGAGTAGATCTAAAAGCGTAAGCAAAAGATGCTACAGGAAGGACTGAATGATCATGCATGAAATCAAAACCAACATAGGACTCAGTTAAACATATGAACAACGAAGTTAGGGAAGAGGGTCACTGTAACTGTTAGTGCAAAAATAATGTTATGCATGCAACACTTAAGAAAGAAAATGCAAAAATTGAAATAACACTTCTACAAGTTAAAAAAAAAAAACTAAAACACCAGCTTTCTTTCAATAAAACATGAAAAACATCACTTACACAAGATAAGGAATACTTGAAAAGCAAAACTTACCCGAAAAAGTTGTGTCGATTGTGCCGAAGGTTCCTAGATGCCTTGGAAATGCCAGAGTTCCAAGCTCGAGTGTGTAGAATGAGCTCTAGGGTGTCCATTAAATAGATTTGGTAGGTTTAGGGTTTATGATGCGCATGCCACAAATCTACAAGAAAGTGACACTTGGCAGGAAGTTTCTAAAATCAACTTGCATGTAACTTCCAGTGCTAAAAATAGATCCCTATTTTTTAGGGATACTTTTTCTTTTTTTTTCTATTTTTTCTTTTTCGGGAAAGTATTCCATGCATGCATGGAGAAATTGCATGGCTCTAGAGGGAACTGGGAAACTTTTCGACACATGCATCGAACATCAGTTGATGGAAAGCTTCTGCACAATTCCTGGGTTGAGTGTCTCTCACTACCTCTCATGTTTTGTGCAATTTCCCAGCTGAAGACAAGCTGTCAGTTGGGTCTGCACAATTCCTAAGCCAAAGCCCAGTGTTAGGATGTTTTGCGTAATTTTCCTGAGCAAGGTTGTCTACTCGACTGCTCTACGCATTTCTGGAGAGCAGGGCTAACTATCAAGCTGCTCTATGTAGTTCCTGAGAGCAAGGCAAGTTTCCCTCTAGGATTGTGCATTTTTCTAAGACAACGCATGAACTAGATGTATACTAAGTCACAGGGTCAGCTTGTGGTTGGTCAGTAAAACAAGTAAGTGAACACAAGTTGCAAACTGAAAGATAAAATTGAATGAAACACAAGTACCTGAGAAGTGCAAGATATGTTGCTAAGATTTTGAGGGAGGCACCAAAACAAAGCGAAGACAAAATTTTGGAGGGTGGTTGTAGCCACTTCAACATGTTCATATACTTAAATGGGTATTAAAAATGTTTAAAAATATTAGGAATAATTTTGGTAAATTTATTAAAATAAATCCAAATAATACTAATTCAAACTTCTTCATATATGCTTGAATGTATGTTTATCATGACATTAGCTAGATTTTAGAGAATAAGATCATTGTGGAGAGGGAAAAAAAATTATACACCTAGGTCTTATATTATGAGAATACATCTTTCGAGTGTAGCACTAGTTAGTAAATAATAAATCTATAAGAATATTTACCTTCAACAAGTTTTCACATGATGGAAAACGGAAATAACTCCAAACTCAATATATCACATTCATTAGAGAAAAATCATTTCAAATTTATTGATAACTGGTATCCAAAAGAGTAACAAAAAATATCATTAGATCAAGATACTACTTCTTTCCTAGTTGAACAAGTTGAGGTGCTTAATTCCCCCTTATGGAGTGGTGAAATGGGCAATATTTTAATGCTAACCCCCCTTAATGAAAATTGATACAATTGAAATTCCATGTGGGTAAATGAAGATTTTCCATGAACATGCACTATTTTGACCCAGTATAGACCAGATTGTTAAAAGCTTCAATATCTGGAGCGGGTGGAGGGGTTGTAGGTGTAGGTCCTCTTGAGCTTGTATCCATCAAGCAAAGTGAAAACCACAAGGCGGGACAGGAGGATTCAAGGATCTAGGATATTGAGCAAATTAAAAAAAATTAGAAACTTTCAAAAAAAAATCCAAGTTTATTTTCAAACCTCATATTTTAGTATTTTAATGTGCTTTTAGATCTCTACCACCCTTTTCACCGCAATACTCCTTCTTTACAAATGCACCTCCCTATTACCTCTTTGTTTCCTATGAACTTTACCTTAGACTTGGCTTGAAACCTTTTGATTGTTTTGAATCCTTCATTAGAAATTAAATTCAAACTTTCAATGATCCTTCCAAACTTTCATAAACTTGATTTGGCCATTAACCCCAAAATCTAAATTAGGCCCCCTTTCCATTTGTTTTCCTTTTCCCTTGACTTTAATAGAAACATATCCACATGCTATTAAATCATTTCCTCCCTCCTCCAACTTCTATGTGGACAAGTCATAACTTTGAGATCAAGCTTAATCTCCAAATTGGGCCTTCCTATCGGTCTCATTGAACTCTTTATATGTTCCCCTTCATTCAAACTTTTCAAATCTTTTTTTTTTTAATTTACCTTCACATGCTTTTGAACTTACCTAATTCATGTTTAAATCCTTTATCAACTTGATTTCATAATTAATACCTTCCTCTTTGAAATTGTGTATAATAAAATGATTTGATATTGGTCCTAATCCTCTGCATGGGACACCTAGCACCTAGAAAATATGCAAACATTTTTTAGGCTTTCTCTTAAACCCAAGAAAATTGCCATAATAGTTTAATAACCTATTTTAATTCAAAATAACAAAAGGCATTAGTTTGATGGAATAATAGATTTCTTTCAGTTAACCCCATGTACCTTCACATTATAGATACCTTTACATGGTTTCATGAAATAAAGAAATTGAATTGAATAATCGGGGCGGCCTAACAACATTTAAGATTTTGAATTGAGAACAAGAATCTAAACTCTCTAGACAACAAAAATGGATACTAGGATGGAAAAACTAAATAATTAGGAAAAAAGTGCAATTGGTCAAGAAGGGAGTTTGAATTGACAAAATAAATAAAAATTTCAAGGTGGCATAAGTGTATAAGAAGTTTAAGTAGTAAATAAAGGAGAAAAACCTTAGGGGTGAACAAGGATAGCTAAATAGAGAAATTGAATGGCCAAGAAGGCAATAAAAACTTTCAAGGAAAGAATTAGAACTAACAAAGAAATGAACTCCCAAGTGGTAGAAAAACATTTGAATAAAGAAACCAAAAAACTAAGAAGGGAACCAAATAGTGAAGTGGAGGAATACAATTTTTTAATCTACCTCCCCCTCTTAAGTATAAATGAGATAGAACCCATAGAAAATGGGATTTTTATTATGCATATTTGTGGAGTACTCTATGAAATTTTAATGAGGAGAAGCCATTATTAACCACTTGGAGAATTATTCTAGAACATGTGTGTTGTGGGACTAGCCTCTTGCTTGTTTATGATGGAATGGTTGTAAGAATTTAATTTTTTTAGTAGAAATTATCATGAAAAATATTTCTTCTTACAAATGTGATTCTCTTAGTTGTCGATGGTGAGTATGAAATGGTTCTTTGTTGTTAACATGAGATTAAACTAATTTCATGACTAGTGATTTGATTGTTTTAATCATTATTCCACAATAAACTATTTTCTTTAGTAATAGTTGGAATGGTTATTTATTTCATTTTTTTTTCTTGTTCACAAATCCTAGTTGGGTGTTATATTAGGAAAACAATTTGTTGTTAGTTCTATCATTGCATTTCAGACCTCGGATTTATTCCCTAAAATCTTAAAATTGGTAATAATTGTCAAGATAGAATATATATGGGTTCCCTATTTCAAAGTGTGAGGTCTAATTGGAATATTTCATTGGGGATAACCCTTGATGTTGATGGTGGGACAATTCCCTTGCGAATGTTTTTTTTTGCTAGAAGGAGGGTTAGATAACAAGCTAACCCATGTGGGGCCATTCTTGGAAATGCATTAATATCCCATGGCTCCTCTCCATACCGTTATTTGGTATCATGTTTTTAGTCTTCCAAGACTTTTACATGTTATCTTTACAAAGACATTAGATCTCTTATCCAAAGATAAGTTTGATGGTGAAGGGAAAACATATGCATTTAGGCATATTAAGTATTTTAATCTTGCACACCAAATTTTCAATAAGTTTTCAAGACAATGAACTATGAAGGATGTTCACCCTCACATAGGAAGAACATATTTAGGCCTAGTAAAGGGTGTTACCATAGAATTTGTTAAGCCCTAGACAAGCCACGTGTTAACCTTAAAAACACTTATTAAGCCCTAGATATTGATTAATTATATTTCTATTGTCATATTGTTATGTAGGAAAGAACCTTTTATTGTACCCTTTCATTATAATTGTACCCTTGTCCCATACACACACACACTAAGGAGACTTAGTCTTAGGATCATCATAACTTGTCTATACTTGTCTTTCTTATAAAACATGATTCCACCTTAAAATTGGATTGTATTCGTTGATTTCTTATCAATTTGAATGTGCAAGGTTAATAGTATTTGGTATCAAAGCATACAAACCTAGGGTTGTGCTGCTTCAAATGTGTCATTGTGGAATTTTTGCTATAACTTTTTTTTCCTAGGAAGCTTGAAACTATGAAATTTTGAGAAAATTGTGAAGATATCTCAAAGTATGTCTAATCAAAACTTCACAATTTTCTTTACTGTAGTTTCATATACATGCCTCTAACAGACCCGGGTTAAAAGTCAATGTAATAAATTTAATAAAGGAAAAATAATACCAAGGTCATGGGACACGTATTCCAAGCCAAATGTTGGGCAAAGCATCCTAGTGGGCATCACTTGTTGTTTATTATGGCTAAGGGGAAATTTTCAAAGGCAATGGCAAAGGCTTTGAAAAGGAAAAAAGGAATTTTTGGCATTTATTTATGAAAATAAAGGAAATTAGGAGAAAGGGAAGTTGAAAAGTCACAGGTTGCATGTGAGGAGAAAATTGAAGGAAAATAGAGGAAAAATGAAGAAATTAAAGGCATCAATAATAAAAAGGATTCACAGAATTAGTTCACAGCTTTTACTAGTTATCCTTTTGTCAGTTTAGTTTTGGATTTGGTTTTCAGAAAGAAGAAGAGCACCAATTAGTGAAATAAAGCAAGCAAGCAAAGGAAGGACAAGGAAAGCAAAGGAAAGCATGGATCAAGCAAGGAAAAGTTTGATCAAGTGGCTACAGTGGGAATACTTGCAAGTAATAGGTTGCATGTATGATTTCCTAGCTGGTTTTAGCATGCATGGCATATGGATGTGTGTATTTGCTTCATATTTTGTCATGGGAATGGGTTTTTCCAAGTTTGATAGTGGTTTCAACCTTGCCTTGCCATTTCTGCATAGTCATGGTGTGATGGGATTCATTCTTGGTTGAGCTTTAGATTGTCAGAAGTTTTTGGGTCCGGGTGAGGTGATCTCAGGAAAATACCAAGGGTTAGGAGTGGAGATGGTTTTCTCATAGAAGCCCTCAACATGTGGGTGTAGATATGAAAATTCCTTAAGGGATGGTGAAGGAATTATGAGGCATCCAAGCTTGGTTTTGTTTTGTGATCTCGAGGTAGGTTTAGGTGAGATCATGATAGTGTGAGGGTGGAGGTTGTTTAACCTCTTGATTCCCTTGTTTATTTATGGATTGGTTTATCCCATGACGTCCCACATTCATGCTTGTAATATGGCATGGTGGTGATTGGCTAAAAGAAAATTTTGGTTCAACTCATTCTATGGTCAGGTGGTACGTGGAAGTCCTTGACTTGGTAAGCTTTTACATATGGTTAATAAGAGCTAAGTTCCTCTTGTATTCATGAGTAATTATAATTGATATTATGTGGCTTTAATGGCTTTAGTGGTTGTGGATTTAATGGATTTAATTATATCAGAGCAGGTTGCACTCTCATTGAGTGGCACGGTTATGGTTAGATGCACGTTGTTAGGCATGCCTTGTCATGGTTATGGTTGTCAAGCATGAGGTCATGGTATGCATTTGTTATGATCATGCATGATGTTGATATATTGATATGATTATGATTATACATGTATCATGTTAATGTGGATTGATTTTGCAGATGAGATAAACCTTCCCTGAACTTCACTGAGGTATGTCGATTATGTTTATATTTCGGTTTAGCTAACATGGTATACTTGCAGGAGGAAGAGAATCAAAGATGACAATAAAATGGTAGACTACAGTTCATGTGACTCTCCCTACATATCAGATGAGAAACATGGTGATGAGTACTCCCCTCACATAGCAGACACTTTGAGAAGTTTGAAGGCATAGATCACAATTTGTAAGGCAGACAATGACAAATTGATTGAGGCTCAAGAGAGACTTTCAAGGGCTCAGGAAAAGTAGGCAAAGTTCAATGCAGTGATTCGTCAGAGCTTGTCAAAATTAAAAAGACAGGGACAATTGAGGATTAGTCAAGAACAGGAAGAGAAGACTGGTGGGGCCTATGGTAGTAGGTCTCAGTCAAGATACATGTTAGATATAGGGTACACAGTCGAACGTGTCAGATCATTGGATACACCTGACAGGAGGGCTGGTATGTATGGGAATTATTCTAGTTCTTCATCCATGAGACGTCATCATAGCCATCACCGCCACCATCCTTATAGGAGGCATGAGTACTTTCCATAAGAGTTTGAGAAATTCAAACCTCCTACATTCGATGGAGAGATGAATAATTCAGAAGATGCAGAGCCATAGTTTCTCGAGATGAAGAAATTCTTCATATTGTATAACTATTCAGAGAACATGAAATCCAAAATAACAACCTTTAGTCTCAAGGGGAAGAAGATATCTGGTGGGAAGATGTGAGGAATGTCAAGGGAATTCGGGAAGAAGATTTGATTTTGGATGAGTTCGAGAGACTCTTCAAGATGAAGTACCTGTCTGAGAGGTATTATGATGATAGAGCTAGGGAGTTTTAAGAGCTTCATATGGGTTCTATGATAGATGATGAGTATACTAGCAGGTTCCTGGAGTTGTTGAGGTATGTGCCTTACCTCAAGGATGAGAAAGCAAAGATTCAAGTATTCATCAGTGGGTTGCCAACAACATATAGAGATCGAATTGAGTTTGATGAGCCACGGTCGATGGAGGAAGCCATCAGGAAACTGAAGCATTGCTATGAGTAGTCGAAGCGTAAACATGAGCCTAAGTGTGATTTGAAGGGAAATGAGAAAGTTTATGGGAAGTGGCCATTGAAGCAAGGAAGACCTCAAGATGCAGGTGAGAAAGAAAATATTGTTTCTTACAAAAAGTTCAATGCAATCGAGAAGGGATATGGGTCGTAGCCTGGAGAGCAGCAGAATAGAGGTGATGGTAGGGGACCGTTGTAGTGTTGGATATGTGGCAATGATCATCGCAAGAAGGATTGTCCATTGTACCAAGGTGGTAGGCTTCAGATTTACAGTGCTAAGGAGGCATAGACGGTTGGATATTTGGGCCATAGTATTCCTTAGATTTACGTAGTTACGGATAACAAGCAGGTAGATCACCAGGCATCCATTATTGAGATGGAAGGTAAGCTTTGTGGTCAAGTTGTTTCTATTTTGATTGATCCTAGATCTAATTATAGTTATGTTAATTCTGACCTACTGGATAAGTGTGGTTTGAGAAAAGAAGTGCATGCAGAGTCTTTATTGGTGTAGCTGGCTACAAGTACTAAGAAGAGATTTCATCATTGGGTAAGATCTTCTTCATTTGAGTTGAAAATTATGCCTACATCAGTGCATTTGAATGTGCTTCCATTTGGATCATATAGTATGCTTTTGGGCCTGGACTGACTGTACCTCGACAAAACCAAAGTAGATTGTTATGACAAGGCTATTGAATGCTTCAATGATAATGGAGAAAAGAGAATCTTGCAAGGAAAAAAGAAACCTACATCAGTGAGGATGGTCACAACTATGCAGGAAAAGCGTAGTTGCAGGAAAGGGTGTGTATTGTTTGTAGTGCATTTTTCAAGTGATAAGGTTAAGGACGTTGAGGATGCATAAGTATTCAAGAGGCACATTGTCTTGTAGCAGTTTCAGGATGTATTCCCAGCAGAGATTTCAGGGTTTCTTCCTCATAGGGAAGTAGACTTTTCTATTGAGTTGGTACCAGGGGTAGCACCAACATCAAAGGCATCTTATAGGATGAGCACTCCAGAGCTAGTGGAATTGAAGTTGCAGTTGAAGAAAATACTTGATAAGGGATACATTAGGAAAAGTGTATCACCTTGGGGTTCACCAGTGCTGTTCATGAAGAAGAAGGATGGTATTCTCAAACTATGCATTGACTACAAGCAGTTGAAAAAGGTGGCGATCAAGAACAAGTATTTGTTGCTAAGAAATGACGACTTGTTTGATCAGCTGAAGGGAGAAACAATTTTCTCGAAGATTGATTTGAGATCAGAATATCCTCAGGTACGCATCAAAGAAGAGGACATCTAGAAGACAACTTTCTGGACTAAGAATGGGCATTATGGCTTTGTTATGGTTCCTTTTGGTTTGACTAATGCTTCAGCTACTTTTATGTGTTTTATGAATAGTGTGTTGTGTCCTTATCTAGGCAAGTTTGTTATTGTATTCATTGATGATATATAGATATATTCTAAGAATGAGGAAGAGCATGCCGAAAACTTAGCAACAATATTAAGATTGCTAAGAGAGCATCAGTTGTATAACAAGCTTATTAAATGCAGCTTCTTTCAAACAGAGGTACATTACTTGGGACATTTTGTCTCCAAGGAAGGCATAGCAATAGACCCAGAAAAGATAAGAGCTATCATGGAATGGTAAGCTCCTAAAAATGTTGGTGAGATTAGATCATTCATGGGGTTGGCAGGTTATTCCAGGAGGTTCATCAGGAATTTCTCTTAGATTGCCTCTCCTATAACATCATTGCAAAAGAAAGGGAAGAAATTTGAGTAGACAGAGGAATGTGCAACATATTTTGAGTAGTTGAAGTAGTTGTTGAAAAATTCTCCAGTTCTAAAGATTGCAGATCCAGGTAAAGATTTCGTGGTGTGTACAGATCCTTGCAAGGGAGGACTTGGTGGACTCCTAATGCAGGAGGGATAGGTGGTATGTTATGAGTTATGGAAACTGAATGAGCACAAGTAGAACTATGTGACTTGTGATCTTGAGTTGGCAGTGAGTATTCATGCCTTGAAGATATGGAGACATGATCTTCTTGGCAGGAGGTTTATATTTATGAGTGATCAGAGTGGGATGAGGCACTTGTTTGACCAACAGAATTTGAATGCTAGACAAGCTAGATGGTTGGCCATGCTCAGTGAGTTTGAATTTGAGATTAGGTACATCAAGGGTAAGGAGAACATGGTTATAGATGCTCTTAGAAAAAGAGTACAAGTGAATCACATAGCAGTATTGAGTTCATATGGGACAAATTTATAGGATCAAATCTTGCATGTAGGACAACAGGATGACAGGTATAGTGAGCTTAAGAAAAGGTTACAACAACAGGGTACAAGTGATTAGGATGATGATTATCATCTCATGGAATATGGCTTGGATCTATGTGTCGAATGACGATGAGCTCGAGAAGCTTATCTTGAGGAAGTTTCATGTTAAATTGTATACAGGTCACCCAAGATCCCAGAAGACATCGACAACAATGAATAAATTATACTATTGGCTGAATCTGAGGAAGGAAGTGGTTGAGTTTGTGGCTAAAGGTTTGGATTTTCAACATGTAAAGGCAGAGTGCAAGCATTCAGGTGGTTTGTTATAGCCTATTGTGATTCTGGAGTGGAAATTGGAGGTCATTTCCATGGATTTAATCACGGGTTTTCCGAGGACATTGAAGCAACATGATTCCATCATGGTTGTGGTGGACAGGTTGACCAAGGTAGATCACTTCATAGTGGTCAAGTCTACTTATTCAGCTAGTGAGGTAGCACAGGTCATCATCAGAGATATAGTGTGGTTGCACGATGTTCTGAAAAATATTGTTTCATATAGAGATGTTAAGTTCACTTATAGGTTTTGAAAGGAGTTATTTGCAGGATTGGTTATAGAGTTGGCCTTCAGTACATCTTATAATACGCAGACAGATGGAAAAGTAGAGAGGGTCAACAGGATACTGGAGGATAGGTTGAGGATGTATTTCTTGCATCAGCAAAGGTAAGAGGAGTATCTTACACTGGTTGAGTTTTCTTACAAAAATGGTTATCAGGAGTCACAGAGGATGAGTCTATTTGAGGCACTCTATGGATAGATTTTTAACACTCCATCAGTTGGAGTGATCCAATGACTATGGTACTTATTGAACAGGACATGTTGGCAGAGATGGAACAGGAAATGCAGGTTATAAAGAAGAATATAAATGCAACACATGATAGACATAAAAGTTATGTAGATCAGAACAGGACATTCAAGGAGTTTCAAGTTGGAGAACATGTGTACTTGTGAAACAAGTTGAAGAAGAGCTCCTTAAGGATTGGGTCATGTGAAAATATAGAACCTCAGTATTGTGGGCCTTTCAAGATCCTTGGGAGGATTGGACCAGTGGCCTACACACTTGTACTGCCTTCGACAGTGAAAGTCCATAATGTTTTCCATGTTTCATTTCTTAAAAGATATGCAAAGGATGTTGATCGTGTGATTAATTGGTTTGTATTGCAGGTGGATCCAGAAGGAGAATTCCAGTCGGAACCTCAGTGCATATTGCAGCGGAAACAACTCATGCTCTGGAACCGAGAAATCAAGAAATTTAAAGTGTAATGGAAGCACTTTGAGCTTGATGAAGCTACATGGGAGATGGTTGATCATATGTGGGCTATGTATCATTCATTATTTTTCAGTGGAGGAAAATGAGTTATTGGTATATGTTCATATTTATGTATGGTTGTTATTGTAAATACTGCAATGAGTTGGGTTATAAAGCTCTAATAAGTGGTATGGTTGTCATGTTTGTCATGACGGTCTTGCTTTAAATAGGTGGTTCATTGTAAATATTGCAACGAGCTAAGTTACAAATCTCCATGGGCAGTATGTTTTGGTTTCAACGGTTTTGTTGGTTGTGGGTATCATAGAACACTGAGTACAGTGTTCCCCCAAGGGGGGGTTCTGTAACATACCTGGGTTAAAATTTCATGTAATAAAGTTAATAAAAGAAAAATAAGACCAAATTCATGGGGCACGTATTCCAAGTTGAATGTTGGGCAGAGCATCCTAGTGGGCATCACTTGTTGTTTATTATGACTAAGGGGAAATTAGCAAAGGAAATGGAAAATGCTTTGAAAAGGAAAAACACCATTTTTGGCATTTATTTATGAAAGGAAATTAGGAGAAAAGGAAGGTGAAAAGTCATAGGTTGCATGTGAGGAGGAAATTGAAGGAAAATAGAGGGAAAATGAAGAAATTAGGGGCATTAATAATAAAAATGATTCAAAGAATCAGTTCACATCTTTTGTTGGTTAGCCTTTTGTCAGTTTAGTTTTGGAATTGGTTTTCAGATAGCAGAAGAACACCAAGGGGAGAAAGCAAGCAAGAAAGAAAAGGAAGGACAAGGAAGGCAAATGAAGGACAAGGAAAGAAAGGAAAAGTCGGATCAAGCAGCTTTAGCAAGAATACTTACAGGTAACAGGTTGCATGTATGATTTCTTATCTAGTTTTGGTATGCATGGAATATGCATGTGTGTATTTGGTTCATTTGTTGTCATGGGCATGGGTTTTGTTGGGTTTGACAGTGGTTTCAACCTTGCCTTTCCATTTCTAGATAACCAAGGTGTGATGGGATTCATTCTTGGTTGAGCTTTGGATTTTCGGAAGGTTTTGGATCTAGGTGAGGTGGTCTCAGGAAAATCCCAAAGGTTGGGGGTGGATATGGTTTTCTCCAGGAATCCCTCAATAGGTGGGTGGAGAAAGGAAAATTCCTCAAGGGATGGTGAAGAAATTCTGAGGCATCCAAGCTCGATTTGGTTTTTTTATCTCGGGGTCGATTTAGGTGAAATTACGGTAGTGTGAGGGTGGAGGTGGTTTGACCTATGGATTCCCTTATTTGTTTATGGATTGGTTTATCCCATGAGGTCCCATATTCATGCTTGGAATATGGCACAGTGATGATTGGCTGAAAGAAATATTTGGTTCGGCTCAATCTATGGTCGGGTGGTACGTGTAAGTCCCTGAATTGGTGTGCTTTTTGCATATGGTTAATAAGAGCTAAGTTCCTCTTGTATTCATGAGTAATTATACTTGTTATTATGTGGCTTTAATGGTCGTTCTATCATTGTTATTTATATGGTTATATGCTAGTTATAAGCATGGTTTCATGATATATTTAAGTTGTGGCTCTTATCAAATTTTTACTTGTAAATGATTGGTTAATGAATTCATTACCTAATGGATGTTATGGTAGCTATTACGAGAGGATATAGACCTTCTTTATGTTTCTCAGATAATTTTTAGATCTCTATATTTAGATGTCAATTCATGACCTGTAGATTTCATGTCGACCATGTGTTTGACGGAATCACTGTCTTGGTTAGACCTGGTTAGGTCAAGTCCTTGAATTAGTTTTGGGTTAAAGGCTTTTTCCTTGTGTCATTTATCGTTCTAGAATTTTTATTAAGTTCTTGACAATGGTTTGGATACTAGCCTTGAAAAAGTGCCTTAGATCGCGCAGTCGCTGGCACAGGACTAGGTGAAAGAGACTGCAGTCTCTCCCTTGCACACGTTTGCATGCGACTAGAGGGTTACACTCAAGATTAGGAAGTGTTATGCCAGCATACAGGGCTCCAAATCAATGAAAAATCATGTTAAATCAGGGTTTGGGCACCTAGAAGGGTCGTTTAACTCTTGGGGGCCTTGTAGCACATGAGGGAAGTCAGTAAGGTCTTGTTTTGTCGACTACATTTCGTTAAGGTTATATAGGAGGTTGAGTCATGTCATAGTAGCCATCATCTCATGTTTACCCCTGGGTAGGCCAATTAAAGTGGGTATATATTGGAGGAGGTGTTACAATTCCCTATGGAAATTAGGCTTTGTTACTATTCCTAAAATCAATTTCAAATGAGAAATCTTGGAATTTTTGCTATAACGTTTTTTTTTTTTTTAGGGGGATACTTTAGGCTATGAAATTTTGAGAAAATTTGGGAGAGATCTAAATGTAAATTTGATCTTAATTTCATATTCTAGTTCACTATACTTTAATAGATATACCCTAAGGAATTCAAGGTTTGTTAATGGTCTTGAAATTGGTTGCAAACAAGCGATCTTGGAATCTTTGCTATAAATTTTTACTATGACACTTTAGATTGTGAAATTTTTAATCTACTAAGGAGCAATCTTATGGTATGGTTTGTAAAAAAATTAAATTTGGGTTCCCTGCCTATTTGCAGATATGCCCAGTGGAAGCTACAATTTATAAATATTCCTTAAATCAATTTCAAAACAATTATCTTGGAATTTTTGTTGTAACTTTCTCCCAAAGAAGTTTCAGACTATGAAATTTTCAAGGATGTAAGGATATATACTGAGGTACATTTGGTAAAAATTTTAGTATATTAATTGAAAATTTGGACCTGTGGTATGCTATACATGTTTTCTCTTGGTAAGAGGCCAAAAATCAACAAATTTTGGAAAATTTTCCATAACTTTCACTTGGCACATCAAATTTTGGTCAGACCTGTCGAATTTCAAAGAAGACATATCAAACTACTACAGGTCAAAATTTTAGATTTATAAGGGCTCAAATTTTAGATATATATCATGAGAAACATCAACCATCTATATGGTCTATAAATTAGGGTTTTAAAAGGTACTTAACTTACAACTGGCATAAATTTTGATTAGAAGATCTATTTTTCCCAATTCAAAATTTATGATAAAGAGGAAAATGAGGAGCACTATTATTTACTCACATGTATTCTGAGAGTGTTTCAAAAGTTACTTCACCACTTAAGCCTCAGAAATATAATCCATGACTCATGAAGAAATAAAAGATGTCCAGTACCAGGTATCTGAGTTATAAAGTTAGTTGTCACAGGTGCAAGGATGAGTAAAAATATACAGAAAAAATATGGAGGAAAATGAGGAATAATACAATTTGTCGAGGAATAAATAAAAAAGTCCACCAAGGAAGAAATAATCTATGAATTTCATGGAAAATATTCTTGTTGGTGTCCAGGTACGAACAAATTATCCACTCCCTTTCCTACATTAATGTATCAATCCGGGTGTGTATTCTTTTCAAGGCAACATGCAAGGTATATGCAAGGGCAAGGTTACGATCTGCCCTCAACCAAGGGTTCGTGATTGGCAATCAAAACATTGCTGAAACAAAAGTAAAACTCAACTGCAGAACATAAAAAGGTATTCATAGTTATCTAAGAGATCTCTAACAGCAACAAGAAATAAACATAGCAATAGAAAATACACACAACACAAGGAAACACGCAGCACCTGATCAGAAGAGCGGGCCCAGCTCTCTGATCAGGGTTGCATTACTCACAGCGAGTGATAGATCAGCAAAAGGGTTTATATCTTATTAATATGAATAATTATGTTACAATACCATCTAGGGGTCCCTTTGATACAAGAATAACCCATATTTTATACAATACAAAGGAGAATAATTATCCCTGAAACCTAGCAACTATATACCCAAAGATATACATCAGTTGTATCACAACACTAACATCGAGAGAGCAATAACAGGAATGGTCAAAATAGGTTGAGATCAACTGCAATCAGTTATGTTGCTTCATCGTGGTTGATCAGCTGCTGTGAATTGCGGAACTACCGCGATATGCTGCGATCAACACCTGTGCTCCATAATCTGCAGCCATCACAAGTTTTAGTGGTTTGTGTAGGTAGAAACCTTCATGACTCTACTTCATTAATTAAATATCATAAGAGATGATAGAGGGGAATTACATCATAATGTTACACAGTAAATATATGCGAATGAATGCCAAAAGGGTGAAAAGGGGAGTGGAAATGCAGGGAAAATATAGGCCAATTTAGTGCCCAACATCTCCCCCCAACTAGCCATCTGAACACCCTTGTGCAGCTCGCCATCTCCACAGGTTTGGGTTGGATAGGCTGTGTGCTTCCTAAAGCCAAGCAAGATCATATTCCTCAGCCATGTCTGTTCCTGGAACCTTGAACCCTTCTGAGAGGAGAACTTCCTTCCACCAATCATTTGGTACATTATAGGTTGGGGTGTAGTGTTCTGCTGGTAGCCATAGAATAGGGTACTTGAATCGAATTTCCGTCCATCAGACCCCACATGTTTGGATGCACGCCACATATCTTGGCACCCTGCTGAGTGCCCGTGAAAAATTTGGTGCTCCAAACGGTTCTCTGTTCCGGACAGATGTGGGTGACATCATCCACCTATTCTGACAATTATCCAAAACCTCAACCTGAAACGTGACCAATTGTTTGATGCAGAGATTGATGCACCACTTTTGTGTCCTCAGCATTCGTTCCTTGTTTCCCATAATTTCCAAAAATGTAGTGTGCTTATTATACATAGTCACTGATATCTCCGGTTCTCCTCTTACCATAAAAGGCTTCGTGGCTTGATTTGACTCGAACATGTCAGAATCCTTTTGCCAACTTATATGATTAAAAGTGTAAGAGGTGAGGGCCCTTAAATGAATGTTCCCCACATATGGAACCAGATTAAATTCTCTCTTAACACACAAGAGATACCCATCCATATAAAGCTCACATCAAGTGCTCAGTTAGCACATCATGGGCTCTCAATATCTGGAGGAACTGTACATCGTTCTATTTCTCGTGACTAATTTCATTCTGGATGCTTTCCAAACAAAAGAAAAGAAAGATCTCATGCAAAAATAAAGAGTAACAGGAGGCAGGAGGGTGACATACCATCACTTCCTGTGCTAAATGGAGCATCTTCTCTTTATCGGTTTTTAACTTTGCTACTTACCTTTCTAGTTGCTCCACCTTGAATTGCTGCTTTTCACGCCTCAGTCGCATTATATCAATGCGCTCTACATATTCAAAGATAGTCATGGATGCTCGCTCTTGGGCTTTCTTAGCTTCATTTCGATATCGTGTCACGGTGGATTTCCAGGTCTGTACCTCAGCCGACAAAGAAAACTCACGGCCTTCAAACAAATATTCTATTGGGTCTGTCTGAGTGGCAACAGAAGTTGTTGCCACTTCATCTACCTGTGTCCCTACTTCGGTCGTCATGGTTTTGGGCTTCTTAGCCCGCCGCTTATATTTCTTCACTTGGTTCTTCAACCGGTGCATCTATTTCCTCAACCTCTTAACCTCTGTTTTGAGTCGTACCGTTTCTTTAAACTGAAGCTGATATTTCTGCTTCATAGGCAGCCTTCGTTGTTCACACAACTCCACCCATTCTTGTTTAACCACCACCTCATCTGGTACTACAACTAGTTTGACAAGTGGTGATTTACCCGAGGGAGTATCCACAGGGTTACTCGACAGGGCTTCTTTGCTTAGTTTCTCTTCCTGGGGAGCAGCCATTTCCTTATTGTCTCCTACCTTGCCCTGTTGTGAAGCTATCTCGACAGGTGGCAGGCTCACTCGATGAATTTCCATTGGTGGTTCAGCCAACCTACCTCACCCTGTTGTTAAGCTATCTTGACAAGTGGCCGGCTCACTCGATGAATGTCCATTGGTGGTTCAGCCAAATTTTCCCTTCCAGGTTCCCTCGTTTCAAAAACATCTACCTCTTCCTCTATTCTGGGTTCTTGAGAGAGGTCTTTGTGGGGCTCTGTGGCCAACAAGCCTGTGGTAGTTGGTCCCTTCTTTGACCCATCATATTTCAAAATTAGCGGAACGACCACCTCCTCTTCTATATGTCAGGCAAAGCGAGACACCCTTGCCCCTTTCGGAATGGAGAAGTAAGAGGAAAATTGAAAGAATTATCTTACCTGATCTATCTCGACCCTAGTTGTGGTCTTGGGCTCTTTCCCTCTGTCTACAGCGTCTTCGCTCTGGGTTAAAACCCTGCCTATGCAGTCCCTTATTCTGAGGTTGATGTTGATTCCTGTGGAACAGCATCAATCCCGACATTTAATTCCCCTGTGGTCTCCAAAGCCGGACAGGTTGATGGTGGTTCTTGTGGGATACCACCTTCCATGTCCAGCATTTCTTGAATAGATGATGTTGGCACTTTTTCTTCCAGCACGACATTGATCCAAATGGATTCTCGCATAATCACATCAATTCCATCTATTAAGCCCCTATCCTCTTCTTCTTTTGGCCCCTCATTTCTTTCAGCTTCAGGCCTTTCTCGTTCTGATTCATCTTCCTCCATTGGTTCTATAGTCAAGGGTGGTTCTTATGGGACACCCCCAGCCGCAATATTAATGAATTCCTCCACCTCAGCTTGATGTGGTCCCTCTTTGCTTATTATAGTGCTACTGATTTTCTCTATTGGCTCTATAGTCAAGGCTAATTCTTGAAGGATAGCCTAGGTCGTGGTGCTAGTGGCCCTTTCTATATTGGCCCCTTGTTGTAGCACCTCTTCTTCCATTGGTTTCGAGGTCGAGGCTAGTTCTTTTGGAGCAGCCTCAACTGTCCTCCCTGGTTCACACTCCTGATTCTGTTCCCACTCTTCAAGTTCCATCTCCATTTCCTCTGGTTCCTCTTGATCTATGTATTCATCCTCTACTCCGGTTCCTTCCTCCATCGCTTCTTGCTCTTCCTCTCTAGCAACTCTAGCAGTCGTTATTTCTTCCTCTGTAGAATCCCAGAATGTTTCCACTAGATTTGAAATCAACCAATTGCATGTATGACTAGCAACCGGACCAGGCCATGGTTCATAATGACTGCTGCAACTCGTCGTGAATTTGAGTAGAGTGTGCCATCAGCTGGAGACTTCTAAACAAGAAGAAAGGCATATTAAATGAGAAGGCTTCCGCCTGTGGGAACCGGAGGTGAGCCAATATTCTGAAATAGTATTTAAACATGGTGGTATACCTCCCCTCGCAGGTTATGTATCTCATTACAAAACCTGCTACCTCACCCCATGGGTGTGGTAATGAGTTTCGGTCGTACCCCTAGCCCTTCTGAACAACATTTTCTCTAGCCTGTAAGAATGCTTCAGGGAACTCTGAAAGGGCGGTTCTTCATGAAAACCATTTATGCCCCTGCTGGGGTAGCTCGCTAACCTCTTCAATGGTTTCTTCTATGACAGGGATTTCTATCCCCTGAACACGAGAGCTCTCTTCTTCTAAATTGAGTGTGAATTCAATCGCAATTGCCTCGTTAAATCAAACCTGTCAAAATAAACATTCTCCCTGCATTTTCGAAGACCTGCCATACCTCCAGATTGTTTCTGACCATTGTCATGCCCTCCGACTCATGGCGCACAGCCAGCCCACCCATCGTTGTAAGAACTGGATCAACATGATGGATACAATCGACTGGTAGGGGGAGAGTAACAGCAACCCAACTGACAATGACAATATTATTAGCATGGTGGCCGTGGGGTGAAAGGATAATAATGACTAGTATGGCTCGAAAAACACAGCAATTAATGGCAAGGTGTGGAAGTACAGGTGAATGATTATGTCAATTGAATACAGTGTACTAGGGAAATGACCAGTAAAGTTCTTAGCGTATATTTTCAAATTCCAATGCATGGGAATCATGATTATAAAATCGCACAATTTTTTTTCTATTTTCATTAGATTTGGTAATGATGTGATATGATTACAATTTTAGGTACGCCTTCGTCTCTTTATGACGGGACTCCCCAACTTAAATGCGGTCATCTGCGGCACATACTAATCTCTTTTTGGAATATTTTAATTAAATCTGTAAGATTCAATGAAGGCGTACTTGGCAACCAACCTGACGGTGGATTAGCAGCAAAGATAATTGGCGGAGTAACGGCAATAATGGAGTAATAGTGTCGATGGAGTAATAGCATCGGTGGAGTAACAACACGACGGAGTAACAGCACCGGCAGAGTAACAGCACCGGCGGAGTAACAACAACAGTGGAGTAACAACATCGACAGACTAACAGCACTGACGGAGTAATAGCATCGGCAGAGTAACAGCACTGACAGAGTAACAGCGACCAGTGGAGTAACAACACCGACTGAGTAACAACAACAGTGGAGTAACAACGCCAGCGGAGTAATAGCAACCAGTGGAGTAACAACAACAGTGGAGTAACAACACCAGCGGAGTAACAGCAACCAGTGGAGTAACAGCAACATTGGAGTAACAACACTAGCGGAGTAACAGCAACAATGGAGTAACAGCACCAGCGGAGTAACAACAACCAGTGCAGTAACAGCAACAATGGAGTAACAACACCAGCGAAGTAATAGCAACCAGTCGAGTAACAGTAACAGTGGAGTAACAGCACCAGCGAAGTAACAACAATGACTATTACTTGAAAAATTTCTATGTTTCTCCTTGTATGATTCATTTCTTATTCCTGATTAATAATTTAATTTTCAAATCTGAATTGTATACGCTACTTCAGCTCAGTGAAATAGCGTATATACGCAACTATACTTAATAAAACCAGTGTATATGCAAAGATATTTTGATTTATCCAAATTATCATGCATTGAACTTTAACCAGTATATCAGGAATTCATTAGACAGTGCAATAAAAGTAGAATAAAGCATCACACATAAGCAACACACATGAATACCAAGATATAAGGTGGAAACCCAATGTGGGTGAAAACCACCTGCTGCTGTCGTCTTTGTCTTCTTTTAATAATAAGAAAATTATGTTTACAATTTTTGTACTGGTGCATTCTTATACCAGTACACAAGCTTCTACCTGTAGAAGGCTACAGCCTTCTCTCATTCTCCAGCTTCGACTGGAAGGTAGCTACAACCCCCTAGCTCTTGTACTAGCCGATATGTTTACTAGTATGTAGGTGCCGACCTATAGAAGGCTACGACTTTCTTTATTCCTATAGGGACCATGTTTCATAAATTTTCAGACTGGATCCATCAACAACATTATATCTAACATTCAGTCATCAATATATCTGCATCACCCAATCACATTTTGAACCAACCACAATTGAATCAATCAATCACTTTGACAACCCATCAATCTGATCATTCAGAGTACTGTCACCAGACTACAGTAACCAGAACCCAATCCAGAACCCAGAACTTTGCAACAGTAACCAGAAACAACTGAAACATACGTTATAAGGTATACGCCACTTTCATGTGATGAACATGCGTGTGTACGCGCTTTTACCAAAGTGAACCAGCGTACAGATCTGCAAATCAAATTTATGATGTATACGCTGCTTTGATATGCAAAACCAGCATGTATAAACTCCTTTCCTAAAGTGAACCTGTGTACAGATCTGTAAATGATGATTTAAACATTACAACTATTCTAGACTTCAGTCATACCCAGATCATCATATTTACAGTCTACAACATGCATTAGTTATTTAGATACATGATCAAACGACATAAAGATAAATAATTTCAAGCCTTAAGATCCTGATATATCATTAAATCTTATCCTTCATCAAACGCTAAGGTTCATCCTTAGTTTAGATCAAGCACAGCACCAAAAGCCAATAACCTGCATATTAGATCTCACACTTCATCAAATATTCGATACTTGCACACCTTGGCCTAATGATCTTCTCCTCCTTTTATAGTTTTAGGCATTTCTCAATACCATGGACCAAAACCACTTAGGACCAATACCTTGGACCCAATACCTGGGGTCAATACCTCAGACCAGATACCTTCGACCAATACCATGGACCAAATGCTTCGGACCAAAAATTTGGTTTTCCAAGGTATATGCGCTTTTCTTTCAGTGAAATTGCGTGTGTACGTATACACGACTTGTATACAATGAACCTGCTTGTATACGCAACTTGGTCAACAGTGAACCTGCATATACCTCTCTTTCTTCATTCTGTGAAGAATGATCTGTAATTCTTTGTTGTTTACTTGCTATACTCTGATTCCTTGAAGGTGCCCTGCATTGCATTCTGGCATATCTGATATCTCTTCTGTAGATTCATCTAGTTACCATATACAAGTGAGTTATTTTGCTACAAGTGGGTTGCCATCAAGCACAACACATACATCATAATGCCAACAATCTCCCCGTTTGGACTTGATGGCAACAACAACCACACCAAGTCACTCTCCCCCTTTGACATCAAGGGCAAAGGGTCATGCTCCCCCTGAGTGCATGTTGAATTCTCTGATATGCTGAAGAGTGTTGATTGAGCTCTCATGATCGAGTCCATGCTCCCCCTGAGTATAAGAAAAGTCTGCGAAAAGATGTTCTAAAAGAAGAACATGACTCTATACATACATCACAAATGACCTTCCTATCACCAAAGACTCATACATACATCCATCTCCCAACCAAGTGGGGATATACCAAATTTGACTCATCCACCCAACCAAGTGGGGCTATATCAATTGTTTATACATGTCAAAAATAAGAAACATTACATCATCCATCCCATGCATAGTGGGGTTACAAATTAGGTATTTTCATGACCTTTACAAACAAAGACCAATTTTTTTAAACAAGACCATGATATTCATCAGCAACTATCATATGATCTGCACCATCAGCAACATCATCTAGACCAGCAACCTGTATATGTCCATCATTAGCTCTCAAAATATCATCAACCATGTTCTCCCTTTGAACTTGTTCCACCTGTTCACTGTCAGATCTAATCATTGCATATGTTAGAAAGAGATATCAAAGCATCATCATCAATCAGATATACATCAAGTTATCAACAACTTTATGAGGACCAATATGTTTCCACATGTTATCAGTAGATTGAAACCATCATCAAACAGAGTAGATAATTGACAAAACCATAAAAAACCCCTTTTTCCTGAGTCTGGCCCGCTTCTTTTCTTCAAACCAACATATACGTGACTATGCCCACATAAACCCGCGTATGTACACGACTATGCTTTACGAAACTAGCGTATAACCACCTTTCTCTGAAGGAAATATGATTTAACAGCAGGATGATGCAGCAACTACTCCCAGCTTTTGCCTGAGATATTCAAATGTCTCTCGGGGCAGTGGTTTAGTGAATATATCAACAACCTGTTCTTTGGATGGAACATACTTCAATTTCACCTTTTGTTCAAGCACTTGTTCAGATAGAAAATGATATTTGATGGGTATGTGCTTGGTCTTGGAATGCATGACTGGATTCTTTGAAATAATGATGGCACTTGTATTATCACATAGAATGGATATGTGTGGAGTACATGTGATCTAAATGTCTTACAAGGTTTGCATCATCCAAAGTAGTTGTGTGCGGCAAGATGCAGCAACCATGTATTCTGCTTCAGTTGTAGATAATGCAATTGAACTTTGTTTCTTGCTGAACCAAGACACTAACCTGGAACCCATATAGAATGCACCACCACTAGTACTTTTTTTGTCATCAACACTTCCTGCCCAATCTGCATCTGCATATGCATGAAGTGTAAGATCTGTATCTCTAGGATAACATAAAACAAAGTTCTGTGTTCCTTGAAAATATTTGAAAATCCTTTTGACTCCCTAAAGGTGTGACTCCTTTGGATTTTCTTGGAATCTTCTAACTATTCCCACTGCATGCATGATGTCTAGTTAGGTACCTATTAGATAAAGTAGACTGCCAATCATGGATCTGTAAGTTGGCTGATGTACTGTTGTTGATTCATCATTTGAGCTAAGACTACATCCTGTTACCATTGGGGTACATATTGGTTTAGAATCTTCCATGCTGTACTTTTTTAGGATCTGTTTGAGATATTTGGTTTGTGAGAGAAAAATACCGTCTTTACTTTGTTGAACTTGTAGACCAAGAAAATAAGTAAGCTCACCAAGCAAGGACATTTCAAATTCTTGTTGCATTACTGAAACAAAATTCTGACTCATGGATTCTTCATTGCTACCAAAAATGATATCATCAACATACACAACAATTATTAGCAATTTATTAGTGTCCATATTTTTATATAGATTGTTATCTACTGACCCCTTTGAAAAACCTTGTTGGTGGAGATATTTGTCAAGATGGTAATACTAGGCCCTTGGAGCCTATTTCAGACCATAGAGAGCCTTTCTAAGTTTTCATACAAGTTTTGCATCATTTCCAAGAATGAATCCTTCTGGTTGTTCAATATAGACTTCTTCTTCTAAGTCTCCATTATGAAAGGCAGATTTTACATCCATTTGGTATACTTTGAATTTCTGAAAACTAGAAAGAGCAATAAACATTCTTATGGCTTCAAGTCTAGCAACAGGTGCAAAAGTTTCTTCAAAATCTATACCTTCTTGTTGAGCATATACTTTTCAAATGAGTCTGGCCTTGTTTTTTATAACTTCTCCATTTTCGTTCAGCTTGTTTTTGAATATCCATTTGGTTCCTATGATATTCTTATCATTAGGTCTAGGAACTAATTCCCAAGTATTATTCTTTTCAATTTGCTTAAGTTCTTCATTCATGGCCTTGACCCAACATTCATCTTTGCATGCTTCATTTACATTTTGAGGTTCAGTGGAAGATAGTAATGCTAGATAGCTTGAGGCTTCGGCAATATTTCTTCTTGTCTGCACACCTGCCCCTTTTTCCCCTAAAATTTGAGTTTCTGGATGATGTTTCTGAACATACCTGGATGGAGTATTTTCTTCTATCGTTATCTCTTCTTCTGGTGCTTCATTGGTTTCTTTTTCAGAATCAGTGTGATTTGATGTGGGAAAATGATCCTCATCTTCCTCATTGTCATAATCTTCATTTTTTATCTGTTTTGGATTTTTGCATGCTTCATCAACCACAACATCAATACTTTCAATAATTTTCCCAAGTCTTTTATTATAACATTTATATCCTTTACTTCGGGAAGAGTAGCCAAGAAGAATACCTTCATCTCCTCTGGGTTCAAACTTACCAAGTTTTTCATCAGTCCTTTTGATGTAACATTTGCTTCCAAAAACTTTGAAGCATTTTACAGCAGGAGTCTTACCATACCAAAGTTCATGTGGTGTTTGAGTGTTATTTACCCAAACATTTGCTTGGTTGAGAATAGTGACGGTGGCGAATGCAACTTCACCCCAGAAGGTTGCAGGAGTTCCAGATTCATCTAACATAACACGAGCCATTTGTTGAATAGTTTTGTTCATCCTTTCTACCACTCCATTTTGCTGAGGAGTCCTTGCAGTGGAGAACTACCTTTTTATTCCATGTTGTTCATAAAAGTCAAAGAATTCATCCGAGGTAAATTCCCCTCCTCGATCAGATCTGAGGCATTTGATTTTGCGACCTGATTCATTTTCAACCAAAGCTTTGAAGGCTTTGAACATTTCAAATGCTTCATCTTTATGCTTTATAAGACCTATCCAACACATTCTGGAAAAATCATCAATGAACAATATAAAGTATTCTTCTCCACAAGGTTAATTTTTCCTTGATGGTCCACATAAATCAGTATGAACAAGTTCAAGAGGCTTACTAGCTGACCCTTCCTTTTCAATGAAGTGAGATCTGGTTTGCTTACCGAATTGACATGATTTGCATATAGTATTTTCAGGAATGTTGATATCTGGAAGATCACGAACATCTTGGAATCTACATGCTTTTCTTATTTGAAAAAAGCTTAGATGTCCCAATCTTCTGTGCCATAGCCAATTTTCATCATTTTTGCTTAGATAGCATTGTTTTTGTCCTCCCTTGAGTATGTATAGGTTATTTGGATTTCTTGTACCTTTGATCATTGTTTTTCCTGTATCAAGCTCGCGAACAACGCATCCATTTGATCAAAACACTACTTCATTTCCTTGATCACACATTTGACTCACACATAACAGGTTATGCTTTAAACCATCAACATACATAACATTCCCAACTTTAACTTTTTCTTTCAAGAAAATAGAGCCTTTACCTTTTATGACAGTAGGAGTGTCATTTCCAAATGAGACACATTTTTCCTTTTCTAAGGCATTATATGAGTGTAGCTTTTCTTTGTCACCTGTCATGTGTTTTCAGCATCCACTGTTGATGTACCACTAGTTTTCTTGTCCTTCTGCATATAAGGATATACCACATCTTTATGTTTGTGGTTCTTTCTTTCTCCATATTTTGGGATTTAATGGAGTTTGCTCCTTTTGAGATATTTGCCGAAATTTACTCCTGCATTCAGATTCTTCAGGGCCAAAGTTGTTACAGATTGAGCATTCTATTTCATTTTCAAGAAGAGAAAAGTTATTATAGGAAATTTTCTTGATCCCTGTCACATTCCTTTGATTTCATGCTTCTCTAGTCATGATAGTTTTGTAAACAACACATTGAGCAGATTTGTGTCCAAAATTATGACATGAGAAACATTGACCATTAAAGAAGTTCTTGCGATTATCGAATCTATTGACCTAGCGATTGTAGTTTCTATTGATATTCATCTGTTTTAGAAAATTGAGTATGATTTATCTGAGGTTGGTTGTGGCTTTGATTCATCCTTGAAGTAAATTGAGCCTGATTTACCTGGTGACCTGCTTTATGCCTTTGCTGACGATTGTCAAACTGTTCACTGCTCTCTGCTGCATCAAGATAGCTTTTAGTGGACGTTAATGGCTTCTATGATTTAGATGCTTCTTCAGCATATCCAAGACCTATCTTTATCATAGGACAATGTTTCTCTTTGATAATTTCATTTAAGTTTTCTGATCCTTTATCAAATCTAAGATTGAGAGCTTTTTTTTTTCTCAAGATCCTTTCTTAGACCCACAATTTCACATTCTAGTTTTTCATTGTATTTTTCTCTTTCAGCAAGTTGGTATGTCAAGGTATCTATAACCATATTCTTTTATTCTAAACAGATTTTGAGTTTAGAGATTTCTTCATAAAGGTCATCTTCATCTAAAGCATCCAAAAAATCATCATCTTCATAAGCCATTAGAAGTCTATAGTCATTACTATTTTCATCTTCATTACTATTTGATAAAGCATCGCTATCTTCATGAGTATAGTAGCTCTTTTTACTTACACTTTTTTTTCTATTCCATTTTGTAGATTACTTCCCTTTATCATATTTATCTTTATGAGGACATTTGGAAGCATAATGATCGACTCTACCACAGGCAAACCATTTGAAAGGTAGTTTACCTTTGAATCGTCTGGAACCCCGTTGAAGCTTCTTGACAAAGTTTGCTTTCTCTTCTTCTTCTGAAATATGTCCTAATTCATTGAGTTCTTCTATTCCTTTTGCTGAAGCTTTAAATGCGGCTTCTCCCATATCTGATGGACCTCCTTTTCTCATCTCAAAAGCAGTTAAGATTCCGTGAAGCTGTGTCATAGTAATAGTCTGTAGATCCTACTTTTCTTCTATGGAAAATACTTTTTATTCAAATTTAGCAGACAAGGAACTTAAAACTTTTTCAACTAAGGTAACTTCCTTTATCTCTTCACTAGCTATACTTTCATCATTGTGCATCTTGAGAGTTTCATATTGAATTCTGAGAGTTTGCAGTTTAGCACGTTTTACCTGAGAGTCCCCTTCGTAGCATAGAACGATTTTGTCCCATATTTCTTTGGCTGATTTGAGCTGCATAACTTTGACAAACTCTGATTGTGACAAACTTCCCAATAATGTATTGACAGCCTTGGAATTGGTTTCATATTGCTTTTTACCTACCATATCTATAGGAATTTCTTATGGAAATGTATATCCTCCTTCCACGATTTCCCAGACATTTGTTCCAAGTGATTGAAGATAGGTTGTGGTTCTTACCTTCCAATAAACAAAGTTGCTCCCATCAAATATTGGCAGTCTGATGGATCCCCCGCTTTCTTGATTACTCATGATGATGGATCTTCCTTCAAGTGATCAAGCTTCTTCTTAAGGACCTGCTCTGATTCCAATTGTTGGAAATAATACTGAGAGGGGGGGTGAATCAGTATTATCAGATCAATAATTTAATTTTCAAATCTGAATTGTATACGCTAATTCAGCTCAGTGAACTAGCATGTATACGCAACTGTACTTAATGCAACCTGCGTATATGCAGAGATCTTTTGATTTACCCAAATTATCATGCATTGAAATTTAAACAGTATATCAGGAATTCATTATATTGTGCAGTAAAAGCCTAATAAAGCATAACACATAAGCAACACACATGAATACCAAGATATAAGGTGGAAACCCAATGTGGGTGAAAACCACCTGCTGTTGTCATCTCTGTCTTCTTTTAATAATAAGAAAATTATGTTTACAATTTTTGTACTAGTGCAGTCTTATACCAGTATGCAGGCTTCTACCTATAGAAGGCTACAACCTTCTCTCATTCTCCAGCTTCTACTGGAAGGGAGCTACAACCCCCTAGCTCTTGTACTAGCTGATATGTTTACTAGTACGTAGGTGCCGACCTACAGAAGGCTACGACCTTCTTTCTTCCTCTAGGGACCACGTTTCATAAATTTTCAGACTGGATCCATCAACAACATTATAACTAACATTCAATCATCAAATATATATACATCACCCAATCACCTTTTGAACCAATCATAACTGAATCAATCAATCACTTTGACAACCCATCAATCTGATCATTCAGAGTACTGTCACCAGACTACAGTAACCAGAAACCAAACCAGAACCCAGAACTTTGCAACAGCAACCAGAAACAACTGAAACATACTTTATAAGGTATACGCCACTTCCATGTGTTGAACCTGCGTGTGTACGCGCTTTTACCAAAGTGAACCAGCGTACAGATCTGCAAATCAAATTTATGATGTATACGATGCTTTAATATGCAGAACCAACGTGTATATGCTCCTTTCCTAAAGTGAACCTGCATACAGATCTATAAATGATGATTTAAACATTACAACTATTCCAAATTTTAGTCATACCCAGATCCTCATATTTACAGTCTACAACATGCACCAGTTATTCATATACACGATTAAACCACATAAACATAAATCATTTCAAGCCTTAAGATCCTGATACATCATTAGATATTATCCTTCATCAAACGCTAAGGTTCATCCTTGGTTCAGATCAAGCACAACACCAAAAGACAATAACCTGCATATTAGATCTCACACTTCATCAAATATTCGATACTTGCACACCTTGGCCTAATGATCTTCTCTTCCTTTTATAGTTTTAGGCCTTTCTCAATACCATGGACCAAAACCACTTAGGACTAATACCTTGGACCCAATACCTGGGGTCAATACCTCAGACCAGATACGTTGGACCAATACCATGGATCAAAATACCATGGACCAAATACTTGAGACCAAAAATTTAGTTTTCCAAGGTATATGCGCTTTTCTTTCAGTGAAAGTGTTTGTGTACGTATACGCGACTTGTATACCGTGAACCTACGTGTATACGCAGCTTGGTCAATGGTGAACCTGCATATACCTCTCTTTCTTCATTCTGTGAAGACTGGTCTGTAATTCTTTGTTGTTTACCTGCTATACTCTGATTCCTTGAAGCTGCCCTGCATTGCATTATGTCATATCTAATATCTCTTCTGTAGATTCATCTAGTTACCATATACAAGTGATTTGTTCTACTACAAGTAGGTTTCCATCAAGTACAACGCATACATCATAATGCCAACAAGGTATTCACAGTTATCTAAGAGATCTGCAACAACAAGAAATAAACACAGCAATAGAAAATACACACAACACAAGGAAACACGCAGCACCTGATCAAAAGAACAAGCCTAGCTCTCTGACCAGGGCTGCATTACTCACAGCGAGCGATAGATCAGCAAAAGGGTTTATATCTTATTAATATGAATAATGTTGTTACAATACCATCCAGGGGTCCCTTTGATACAGGAATGACCCATCTTTTATACAATACAAAGGAGAATAATTCTCCCAAAAACCTGTCAACTATATGCCCAAATATATACATCAATTGTATCGCAGCACTAGCGCCGAGAGAGCAAGAACAAGAATGGTCAAAAATGGGTTGAGATCAGCTACAATTAGTTATGCTGCTTCGTTGTGGTCGATCAGCTGTTGTGAATCACGGAACTGCTGCGATATGTTGCACGGTCAACAACTGTGCTCCATAAGCTGCGATCATCACAAGTTTTAGTGGTTTGTGTAGGTAGAAACCTTCATGACTCTACTTCATTAATTAAATATACCAAGAGACGATAGAGGGGAATTACCTCATAATGTTACACAGTAAATATATGTGAATGAATGAAAAAAGGGTGAAAAGAGGAGTGGAAATGTAGGGAAAAGATAGGCCAATTTGGTGCCCAACAATTCCCTCGAAGAGACTTTATAGAAAAGATGTGGCAATCCTAGGAAATCATTAAAATAAGGAAAACAATTGTGTTGGAACTCAATCACATATGGGGAGTATTTTATCACAGTTGGAGAGAACAAATAGTCAATGATATAACCATAATCATTATTTTTCAATCTAAGATCCATATCATAAGGGTTTCAAGTCAAAACCAAGGAACTACTTAATTTTGAATATCCATATGAGAAATTTTGGTGATAATGATCCCGTAACATGGATATTCTAGATGGAGCAATACTTTGGTCTTTTTTTCTTCATAATGACCCTTAGGTGAGCCCACCTAAAGCGTCTGCATGCCCAGCTGACTCAACAGATGGATTTTGAACCTGACGGACCCAAATATAATTGAATCCACACCCCATGATAGAGGGCCAAAGACTTGGTAGAGGGGGCTTCAACCAACTTGGCTACCCATTAGGAATAGGAGCAATACTTTGATCTAAAAGTGATAACCTTACACAAAGTAAATTGGCATCCATGCATTTAGAACAAGATCAATATGTATGGTATCAATGGCTTTGTGAAATGTAAAATGATTCTATTGTATCTTAGTCCATTTTTATAGCAGAAAAGATAACATATTATGGGGATATTAGGATTAATACATTCTTAAGTTAATTGGTAATAATTCAACAAACAGGTCCAAATATAGAGCACATTCAACAGTTCAAAAATTTGAGTCTTACAAAAAATAACATTTATGAGGATAATTTATTAGACCTATTTATGGGAGTTTAAAGGGAAGCATACAACATGAGGTGTGTTTATTTGAACTTAAATCCCTAGATAATGCTTTCAGTATGGCAAGGAAATATTAAATTAAAAGTATTGCTAGTATAAGCATGATCAATAACAGATATAGAGAACATCATGCTCCCTCTCCTAACCTCTTGGTGGGCTCCAGTATTGTAGCAATAATGCTACAACTCCTGGGGCTTCCTATCTCTAATTTTATCAACCCGGTAGTTCGTACAAACTTGGAAGCGACGGTGTTGTATGCACAAGTACTAGCTCTTGTCGCAGCTGTCACTTGGTCAGCTGGCACAAGTCCGCTAGGGCTCAAGCCAACTTCTATATGCTCTTAGAAGAAGCTTTCTAAATGATGGACGAAGGCTATCTCAAGGGAAATTGATCTACTTTGCAAAAATGAACTGAAAGCCAACCAAAGCATGGAAACCCTAGTAAACCCTAATCTGACTAGTTTAACCTCTATGGTGCAATAGTGAGAGTGCAAATGTCTACAAATGATGCCATTACTTCTAATGATGTGAAATGCATGAACTCAAACTACTTCTATGAAAAAGAACATTGTTTTTGTATTTTTGCTTAAGTGGATGGAGTGATTATGAATTTGTTTCTTATTAGGGTTTGGCTGTGCAGAGGTGGTGCGAAGGGAGAGAAAGCTTGGGAAAGGTCAGGATGGCTAGGAGAGGTCCCAGAGGGTCCCTAGCATTAGTCCACAGAGGTCTACAACATTCGGATGCTCGGCAACCAAGTTTGCAGGCTTCTACAGGATGTCTGCAGGGGATCCTACAGGAAACTAAGGAATTCTACAGGAAGTCTGCTAACTTCTACAGGATGTGCTGTAAGTGGAAGTTTTGGGTGATGGAGAAGGGATGGAATGGTTTGGGTGGATAGGTGAGGTGGAGATGGAACTTGTGATGACTCAGGGGCAGAGAAATAGGACAGAGAATGAGTGCACGAAGTTGGTTGGTGGATAGAAGGATGGCAGCAACGAAAGGTCAAAAAGATGAAGCTACGTGGCAATGGATGAGTTGGAGGGTAAACGAGCTGGACAGAGGCCGAGTAGGTGGCTTGAGGAGAGATCAAGAAGAAGAGGAAGGAAGTGGAATGATATGGAGCAGTGTAAATGAAACAAATGACTTATGTCTTGCACCAAAAACGAGAATTCATTAACCTATGATACCTGTGCCATTAAACCTATGAACAGCAATGTAAAACCGAGAAAAGAAGTCGTGTATGGAATGAAAAATGTAGAAGTATGGTTCAATATCAAAAGTGCATGGATGGATCTTCAACGAAAATGACTATGTTGCAGCTTGCATGGAAGTAAAAGACTGCGTTTCTTTTTGGTGGTTGATATGGACTGCACCCCAATCCCTAAACAGAGATGGCAGTGATCTCTAACAACCTTTTTCTTGGAGCTCCTGTGTATTACAAACCTCCTATCCGAATCTAAACAACTGAAAGCAAAGTAACCATAAGCTAATCCTACTCAATCACACAAAAACTAAATCAGCAGACTGTAAATTCGAATTGCATGTCAAAGTAAAGAAACAAAGTGTTGGAACGAAAGGCAAATAACACTACAAAACAGAGGAGGTCTATTGCTCTCAGGTTGGGCCCTAACCTGAGAGCTATAGCTCCCTTAAAAACTCAGAATTAGATCCAAATCTGCTTGCCTTTATTCATAATCAAAAGCCTAATGTCATGCCAAAACTGGCTTACAAAACAACAAAAACCGAGCTGTAACTCGTGCTCAGAGATTACAATAGTAATTCCAAAAGTCAAAAAGCTTCTAACAAAGGCTACGGCCTCCATATTTATACAAAATGAGGATCAAGCTGGCTGCCTTCATTCGTGGAGCTTGGCTGTCTAACTGAAAGTCAAAATGCTGTAAAACTGCTGATCCTGTAGAACGTGTTGGCTGCCTTTGAGCTCGGTGGGGAGAGCTGTTAGAGCTCGGAGTTAAGGTGAAAAGCACGAGGGAAGTCATTTAAAGCTGTAGACAACCTCCCTATAAACATGCAATGCCACCTTTGCTGTCTCCTTGTCTCCTTTTGCGTGGTCTTTTGCTCTCTTTAATGCCAAGAACCTGAAATCATCATGTATTAGTCACATAGATATAATACCTGCCCTTCTTCCTACAAACAACACGAATATACTAAGAAATGAATGCATAAGTGGTAAAAGATGAATGGTTGAACAAGGTAAGTAGGCCAATATGAGCCCAAATTGTACCAAAAATTGGGGCTCATCATCACCCCTCAGCTAAACTATTTGCTCATCCTTGAGCAACTTTGCTCTGGCTCCTCGTCTTTGGCCGAGAACTAGAGCCCGGAGCATGCTCTTCCTTTCCTGTTTTTGGTGGCCCTGCCTTTTCTGCCCCTGGTGGTGACGAGGGTGGCGCTTCTTCCCCCTTTTCCATTTCCTTGAGCCGGGCTTCGGAAGGCGATTGGCCTATTTTTCGTGTCCAGGAAGTTATTTTTGGGCTTCCCCTCTCGGGGGTGGCTGATGTTTTAGAGGGGGTTCTTGCACTTGGTGAAGTAGGGACATCCCCTAAAATGGTTTGGCTGCTGGGTGGAGGCTGCGGCTTGCCCGTGTTTATCCTCTTACTTCTCCTGGCTTCAGATGGTAGAGGGGTCTCCCTCTCTCTCTTTTCCTTCGGCTTTGGAGGTGTACTGAGGGCGGCCAGCGCAGCTGCTGCCTCCTTTTCGAGAATACCAGCCTTCTCTTTCTTGCGTTTTGCTTTCTCAGAGCTCCTTGTAGAGGGCCCCTTCTTTTCAGATTTCGGGCTTCCTGTAGAAGACCCTGCTTTTCCCACTTCCGGGCCTTCTGTAGAAGATCCTTTCTTTACCAATTTTGGGCTTCCTGTAGAAGACCCGGTTTTATCCACTCTCGGGCTTCCTGTAGAAGCCCCTGCTTTGGTAATCTTCGGGCTTCCTGTAGAAGACCCTTTCTCTGTCTTCAGGCTTCCTATAGAAGCCTGTTTCTCAATGATTTTCGGGCTTCCTGTAGAAGCCTATTTCTGCTTTCCTGTAGACACAGGTGTCTCCACCTTCACTTTCTTAGCTACCTGAGTTTTGCTTTTTGCTTTGGTTGCAGGTGCTGATGAGGTACTTGGGCTGACGTGGACCACCTCAGCTTTGTCCATTCTGCTCTTCAGCCTCTTTTCTCTTGCTGACAAGATAGGTGTGCCACCTTTTTCTTTGTCATCCTTTTCCTCATGCTTCTTCTTTTGTTCTTTCTTCTGCACTGTGGTCGGGGTCTTCTGGCCTTTTTCTCTCTTTCCCTCGGCCACTGCTTCTTGTTCCTCACTGCTGGAGGACCCCGTTTCTTCAATCAACATTTTAATGTCTCCATCTCTTGTCAAATTCCGGAATGATTCCCATGAGAGGGGAACCTTATATGAATGCAGTGCATCCTCCACAAGAAGCTTTATCAGCCCATGGTGGGCTATCTGATCTGGTATGCCCTCTTTTAGCTTTGTGGCACACTCCATTAGAGACTGCAACAGGAAATAAGGGATGCTCAGTTTTTGTTCTACAGGAAGATCAATCCGGTGCCTTAATTCAGTGAGCAACCGAAAGTGATATGCATACACGATGCTAAAACGACCCTCACAAGTTATATATTTCATGATTTGCAAGCTGACTTCATTCCATGGTGGCAGCAAGCTGGTTCTTCGCACCCCATTTTTGTCCTCTGAGAATTCCTCCTCAGGTGGAAAGAATTCCTTCTTGGCTTGCTGGCTCAACTTTCTTTCTTCCTTATCCCATGGCAAACCCATCGGAAGTTCAGTGATCCGACTGATATATTGCGGGGTGAGCTTGAGGCTTAGGCCCCTGAAATTCATTGTGGCCAGTGTCTTGGATTTCGGCCTCAGAGCCTGCAAGAATTCTTCGGCCACTTCATCATCGTAACCATGCAGCTTATCACAAAAAGACATCCATTGTGCTCGTGTGAACTTCACACTGTGAAGAGCTCTACCACTTCCTGGTTTTCCCTTAATTTGGCTGAATCAGTGGGTTCTCGTCTAATAAACCCACCCGGCATGATAACACAGTTTTTGTTAACCAGAGGTGGTGATTGTGGAAGAGGTTTTGGTTTACTGAGACAAAGCGTAGGATGTCATGCACATAACCCACAAACTTATCCCTGAGGAACTTTGACACAATTTAATTACTCGACATCCTGTAGAATGACAGTATAGGCACAGCAGACAACAATTTCACCGTTTTTTTTCTATGACCGGACTGTGGACGACAATCTTGCCACCTTTAATAACCATTTGCATGAAGAGTTCAGGGTTACCTCTTTAATTGGCCACCTTTTTACATGAGGCACCCGCTTCCCTGTAGAAGACTGCGTTCCTGTAGAATGACAGCGATCCTGTAGAATGCAGTGCGCGGATTTCGGGAGAGACTGCAGTCGGTCTGCGCCTTGAGCGTGCTTCTCAATCGCTCTGATAGCCAAAAGCTCGGCGTATCACACTGCAGAAGGATCAGGATAGCCGCTCGAGTTCAAACCGGTGGGTGATAAATGCATGAATGCGATCGAGCCGATTAGATTTCAAATTCGGCGGAATCCGTGGCGCGGGGGGTGAGCTGTCCCCGCCGGACCGTTGGGTGACGTCACCCCATCATTCAACTGTGCGTTCACTTGCTGCCGCATCAATTCCCGCGGATCTGCCGCCGCCTCTCCTGTTGAACTCGTTTCCTCGACGGGATTTCTCTCACGTGCATGCTGCCCATTCTCTTTGTCATGGCCGCCACCCACACATCCAACTAGACCATTAACTGGCCGACGTGGCCGGCCAAATGGCCACACAGTCGCTCAACCAATTCACCTTTACACCTAAGCAATCAATCAAAGTAACATTCATGTAGTCTGATGGAAGGAAGGGTCGAGACACTTACCTGCGTGGCTGTACACGATGTCTCGGCTCTTTGGACGCTGATGAGTTGATTTACCTGCTGCTGGCGGACTTACACAGGCCAGGAGGTCCATGTTCATGAGCTGTCGTCGATGGATGGGATGCTGCAGTTGCATGCGCCCATGTTTCCCTTCAGATGGCCTGCGCGGTGAATGGTATCCACTCTAGCAGGTTTAACTGTTACAGGACTCCCGCGGGATGTCTTGGAACAGTTCTTCCTCCTTGGGTGCATGCTGCACGACGATGGATGGCCTCACGATCATGCTCTCAGGGCCTCGGGCTGACTGTGATGAATATGGTGTGAGATCTCTAGCGCTTTTTCCATTTACAGGTTTCTTTTTTCCTCGAGACTCATCGATCTGCTTTGCTGGTGCAGGTACTTGGTTGCATGTCGACAAGGACGGTGGAGCAAGATAACAGCAATGTGCATGGTTGACAACCGTGGCATGCATGCGTCCAAACCGATCCTTAGCCGTTAGATCGCCTCATGAAATGAATTCTGGCCCGTTCTGAGCTTCTACAGGAAGCTTCCTATAGAAATACAGCGTTTCCTGTAGAAAGGATGCGTTCCTGTAGAGAGTCTGCACCTTCCTGTAGAAGATCTGCATCTTCCTGTAGAAAATCTGCGTCTTCCTGTAGAAGACTCAAGCTGGAATAAAATTGCACATACCTTGGAGTAAATGAGGATTCTTGGAGGAGGTGCTGGTAAGGTGTCCTTGCTGCATGATGAGGACCCTTGGCTTTGAGTTGAGAGGCTTCCTCTCCTCCATAGAACACCTGCATGCAATTTTACATAATGAATCTGTTGACCTTGTTTTTCTTTTGTTTTTTTTCTTTTTTTTTCTTTTTTTTTGAAAGATAACAGGGGCGCCTCATTGAGGTTTTCACCCTTGCCATTTGCCTTGAGCGCCTCAAAGAGGTTTTCACTCAGGGATCTTTTTCCAACCTTTTTTCCTTTTTTTTTTGAAAAGACAATAGGGGCGCCTCAATGAGGTTTTCACCCCTACCACTTTCCTTGGGCGCCTCAGAAAGGTTTTCACCCAAGGATCTTTATTATTATTTTTCTCTTTTTTTCTTTTTCTTTTTTTTCTTTTTCTTTTTTTTCTTTTTTTCTTTTTTTTTAGATTCTTCAGGGTATGCCCAAAGCAGAGGCAGAACCCTTCTCTATGACCAACACTGCCTTCTCCATAGTTTTGATGAACTCTTGTCTTGAGGGAGGCTTCCTGTAGATCTTCAATCGATGCCCACTGACAGGCATGGGGATGGCTTCCTCATCAATGGTCCTAATAAGCATAGATCCATTCTCATGACATTTTTCCACTGAATATGGCCCTAGCCATCTGGTTCTCAGCTTCCCTTTGAAATCTTTGTATCTGGAGTCATACAACAAAGCCCAATCTCCCGGCTGAAATTGCTTGTCATGGAGATATTGGTCATGCCACACCTTTCTCTGAAGTTGAACCACTTCTGAGTGAAGGAGGGCCTGCATTCGGTGCTCATCCAGGCCATTCAGCTGCAATAGCCTTTCTTGTTGTGCATGGCTGAGATCTAGGTCCAGCTGAGCTGCTATCCTCAAAGTGTTGTATTCAAACTCGATGGTCAGCAAAGCTTTCTTCCCATAGACCAGCTCATAAGGTGTGAAGCCGGTGGTGGTCTTCCAAGTGGTGTTGTAAGCCCATGTGGCTTCAACCAGGTGATCTGCCCAATCCTTTCTGCTGCTGCTCACCACCTTAGTCAAGATCCCTTCTAATGCTCTATTGGTGACTTCCACCTGCCCATTTGCTTGAGGGTGATAAGGGGTGGAAGTCCTATGCTTGATCTTGTGATGAGCTAGTAGATCTTCAACCAGGTTGGAGGTGAACTGGCTCCCTTGATCGGTGACCAGCTCTCTTGGATAGCCAAACTTATAGAAGATGTTTTCTCTTAGGAACTCGGCCACCTTTTCTTCTGTTGCTGCTTTGATTGCTTTAGTCTCTGCCCACTTTGTCAAATAGTCAGTACACACAATGATGTAAGACCTTTGCCTCGAAGGAGGGTTGATTGGGCCCACAAAGTCCATGCCCCACTTCTCAAATGGCTCAAGAGTCACTTGAGGTTAGAGAGGCATCTCATCCCTTTGGGTCGGTTTCCCCATTCTTTGGCATTGGTCACACTGGCTGACATATCTTCTGACATCTTGATGAAGTGTGGGCCAATAGTAGCCTGCCTGCAGGATCTTGAAGGCAGTTCTCTTTGCTGCAAAATGTCCTCCACAAGGCCCATCATGACAAGCGAGGAGGATATCAAAGACTTCCTCCTCCCTTACACAACGCCTTAAGATCTGATCGGGGCCAAGCTTGAACAGATTGCCCCCGATCCAAGTAAATGAGGCACTTTTTCTGATGATTCTGCTCTTCTCTCTGGAAGATAGGTGCGGGGGGAACTGTGCTGAAACAAGGTAGTTTGCTATATCAGCAAACCATGGAGAGAGTACTGAAATAGCAAACAGATGTTCATCGGGCATCTGGTCATCCATTGTTCCATCCTCATCTGCAGACAAATCCAATCTAGATAAAAAGTCAGCAACAACATTTTCTCTACCTGGTTTGTCAACAATGGTCAAATCAAACTGCTGCAATAAAAGTAACCATCTAATAATACGAGCATTCACATCTGGTTTATTCATTAAATATCTAATTGCAGCATGGTCTGTATGTACAAAGGTCTGGTAACCAGTAATATAATGTCGGAACTTGTTCAGTGCATGGACCACAGCCAAGAATCCTTTCTCGGTTACAGTGTAATTCAGCTCAGCTTTGGACAAGTTTTTGCTAACAAAGTAAATGGCATATGGAAGTTTTTGCTCAACCTGTCCTAAAGCTGCACCTATGGCTTTGTTCGACGCATCAGTGTGGATGTGGAAAGGTAGGGCCCAGTTTGGACCTCTCAGGATTGGGGCTGACACCAACTTGTCCTTCAATTCATTTAAAGCCCTCTGACAATTGTCAGTCCATTTAAACTCCACATCTTTTGCCAACAGGCCAAACAATGGCGAGGCTAGCTTGCTGAAATCTTTAATGAATCTCCGGTAATATCCTGCTAATCCCAAGAAACTCCGGACATCCCTTACCTTTTGAGGAGGTGGAGCCTTCTTGATGAGAGCAATTTTGTTAGGATCCACTTGTAACCCTTGGCAAGAAATGGTATGGCCTAGCACGGCCCCTTCAGTCATTAGGAATTCACATTTTTCAGGACTAAGGGACAAGTTCATCTCGATGCATTTGGTTAGGACTTTTCCCAGATTGGACAATGCTTCCTGGAAGTTGGCCCCATAAGGAGTAAAGTCATCCATATAGATTTCCACTGCATCATGGACCAGCTCCGAGAAGATGCTCAAGACAGCTCTCTGGAAGGTAGCAGGAGCATTGCATAGCCCAAAGGGAAGAACTCGGTAGGCAAAGGTACCCCAAGGACAAGTGAAGGTGGTCTTATCTTGGTCTTCCGGGCTGATTTGGATTTGGTTGTACCCGCTAAACCCATCCAGGAAAGAGAAGAACTTCTTTCCTGCCAGTCCATCCAACACTTGATCTATGAAAGGTAGAGGGAAATGGTCTTTCTTGGTAGCTTTGTTCAATTCTCGGTAGTCCACACAGATTCTCCATTTCCCATTTTTCTTGGGAACCAACACCAGAGGGGACACCCATTCGCTATCTGAGATGGGGTAGATGAATCCTGCATCCAACAGTTTTTGCAATTCTTCCTTGACAATGTCCTTAAGAGCTAGATTCATTCTCCTCTGGGGTTGCCTAACCAGTTTACAATCCTCTTTGATGTATATATGATGGGTACAGACCGAAGGATGGACTACTTTCATTTCCTTATAGCTCCAAGCAAAAGCATCTAGGTGGTTGGCCAACAGACTACACAGCTCCTTTTCCTGGGAAGGAGATAGGGAGGAGCTGATCTTCAATGCTTTCTCAGGGCCGAACTCCACATTCTTGATTCTGGAAGTAACAGGGTTGGTTGTACAAAGATCCACTAAGGTGCTAGCTTGGGCATCCTCCACCAATTTCTCTAAGGGTAGTGCACTGGAAGGTGGATTCTGGATCAAGGTCTCGATAGTGTCATCCTCGGTTGGGGGGTCTCTTCTAGTGGTATCTAAGGTGCACAGAGGTGCTGAGTACACCTCGTCTTCCTCTCCTTCTTCCAACCAGAGTGGTAAGTCATGCTCTAAGGAGGGTTGGGCAGGAGGGTATAGGACTAGCTGCTTGGACATGGGACCATTTTTGATGGTCATGTTTCCTGCACGACAACTTATGTAAGCATCTGCAGTAGCTAACCAAGGCCTTCCCAAAATGAGAGGATATCCAATAAGCTTTGCCTTTGGTTGCAGAACCAGGAAGTCTGCAAGGTATTCCCAAGAGTCAATAGAGACCAAGACATCCTCCACAATCCCTTCGGGAGTCACGGTGGAGCGATCTGCTAATTGCAGTACTGTCGAGGTCTTCCTCAAGGAACCCTGAAGATTGAGTTTGAGCATGGTATCCCTGGTCATCACATTAATGGCAGCCCCCAGATCAATCAAGGTGTGAGGTATGATGGTGCCATTGATGTGGACATCTACTACAGGACTTCCAGGATCTAGGTACTTTGGGCAGATGACTTGTCCTAGCATCAGGTCAGACAGTTGTCCTATGACATTAATGGTTGAAGCATCTTTCTTCCGCCTGCCTGGGTGTTTGAAGAACTTTTCCTTAACCAGTTTGTTGTATATTGGCACATCCTTGATGGCTTGGAGAAGTGGTATTTTTACACACAACTGCTTGAGCTCACCCAGAAGCTCATCCTCCTCTGGGTTGGGTTGTGTGGTGGCTGTTAGTCTCTCAAGAAAGGGTGGAATAGCCTTTGGTTCACTTTCCTGTTTATCTTCCTCATCCTCTGGGGGAGGAGGTTGGCGATCTGTAGAGTCTTTCCAGATCGAAGATTGATCTCCTGGATCTCCACAGCATAGGTAGGGCATGAGGTTTCCCCAGTGTATACCTGCTGGGCCTGTCTATTGTTGGGGTTCGGGTTCGGTTGAGCAGGCATTTGAGGTTGCCTTGGAGGAGCAGGAGGTAATGGCTGAGGTTGAACTGGTGGTGGAGGCAAAATGGCGGGAGGAGTGTTGTACTGGGGCCTCCACCCCGACTGAGGTGCATTCCACTGAGGCTGTGGCTGGGCATGTGAATGATATGAATGAGAAGTAGGTTGAGTGGGGTACTGAGGTGGATAAGACCATGGAGGAGGCATGGACCATGAAGGATGAGCAGGGGGACCCCAAGAAGGCATAGGAGTCGATTGGTTGGGGCTGTAATAAGCTTGAGGTGCCCCTTACATCCCCTGCTGATAGGGTCTAGATCCTTGTGGCCTCCTTTGGTTGAGGTAATAGAGAGGTTCAGTGGGAGCTTCTGTCCCTTGGTACATGGCTTTAAACCCAGGTAAGGTTGGACACTGATTTGTGGGATGGTCCTCCTCACAAACGAAACATACTTCAACCGAATGCAATGGGCATTCGTCCTTAGGGTGTCTCCTTGTGCACCTAGGGCAGAAGACAGCCAAGGCTCTCTCAGCTTCTTCTTTCTTCTGCTGGATTCTGAATGTGTCCAATTGCATGGCAATGGTCTGTCTCACATCACTCTTGAGATCTTCTAACTGATTTGCAAGCTCATGTTTGGAGAAAGGGACACTAGTTGAGAGGAGGTTTCCCCTACCTCGTTTCCTAGCTGCCCTGGAGTGGTTTCTAAACATAGTCTTGATGTCCTCATAAGGCAGTTGGTAAATGTCCCCCCAGCTAACATGTGAAGGGTATCTAAGAGGTCTTCAGGGACTCCTCAGAGCAGGACCAACTTGAGGGATTCAGGGTCAAGTGTGCACCTGGCCCGCTTATAGCTTAGTTGGAACCTCTCCTCATAATCCTCTAAGGACTCATCATTTCCCATGGTCATCCGAAAGATTTCTCCCTTGGTTTCCTTAGACCTACAATAATCCCTGTACTTGGTATTGAAAGCTTGCTGCATCTGAGCCCAAGTGGTGATACTATTCCCAGGTAAGCCCATGAACCAGCGTAATGCTGCATCCTTAAGAGTTGAAGGGAAGAGTTTCAGCTTTTGCTCATCTTCAGTATAGTCATAGGTTCTACAAAGGACAGCAAACTCAAATAGGAAGGTATCAGGATCTTCAGTAGTCAGTCCATGGAAGTGAGGTAAGGCGGAGGGGCTAATGTTCTTCATTTTCATTTCTCCATTGGACTCTCAGATGGGGAAGGCACCTTCTATTCTCTCATCTTCTCTTCTATTGTCAGCCATAGCTTCAGATGGAGTGGTCTCTAACTCTTCTTCTACTATAGGATCTTTGTATATCTCTGGATTTTCACCTATAGGTTCTTCTGGGTCACTGTCACCAAAGAAGAGAGAAGGGTGACTCAGTGATGTGGTGGGGGTGTTTGGTAGGAATTTGCCTGATCTATCTCGGTTCCTACGAGGCATGAAAGGGAAAAGACTTTCTTTTTGATTGTTTTTGCTTTTTCTTTTGTACCTGCAAAACTGAAACAGATTGGTCTACAGCTAACTATAAAGATGCAGAATTAAACTGAAAGTAGGAAAGAACTAATCTACTCTGCTTAAATGAAATTGCAGAAATGAAACACTAGTCTACGCTTGCAGAAATGAAAGGCTAATCTATGAAGGCAGGAAATGCTAATCTATGAAAGAAGGAAATGCTAATCTATGAAAGCAGGAAATGCTAATCTATGAAAGCAAGAAATGTCTATGCTACTTTTGCAGAATGGAAATGAAATAAACTACTTAGCAGAAGATTGTAGTGGAAAATAGAAGAAAAAGCGACAATCACCAATACTCTGACGCTTCCCCGGCAACGGCGCCAAAAATATGGTGGGCTCCAGTATTGTAGCAATAATGCTACAACTCCTGGGGCTTCCTATCTCTAATTTTATCAACCCGGTAGTTCGTACAAACTTGGAAGCGACGGTGTTGTATGCACAAGTACTAGCTCTTGTCGCAGCTGTCACTTGGTCAGCTGGCACAAGTCCGCTAGGGCTCAAGCCAACTTCTATATGCTCTCAAAAGAAGCTTTCTATATGAGGGACGAAGGCTATCTCAAGGGAAATTGATCTACTTTGCAAAAATGAACTGAAAGCCAACCAAAGCATGGAAACCCTAGTAAACCCTAATCTGACTAGTTTAACCTCTATGGTGCAATAGTGAGAGTGCAAATGTCTACAAATGATGCCATTACTTCTAATGATGTGAAATGCATGAACTCAAACTACTTCTATGAAAAAGAACATTGTTTTTGTATTTTTTCTTAAGTGGATGGAGTGATTATGAATTTGTTTCTTATTAGGGTTTGGCTGTGCAGAGGTGGTGCGAAGGGAGAGAAAGCTTGGGAAAGGTCAGGATGGCTAGGAGAGGCCCCAGAGGGTCCCTAGCATTAGTCCACAGAGGTCTACAACATTCGGATGCTCAGCAACCAAGTTTGCAGGCTTCTACAGGATGTCTGCAGGGGATCCTACAGGAAACTAAGGAATTCTACAGGAAGTCTGCTAACTTCTACAGGATGTGCTGTAAGTGGAAGTTTTGGGTGATGGTGAAGGGATGGAATGGTTTGGGTGGATAGGTGAGGTGGAGATGGAACTTGTGATGACTCAGGGGTAGAGAAATAGGACAGAGAATGAGTGCACGAAGTTGGTTGGTGGATAGAAGGATGGCAGCAACGAAAGGTCAAAAAGATGAAGCTACGTGGCAATGGATGAGTTGGAGGGTAAACGAGCTGGACAGAGGCCAAGTAGGTGGCTTGAGGAGAGGTCAAGAAGAAGAGGAAGGAAGTGGAATGATATGGAGCAGTGTAAATGAAACAAATGACTTATGTCTTGCACCAAAAAAGAGAATTCATTAACCTATGATACATGTGCCATTAAACCTATGAACAGCAATGTAAAACCGAGAAAAAAAGCCGTGCATGGAATGAAAAATGTAGAAGTATGGTTCAATATCAAAAGTGCATGGATGGATCTTCAACGAAAATGACTATGTTGCAGCTTGCATGGAAGTAAAAGACTGCGTTTCTTTTTGGTGGTTGATATGGACTGCACCCCAATCCCTAAACATAGATGGCAGTGATCTCTAACAACCTTTTTCTTAGAGCTCCTGTGTATTACAAACCTCCTATCCGAATCTAAACAACTGAAAGCAAAGTAACCATAAGCTAATCCTACTCAATCACACAAAAACTAAATCAGCAGACTGTAAATTCGAATTGCATGTCAAAGTAAAGAAACAAAGTGCTGGAACAAAAGGCAAATAACACTACAAAACAGAGGAGGTCTATTGCTCTCAGGTTGGGCCCTAATCTGAGAGCTATAGCTCCCTTAAAAACTCAGAATTAGATCCAAATCTGCTTGCCTTTATTCATAATCAAAAGTCTAATGTCATGCCAAAACTGGCTTACAAAACAACAAAAACCGAGCTGTAACTCGTGCTCAGAGATTACAATAGTAATTCCAAAAGTCAAAAAGCTTCTAACAAAGGCTACGGCCTCCATATTTATACAAAATGAGGATCAAGCTGGCTGCCTTCATTCGTGGAGCTTGGCTGTCTAACTGAAAGTCAAACTGCTGTAAAACTGCTGATCCTGTAGAACGTGTTGGCTGCCTTTGAGCTCGGTGGGGAGAGCTGTTAGAGCTCGGAGTTAAGGTGAAAAGCACGAGGGAAGTCATTTAAAGCTGTAGACAACCTCCCTATAAACATGCAATGCCACCTTTGCTGTCCCCTTGTCTCCTTTTGCGTGGTCTTTTGCTCTCTTTAATGCCAAGAACCTGAAATCATCATGTATTAGTCACATAGATATAATGCCTGCCCTTCTTCCTACAAACAACACGAATATACTAAGAAATGAATGCATAAGTGGTAAAAGATGAATGGTTGAACAAGGTAAGTAGGCCAATATGAGCCCAAATTGTACCAAAAATTGGGGCTCATCACCTCTCTTGATTGAAAAGGTTGACACCTCCACAAATGGATGGAAGAAGAGCAAAAGTACTATGTTTCAATTGTGACAACAAGTACAATAAGGGGAATAAATACATTGAGAATAAGAGACTACCCCAACAATATCTTGCCATGCATCGGTTGGCATCAATACTCCACAAACCCTCAAGATAGAGGGATATATCAAAATTAAGGTAACAATGTTGATTAATTATAGTGGTACCCATAACTTAATCAGTTATAAATTGGAAAAACTTCTTAATTACTAGACTCATAAGGGTCAAAATTGTAGAGATACACCAAAAGAAAGGTTGGCCAAAAGTATAAACTTCATAACATGGTATTAAAAGGTATGTTAACTTCAAACTATCATAACTGTTGATTTAGATGTCTAATTGAGTTTATCCAAAATCCATTGGAAAGAGAAAACATAGAAGAATATACTTGGAAAAGTGTGATAAGTATTTGAGATCATTATTATTAATTTATAGAAGTTGTAACCCAAGGTTTTAGGTTATACCTCAATTAATAATAAATAGAGATACCTAAATTTATGAAGATGAAGATCAAGTTGAAATCAATTGTAAGGAATGGTTGAGGATGGTAAAGAAAAATGGTATGAATCCTTCAAGGGTAAGAAAAGAGTTTTATGGTGAATATTTGAAGTGGTGGAATAATATTGATTTTGAGACTATATAGAACATAACATGGGAAGAATTTGAAGAATTATTTTCAAAAAAATGGATCAAGGATACAAATGTGGAGGAAATGTACAAAATTAAAGATGATTAAAAGAATCTAAAGAAGAGATTAGGAAGAAGGTTGTTGAGCTAGCCCCGAGGTCTAACTCACTTGGAAAAGCACGTAAATATATCATGCAAAATATTATGAGGTCCTTGGTTAGATCCTCTTGATTAACATGTGCCCACTTTAGGGGAAACGGCGGTGCTCCTTGTTGTTATAGTAGTATCATACATAATCGACCCTGTGTCATGTGAGTGTGAGACTACCTCAGTTGTCGATTCCACTAGTAAAAAAAGAAGAAGAATAATGCCTATGAGATATTTAAGATGTAATACCTTAATGAATCACTTGTTAAGGAGGTTCAAAAATTAAAACAAGAGTGGCAAAGGTAAGTGGGAAAGGGGTTCGTTAAGGGAGGAATTGAAAAATAAAGATGAAGAAATATGTGTAGGTTTTAACCCCGTACAGAAATTACCTGCATACGAATTCTAAATCACAGAAAAATAAACAATGCGAGAGCATAACACATAAAACACATATACACAGAGATTTTCCCCTGGATCCCAAAACCAGGACTACCAGCTTGATTTTTCATTATATTCCTTTCAATGTTACAATACATATTTATACATGCCGAAGCATCCAATACCATGGACTGAAAACCATCGCGTCCAAAACCATGGACCGAAAAACCATAGGTAGGTTCGCCCAACCTAATATAGGGTCCAAAAAAAAATTTCCCGGGGCGCTGCCCCGAACCCCGTAGAGGGGGCTACCCGCCACCCTCAAACCCCCCGGACAGGGGGGGCTACCGCCCCCCCCCCCTCTAAACCCCCCGGTTCACTACGTAGGTTAGTCCTGGAAAGAATATAACTCAACCCAACAATATGTATACTGCAAAACCATAATAAAAAGATATTTTGCAAGGTCAATAGATTGAAATAAGAAAAAAAAAAAACAATTTTCAAAGTCAAGAATAAGACAAGGATCTTAAAGGAGGAGACTACCAAAGTATTGAAGAGGAAATTCGCTAGAAGATTAAAGAAACCTTAGACATGGCTGAGGTAAAATAAAAAGAAATTGTTCTATAATTGAAGAAGGACATAGGACTTTGATAAATGGGGGAACATTGCAACATCAAAAGGAGAAATAAGACAAGATTCAGGAAGGTCACCAGAAGATACTTGAGGAAGTTGAACTCCATATAGAGGATGTGATAGTATTATCTCCAAGGCTTAAGTAATTAAAGACCAAGCAAAGAGGATTGAGAAGGTTGTTGTCTCTGAAAAGAAGATAGATGAAATGAGTAAGGAAAGTGAAGGAAAGCCATCAAATGTGAAAACATATCGACATCCTCATTACTAAGAAATATTTTATCAGAGACACAAAAAATAATATAAGCATTATCATGGAAGAAGCTGGAACACTTATAATTATTCTTGGAACAAGGCATCACAAGCATTATTTAAAAGGGCATTATCAAAGATCAACATATACTATAAATTAGAAAAGTCACAACAACAGTACATGGAATGAAGCGAAATAAAATTATGCCACAACCAACCATCAAGGATTAAGACTAGAAAGAATTTAGATTGGATGGATGGATCATCATCAATGGCAAAAAGAATCTAGGAATATAAGGAAATATTATTATTTGTTTTCATCATCACATGTAGCACCCTTAATTGCATATATGGGGTTAAGTATTTATAATATGACCCTAAGGTGGGGAATATGTGGGTTTAAATGTGAGTGTAATGTGTATGTAATGGGCCTGACCCAATAATTAAGGGACCACATATTCAATGTGTGAATAGGTATATATAGGGATCATGTAGTGATTATTAACGACATGTGATTTGGATGTATGAATGTATTTGGGTATTTGGAAAGGGTTATCCTATTATCCAAGGATTTATTATGGAACTTATCTCTCTTATTTATATTGCAGTTCTGCTCCACACTCACGTCGGTGTACATGGTGTGTACTTCTATTTTTTTATGTATTTGGATCATATGCATTTAGGCATCTTAGCCATTTTAATCTTGCACTCCAATTTTTGAAAAAAATCAAGACAATGGGGTATGAAGGATGTCTAGCCTCACATTGGAATAATGTATTTAGGCTTGGTAAAGGGTGTTTCCAACAAATCCATCGTATATAAATGTAGTTCATGGAAGTTTTTGTAACTAATCTTGAAAATTATAACTATGAATAACTTTGTTGCGAACTTTAGGAAATATGCATAAAAAAATTGAATATGTTCATAATTTTATATTATCACACATGGTTATCATGGATTTCATGGTTGTGATAAACCCTCTAGAAAATAATTCCTTGAGTAGTAATCTTGTCTCCTTTCTATTATGAAAGAGGAATATATATACATTTACAATCAATGAGCTCAATTGGGTCTCGTTCGAGTGGTTATGGGATGGATCATTATACTCTCTACCCAGGTTCTATTCTCATTAGCGACATCTTGACTTTAGATTGTGTATATTGTTGTAATGGCTTTAAGCCCTATTTTTTACTAGCTTTCTGCATTGAATATTCCAGGGTTTATCTTGGGTACCATCCTCAAAATGAGGGGAAGTACTCATAGTTTTTCCTTGGGTGATGTAGCCTAGGAAAAAATGCTTGATAATGAGTAAGATTCCAATTGTCATGCATATCTTCCTCCATAATATTTAAAGCAAGAAATACCACCTAGTGAAAAAATAATAGATTAGAAGGCATTAGTTTGAAAAATAATAGTGAAAAATAGTTTAATCTTGAATATAATGTAAGTCGTGATTTATAACAATATATTTTACATTGTCTTGATTCAAATGCACATTCTATATCAACAAATTGCATATTAGTACAAGAATTAATTTTTCACATAGAAAATCAATGAGATGGCATAGTAACCTTGATAGCCTTAAGTTGAGAAACCTTGATAATCTCTCTAAGAAAGCAGAGAGGGTGTCCCAAAATGAGTTTGTATATACTTTTATTGAGGACACTACTAGGGTCTTGAATTCTCACAATGTTTTGATCCCATCATCTGATCATGTTGAGGATTTTTATCTAAAAAAAGTTTTGTAAACACCTCATTATTCTTTTCCTCCTTGGCTTTATCCTAAAACAAAGTATCCATTACAAGTGAGTTATTGGCATATTGGAATCATAATTATAAATAATCAAAACAAAGGTGCTAGTTTTGCACATATCCTTAAATTAAATAAGGTGCAAGAGGTAACAGCTGAAATTCATATATTACAATCATAGATGAACAAGGGACGAGAATTTGTTGTGATCCAAGTTATTCAAAATTTCAAATAATGTCTCCGTTAAGCACTCTTTGTAATGTCCCTTTCGAGTGATCACTCCAAGGATTCAACTTAGTAGCCTCTTTGATTCTCGTAGGATATAGTTGAGAAAAAAGGGGATTGATTGATTTAATTTTTTAATGTCACTTGGGAGAAAAAGAAATTATAAAGGAGAAAAATTAAACTAAAAGGGTGTTATTTTATCTAATTGAGAAAATTACCCATGGTATAGACCCACAGTATTTTGATGGCCCATGGTATAGACCCATGTTATTCTATTTATAAAAGAGAGATTCGAGCTCACGTTTGGGATGTTTTTTATTATTTTCTCAAATCAATTTGAAGAGATCTTGTAGCTTGTGTGTATAGAGGGTGAAGCCCTTAAGTGAGATTAATTTCAATGGTGAAACATATCCACCCTAGCTTATCAGAGGGGAATATCGCTCATATCTTCCATTAGGTATACATTCAGAGATCATGGGATCCAGAGAAGGAGTTCATATCATTTATTTTGTAGGTTGAGGCACTTATGGGATGGTGTTTGGCCTTTAACAATATTTCTAGGGGTTTCATGGTTTGATTTAGCCATCAACAATTGGTGTAATTTAAGGGAGGTCAGGTTCATCATTATATTATCAAATTTTGAAGGTTTAGTGTGGTTCATTCATCTGGATTTCCCCAACTCCTCCCTTTTAAGGGAGGTCGTGTTCATCATTATATTAGCAAATTTTGAAGGTTTAGTGTGGGTCATTCATTCGGATTGCCCCAAATCCTTCCTTTTCTCTTAGAAAAATCAATTTGTTGGGTTGTAGTGTCTTTGGGAGGGTCAAACCGGCTCCTCAAAATTGTTCCAGTAAGGTGATATACAATTTTTTTTCAAGACATCTCAGGGTTTCCATTTACACAACAAAGATCATGTTATTAACCAGGTTCCCAGTAAATCAATTTTTCTACCCAACATGTAATCTCATGATAAAATATAATAAACAGTGGGTTGAGTTTGTTACTTATGAATTTTATTTGTATTGACTAAGTTATTATTGCGCTAGAATATTCTTACAAGTTACATTGGTAATACTTCTAGTATTTCCTTCATACTTAAATACCGACAAAGTGTTTTCAGAAATGTTTGCTTACAAAGTGTTTGAAAAAATGTTTGAACATAGAAAATCAAGAAATTACTATAATCATGTAGTGATTATTACTATTTGTAATCATCACTATAATATGTTATACTATTATAATTAATATTCATTAATCTAATTATTAATATGTAACGAAATATACCATAGTCAAAACTATAATATGGTGTATTATTCTAATTATTTAATTCAACTAATTATTTAATTTGATTAATATTCATTATTCATAATATTAAGCATCAATAAAAAAAAAAACAAAAACAAAACAAATTATAATAAAAGTGAGTAGTATTAAATTAAATCTGCACCTAGTTGCAGCAAAGTACATCTGGGTTACATCTTCAATATTCAGTTCAGACTATAATCCATGGGCATCACTGACCTTCTACACAAAAAGACCCATAAAATTTAATAGAGGGAAGACTCTTAATATGACTGCTTCATTACATAAAAATACTAAAGACCACTATCAGAGGGCAAACTTATATTACGTCTACAGGTTTACATAAATAAAAGGACCATATCTAACAAAAGATTGGATAAAATCACATATGTATGATTACAAAAAGTCAAAAATACACATATTGAGCTTGCAGGGGATGTCAATCATTGTCTGTAACTGACCTGTTGAGATCTATCTCTTTCTTTAATGTATCATCCTGATTCTTGTCAAAATTTGTTTATGCTTCTTTACTTAGCTTTAGGTCCATAAAACTATTCCTAAGGGAATCAACTTCATCAACCAAATGAGAGAAAAGGAATTTGAGAGTCAAAAGCTTAACAGTAAGCTCAATTTGGGTATGAGACATTTGGCATAACTTAACTTGCAAATCGTAATATGCCCGGTGGAGTGCTTCATGGGAGGACAAGATTTGAGAGCATGGATTGTTTCCTGAGGAGGGCTCTGAGTCTGAATCAATCTTCATTGTACTTCTCTAAGCAGAAAGTGTACCCATGTGGATGAGAGAAGGCATTGGCACCAATAATCTATTGTTACTTCCAGACTTATGATGCAGAAAGCTAAGTGTTCAGATATAGACTTGAAGATAGAATTTTGGACCAGAGGACTGGCAGTATTTCCATATACATTTGGTAGAATTACAAGAAAAATCAAACATAATTTTAACACAATCTCATTAACAACCCTGGAACAAATGTAGGAGCTTAATTTCCTGGAATTAACATCCAGACCCAAATTTATTGGGAATACATAGCTAAAAACTGGAAATTAGAATGTAACTTAAAAGAGGTTCATCCCATACTGCAACTCGCAGGGCATGATTGTCTCGAATCTTTTAGATTAGCCTCTGAATCAGTTATCCCAAAGCACTAGAATTCCCACTAGTAGGAATTCATCACCTCCCCCGACACTGTCTAGTTGAACAATTGAAGCCTTAATTGGAGCTCTTTGCAGAGTTTCTAAAATGGAAACCATCTTAACTCCACAATTAAAATTGGGAGCCAAACCATAACCAAATTCATAGTCTTCTAGGGAAGTAACACACTTGGAGGGGAATGGAATGACGATGAAGAGAGGCATCTGGTGGGCCCCAGTATTGTAGCAATAATGCTACAACTCCTGGAACTCCCTTCTTTAATTTTATCAACCCGGTAGTTCGTAACAAACTTGGAAGCGACGATGCTGTATGCACAAGTACTAGCTCTTGCCGCAGCTGTCACTTGGTCAGCTGGCACAAGTCCGCTAGGGGCTCAAGCCAACTTCTATGAGCTCTTAGAAGAAGCTTTTTAACTGATGGATGAAAGCTAACTCAAAGGAAGCTAATCTACTTGCGGAAAGAAACTGAAAGCCAAAAAGAAATACAAACCCTAGCAAACCCTAATTCTACCAACTAGTCCTACTGATGCAAAAATGAGAATGCAAACTACAAGAAGAGATGCCATTACTTCTAGGAAGGTAAAATGCATGTGTCTAAGTTATCACTATCTGAAGAAAACATCTTTTTGTATTTTTTATTAAGTTATTAGAATTATCATGCATGTGCTTTTAACTAGTTTTTCACTGTGTAGGGGTGGATCAAGGAGGAGAAATGATTGGAAAAGGTTGGGATGGTACAGAGAGGGTCTAAGGGATCCCTAACATTCTTTCTGAGAGTTTCACAAAGTCTGGATGCCATGCAACCGTGTTTATGAACTTCTACAGGAAGTCTGCAGGGGTTTCTACAGGAAGTTCTGTAATTCTTCTACAGGATGTTTCGAAATGGGATTTTTGAGGATGGGTGATTGATGGAAGATGAATGGATGGTTATGGAGGTAGGATGGGGGTCTGAAGTGACCCAGGAACTGATGGATGGAGTGGTGAGATGATATGTGGAAGGCTGATTTGGCTTTAAGGTAGTTGAGACAACAATGGAGAAGAAGGTAGGGTTACGTGGGCAAGAGGATGGGTGTGAAGCGAGAAGCCTAGATATGGGATGAATCAGATGGCTCTGATGAAGCTTGACCATGTGAGTGAGTGATAGAGATTCCCTGCACAATGCACATTCAACCGAATCAATGAATTCTTGCAAACAAACTAAGTCCTAGCTAACTTAATCTAACTGTCAATGAAATGAATAAACAGCAGCCTCGTTTGGAAAGAGAACCATGTACATCACGTGAGAAAGAACATTCCGAAAGATCTAAATGCATGACAAACTCCTACCAATCGATTCCCAAACATAAAAAGCTACTTTAACCAACAAAAACAACCAAAATAAAAAAGCAAGATCTAAAGAGCAGATTTTATTTTAAGAACACAGCAAACACACATAAAGATAAACAGGGGAGGTACTGTGCACTTGAGATGGGCCCAACCCCAAGAGCTACAGCCTCCCAAGAGAGATTTAGAGCTGGTGCAAAGCTGAATTCATCTTTATTAATCAAGAATGAAGAGTTACATCAAAACTGTCCACAAGGAGAGCTTGAGAATGAGCTGAAAGCAAAGCTAATCCATTGCCTACAAATCGAATTACAAAATGACTACAACAAGGCTATGAAATGACTAACTACTAGCTACTATCTACTGGCTAACTAGCTAACATCCACTGGCTAACCAAAATGAGGCCCTAAGCCTTCTTATTTATACAATTTGAGGACCCAACAGTCCTCCTAAAATTTAGGGACTCGGTTGCCCAAGACTTGGAGTTAACAGCAGTCCTACTTGACTTACTTGGCTGCCCTTGTGCTGATTGATTCGGTGGCCCTTGAACTCCGAGCTGATGGTGGAGAATTCGAGGTAAGGGCCCATAAATGAAGGGGACACCTTCCTACAAATCCTCTCCCTTGTTCTCCCACGAATTTGGCTGCCAAGTGCTCATTAAGACCTTCAATTTTGTCTCCAAATTGACCAAAAAGGCTACACAAAGCACCCATTAGACTTGTTGGCATAATGACTAACCAAATTCACTCTATTAACATAAATATAATCAAAAACATGCAATAAACTAATGAGAATGGTGGATTAAGTCAAATTAGGAGGTTGAATGAGCCCAAATAATTGTCCATTTTTGGGGCTCATCATCACCCCCCTACTGAAAGTGTTGCTCATCCTCTGAGCAACCAATCTCTCTCCTCATATTTGATGGCCCTGGTGGCTTCTTTGGCTAACATCTCGGCCGATTCCTCCTTTGTCTTCCCTCTTTTCAAACTTCCTGTAGAAACAGTTCGCTGGCTTCCTGTAGAAACAGTCTGCTAACTTCCTATAGAACCAATTTTCTCTGACTTTGCTTGCTTGGCTAGGGGTGCCTTCTCCTTGAACTGTGCTGCTGCCTGAAAGCTAACGAATCCAACACAAATGGCAAGTCTAATGTATTATAAAAGCACACAAGTACAATGAACTGCCCGAGAATAGATATTGCACGCCAAAGCTGGATGGGAAAAAGTGTTTCCAGGCCTTTAACTGAATCAAATGGCATTCTTAATCTTGGATTTGAACTCTGCTAAGAATTGATAACAGAAGCAGAACAAAACATAAGATAGATCAAGGGCAGAGAAAATATGACTTGCTCACATATCACTGCTATGAATCAGCATTTCCCTTCAATCTGAAATTGCTTCAAAACAGGCCAAAAATGAGAATTCCCAAGTTTTGTTTCAAGCTGCTGTATAACCAGGAGTAGAGAAAAACTTCATACCGAATCACACTTTTAAGAATTCTTTCACATGGAATAATCTGGCTATTGCAAAAGACCTTGTGAACCCCTTGGAAAGTATTGAAATAAACAAATCTAACCAGAACAACACCAGAACTTTCCAGTTTGTTTCATGGTAGATTCACTTCATGCAAAATCACTGTTTTTCCATTAGTTAACTTTAATTCAAATTTATGTTCCTAACATGACAATACTTTCCAACTGCGGCAGCTTTCTCTTCTTCATTTGAATATGTTGAAATAAGTTTTGCTAAACATTTCATATATTTTTCTCCAAGATGTTCTGCTAATTTTCTTTTATCTCCATCTTGAGACAAGATAAACAACAGTTTCACAGCATAAGCTCGCATTTCAGAGTATGTAGCTTCACAAAAAGGGAAGCAATACTTGAATTGCTCCTCCCTCTCTTAAATTTGTCCTTGCCTCAACAGCCGCTGGTACACAACAAATGGCATGGAATGCTCGAACAATGCTTCCATGTATTGAAGGTGGTGTCAAATTTATTAAAGATAATAGCTGGTATATGATCTCATCAGATTCCAATAATGCAGCTGTTGTGTCATTTGTTCTTTGGGGCAATGCTGTAGACATAGCAAGGTTTGCATAGGTATTAGCAGCTTTTTCTCTCAAAGCCAATACAGTTGACAGTGGTGTGCATAGAAGGTCCAAGATGGGTCGGACCACCCCATCTTTGATCATTTGTAAAGCATTCTCAGGTAAACTTGAAAGATTCTGAAGTGCCCCAATGGCTGCTAATTTTGACTTCAGATTAGCATTTGAAATCATTTCAAGAAGTGGAAATACAACTCCCTCTTTGAGCAATGCAGCGTTGTTTTGATCTGTTAAACCTATCTCTGACAACTTACTTGCCATAACAATTTTCATTGTGTCAGACCCTTCTCTCAGGTTCTGTATCAAAGGCTTGAAATAGTTCACCTGTGCCATTTGCACTACATTATGCTCACTGTATGGGAGATTCTCCAGAACTTCGTTTGCATCCTTAGCAGCTTTAGGATTGTCACTATTTGACATTGTTACAAGGAGGAGGATACAACCTTGTACCTTTCCAATCTGTTCACACACAACCATATCCTTTGAAAGCTCTAAAAGCAATTCCACGGTTTTCATACCCTCTGCAATATCACGTGCAAGTGAACGAATAATAAAATCAATAGCATGATCCACCTCAGCTATTTTCACCTTTCTTCAAGCTCCAAACTTGATGAAGAAAAACTCAGGCTTCTCTGCTCTGGAAGACTCTGCTGTATTTTCCTGTAAAACGTCTTCCTGTAGAATGCTAGCCGGATGCCATAGGATGTCTCTGCGCCTCTGCACGATCTTGGTATGCGGAAGAATTTTGAACAGGCCAAAAAAAATCAGCGAAGGATGATAGGTTAAGCTGATTGTGGAAGCAGAGGATGTATACTTTAGTTTAACATGATGCAAGTGCAAGTTGACTAACAGTTTATGAATTTCAGCTAAGCGCTCATTAATTCTGCGTGATTTTTGGTGGAGTGAGGTGGCAAAAATGTGTGCTGGCCCATATGAACTGTTGTGCTATCATGAACTGCATGTCTTCTTCTATTTGTTAATCAATTGATGCCCTGTGCACTGAAGTTCAACAAATCTTCCATTGCCTGTGTTTCTCAACTTCCACGTGAATGACTATCCACGCATGCTGCGTGATTTTCTCGTGAGTGCTAGAGAACTGGATGTCTTGCTACATTCATGGCTTAATTTCACCATTCCATTCATTCATGCAATGCTTAGACTAGATTCATGCAATAGATGAACAAGGTTTAGTCACGTACCTGAAGTCAAACGGCTGCTTGTGAAGCTTTTTGCTGCTGCATGCTCCTGTTCTGCTGCTGCATGCTTGGATCCTTTGGTTGCATGAGGGCTTGGCTGATGATTTTTTATTGCTTTTCCTTGTGTAGGTGTCCTCTGACCAGATCTAAGTTGCATGCATTTGTTTCCACGTTCAAATCTGCACCTTCAAGCTGCTGCTGCTGCAATGTCACAGAACCAGAACTTGTTTTCGCCATTTCTTCCAAACGGTAAAGCGGATCGATCTGAAACTTGTTGAGCATGTTTCTATCATCATTATGCATCTCCCATAGCAAAATCGTGATCAATGGATGCACAGATTTCGAGAAAAATAGAAAATGGCTGAAGATTTCAGAGATCAATTTCTCGGAAACCGTGCATCGGAATCGGCTGAAACTGCTTGGGTTGGTTAGCATCACTCATATGCATATCCCCATGAAACATGTTTTGAAACGAATGCACGGATATGGAGAAAATTCAAAAATGACTGATGGTGATGGAGGTTGATTTCTTCGAAACCGTGCACCGGAATTGGCTGAAACTGCTCAAGCATGTTGTCATCACCCTTGTACAATTCCCCATAAAACGGTTTGTCAAATGGATGCATGGTTTTCAAGTTATGGCAAAAACAAATTTTGTTCTATGTGTTTTTGCTTCAAGGCACTTTGCATTTTTGTTGCATGGTATGAAAAAATGAATTTTGGCTGTGATGCAGGTATGGAGATGATGGAGGAGGAGTTGGAAGATTGCATGAGGACTTCTGAACCCTTGAGGAAGCTACCATGTTCGCCAAACCACTTTTTGAAATCCATGTCTAGTTTCCCACAATTTCTACAGGAAGTTCCTGTAGAAGCACAATGAGAAGCACAACGAGGTGGAAAAAATGATGGAGAAAGGCAAGGGATGGACACACAAGTGCTTGTAGGCCTAATCAACAGATTCCCACCATCAGATTCCATTTTAGACTTGAATTTGGTTCGTCCAAAGGTTCTACAGGATGTTTCCTGTAGAAATACAAAGCTTCCTGTAGAAGGCACAAGAAAAATTCCTTTAACCTTGTTTTGAGTGCTCCTCCTGTCATGAAACGTCCTTCTTGCAACCTGCAATTAGCCAATGGAATTAGTTTTCTTTTTCTTTTTCTTTTTCTCTTTTTTTTTGAAAAACAACTAGGGCGCCTCATGGAGGTTTTCACCCTAATTGCCTGCCCTGGGCGCCTCCAAGGGAGGTTTTCACCCAGAGATCTTATTCTCTTTTCTCTTTTTTTTTCAACCCATTGACCGCCTCATGGAGGTTTTCAATCAATGAGCCAATCTAAGGCGCCTCCGAGGAGGTTTTCACCTTAGATTTCTATTTTCCTCTTTTTTTCATTTTTTCTTTTTCTTTTTTCTCTTTTTTGTCTTTTTTTTCTTTTTTTTCTACCCTACCCTACTTGAAAAACAAACTCATTCTCAAGTATAAGAATACTTCCAATGGAGCCATGTGCACATCGAGATTAGAGACAAGATGATGTGAAGGCTCGAAATGCATGCTTTGACAGGTATCCATATTTTAGAGACAAAACGATTTGACTTTGAAGGGATCAAACATAGCTGAGGAAGAGAGTACCGCTGCAACTTAGTGACGATCTGAAACCATATCTCAATATAGCTCTGATATCCTTGGTTCTTTTGCTGATCTGGATCATGTTTCATGTCACCCTCTAACATGACTTTCTCATCTTCCTCTTTTTGCTGATCTTTCTCTGGACTACATGGAATATTTGATGGTAACCATGAGGAAGCTTTCTCGATCTCTGATTCTGATCTCTTCTCTTCATCAAGTGCAGCCCATGGTTCTTTGATCTCCTCTTTGGAATCTTCTTTTTCCTTTGGTCCTTCAAAGTTGTCAATATAATCTCTGTTTTGCAACACTCTTCCTGAGCTTTGGTGAACATCATTGAGCTCAAAAGGAGTCATGTGCACATGTTGTGCCTCAGCTTTGCAATTGGGTTGAGCTACTCCATTGTATGGCTTTGGAAATGGTACGGGTAGTTGAGTGGAGGTGTGAAATTGCGATGGAGATGGATGGCATTGTGGTTGGGTAGGCATTTGGGGTTGCCTTGGTGGAGGAGGAGGCGATGGTTGTGGATGAGCAGGTGGTGGAGGAAAATGAGCGGGATGAGAGTTGTACTGGGGCCTCCACTCCTGATAAGGTGCATTCCACTGAGGCTGTGACTGAGCATAAGAGTGAAATGAATGAGCAAATGGTTGGGCGTAATATGGATCTGTGATGGAACAAGGAGGAGGTGTGAACCAGGAAGGATGAGCAGGGGGACCCCAAGAGGGTATGGAAGTGGTTTGATAGGGGTCATAATAGGTCTGGGATGTACCTTGTGTTCCCTGCTGGTAGGGTATGGGTCCATGTGGCCTCCTTTGGTTCATATAACAGAGTGATTCAGTGGCTCCTTTAACTCTTTGATATGCAGCTTTAAGTCCAGGCAAGGAAGGGCACTAATTCGTAGGATGGTATTCTTCACAGATGAAACACACTTCTAGAGAGTGCATTGGACATTCGTTCCTAGGATGCTTTCTAGTGCACCTAGGACAAAAGATGACCAAAGCCCTCTTGGTTTCCTCTTGCTTCTTTTGGATCCACAGGGTATCCAATTGCATGGCAAGAAACTGCCTCATATCACTCTTGAAATCTTCTATCTGATCTTCAAATTCGTCTTTGGACAAGGGACTGCTCCCAACATTTCTGCTTGTAGCCATTTGCTCCAGAGGAATGGTTTCTTCTTCTTCTTCCCTAGAGGTTCTTTAAATATGTCTTGATGTCCACCCAGGGGTTCTTCTTAGTCACAGCCATCGAAGAAGAGAGAAGATTGGCTGTGTGAAGCAAAGGGGGGTGTTGTGCAATCATTTTTCTAACTTATCTCTACTCCTACAAGGCATGAAATGAAATCTTTTTGGTTGATTTTTGCTTTTTTCTACTTCTACTTGCAAAACTGAAATAGATTGAACTGCAACTAACTATCTTGCTGAAACGAAAATGCGGAATTGAAATGAAAGCAGGAAAGGACTAATCTATTTTGCTCAAATGAAATTGCAGGAATGAAATGCTAGGCTACGCTTGCAGAATTGAAATGCTAATCTACGCTTGCAGAAATGAAATTGCAGAATTGAAATGCTAATCTATGAAAGCGAGAAATGCTAATCTATGAAAGCTGGAAATGCTAATCTACTTTTGCATAAACGAAATTGCATAATGGAAATGAAATAAACTACTTAGCAGAAGATTGTAGTGGAAAATAGAAGAAAAGCGACAATCACCAATACTCTGACGCTTCCCCGGCAACGGCGCCAAAAAGATGGTGGGCCCCAGTATTGTAGCAATAATGCTACAACTCCTGGAACTCCCTTCTTTAATTTTATCAACCCGGTAGTTCGTAACAAACTTGGAAGCGACGGTGTTGTATGCACAAGTACTAGCTCTTGCCGCAGCTGTCACTTGGTCAGCTGGCACAAGTCCACTAGGGGCTCAAGCCAACTTCTATGAGCTCTTAGAAGAAGATTTTTAACTGATGGATGAAAGCTAACTCAAAGGAAGCTAATCTACTTGCGGAAAGAAACTGAAAGCCAAAAAGAAATACAAACCCTAGCAAACCCTAATTCTACCAACTAGTCCTACTGATGCAAAAATGAGAATGCAAACTACAAGAAGAGATGCCATTACTTCTAGGAAGGTAAAATGCATGTGTCTAAGTTATCACTATCTGAAGAAAACATCTTTTTGTATTTTTTATTAAGTTATTAGAATTATCATGCATGTGCTTTTAACTAGTTTTTCACTGTGCAGGGGTGGATCAAGGAGGAGAAATGCTTGGAAAAGGTTGGGATGGTACAAAGAGGGTCTAAGGGATCCCTAACATTCTTTCTGAGAGTTTCACAAAGTCTGGATGCCATGCAACCGTGTTTATGAACTTCTACAGGAAGTCTGCAGGGGTTTCTACAGGAAGTTCTGTAATTCTTCTACAGGATGTTTCGAAATGGGATTTTTGAGGATGGGTGATTGATGGAAGATGCATGGATGGTTATGGAGGTAGGATGGGGGTCTGAAGTGACCCAGGAACTGATGGATGGAGTGGTGAGATGATATGTGGAAGGCTGATTTGGCTTTAAGGTAGTTGAGACACCAATGGAGAAGAAGGTAGGGTTACGTGGGCAAGAGGATGGGTGTGAAGCGAGAAGCCTAGATATGGGATGAATCAGATGGCTCTGAAGAAGCTTGACCATGTGAGTGAGTGATAGAGATGCCCTGCACAATGCACATTCAACCGAATCAATGAATTCTTGCAAACAAACTAAGTCCTAGCTAACTTAATCTAACTGTCAATGAAATGAATAAACAGCAGCCTCGTTTGGAAAGAGAACCATGTACATCACGTGAGCAAGAACATTCCAAAAGATCTAAATGCATGACAAACTCCTACCAATCGATTCCCAAACATAAAAAGCTACTTTAACCAACAAAAACAACCAAAATAACAAAGCAAGATCTAAAGAGCAGATTTTATTTTAAGAACGCAGCAAACACACATAAAGATAAACAGGGGAGGTATTGGGCGCTTGAGATGGGCCCAACCCCAAGAGCTACAGCCTCCCAAGAGATATTTAGAGCTGTTGCAAAGCTGAATTCATCTTTATTAATCAAGAATGAAGAGTTACATCAAAACTGTCCACAAGGAGAGCTTGAGAATGAGCTGAAAGCAAAGCTAATCCATTGCCTACAAATCGAATTACAAAATGACTACAACAAGGCTATGAAATGACTAACTACTAGCTACTATCTACTAGCTAACTAGCTAACATCCACTAGCTAACCAAAATGAGGCCCTAAGCCTTCTTATTTATACAATTTGAGGACCCAACAGTCCTCCCAAAATTTAGGGACTCGGCTGCCCAAGACTTGGAGTTAACAGCAGTCCTACTTGACTTGCTTGGCTGCCCTTATGCTGATTGATTCGGTGGCCCTTGAACTCCGAGCTGATGGTGGAGAATTCGAGCTAAGGGCCCATAAATGAAGGGGACACCTTCCTACAAATCCTCTCCCTTGTTCTCCCACGAATTTGGCTGCCAAGTGCTCATTAAGACCTTCAATTTTGTCTCCAAATTGACCAAAAAGGCTACACAAAGCACCCATTAGACTTGTTGGCATAATGACTAAACAAATTCACTCTATTAACATAAATATAATCAAAAACATGCAATAAACTAATGAGAATGGTGGATTAAGTCAAATTAGGAGGTTGAATGAGCCCAAATAATTGTCCATTTTTGGGGCTCATCAGCATCCTTCCAATTTAACTCTACATCCCCTGTCATTCCACACGAATTCCATCTCCATAACATTAAATTTCCCCGTGCATCATCCAATAAGGTTCATCATTAAACTGAGTGAAGGATAACTCCAATGCTTAAGTAGGTGAGCTTTGATGTTTTGAGGATGTGAGGTGGGAAGAAATGCCTTTGCATGACTGTAGATTATGTAACTTGACACGTTTTGAAGAGAGATTGTGCGAGCGTAAAACCTCATGTATGCTTGAATGGATTGTGATCCATAATTACTAGTAGTGGTGGATAATAGGGAATGGGAATATATGGGAAGGGGAAAATAATTAATATTCATCTTTGTAATAATAATATTCCAATAGAAACAAGGCCTAAGGGGGATCCATTCTTTTAGAGACATTTGTGCAATTAGGGAATTGAACATTTGTTCCTTTTTTCATTGATATCATACTCCAATTCATCCAAAGAGAAAGTCTGGTTCACCTTCATATCATCTTCCATATTATTGATTCCAATAATATGATAAGAATTCCTAGAGCGAAGAGATGCCATTAAACTTCTGATTCTCTAGAGAATCCTAGCTAGAGAGTTGTCTTTTGGATTCTTTTCACTATTGAGATACTATTGAGATATCGTAATTAAGGAGTCTACTAAGATGATTAATTCTTCCACACCCTTGTATTTGGTGATGAATAATCCTTGCAAGAGCCCATACATCTTAGCTTGATTGTTAGATCTCCTTCCTAGGCCCTGTTATGCCCCTATACCAATAGGTGTCATATATCATGATTGACTTGGTTTAACTCTGAAATATGTTCATACCTTTGCTTGTTGCAAATGTTTTCCATATTTGTGAAAAAAAAAAAAAAAATGTAAAGAGGGTATGCCATAAAAGAAAAATCAAAGGGCAAAAAGAAAGAAATAGGTTAAAAAAATGAAAGAAAATGAACCCCAAGAAAAATAAAAAGACCATGAAAGTGTGCAAGCCCAAATGCCACTACTATTTACTTGTTCATAGTAAAGATTGTGTGAAAGTTGTCACCTATGCCACAATCCATGGTAACAAAATAGCTTAATCTTGGTTATTCCATGTTTTCAATTTCATGTTTTTAGATATAGAGAAAAAAATCTAACCAAACTGTTTAATCTTGGTAGATAAGTAGATAGGTAGAGTGAATAAAAGGAGCTCAACAGCTTAATCTGAGCCCTTGGATGTAATAAGGTTAGATTTAGATAGATATCACTATGTAAAAGAAAAGAAAGTTTGAAAAGGGTTTTCCAGTCTAAGTGCACCCTAATAAAGGAGTGAAAATGCTAGGATAAAGTAGGTAGGGTAAGTAGATGATGGTTGCAGAATAAATGTGTGGTGAATAGTTAAGTTTAATGCTTAAATATTTTTCTTTCATCACTTGGACAAAGCATAACTCACATTGAAGATAGCACATCAAGGAACCAAAGTCAAATTAATTAACTTCCTTACTCCATTTTTCCCTAAAAATTCACTAATCTCCCCTAAGTGCTAAAGGTATCTATAACAAGTTAGAGGGGCTCAGAGCATTTCTCTGACTTTTGGAGGGACCGGACCCTCGACCCAATAATTTGAAATACCTAAAGTACTTAAATCCCCTTCATCAACATTTACCCCTCCATAAAATCATTCATTCCCTTGATAAAGCTTTTCCTAAGTAAAATCCTATTTTACTTAGGGAAATTAAAACATTTTTGTGTCTCAAAACCCTCATATTAGCCTAAGTCATGAATGTTGTATGATGGAATGCTTTCGGAAACATTTTAACTTAGCGCATATTCATATCCTACAAAGTCATATTAACCACTAATTAGTATTATTATTTAATTCCCTAAAACAAACTACCCATTACCCGTATTATTATTAAAATCCCAATAAATATATATCCCACCCCGCAGTTGTGAAATAACCTTAATAACGCTCGATAAATGGGATTAATTAGTCAACCTGTGACTAATTAAGAACCCCGACCCCCGCCACGCTAAAATAAAGGATTAATTAATCATCAGGATTAATTAATAACTTTTTGACCAATCACATTGCCCCCGATGTAATTAAAAACATTTTATTAACGTCAGGTCCCCTCCATTAACCATTAGTCACTTCCCATCCATGACCACCATCCGATCAGATCTCTCAAATCTGACGGCTATCGCTCATATCGCGCGGGCCCTTTGGTCAGTCGTTAAACGTGCTATATGAGCGGTTTTCCAAAAATCATCGATGCTACGTGTCAATATATGAGTGGAATCCCTCCCCCAATACCACCTACCCCCCATAAGCGGTGCGATGAAACCCGCTTACCACCTCCCATAAAAGACAAAACGTCACATCATCAAGTTGATGCCATATGTCTCTATCGCTAACCCGCCAAAATATTTACTTTGCATAAAAAACAAGCGTAATCGATTTTTCGTCCTTTATCCAGAACAATTCCATGCATGCACGTAGTATGTCCAAAATCAACTAGTTCATCCCCAAACTGTAAACTGCCTTGAATGTTGCCTTTCAACGCTGCTCCAGTCCACTGTGTGCATCCTGTGAATGTGAACATCATAGCCAGTTTCCCAAGAACAGGTATTTACTAGATTTTCTCTCGGAAACCCTGTTATATATTGAAATTCCTCTGAAATTTCTTTAGAACTCAAAGTTTTCAGTATAATTGAGTTGCTAAGCTTAGTTCAAAACTTCCCAGGCACATCTATTTTAGACAATTTCATTGAAAGTCCCAGTTTCATCCCTGAAAACACAAGGACCAGGGATGGAAACCCTCGTGGCCCTCAATGTACCTCCAATCACTACTCCTCATAGGGACTTGGACTACCTTCCCTTAGCAGATAAATACTTCCAAATAAAAGACTCGACCTGATAAATGCCCCCTGAAAGTATAATGTCAATGCCGAGACGATTACCTGAACAATTCTGATACCATAGGACTTTGGGAATCAAATCTCCCAAAGTACCTATTCCCCTTTGTGCACATTTTCCTGGACATTATTCATCAATGTCAGGCCAATTAAAATCCTAACCTCAGAGTCGTAATGTCCCCCAGCCAGTCAGTCTTGTTTACAATTACTGTTGATTCAATTAATGAAATGTTGCAACTTCAGCCCTGCCAAAACCTCACCACCATTTCCATTGAATAATTACTAAAAAAATCCACCAAAATGTCTGGTGTTGAACTTAGCCATATTTTTCATACTTTCATGGATAAGAATCATATACCCAAAGATCCCCCTCCCTACCTAACATGTTTCTTCACTGATATGGGCAAAGATATTTTCAATATGATTGTTGCCATTATGGGTTTCAATACTAGTGAGTTTGTTGATGAATTAACCCTAGCTTTCATGTCTATCTTCACCCCTGGTCAGCCTCCTGCTACCAAATATGACTATGCTACATTCATAGCTGACAAAATCCACGACCAATTCATGAGGCTAGAGAATGAGAGAGTGTTCAAGTATTCTACAGTCATGTATCACCTCTTCCTTTACTACCAAACTGACAAATTCCCATTCTCTGTGCATAAGCTTAATACCAAATGTAACCCTAGGTCAGTCGTTTTCTGGACCTCTATTTTTCACCACTCACCTTCTTCTCCCTATTCATATATAGATTTCATTGATCAGTTTGTCCATCCTATAACTACCATGTTGACAGGAATTTCCCCCCCAAGAATCAGTGATGATATCAAAAGAATCCTTCAGTTGTCAAAGCGGTATAGGATAGGTGACTGGTACTTATACTAGAATCATACTGAGATCAGAGTCTATGGGTGTGAACTGCCTCCCTACAAATTTCCCAAGTATGTCCCTATGAGATTATTTGCCCTGGAGTACTACAGGAAAATAATCAACTCTGATCAAATCCACTTCATGAAAGCAAAGAAGAAAGCCCAGCTGAGGATCAAAGACCACTTAGGCCCATTTGTGTGCAACAATAGAAAAGCAGGGCAAGAAGCAAAAGAAATCATAGAGACAAATATGCATTTAAAGAAGAGCTTTGCCTGTGCTTATGATCCACACAGTTTCATCTGTGATAGAAGGATAAAACATAAGTTAACACCCTACATCCATCATAGCATTCCTAAAATAGAAAAATATGCCAATTTAAATGAATTGAGGGAAGGAACATTGATAGAATAAGATAGTGATAAAGTTGAAGTTGAGAATGTGATGAAATATTTGGAGAAGAGACTTGACCTGGACTCCTTTGTACAGGTCCCTATAGAGTCTTTCCAAAGGCCAGCATAGGAACCCAGTGCTCCCATAGCAGAGCCTTCACAGAGGAAAACTCAGGAACCAAGTGCCCCTACATCAGAACAATAAGAAATAGAAAAATGGCCAGAGGAATCAGAGCAACCTGAAATCTTTGCAGAGTTAGCTCCACCACAGCCACATCTAGCTCAAACTAATATGGGAAATCCTCCAGTGCTACAGACTCCTCTAAATGAGGAAAGAAACTTGAAAATAGAAAGGGAAATAGCTACCCCTCCTAGCATACCCACAGATCAACCCTTTGCTAAGAGGCAAAGGATGACTCCATATTAAGAGGAGGAATTCATTGGGGATACTACAGAGAGCATGAGGAAGGAAGGGACAGATAGTTTACAAACATTCCCAACAGGTGAGACACCCTGAAGTTCACAGAGGCAGGAACTAGAAAGGCAACCTAGCATAGAAGTTTCATCCTTCAGGTCTTCTTCTAAGAAGATTATAGATATAAAGGGGAAGTTTAAGGAGATCAAGACAAAGAATGAGCAACTGAAAGCACAAGCATATGCTTAGTAGTTAAAGATGGCCCCTACAAACTAGACCAAACTGATGTCAGCCTTTGACATCAAAGAGAGAATGGCAGATTATCTCAAAACTGATTTTGAAGTTTGGCTAAAGACATCCACCCTATCGACCAGATTGAACTACACAAGCAAACGGGTGAGATGGTCTATTCAACACTAACCAGCAAATCAATGATGGCTCATAGATTGCAAAATTCACTAAGCAACACTACAGCCCAATTGCAGCTAGAGAAAGCCTCCTCACAGGCAAAAGATAATAGAATAAAATCATTGGAAGAGTTAGTAATTGAGTTGGGTCATGACCCAAAAGATGCTACGGCAACAGAAATCTTAATCAAGAAAAAGAATGAAGATATAGCTACACTTAGAAAACAATTGAAATTTCCACCACTCATTCACCCTCAAACTGCTAACGCTATAGAGAAGAAAAATGAAGAAGAACTTATGGACTTGGTCCTTAAGTTAAACGAGCAATTGAAGGAAACAAAATAGGAATTGGAGAAAGCAGTGCAGTCAAGGCAAAGTGACTTGACCACCCAGCCCCAGACTGTAGTGCCTATAGTTTCAACAGCAGTCCCTTCCACTATGGTAACTGTTTTAGCACCAAACATTCCTTTGGCAACAGCCACACCACTGGAAGCAACAGGTACAACACAGACAAGTACATCAATACAGAGCACAGAGGACTTAATTAATTCAAGGGAAGAGATGAAACTCCAAGTAACAGAGTTACAGAAAGTGAAAGAGAAATTCACTACCTTGGAGCAAAAATATGATATATCAAAGATCAATTATGCAGAAAGGATAAGGAAAAACAAAGGCATGGCCCAACAAATTAAAGCATTGGAGAAGGATCTGACATTTGAAAAACATTTTACAGACATTAGGAAGATATTGTGGACCAATATCATTGATTCCATCAATGATATTTGGTCATCAATTCAAATTATTTTTGAATAGATTGATTTAGTAAAGCTTGCTCTTGAAGAAATTGAGAAGACCAGAGAGGAGCTAGGCAGAAAACCTGAGGAAGCTATCAGATTAATCAATTTTCTGAATAGCAAAAGCAGGCAACAGTTAGAACAATTAGATATTGAGGATAGGATTACTACCATCCTCGAACTAAAGAAAGTATTGACCAAAAGGAATCTGATGCAAGGCCTGGAACGTAGATGTCAAAGCATGCAAGAAGATATAGATGAGTTCATGAGAAAATTTGACATCCTAAGAATTAAAGGACTCCCAAGCCCTTTAGTCATCAATGATAGGCTAATGGTTCAGATTGATTACATTGATAAATTACATCAGTAGGCTGACAGTCAGGCTAGTTCATCTTCAGCCAAGACATTACCAACAGGAAAAGTGTTGTACGATGGTTTAGAGAACCTCTTTTTTATTGAACATGAAGTAAAGCACTTATTCCCAATACAGCCCAATTTTGTGAAGTATACAAAGGCAGATGAAATTTACAGGAAGCTGATAAGAACAAAAATACCAAAGGATGAGTGGTGGACCAACATGACTGACATCCTATAAATTACCATGACAAAAGTGAGGTAAATAGAAATATTTACCACAGTAAATTTTGGTAAAAAGGATGAATGTTGGTGAACAGGTAAAGTGTATCAGATACAGGTGAAAGAGTATCAGTTGAAAAGATCAAATCAGATGTCCAGCATAGAGTTACTAGGGCAATAGCAAGATGCAAATTAATAGAGCATGCCTCCAACTCCTTCAACAAAAACAGGAACAGCAACAATCAGTTCACTATCTGTTTCTATATTCGAGACCATCTGTCTCTATATTTGTGTTAAAAGATATTTTATATTACTAGAATAAATCTCATTTAGTTATGAGATATTTTGATGTAAATTTTGTATAAATACTTCTTTATTCAAAATATTAGGTGTGGATTCAAAGACATTTCTATAGACATTTTCCTCTAGAATTTAAGTGTTATTGTACCAAGACTTGTATGGCTTGCTGGATCAAGGAATAAAGTAAACATTGTTCACAGGATACTTGTGTCAAACAGAAATCAAATAAGTATTCTATATCTCTTGTTTATTATTATTTTTCCTCTGTTTATTAATAATCATATGTGTTTTCATAAAACCTGAATGATAAACGAGTAATGATTTTTCAGAAATTGCTTTACTGCACTCTGTTTTAAATTGTTTATCTTCTCAATGTTTTCTGCTAGACTATCATAGTTAGGGAATTCTTGAATGCTCCCTTACTTCGTAGTTTATCCCTTTGGTCCAATTGAACAAAGAATTCTTAATTTCCCTTTGTTGATAGGCCTCTTTTGTTCCTCATTTTGACCCCGGTTAAAGGATTCTTCATTGCCCTTTCTCCCTGGTTAAGACCATTTCATCCACCTGAACCTGACATTTGCCTTTTGTTTTACTACCTTGCCCTGTGAGTTTTTCCCTTTAGTAATTGATCTGATCCAGTTAAGCCATCACTCTATTAACTCCATAGCCTAATGGCTTGAAGACCTTGCTCTATCCATATGTTCCCAGAATTCCACCACTCTCAAACAAAACAACCTTTAACATTAATAGCTAGCCTAATATCACACCAAAACAAAGCTAAATTATAAAGAGAGAGCCCTCTCTAAGTACAGATTGGCTAGATTATGTACTTAAAAGATTGGTTTGTGGTTACCTCGGACCCCTTTCCTTCTTCCCATAACTTCTAAGGAAAATCTGAGTGATTTTTTTCCACAGAAAAAATTCCAACCTTTTATTAATAAAAAGGGTTACATAATGAGGTATGTAAGGAAGACACCGAGCCATAACCGCCATCATAGGCACAACTCAGCAAAACAAAGCGATCTCTGACAGAGACCCATTACTAGAGTGGAAAACCTCCCAAGTCACTCAAAACAGTTGAGTAACGTCCTATCGCCCACGCAATTGGAACGAGAGCAGGAAAATCTGAGTGATAACAGGCCCCATGAAAACTTTACTTCAATTATCCCATCAAGATTAATTAAAATCCATCCCCCTCTTGCCACCCCTAGGTTTTCTTAGTTGGCCTTTTTAGGTTTGTTGATGTTTTCCTTTTAATCTATTTATTCTTTCATGTTGCTTCTTCTTTCTTCAATATCTGTCCTGAAGATGGATCCTCCTATGGATTTGAAATGTCGACAACTATCGAATATCACTATGGAAAAATTAAACTCTCTATTTTATAAAACAAATCACAAAAGTCTAAAATCTACCAAGAAATTACTAGTTTATTATAGTGGAGGACATTGTACTCTTGAACATGATATTGAAACTAGCTCACCCACATAACCAAAGTCAATTGATTTCCAAGTTTCATCATTAGAGAAATTTTGAGGTCTAAAATGGGCCTCCTAAGGAATATTATAAAATAATAATGGAAATAATAAAATAAGATTAGATTACCTCATCAAGCTTTGGAGGGAAAAAAAGTAAAAACTGTTTTTTCAACTCATATTTTCAAGTCATCTCCCTATGATTTTACTCAAATTTCGAGAGGGAGAACTCATTGGATGTAGAATGTAATTTTGCATCTAAGTAGTACCCATGTTGCATACTTTCGATGGACCCTACTACACGAAAAATATGGAAACATGAAAAAATGTGATTGCAATCACGTTTTTTCATGTATTTCACATTTTTTTAGTAGGGTCCATCGAAAATATGCAACATAGTAACTCCTTAGATGCAAAATTAAATCACACATTTTTCATGTATTTCACATTTTTGGTGTAGCAAGGTCCATCGAAAGTATGCAACATGGGTACTCCTTGGATGCAAAATTAAATTATGTATCCAACGATTGCTCCCGCTAGAAATTTGAATAAAATTGTAGGGAGATAAGTTGAAAATACGAGTTGAAGAAGTAATTCTTTTAGTTTTTTATCTTTTTACCTTTGTACTCCAAAATTAGTGAATCACCCCCCATGGTTGAAATCATCATATTGAATCCTATTAGTTCTTATAAAGTTTATTTTGTTGTACATTTTTGTTTTGATGCCCATTTTTACCTCAAAATTTATCTAATGATAATCTACAATTTGATTCTAAAGGACAACCAAAGGGAAATATTTTGACTAATGATTTCTTTCATGTGCTGAATGGAAATTCGTTTTTAAAAATGTCAAAATATGTTAAAAAAATGAAACATATACTTATTTTAGCTTAGAATATGAATAGACTAATGGTTTAGAAGTAGAAACAAAGGGTTGTTATCAAATATTAGGAGATTATTAAATTCAGATCATGCGAAAATTAAATATATCTCTTAAATCTACATCTAATAATGACTTCAAAGATCAAGTGAAAGGTGAATATAGGACTAATTGTACAAGTACTCTTACTAGAGATAATAATATGTTCATAGATACTAAAAAACCCAATGCCCTCTACAGAAATCCTTTTGCCAAGCTTCATGTATAGGAAGATCTACAAGATTATTCTATAATTGTTCCTTTATATTATGATTTTAGAAATTAAATATATAGTGAAAGTAAGTTAGAGTTTACAAATATTGATGATATGTTTTTGAAAAATGTTTCAACTCCACCTTACCAATTACAAATTTTCTTAGAAGGAGAGAAGGAAAATGTTTATGCTTTGGATAATAAAAGACACATTTGTAGAGCTAGTTCATCTAAAATGTAAAAAAAATGAGTTTTGTTGTTCACATACAACCCAAAATCTAAGTTGCAAGAGCCAAATGAATAAAGTTTGCCTACGAAATTATTGTATTTGATGACAACTTTTCTTTGTCAAAAGTGGATTTGCGTAGAGCTAGATCATTCCTTGACTATATGAAGATTGGTGTTGCCAATCGATTGGAATGGAAGTTAATTACAAGGGGAGTAGATTATGTAAAACTTAACAAATTTCCAGATCCCTATGGGAATCAATGATAGATTTACATCTAATATACATGCATAATGAAGTGGATGACGCTCTAGTCACACAATTAATTTCAACAAACATCATTCCAAATCATCCAATCAATCACCATGAGAAATAATGTCATCATATCCCTATCTAATACTCCAATATTTTCAAAATTATTTTCAAATGCTATCAGAACCTAACCGGTGTCATCATTTTCTCAATGCTTTCTACAAAATGTTAAATACTCTATGCTCCCTAATATGGAACATTTTAACGTTCTTTAATATGTCCAATTAAACATTACATAGTATGCCATCCCATAGACCTATCCAAAGTCATGATGCCCTTAAAGTTTTAAAATATTTGGATGATTACATTAGCATTATGATTTTACTTGAAAAACATGTGACAATGCTTAGTGTAAGTTAAGATAGGGCACCATAGTTAGTCTCTGTGTATTTCCTATTATCCAAATAAAGGTTTTGTTTAGTTTAACTTTTATTATGTTTATGAATTTCACATGACTAGTGCTTAAGGCCACCATACCACACATGTTGATGTTTTATTTTCCATATATTTATTTCACTATTTCTTTTCTAGATCAATGTTTCAATTTGTTTATTAAATGAGCCAATTTTGGTAAGAAAGAAACCAAACCTAGAGTCATAATTAGGTATGGGATTTCTCTTAATTTGACCTATGAGCCATGTGTAGAAGTGTGTCTGATGAAGATTATAATCCTTACTTTTCCATGATCCCCACAATTGAAAATGGTAAGCTCAAAATCAAATTATAAACATTCAAGCATGTATGGATTTATGTTTAATTTAGACACTACCTTTGCTAGAGTATTCTAATGTTGGTTTGTTTCAACAAATACCCAACCTGTATGAAAAGAAACATGAGTCTGGCAATGGACCAGTTGATGAATTTTATCATGATGCTTCATTATTAGTAATGTTCATGTATTACAAATGTTTCCACTCAACCTTTCTTCAATCTAGTTTTGTTGTGTTCAAAAGAAATGTATTCTAAGTATAAGGTGTGTATCTAGGAAGGAAAAACTGCATTTATGTTGATGAATTAATTGAAGATCAGTATATGGCCAACTATTGGTTTGATTAATTATTGTTATCATTATTTTCTTTTCATTCCCTTATCTTATGGATGTATTATTTGTAGGCATGTATTGTAAAATATGTTACATACTTAACAATTCTTAAAAGGAAAGACATATAATTTTTGATACATTGCATGATGAAGAAGTGTGTTTCACAAACATGAACAATATACCCTTCGAAAAATATGAAACATGCTTACATCATAATATGTAATATATCACTAGCTAATAAGTGGAAAAAAAAAACATGGATAAAATTTTGAGAAGTGGTTTTAGGAACATTGCATGACATGTATATTGACTAAACTTGGCCAATACAAGATTTGAAACATATCTTATGAGATGCACAATTATAGGAAATAATTTGTTATAGAAAGCCTCCACCCCCTCAAACCCAAGTGTCATTGCGATCCCAATAATGATGTATATTGTACTTGGTATGTGCATCCAATGAAAAACACAATTCATGATAACTAGAAGTACCAGGCGGTAAGTAATAAAAAAATCATGACAATTATGAGATAACCAAGGGCTTAATTGGTACAAATGAGTTGTTTATTGTCTAATCTCCCATAGAAATCATTTTTTTCTTCTAAAGAGTTGAGCATTGGTTTTCTAATAACACAAATTTGCTTCTAAACCAAATGTGGTGTATGGTGGCTTTCTCATCATTCCTTTTTAGTAATTTCTTACTTATGATTCATTTGTGCACATAAAGTTGATTGTTTGCATACCAAGTATCTATTTTTTGTTGAGTCTTGATTCTATTGTTTCAAATTCTCTTTTTCATTGCCATATTTCTTATAAATTTGTTGTAAATCGGAGCTTATGTTTGCTTGGATTGCCTTAAAATTTTAATTTACTAATTGATCATCCTTTGGTCTTCTAAGAAAATTCTAATTTTGGATTCAACAATACTTTTATTTAAATTTGTGTAGTTTTCACATCCATATCTCATTATTTTTGAGAATGATGATATATTTGGTGTGGTTAAGTGAAGCCAATAAAATATTATATTATAGAATGAAAAACTTAGCAATCTCAGAAGAGCCCAATGAAATGGCCCAAGCATGTTGGTCCAACCTTTAGAATCATGCACCATCACTCTCACTTCTCAAAGGCGCTTCTTGAATTTATTTCAATAAATTTCTTTTCTTTGAGGTTTAATATTAAATATCTTTCCTTTCTATTAATATTTTGATCTTGCATGGCTTCATTGCTTGTTAAACTGTCTATAATTCCCTTGATAGGTTAAGTGTGGGGCCTTGTAAAAAAAAACATACTTGGTAATATTTGTAATATTTATTTTTCTTCTTAATCATGTTCTAAACAAAGAATCTATGAATGTCCCATATTACGTGAAGAATTTAAATAAAGGTGGAATTGGGACATCCCTAAAAGACCAAGTCCCATAAAAATCTTGAAAATTTAGTTAAGTCTTGATTCAACCAAATTAAAGATATCATCCATTCACATTAAAGGAGCATAACATGTGAAAAAATTTAAATATATTTTGGAACATATTTTATTATTAGACATGCTCAATCGTTTCCTAAAAATAGACATTATCCCCACTTGGTTGTAAAGACATACTATTTCCCCCATCTGCCATTGCTATAACATGTACTTTTAATTTGGTAAAAGGATTAGGAAAGGAAATCCAATCATCTATGGGGGAATGAAAATGTCTTCTTTGTGGCTATGGATGCTCCCTAGTAGTGGAGGAAGGTCTGTGATGCTAGCATGACTCCATGAGGGCTACAGATGCTTGTGGGTAGTGCAGCAACACTATACGAAAGTGAAATAAATTGTTTTCTCAAAATATTTAACCTCAATTAAAGCAAGACTCTATGGTTATGGTTTCTACATGAAACATCAAGTGAAGATTTTAAGGAAATCAACTCCAAGCTTTCTCTATTCAATGAAAGCTATTAAGTCATATAAGTTGTATGATTGGGATACTATGGGTTGATGTTGCAAAGAGAAGACCTAAAGAAACCATTTGTTTGAATTCCAAGGTATGGTTATTTCTATTTGTTTGTATTCTTGTTAAAATAATATGATTGAATAAGTAATGGTTCAGGAACCTATGATTCAATAAGTATCATTTCCTCTTTTAGATTTGCATTGACCTTGATTCCCCATTGCATTGAATTCTAATCATTCTTTTAGATGATTAAGTATAATGATCCTTCGTGTTCTTTTTACTAAATTTGATTTTCTTTATTCCCTTCCTTGAATTTTATTCCTCCTTTGATTTTTTGGCTAATTATCTTCCTTAAACTTTTCTTTGTTTGAACTCTTTTGGCCTTCAATTTTTATCATGGTTGATTTCAAAATTGTGCCCTTGATTTACCTTCATAATTGGGTTTTCTCTTGATCATGGGATTGGTCTCCATCTCCAATTAAGGCTCCCTTTTATATCCATCTAATTAGACTTCCTTTTTTCCCTTATTCAAGTTACTTTTAATTTCAAATCTAGTTTCTTTCAAACATCATATTTTAGTATTTTAACATGCTTTTTTATCTTCACCCACTTCTTCCCTTCGATCCTCTTGAATTGGAAATCAATCCTTCTTATTACCTTTGCATTTCCTCTAAACTTTCCCTTGGGCTTGATTCAAAATCTTTTTAATACTTTGAAGCTTTCACTCAAACTTAAATGTAGTGTTTTAAATTAACAACTACCTTTCAAATTTTGAAATCTTACCTCAAACCTTCAAATACCTTATTAAGCAGACCACCATTCTAGTGAAATTAGGCCCCCTTCCCATTTGTTTTCCTTTCTCCTTGACATTATCTAAAATTATTTCCCTAACTACTAAGTCAGGGCATCCCTCCTCCAACTTCTATGTGGATAGGTCCTAACTTTCAAATCAAGCCTAATCCTTAAATCTAGCCTTCCTATCAATCTCATTGAACTATTCAATTGCTCCCCTAAATTTGAACTCTATAAATATTTTCTCAAATTTCCCTTTACACACTTTCAAACTTACTTAAGTCATGCTGAAATCTATTTTAGCCCAATTTTTTAATTAGTCCCAAATGTCGAATCAAGAGCTTTCTCTTCAAAACTATGTATGAATGGGTTCAATCCTCAAATCAAGACTCCTAACACCTAGCGAGTGTGTGAACACATTTTAGCCTTGCTTTTGAACTTAGCATAATGGTTGAAATCCTTTTAAAGTGCAGTTTAATTCAAAACAGGAAATGGGATTAGTTCAATGGGATAATTGGTTTCTTTTGATTAACCTTTTGTACCTTGGCCTTTATTCACACAGATTATACTTACCTTTACATGGTCACATGAAATAGATAAATTTAATTGAATAATTAAAACACAAACTTGAGGGCATAAAGGAGTTCAAACTAAGAAAAGGAACCAAAACACCCTAGGAAAAATGAAAGGATAGTGGGATGAAAAAATTTAACAACCAAGAAGTAAGTGTAAATAGTCAAGACATAAGTTAAAACTTGAAAAATAAAATGAAACTACCAAGTGGCACATGAGCACAAGAAAATTGGATAGTTAAAAAAGGACAAAAATCTTAGGTGGCACAAAAGGATAGTTAAATAGAGAAACTGAATCGCCAAAAAGGGAATAAAAAATGTTGAAGAAATTAGAAACTCAAAAGCTAAGAAGGGAATTATATAGCCAAGTGGAGAAACAAATAATGATTAATCTGCATAAATTCTATGTAGATTCAAAATTTCTCATGTAAATTACTAAAACATAAAACATGAATCTACTCTACACATCTGCGGAAATCAATTCACGATCAAGAAAGGAAATCATAAACATGAAATGTGAATCAATACACAAACACGGAGAATTATGTAGGGGAAAGAAACTTCTCAAAACCCCTTCCTATTTTTATTCCATTAATTAGAAAATAAAGAAGAAATACAATGCTTGCTCAAGCCTAAGCAACCTCTGCATTAATATAGTATATCTCACTGCTTCACAAATTGACCCTGGCCAACACTTGACCAATGTTCCTGCCTGCTCGAATCATATTTCCTTGCGTTGTTCCTTGAGGAATTGGCCCATATTAATTAGGGAAATTTCTCCATGAGAATTGCGCAATTTCTGTAGGCCCTTCTCTGACTGCATGCACCACCTGTACACTTTGGAATAGTCTAAAATTGATAGTACACTGCCCTTGAACTCAAATCTCAACTGGGTAACTTGAGTTATCTTCATGCACCAATTATTTTGGGTTGATTGATGATTTAACTAGTTGATCGTTGAGGTACACACCCCACTACTATACCCTCCACTAGTTCTCTAACAATTAGAACTAGTTAAACTTACAATAACCGAAATAGATTGCTAGAAATTAGAAATCAATCATAATAAATTGAATTCAAATGTCTCTTACTTGAATTAACTAAGTTAAATGAGTAACAAGTGCCATATCACCTTAGTTAACTACCTCCAAGTATTTTACTGAAATTGAAATTTTAATTTTAATTTAGTTTGACCAAGGCAAAGTCAAAACCATATTTTCTTGTTGTATTTTAAACACTCCGTCTCAACAACAAAGGGATTATTTGAAACCCATATACTGCCTCTATGGAACTGGAATTTTTCATTTGAAAAAGCCTCTGTCAAAATATATGCATCTTATTCCTGCGTAGGATTGTACTCAAACAACATGATCTGCCTCTGCACACAATCTCTTAGATGGTGATACCAGATATCAATATGCTTAGATCAATCATGAAATACTTGAATCTCATAGAGTTTGGTACAACTCTGATTATGATATTAAATCACAGTAGGATCCATCATCTGACCAAATAACCCAACAAGAATCTTTCTCATCCAAATCGCCTCACATCCTGCTTGACTTGCAACCATGTACTCTGTGTCTGCTGAGCTGAGTGCAACAGATCTATGCTTCCTATTGTACTAGGAAACTGCTATTGACCCAACACTGGAAATTCCTCCTAATGTACTCTTCCTATCTGATGGACTCCCTGCCAAATCTGCATTTGTGAATCCTTGTAACTTCACTCCCTCTATCTATCTTTACCAAAGACCAAACTGAGTGGTGCCTCTGAGGTATATCAACACATGCTTTGTTGCCTTCCAATATAGTTTGGTTATCTTAAAAATTGCTTGAATAAGTTAGTTAACTGCATAATACATGTTTGGTCATGTGGTCACTAAATACATAATTGAACCCATAAGTTTCCTATAAATGGTAGCTTCCACTTCCTCACCTGAAGTGGCATCCAATTTCCTCCAACTACCTACTGGAGGAGTGTCCATGGGTTTGCTTCTCTCCATGCAGAACTTCTTCAGTATCTCGTTGGCATACTTTCCTTGAGAGACAAATAGTTCCCCATATCCTTTCCATACTTCCAAACCTAGGAAATAATACATGATCCCCATGTCCTTCATCTCAAATCCTCTTTCAAGATTCTCTTTGCAAGCGCTGATAAAATTCTCATCAACAGTGAAAATTAAATCACCAAAATATAATACTATAATCAATCATTTACATATGGTAAAGGTTGGCATCTAATTCACTCTTGGTGAACCCCAACCCGGTAAGATAGTTCTCGATCCTGGTGTACCAAGAATGAGGTGCTTGCTTCAATCCATACAACGCTCGCTTGTGTCTGCACACATGTGACTCTCTGTCAAAGGTATCAAAACCTTTTGGTTGTTCAATGTACACCTCTTCCTCAATAACTCCACTGAGGAATGTTGTCTTCACATCCATCTGGTGGATCTTCCATCCCATCTACGCTACAAGTGCTAGAATTGATCTAATTGAAGAGTACCTTCCTACTGGAGCAAATGTCTCCTCATAGTCAGTTCCCTCCACCTGATAGAACCCCTTGGCCACAAATATGGCCTTGTGTTTCTCGATGCTCCTGTATGTTGCTTGCTTCACGTTCTAGATCCATCTCGAACCAACCATTGATTTTTCCTCTAGTCTTGGAACCACTTCCCAAACACTGTTTTTGATAATGGAATCATATTCCTCTACCATAGCATCAACCCATATTGGTTTCTCTACAACTTCCTCGAATGAGGATGGCTCAGTCTCTACAAACTCACTCATCAGAGCCATGTAGCTACTGTATCGATCTAGTGACCTACTCTGCCTGCACTGTGATGTGTGTGCTCCCACATTCTCTCTAGAATCTTGAAATAATATGTCAACTTCTCTAGTTCATTTCCTTCCATCGATGGATGTATCTACTTGAGTGGATGTCTCCACTCTCTTCTCCTCTTCTTATGGCTACTCGAGAACTTCCTGATGTTCTTCTTTTGGAGCTAAAATATCCTCAACTGAATGGAACTGAAGCTCCCTATCAAGAGAACACCTTATTACATTATCCTCATTAAACTTCACATTTCTAAGAACAATTGTCATCCTAAGAGATGGAAAGTACACACGATAGTTATGAGATGTTTGTGTGTACCCAACAAATATGCCCAACTCTATCATTGGCTCTAGATTTTTCCTCGAGTCTCTGGAAACATGACAGTAGACTGATGATCCAAATATCCTGAAGTGTGACACATTTAGTTTCTTCCCTAAAAAATCTTCCTCCGGTGTACTCATGCCAAGAATTCGATGAGCACTCTTGTTCTGCAAATAGACCATTGTGTTGCATGCTTCACCCCACAAGTGTAGCAGTAGGCCTTGGTCATGCAACATCGCCCTTGCTGCTCCCACAATACTTATGTTCTTTCTCTCAGCCAACCCATTCTATTTTGGGTTGTGGGGTGTTTTTAAATCTCATCGAATGCCTTCCTTTACACATGATTTTTTTTAACTCATTCGACACATAATCACCTCCATTATCGCTCCTAAGAGCCTTCACTTTCTTGCTAGTTTCTTTATCAACAAGTGCTTTAGATTTAATAAACTTAGAGAATGTATGATATTTCTTTTGCATGAAGAATATCCAACACTTACGTGAGAAATCATCTACAAATATGAAATAATACATGTGTTAGTGCCTAAATCCACCTTGGGCTGAACAAAGGCACATCTAGGGTAACATCAAACCACGCTTAACCAGGTAGTTAGCCCTACCAGGTCGGGAGAGGGATCTCTCCTTGTCAATCTCAATTAGGATATTGGAAATTAGGGCTTGAGATGACTGGATTAAATGTAGATTTTAGGCTAGGTATAGTATATCTCAGGGTTTCTAGTTTGATTTTTAGGTTTTGGTTGCTGGATCAATTAGAGAAGGCATATTGGGTCCGCGAAATCAACTCAGGGATACAGTCATGTCCTGTGGGGCAAGTTAGACAAGAGTTTATGTACTAGCAATGGATTGAGATGGTAGAGTAAGACAGTTGAGGAGGGCATAAGAAACTATGAATCCTCTCCAAATAGTGAAAACATTGAAAACCAAATGCATTCCCAAGACAAAGCACTGTAAATTTAGTGTATTTTGTCTATTCACCTTGATTCATTTAGTTTAGAAGAGAGAGAGAGATGTGGATACATATAAAACACCAGAGAAAAAAAAAATCATTACAAAGAAGGAACAATACATAAACTCACTGTCACAAGAATCCCACAAAAATAGCTGTGAAACCTAGTTTTATTCCTTGCCAAATTGCTGAAACAAAATGTTCAGTGAATCCAACACTTCTGCCAATGTCTAACCTCTACAAATGACCAAGAAATTACATAATATAGGCAAGGAAACCACTCATGCTAGCTATTAGGGTCAAATCCATGAGAAAAGGGGTGGTTTCAACCATATCTAAACTAAGAACAGGAATATAGGCAATGGAACAGCTTGCCTCTAAAACCAAGGAAACCAATTCATTATAGCTCAAAACCACTTGGAACTTGATGTATCTACCCTATGAAGTGATTTTCAACCATATTTACATCAAAACACATCATTTTCCATGCATACATTTACTAAGAAAATAAGGAAAGTCAACCACTGAAGAAACTGGGCGAAATTCTGAGTTTTAGGCAAAATTGGAAAAATTTCCCTGATGTGCAGCGCCTTAAGCCTAATGCGCAATGCCACTTCAAGGCTACTTTTGGAGGCCTTCCACTTCACCAAATCAGGCCCAAGATAGCTTGTTGGAAATCTCTACCTATCTAGTTTCTAGAACACTTTGAATTTTCTGATTTGGAGTTGATTTGCCCCTTCAAAAATCATTTCTCCCAATACTGCTTCCTGTGGGTCCAAAAAGTGGCAGAGAGGGCATGTTTTAGGTGTTTTTTGCCCTTTAGGTGACCCAAATCTTCTTCAAAATTTATGAAACATTATGGGTTTCATTGTTTTTTCATTTTGAATCCAAAACCACAATCCATTTGGCAAAATAGTGAGCCAACTCAATGCCGGCGCTGCGCATCAACTGAAATTTCCTATGTTTTTATTTACAAAATTGCAAAATGACAAAAAGTTCCCAAAATTTCCTCAAATTTGGCAAGAGGCAACCTCATTAAGTGCTTTGCTGAGCTAATGAAGCTTCAGCCAAGATCTTGAGTTTATCTTGTTCTTTCTTGGCCCTCAAGGCTCTCTTTAACTTAGCTTTTAGCCTATTTACCCTTGTTTTGCAAATCTTGTTCCGAGCTAAGTAATGATAGGGCATATGGCACAGCATTTTCCTCTCTTTGTTGGCTTTCTCAAGCATCTTCTCAAGGTGAGTGTTCACCCTCTCCAACCATGATTCTCGGTCATCCTCAATTTCTCGCTCAAGGGAGGTCATCTTGATCTTTCTTTTCTTTGCCTCTTATATATTTTCTCTAATCATTTGCAGCTCCATAATAGCTTGATTATCTATCATATTCTTGTTTTCCTTCTCAAGAAAGTTGATGATCCATTTGGCCCTCTCAAGGTTAAGTGATAAGGCTTGTATTTCAGCCTCCTTCTCTTTTATAATCATGTCCTTGAGTCTTGAGCTTTAAGAGCCCAAATCAGTGACATCCTCCTCAATCAAAACAAAATCCTTGTCTTTCCCTTCAGTAGGGCCCTCCTCATGCATCTTTTTCTTTCCTTTATCTCTGCCCTTTGACTGTTGGTCAACCTGTATAGCTAGAGAAGAAGGCAAAGCCCCTTTCACCCCCGGTGAAGATAGCATTTGCTTGTGGTCCAGTGAAGAAAACCCCTTCCACCCTTGGTGGAGATAGTACTCACCTGGCAGCAGAAAAAAGCCTTCTTATTCCTCTCTCATAGGTGACAAACACAGGAACAAGAACCTCCTCTATTTTACTTTCAGGCTCCTTTTGTTGCCCGGAAGGTTCACCTTCCTCTTGAGAATCTAAAAATATTTGAGGCCCCTTTAAGCATTCATGGGCAATGAAAGTTTCCCATGACACTCCCAACTGAGTGAGCTGATGCAAAACAACAATTTTGATGATAGAAAAATGATAAATACTATTGAGCTGCTATGGATATGGTTTTCTTTTTGCAATCACTGTCATCCTCTCTATGTTTTTACATATGAAATAGGGGATGCTCATCATTCTGACCCTGGTGAAGTGCATAAGCAATATGATGTGGTAGGCATAAAGTTTGGAGAACCTACCCTCACATGTAAAGTATTTGATGATAAGTTTCATGAGTGGAACATACTGATCCTCCAAGAATTTGAAAGGAAACACCCTACTAAGCTTACCATGGTACTTGGACTTGATATATGGCTCATAATGTTGCTTACTAATATTTTTCCTTTTGTCCCACTTTTCCCCTACATCTGGAATTCTTGTGGCCTCTGCAATGATAGTCGGTGAAAGAGTAAAATTGACCCCAGCAAGATGCACCATATTGTTATCCATGTTTATCACAAACTACCTTGCTAACTCATGATGATATTTGACCCTCTCAACCATTTCACAAAACTCAAAATAGGACTGATATCTGAAACATGTGGTGGCTAGTGGGCAAGCAAGGACTTCATTCATGTCGATAGGTTCCTCCCTAATGATTTTTCCACCTTTGTGAGGCTTCCTAGACTGCACATTTCTTTCCCTTGAGCTATCACTAAGTGTGTCCTCTTCAAAATCTGATTCACTACTTCTTTCCATGCTTGTCTTGATGATGTAATGTGATGATGATATGGTGAACAATGATAATGGGTGGGGAAAAAGAAGATGAGTATGAAGAGATTTTGCAAATGGAACAATAGTAATGAAGTGGAGTAGGGGAATGAAGGGAAAGATTTGGGAAACTAGGGTTTTGACTTATGAGGGACTTAGGGTTTAATAAAGGGGATTAGTTTCTTAGGGGAATAGGGAAAGGGAAAATGGAATCAATGGGTAGTTTTAGTGCAATGAAGTTGGAGAAAAGAGACAAGTTTTGCGATGAGGTGAAATTTTTGCAATGAAGTGAAAAATTATGAAGGAAAACTAGGGTTTTGATTTTAGGAAGCAAAACTCATGAATAAAACATGAAGAAGAATTATTTCAGCTCAAGATAGATGAACACTTACTTGTAGGAGGTAAATGTAGCATTTGAGAGAATCTGGGATGAATTTGAGTGAGTTTGGAGCCTCCCTAGCCAATGTGTAGCGCACTGGGCCCAATGTGCAGCGCACTAGGCCCAATGCACAGCGCCTGTGTAATTTTGCACAGAGAAAAGTTGTCTGATGCGTAGTGCCGACCCTCTGATGCGCAGTGCCAGGCAAATTTGCTGCAAAATCCGGATTTTCTTCCTCTTTTGCTCAATTTCCCTTCAAAACACGATTTTGTCTCTCCACTTGACTTTTTGCACAATGAAATGAGTAGCTAGCATGAATTTTCTTTATATGTGATGCACTTTAATTTTTCCTCATTACAGACCCACTTCTATAAAGTCTTAGTCACTTTTCTCAAAAACTTTGTTTTTCGATTAGAAGTTTGACTTTTTCTTGGCACTTTGATGGACCGATGTCTTGGTGTTTTTGTTTTTTACAGTGGCAGGAGTTGGCAAGGTGACCAGGAATAGCTACTGAGCTTATTACATATAGAAACACTTAAATTACATGAAATTTTTTACAAAAAATGGAAAAACTCTCTTTTCACCTCAAAACAGAGTTTTGAGGTAAAAAAGATTTATTGGGCATATCAGAAGTAAATTTATGATTTTATGAACCTATTTGTCCTCCTCATGTGCATGATGACCTTTTATTCAATTTGGGATGACCACGATGACAAACCCTAAGACCTAGTGAAACAAAACCCTAGAACCGAATGAAATGAATTGAAATGACTATAAATGACTGAAAAGAGATTTTGAACAAGCTAGCAGGTATATGACATGAGGGAAACTAAAATGAAACCAAGACCATCAGTTGATCCATGACCTAATGGAATGCAGTTGATCGAATGAGACACCTAATATGCATGCAAAAGAGAAATTTGATCACTGATGGAAGTGTGAAGACACTGACACTAACAACATGTGCTTGGCAATGGAAGCTGTCAAGAAAGGTTCAAACACATCATAGTGAACTCTTTCAAGCATTGCTTATGATTTACAGTCTCAATCATTGAAGGTTGATTTTGTGTACTTCCCAAAGTACACCCTTTGCATGTATCTCGTTGCTCTAGTGCTCCTTTAGGAAGTCATGTAGAAATTTGTTGCATGATATTCAAAGCTCCATGATGCAAATGGCTACGTCATTTATGCCATAATTCACAGATATCTTGGATCTGCACCTTCTATGCATTTGTGCTCAATGTTGCATAGTCTTCCACATCTAATTTGTAGAGGTTCTTCACATGAACCTTGATCTTCTTCACTTGTCTCATTGCGACATGTCTTAGGAAAGCCATCCCTTCACTAAATATCACATCATAGCCATGTTATTCTAACATATCAACTGAAAAGAGATTCCTCTTCAGACCCTCAACATACACGAAATCCTTGAGTTTGAGACTGGAGCCAAACTCCTTATGTAAAGTAATTGTACCAATATCGGTCACGTTATACCTTCCATCATCTCCCATCTCGATGTGCATCTGGAGGTCTTTCTCCTCCAAGTCACTGAAAAATTCTCGGTTTCCCGTCATAAATGAGGCTCCACTATCCATATACCACACACCACCCATCATCATGCTCACCATACATGTGATGAGGGTGAAATCAAGCTCAAACTTTGAATCCAAAGCTTCACCTACCGCTCCTCCTAAGGGATTCTTACTCGCCTTCTTGTTTGGACACGTCGTGGCATAGTGTCCCAGTTCATGACAGTGAAAGAACTTGATTCTGGACAAGTCTTTCTTCTTTCCCCCTTGACTAGATTCTCCATTGGATTGGGATTTCTTCCATTTCCCTTTCTTTTCTTTTCCATCCAAGGCATAGTTCTCCTCCTCCTCAACTTTGGATGAGGTCCATCTCTAGTATTCCACCTAATCTCCTCCTGTACCAAATTCGACCAAAGGTGTTCCCAGTTTTGTAGCTTCTCCCTCCCATTTACCGAATCTTGGTAGTTGTGCCAGCTCTTGGGAAGGCCTAGAAGGGCTAGGCTCATGAGATCATCCTCCACATTAGTAAATCCAACTCCTCCAAGTTCATCACGACATTGTGTGAACCGTCTTAGGTACTATTGAATAGATTCAGTCTTATGCATCTTGATATTTCGAAGCTTGTCCTTGAGCGCCAGCTTCTTGTGGTTGCTAATGTTCTGGAACAACTCTATTAATGTTTTCCAAATTCATAAAAAGGAAAAAGGCAAGTGTGGGCTTCCATTTTACTAGCTACCATTGTACCCCAACATATGGCCCAGGGCTGGCCCTTTTCATCCCATACTTCATTCACCTATCTGTCACATGCCACCAACCTTTTGAAGGATGTACCTTGAAAATATTATCCCCTTTATAAGTAGAAACCACCTAATAGGATACTTGGTTAACCCCATTTGGCCTTTAGGAGACATTGGCACATCCTAAAGCCCATTATGGAAGGGCGGGCCATTATAAAGTCCCCACTTGTGGTCCATGGTTGGTAAGCTCATTTACTCAATTTCTCTATTAACTTGTTGTATTAGAAGGCTAGGGGACACATTGGATCTTATGCAGGATTATATATGGTCTCCATCTTGGGTTTGGTCTCCCTATATGGGGTCCTAATCCTCCATAGGGCTACATTGGCACATGTAGGGTGTGTGTTGAGATCCATTGGCCTCCACAATAGCAAACAGTAGTCCATGGATCCCCAAGGATGTTCAGAGATTGCTCGAGATTCACCTATTGGATGAGGAAGATGCACTTGGTTCACCTTTGCCTAGCCAACCCCACAGATGTACCACACACTTGTCCGTTGACCTAGGACTTGTAGGATGATGTGGAAACACCTACACCATCATCATAACCCTTGCAAATGATCTACATGCATATTCGACTCATTTGAGACCCATTAGGTTGTTATTGTGGCCCCGCGCCCACTAGGAGCACCACGGGTTTATTGTTTGGAGAACAAGGGGCCAACCCTTTGTCCATCACTTTTAAGGGTCCTATTCTTCATTATGGCACCTATGGACCTCATTATGCCTCTTGGAGGGTCGTACGATATGTATTATTCATCACCCGACCTCTTAAGAGGCTTATTCTTTCATTTGTGAGCTAGTTTGGTGGGCTTGTCACCAAATGTTAGATTATTAGCACGTTATTTTATTTTTGGCACTTATGTAGGCCAAGGAGACTAATTCAAACTCCTCGTTAGTGTATAAATACAAGTGAGATGAGTTCATTTTCTCATCATCACTTTGGATTAGATCTCTTCTCTCTTTTGAGAATCTTGCACTTTTTCTTGGAGGATGAATTGGAGCTTAATGGATGAATTTTGATGTTTGGATTTGGTTTATCTTATCTTGGAGCTTATCTATTGTCAAATTGTGGATGGTTGGATATGTTCTATTACATGTAAGTACATCCTTTTAATGTTATTCTTGTTTTACTTTTTCATGTATATTGGATTGGGATTTTTGCTATTTTTAGGGCTACTTGTTGCATGCATTTACTGCTTAAATTGTGGAATTTTGTCTCTATATAGCATCTCTCAATGTATGGGCCATGTAATTGAATGAAATTTCCTAGTGATAATTCTATAAACGAATTCATATTGATAAGCCATCACCTTTTGCAAGTCGAAGTATAAAAGTTATAAGGTTGCTTCCCTTTGCCTTAGAAGGATAGCAAGGTAGTCTTAAGGCCTCCTTGACTAAGAAACAAATTCTTCATTCATATTGATCATATACTCCATTCTCCCAAGACTAAGAAATTGATCTACTAAGAGGTGGTCACCCAAAATCATTTATTTTTCACCTTTTCCTAGGTCTAACCAAGTTGGGTCACCTAGGGCATCATTTTCTCGAAAAAATAGCCCTCTAGAAAGTTTGATCTCCTACCCTCCCCTCTGGTTGTGTGTCTTCAAGGCCTCCTCCAATTTTGAATCCATTCCAAAAGTGGATTTGTGAGAAAATCCAAGACCTAGCTCCGAGATCAAACTTTTCCCTGGTATCACCAAGGCTAGTGCCTAATATGATCAATTCAACACCTTTAAGTGAAAACACTTTCTTTGATCCTTCCCCCTCCTTGTCTGGGTTAAGAATATCATTGGCTTCTAAACTCTTACCTCCTAACCTAGGTTGTGTCCACTTGGTCCCATGTGGTCCCATTCCTTTGAAAACACAATTCTTCAAGAACCATCCGATTGGGATTGGGAAACTTTTTCACAATTCATATTCCCTAAACCTAACCCTCAAATCTCCCCATCCTTATCCTAGAAGACATTGTACCTTGCTTAGAAAGCAAGCAAGCCCTATTCTTCAACCTCTTCTCGAAAGGGATTATTTGGGTCACTTTATATCCACTTGTTGATTTATCCTTCATTTGTGACTCCATATATACTGGGTCTCCTCCTATATTTGAAAGTTTGTAAATAGTAGGGAGCCTTAGTTGAGGTGACAGTGGGCTAAGTCTCCATTTGTTGCCCTTGGTCTAGCATTTTCCCCTTTAGGTCCCCTGCTAGTTTGAGTGGTAACATGGCTCATTTAGTTGCTAGTGGTCAATATGAAATGGTTGTTGGTTATTAATATAGGGCTAACCTAATTTAATTAATAGTGATTTGAATATTTTAACCAATATTCCATAATAAGCTATTTGGTATTCCAATGGTTGAATGATTATTTAATTTGTGTTCATTTCTTGTTCTCAAATATTAGCTAGGTGTTGTTAGTTCAAGGATTTCATTTAGGACTCAGAGTTTATTCCTGAAAATACTAAAATGCTTGCTAGACAAGAATCTAGATGGGTAGCCTATTCCAAATAATGTGAGGTCTAATTCGTACTTTTCAATGGAGAGAACCCTTGATGTTGAAGGTGGGGCATTTCCCCTTGTGAACATGTTGACATATTTTCCCACTTATGTTATAGCTCAAAATGACACTCCCATGAGTCCATTAGAGAATAAACATAGAAAGAACCTAGGAATGCAACACCAACTTCATGGAAAATTCAAGTTTTCATCCTTCAACACTCTTGTAACACTGGGAAAGGGAATTGCAATACTCTAAGTGGGTTGGGGGAAGGTGTTGAACACTCCAAACCTTCATATAAAGAGCATTGAAGTGGCTAGGGTTGCTAGAGCGAGCATATAAGGATTTGACGGGGTTAAATAATATCAACTTTAGGATAAGGATGCAATGATCATATGAAAAAATGTAAAAAAAGGTGTCTAGATTCATTGAATCACCTTGTCAGCTCAACTATTAAAACAAAGCTCTTCCATGAAAAGAAAGGGGAGAATAAGTGAATAGTAAGGAAATGTTTTGGGATTGGCAAAAGATTGACCCTTAGATAAACCGATACTAACAGTGAGCCTGATTGTGGATGCTTGGTTAGAGGGAGAGCCCTAGGTCAAGAGGCTTGGAGGTGGTTCAAGGGTTGTAAGTGCTTTCTATTTAATGAAAAATACTATGCTCTCCCCCCATGTTATTGTGTTCTTATTTGTTTATGATTGCATTTCATGATGATATTACGTTGCTAACATTAATATTGTATAGGATTGGATAGTTGGACATTGTAATATTTGTTCATAGGTGTAGGTCTTAGAGATTGGGATAGGATCTGAAGATTGCCAATCAACCAAGGATCAAGCTAGGATGAACCTCTAGGGAAAGGTGAGATTACTATCTTGCATTGTCAATTTATATATGTTTGCATGCATGGTTCATTAGGGGTAGAAATTAGTTACTTGTATATGTTTATCATATGCCTTGGGAAAGCCTATGGGACGGAGTCTCTGGCAATAGAGGTGAAATCCACATAAACAATTTGGTATGACAATAATTCACCAATAATTCTAACAATGATTTATTGAAATTTCGATTATCTTGGAACTTTATGTTGCGCCATTTTGAAAAATGAAGGGTATCTTATTAATAAATAATAAAATGTCTTTCTTTTTTATTGCACTACCCAATGGTTGTAAGATATTAGGTTGTCGATTAAAAATAAGGATAATTATGTTGATAGGCATGTCTTGGTACATGGCTTCCAAAATTTTAATTTAATTATCAATAATTATTAGGTGGATGATAATGATTTATCCTTAATGGAATATTCTAGAATATTCGTAGTAGTAGTCACAGACTAAAGGTTGAGATTTATTTCAAAAGTAGTTATGCCCTTTTTACCCTTTTAATTATCTTGATTAATTTTTAAAAAAAAATGCCATGTGAACATGTGTCATATGAACATGAATTATGGTTTTTTGGGCATGTGATATTAGTAAACCATGGTATTGTAATAAATTGTATTTATAGATTAAGAATCTCCATGGTAAAATGAGGGTGAATCTCCATGCTTAATAATCTTACTACATCTTTCTATAAATGTATATACATTTAACTCATGTATTAATTATTTTTATAATTAATAATAATATTGAACGGGGACAGGCCCACAGGGCCTAAAATAGATGGTGACAAGATGTTATGTTAAGAGTGAGACACTATGTGGTGTAAAGGTCACCGATACGGAACTTTGTGGGCAAAAATCCAGTCATGCTAAGGGATGGTGTGGCTCAGGCCAGGTATGATCCACGGGTGATTTTGACGGCTTAGATGCCCCTGGGTTGCAACTATTCAAGCCACGGGTTAGATATGCTAATCATATCAATACTCACACAACCCATCAACAAAAATATTGGATGGGGACAGAGAATACCATATAGGTGTTGAAATTATTATTTATAGTGCAGTAAATTTTATGGTATCATGTGACCATGAGCCACTTGGACAGGGGATCAACAAATCCTACAACAATGCAGATACCTGCATCTAAAGAATGTAATTTTGCATCATTGTACTAATGAAAGAAAATTACGATTTTTTCACAAGGAAAAAATTATATTAATAATTTAAAATAAAGTTAAAATTTAGTTAATTTTTATGATTTTTTAATCTTGGCGATGTGAGATGTATCATAAAGTAAGTATTTTTACGCCTATTGGAATTTCCAAGCCATTTAATTTATATGGTGTGATAGTTTACATCTATAAAATTTAATGTATAGATATGAAACTGCTCATGTAATGTACTAAACCACAAGACTCAAATCTATTGTACTCATCTGTGAAATTCAATTCGCAATCACAAGCACACATCATAAACAAGCTTCAAGATTAAACACACATACATAGCAATTTATCTAGGGGAAAGAAACTGCTCAAAACCCCTTCCTATATGTATTGCATTAATCAAAGAATAAAGATGAAATACAATGATTTCTCAAGCTTGATCACACCATGCAAGTGTATAGTCTATCTCTATGCCTGGCCAACTAACTCTAGCTAACACTTAGCCAATTTTCCTATCCTCCAAACTCTTATTTCCTTGCGGCATTCAATGAGAAATTAGGCCCCTATTGCATATGCATTTTCCTCCAAGGAATTTCACAGTTCATTTAGGCACATCCTATGACTGCATGCACCACCTGTACACCTCATAATAGTCTACAACTGATAGTACACTACCTTGGAATCTCCATCTCAACTGGGTAACTTGAATTATCTACATGCATGAGCTAATTTAGGCTGATTGATCAGTTATTTGGTTGATCAATGAGTGAGTTGAAGTTACACTTCCACAAGTTCCACTAGTTCCTCCAATAGTTAGAACTAGTTTAACTAACCATAACTAAGTTTAACTGATTTTAATTTCTACAGCTAAAATTAACTCAACTTAGGTTCCTAAAATTTAGGAATCAATGCACGTAGCTGAACTTCATGCTCCTAACTCGAATTAACTGAGTTAACTTAGTGATAAGAACCATATCACCTCAAATTTCAAATTTTCTCAATTTAATTGTTTTAAGAATACACTAATATAATTGTTTTAAGAATACAATATGTTAATACAATAACTTTATTCAACACACATAAATTAAAATATTATAAATAAATATTATTATAACTATATTTTATTTATAATAATTAACATAAAATAAATTAATAATTAACCTAAAATAAATAAATAAATAGTATTTGAATATCCATAATTCAATATCAAAATATATTAGTGCATCATATTCATTTGAACTCAATGATGCATTTGTGACTTCTATAAGCATCGATACATTTAGATTATTCTTTTGTATTGGTGTACAATATAGATAATGCACGTTAATTCTCCATAGTAGATAATTCTGTCTAGAGATTTGAAAACACATAATAGAACCAATGCTTTTATAATAGGTTATTGCATCAGTGCATAATATTACAAGGTTCACACCTATATATAATAAGCATCGGTGCTTTTATAATAGCTTCAACACATAATTGTATTGCATGTATAATAGCACTTTAGTTTTGAATGTATACAAAGCACACAAACATGCATTACATATTTGTGCACCTTTCTATTTTGGAAGCACACGAAGAAAACCTCCTTCTTTTGACAGCACAATTTTTTTACGTTATATTGAAGATTTGCTCAGAAATTTTTTAATGTCAATAACCAATCACAAATGTTTCAAAAAATAGTTTTTGTTTTATTATTATTATTATTTAAAATTATACTCTTATCTTATACCAAAATTTTCCATATATAGATTGAGTCACCCAACAGAGAACTACATATGGGTTTTAATATCCCTCACGCTTTGCAACAAAGAAATTTGGGAGGTAGTAATGATTTTGTAAAATATTGAGATAAGCATGAGCTTAGATTGCAAACAAAATGGCCATAGGATTCATCCTTCCAGCTCAACCAAAAATGGCCATAGGAATCGTCCTTCTAGCTCAAGAAGGTTTGTCTCTTGGCTCTCTCGTCATTTTATGGTTAGGGTTTAGGTGTCCACAGTCATTGTTTTTTTACAGTATTTCAGTGTTAATTTCTCTTGTCGCCAAGTTTCTTTTAACATAGTCTTCTGCAATTGGTTTCTTCATCAATGTTTTTTGCGTTGTCCCTACAAAACATGGGAACTGAGTCGTCCTTCAAAGTTGTGCTAGTCTTATCACCAGCCTCTTTGTAAGCGTATGAACCATCAGGATTGTCATTTAAGTGTTTAGTTCTTGTATTTGGGGTATGGTGTTCTGGTTCTTTTTCTATCTGGTTTTGAAACTGGTTTGACTGACTCATGATCACAAGTGCTATCTATCTTCCTTATCGGGGTTTTGTGGGTTTCAACTTATACCTTCCTTACTATGTATTTCTACCTTCTAGTCGTGTTCCAAGTCTCTTCATTCACATTCGAGTCAGTATACTCTCACATAGGTACCACAATTGGGAAGTGTTTTGCCTTGTAGGTTTTGTTGGCAATTGTTTGCATTGCAGGTACATCATGGCTCCTGGATGAATGCTACTAGTGCGACGGGGTGGTGCATCTATGGCGTCTTCCTCAAGGCATACGAAACTTTTTGTGTGGGAATATGTGGCCAATTTTTTCCATGTTGACCCCCTTGAAGTTAGGAAAAAAAATCTTAATCTAGAAGCAAAGGAATTCAGAGACCGTAAATACTTCTCTGATTCATAGATAACTGGAAGTACTATGAAATGGGTACCAGACCCTGGTAAATTCAGAAGAAGAATAATTCACTTTTTACACTCCATCACTCATCATCGCCAAATAGAGACACTGATTAACATGGTGATACGAGACAAGCAGGTGAACAACTATAAGCTTTTTGCAGGACATGAGGAGATAAAAGAGATACTACGGGATATCAGATATAACCTTGATGATATTGTCATCAGGTTAACCCATGTGGAATGTTTTATAGTCTCTGATTCAGACACTGACTCTAATGCTCAAAATGATGAGGAGGAAGTCATCAATGTTGTGCCTCTCAATGTCATTCTGGCCAACCCTGGAACGCCTCAAAACAACTCTCAAGCTGCAGAATATCCTATTTTGTCAGTCATCATTCTCTACTAGTTTGGTTCTCACACTACTATATAGTTTGTATTTGCTCTACAGTTCTAGTATCATACTTGTTGTTATGTATTTGGTTGTAGTTTCTAGTTTTGTAAACAAGTCTCTTATGGATAAATTCTATGTCGAGTCTCTGAAACAATTAGTCAAAGGTGCCCTTAACCGAAAAGTTATTTTCAAAATGGTCATCTTACGTCTACTATGCTCAGTTTTTGACAGCTGGTTTTTTTACTTATATGGACTCAGTATGATGTAATCCATAAAAGCCAGGAATGTTGAAGTTTTGGATAAACTCTTACGCTAACAACACATGTATTTCTCTCAACTATCAATAGAAATTTTGTTTATATTTACAAAAAATATATATTGCAAACAAAATGAGGACAACCAAAACTCCCATGCACATGCCAATAGAAAAGGATGTGTTAAGCAAGAATAGGATCATTGAAACACGATGGAAAATGGATGATGTAATAAGTTGATAGATGGTGACATGGGTGATTGCAATCATTTGACATAGATAATTGCATTCATTTAGATCATTGCTATGTGAGATTTCTCGTAATGGAAATTGCTCATAACATTATAAAATGAACATATTATTTGAAAAGTAATCAATTCAAATTTCATGTAAAGTTTATAGTAGTAAGGGGCTCTTTCCCCTTACATCATATCTTTAATTTATCTTTGGTTATATTTCATTCAAAATTTTAATTATTTTAGTTAATAAATTACAATTTATCCTTAAAAAGCTATAACATACATGAAATATCATTAACGTGCTTTTGTTTGATGACAAAATGGAAAATTTGTTATACTTCCATCTTAACTAACAACGATACACTCTCATTACAAAGGTGAGTGATATTGATTTATGCATTGTGTTATTAATACATACATAATTATACTTACATATTAGGTTAAAAATCTAAAAAAGTTAGTCCACGGGGTCTTTGATAGACGGTGATCGGGTGCTCTATTAAGGCACTCCTTGATGTGAAGTCACCTATTCAATTCCTTGCCCCGATCGGGGTGATATATTGGACATGATGAAGATGTAGTCTTGCCAAGCTTACAAAAAAAAATATAAGAAAGTTCCCATTGAAGTCGATGTGTGGACTGGGGATATAGATTTTATTGTAATTTAGTTTCTTGAAGATATGTAAGAGTAATAGGCTTCTTTATATTCTATCTTGAAAGAAAAAAGTCTACTATCTATAATTTAAAAAAAACAAACAAACAAACAAATTGAAACATGTAAATAGCTATTCAAAATAAAATAAAATAAACCATCATTCATTGTTTCTCCCCATTTAAATAATAATATTTAAGAAAATTATTAAAAATCATATATTATAATAATAATAATAAAATTGTAAATCAAGGTTTTCTATTCATTCAATATTTTATATTGGTTGTTCAAAGAGTACACAATCGAGTTGGCCTCACTCTTACTAGATTTATTGGTCAACCTATGCATACCCAGTGTAACCCGCCCCCTCCTCATTCCAGTCATCACATAGGTTAGAAGGAGGTGGTTACTATGCTGACCCAAGATATAAGGTATCGTTATGGAAATGGGGTCTAAAAATTTTGATCTTTTTCAGCATATTCAAAACCTAAAATAGATACCATAGTTGCATTCATCTTGTCGAGACAATTTTGGCGATACAAATTTTGTCCCAATCTGGCCTCTCGATCGAAAGATATGGCCAATTAAAAATTAGCCAATCAATTAGTGCAATGTCATCAACCCACCACGTGGAACCCACATAGTGCCCTTGTGGCACCCGTGTGGCTATCCCATTCAACCCCCTCTTTGTCATTGGTGTCAGTGTACTGGTTGTTGACCTAGGTTGGGGTCCTCACATATAAATGTGTGTGTATATATTTAAGCTACCAATCGACACAATAGCCACATATTAATTCCACATATGCAATGCATGGAAGGTAAGAGGGTGTGGGCCCCTCCAATGACATGTCACCCTGGCACTATGTCACCTCGACTCTTCCTCATGAGATGCAACGGGATACCTATGGAAGGTAGACTCTCAAATGGAAATTTTCACATTAGTTGCAACACTAATTCTTCGTCTACACGAGCCTTACCTTTGGTTTTTTTAAGTTGTGCATTATTTTCCCCTTAGCCCTTCAGTTCTCTCGCCATCCAATGTGCAGAATCCAACTCATCACGACCACTTCCACATCGTTGTCTACTCCAAGTTGTCTTGATCCTTGCCACCCTCACGCTACCTTCACATGCTCTCTTAGAATTTCTAGGATGAGAACCCTGGGACACATCACCCCGAGTTACTCCCTCCTGGTACACTTAAGGCAATCCCCATCTCACTGACCACTTCCAACATTGTGGCATGCCACGTTATCCTAGTCTTTATCATCTTGTTGATCCTCCTAGAGTACTCCCCTTTGGACCTATGGGGATGAGACCTCTAGGACACGTCATGTTGGGCTCCTTCCTCTAGATGCACTTGATGTGGATTCACTTACACAACCTCTTCCATGACGTCGACTTTGCCACTTCATCACAGTCCCTATCATCCTAGCTTTTCTTCTAGCATACACCTCCATGGGATTTCTGAGGTTGAGACCTTTGGGACACGTCACCTCGACTCCTTTCCATACAAAACGCTTTGTGTGGGTCCACAAGAAGGTTTAAATGAAACAATATTAACTCCTCCATTTCCCACCAACCCATCCCTGTGAAATATTTCCACATAGGATTTTACGAAGGCCAATTTATATGTATGAAGGCTCTGTCAATTGTTATGGGAGTTAGGCCAAGGTCGACATGACACAGTGTTATTGCAACATTGTAATATATATATATATATATATATATATATATATATGAGCATGTAAAAATATTATAAAAGGATTGATTTGGCATAATACACTTCAATAATTCCTATGCTTATTCTCCCTCCTACATAGAACCATTAGCATGATAACTCCCTGCATTTTACATACATTACAACGAGGTCCATTCACCTTAGAATGTCAGTTGTACTAATGAGTTTGATGGGTCCTAGAATGTTGACACAAACATTCCTCCCTAGACCCTTTATGTTTAGAATATTCATTATTTCATCTCAACAATCAGGTTCCAAATTTCACCAATCTGCACAGAGTGTCATGCCATACCAGTGTTTACACACATTAACAACACAATTGTGTTCACTCAGTGCATCCAACATAATATAAATATAAGTATCCCTGCATACAAAGTGTTAGTTCATAATCACAACCACAAGGACCAGTGAACAGAACCTCATTCTTTTCACTCACAAGTGAATCATGCATCAATCAAGAAATCAACACAAACTTTACTTAACAGTTTGAACACACACACACACACATATATATTCAATGGCACAAGATTCATGTAGAAATACTTACCTTGCATCAGAACTGGAGTTGGACAATTGAGTCTGGGACAACAACTCTCCACCAAACCATAGATAGGTTGAAGCCAATCCTCACTTGCATTTTTCACCCCTGCGAAAGATTACAGAGACTGAGGGGCTTACTCAAAGGATTTAAACACCAACTGTTAGTTGAAATAGGGACTCCATAGGCTCACCGACCTCCACCCACCAACTATTTAGGCAGTCAATAATAGCACAGGGAGTCCATAGGCCCACTGTCTCCACCCTTTAGTTGTTCAACATTTAGTAATTCCATGGGATCCAAAGACTTCCTCTCAATCCTAGAATGATGAAGGAGTCGAAAGATACAAATATCCACCCTTAAACAATCAACACAGTGGTTTCCACCCATCTTGGGGACTCCAAAACCCATTGTAAAACAACACAACAAGAAATGCTTTAGAAGTCCTCCTTTCAAGAATTCAAGGAGAAACCCTCCACCCCATCCATCAAGGGACTCTAGAGAAAGTCATATCCACCCTCTAGCTGACAAGGAATCAAGAGGCCATTATCCTCACCTGAGAGAATTTCTCATGTCAATATTGCCAATCGAAATTAGTTATTCTGAGTTCCAAAATGCTTTGTCTCTCATCGACTCATCAAAGATTCACTTTTCTTGTTCTAGGGATTTCATAGAGATTCCTCTCCTTATTAATTCATAGGCAGTGCCTACCCTTTCTCCAACCATTCCCCTTCCCAGAGAACGTGCTTCCTCTTTCTTCTTGTTCCCTCACCAATCGAATGCATTCTCCCCCTACAGTGTTGAGTTATCTTGTATTGTTCCAATGCACACAAAGCCCATGCCTCATTAAATTCTCATCCTCTTTTCCTTGTCTCTTCCTCCCAAGAAGCATGGCCCTCATACTTTTCACTAGCCTAGTTAATTCATAAAACCAAGCTACTTAAGGCTCACTCACCAACCTTCAATGGTTGTCAAAAGCAATTCAGACATCCTGCAATAAGGAAACCTTGAACATCCCAAGCAAGTTACCTCCTCAATCCCTATAATTTGCATCCCTTGACTCAACCCATCTTATCAAAAAATTGCATTGTATACATGAGAGAAATATAATAGGGGCTATCACAAACCCCTCCCTCTCAGGGGAAAACCATCCTCAGTGTTCTTTGTCCGTATACACATAAGAACATGCTTAAAACAAGCATACTATCTATGGAGCTTTATATACATCTTTGTACAACATTTACAATTTTATATCCCTTTTCCTCAACCAACAAACAAAAAATGATATGATGCTTGCATTGTATTATTCATTTCCCAAGCAGCTTCCTTGGGCCCAAAATACCTTATATGCACTTTGGCTTGCTCTATTTCTAAATTACGAAGCATGAGGGTCCTCTAGTTCGAATTGTAGCATAGACCAATCAATCACATGATTATAGACTTGTACATATCTTTTAAGCAAAGAAACATGGAAATCATCACATAATTTTATTGATGGAGGTAAGGTCATCCTATAGGCCACTGGCCCTAATATTTCAAGTATTTCAAAAGGCCCAAAAAATCGTGGTGCCAACTTGACACATGACGCAATCTTAAGGAACTTTTCTTGGGTCTAACTCTCAAGTAAACATGTTCCCCAACTTGAAACTCTTTATGCACCCTATGGTGATGTGCATAACTTTTATGCCTATCTTGTGCTATCTTTAAATTATGCCTAGTGATTTGCATTTGTTTCTCCATCTCCTTTACCATATAAGGCCGAATAAGGACCCTATTCACAGGATCATTCCAGTTGATAGGAGTATTGCATCTCCTTCCTTAGGGTGCCTCAAAGGGGCTCATATCTAGATATTCTTGAGGCCCATTGTTATATGCAAACTCTCTACAAGTGAAGGTACTCTTCCCACTTCCTTGCCTTGTGCATCACATACATCCTCAACATATATGTAATATCCTTGGTCAAAAATCCACGTAATAAAGTTAATAAACGAAAAATAATAACCAAGGTAACGAGACATGTATTCCAAGTTGAATGTTTGGAAAAACATCCTATGTAATATTCCTATTTAGCCATGGCTAATTAGAATATTCGATTTTGCTCAATTTTGCCTTCTATAGTTATTTGTAAATAAAAAGGTGAGGAAAAGGGGACATAACTCACTTTTAGAATAAAAATTCACTTCCTAGTAGCACAACGTTGTGACTTAAAGGGGAGCCAAGGGGACCAAAGGACCACGCAGAGATGGGGCCCACGCAGACACTTGGAGGGACTGCGCAGATGGAAAGGGAACACGTGGCAAGAGGGGATTACGTTGGAGGAGGTGAGCCTTGGGATTGGGAGAGGCCAATGCTATAAAGGAGAGAGGAACCCCCTCATTTTGTCATTTGATTATGTCCATTTGAGCTAGTCACTTCGACTTAGAGCACGCTGGTTGTTTAGCTAGTCTGCGGCATTGTTTAGTGCACTGAGTGTCTCCGTTCAGAGATCTCACCCTTAGCCCCAGGGGACTTCGAGTGCCTACTCAGGTAAGGTATTTGCCACAGTATTTTTTCAGTAGTTTTTATCTTTGGCATTGAGGTGGAGCTAAGCATCGGGAGACTGCACAATCTTGAGAGAGAGGGACGCGGTTCTTCTAGGAGCAGTTATGGGTTGAGGGTTTGTGGAGGAGTTGAGCTGGGACACTGAGCAAGGGATAAGCTCTTGCATATTGGAGGTATTTGGCAGAGTTTCAGGCAGTATTTTGGAGGATTCTACTCAGTGGCAATGCAGGGCCTTGAGGGATTGCATGATTCCCCAAGGGGGTGATTTTCGGGGGTCGGCCATTTCAGAAAAGCTTTCTGGGCTTTCTGAGTATGGGTGGATTCCAAAGTTTCAGCATTTTCTCAGGAGGGGAACAGCCCCAAATCCTCAATTTATTTCCTACAATAGCAGCAGCACGGCAGTTTCCCAGCAGCATCCATGCAGAGGCCATTCCTTTGTTATTCTGAGTGTATTTCTTCACTTGCCTGGTGCAAGTCGAGGTGCCATCCTTCTGATCACCTCCTGTACTCATTCCATTACTCAGTATAATAAAATGGCTTAGCATTTCTCTCTGCATTTCTTGACTATCTGCTTATATTTCATGCTTATATTATTATATGTTACACCACTGTTATTTTTATCAATTTGAGTTTCATAGTTATTATATTATTTGTGCGTATTTGGTTGGAGTTTATTGGGGTTTTGGGGAAAATCTCTGAAACAAGATATTACAGTGGTATCAGAGCATAAATCTAGCTCGGCCTGTGGAGCTAGCAATCTATGACACCAGGGGAAAAGCCCTACATCTGTTACAGAGGTAGGAGATACAGAGACACTGGTTGTATGTTGGAGAACACCTATGGAGAGGGAGACTGTGTTCGAGTGGTGGACACAGAACAGGAGGAGCCTGTGGTGGACGCAGAGCAGGAGGAGCTTGTGGTGGATGCAGAGCAGGAGGAAAGAAATTTGCGGACATGCTCCTCAAATCAGTGCAGGATCTATCGAGGCAGATCGAGGTGATGGGGCAGAGATTCACAGTAGTGGAGGCTAGATAGCGTAAGAGCCCACCAGTTTTCCAGGTTGGAGAGGGATCGTGTGCATCTCACCATTTGCCAGAGCAGGGTGCCACTCAGCGTGATACTACTCAGCAGGTGGCTTCACATGCCCCTATATGTTCTACCATGCCCACTTTCCTAGGAGCAGATACGGGGGCCGAAGCACAGCAGCAGGCAGAGCCTGGTCATATGGGCGATTATTTTGCGGAGTACCAGGCCTATGGGTAGGAGTTCAAGGATGCTCTCTCATTCAGAGACTTTGTTCAACTCTAGCGGGATAGTAGACCCCACGACCATCACAGAGAATACCGGCATTATCACGATGGAGACACCCACCGCACTACTAGTAGATTTCAATTGCCTACGTTTGATGGTTCATCAAACAGTTCGGCAAGGTCTTGGGTGGAGAAGCTGGACATCTATTTCCAGCTTAACCAGATGTCGGAGACAGAGACCATCAAGGTGGTGACATTACATTTGGATGGTGAGGCCCAGGATTGGTGGTTCCATGGGTTGGTTAAACTCGGGCATTCCACAGTGACAACGTATGTTGAGTTCACCAGGAGATTGATTGAGAGGCTTGACCGGAGGGATTTGGAACAACACTTTCTTGACCTGACGAGGCTCAAACAGATAGGGAGCCCAGAGACCTACATTGCGGACTTTTTGAGGGTTTCAATGATGGTGCCAGATCTATCCACGTCACGGAGGATCTAAATGTATGTTGAGGGGTTAGCAGTGCCACTTCGAGGTCTAGTCAGATCCACTAGACCAACCACCCTTCAGGATACTATTAGCAGGACCCGGGATTTATAGGATGTCTTACCTAGGACCCGGACACCTTACCCCTAGCGACAGGCTTTTCAGCCTAAGGCGAAGGATGTGAGGATTCTGCCTCCAAAGGGGAATCCAAGATGGGTACAAATTGATGATGATGCCAAGAGGGAGTTGAAGAAGAAGCAGTTGTGCTTCACTTGTCAGGAGCCGTGGGCACAAGGACATAGATGTACCACTTGCAAAGCACATTTTATTGAGGTCTTTTCTGAGAGTAGCGGGGAAGAGGATGAGGAGGATGATGTGGAGGTAGGAGATAGTCATGCCATATAGGGCCCCTTGCCGCCTCCACCACCAGCAGCAGGTGGTGCAACTATTGCACCTATCGGAGGAGCCCTTGTAGCATTGCGAGGAGTTCCCATGTATTTGACGTTGCGCATACGGGGGACAGTACATGGCCAACGACAGTTTTGGTTGACAATGGAGCCACCCACAACTTCATCGATGCACAGATGGTTGAGCAAAGAGGTATACCGATAGAGAGCTTCGATGGATTTTCAGTTTTGGTCCCAGGAGATTAGACCATGGTGTGTGCTCGTTATGTTCCAGAGTTATCAGTGACGATGGGCACCTACACACTGACTGGCCACTTATTTGTGGTCAATATTCCGGACACCAACATATTACTGGATGTTCAGTGGCTCATCACTCTAGGGAAGGTCACTACAGATTGGAAGGCCCTAGATATGGTGTGGGATGATGAGAAGACAAGGAGGCATGAGAAGATACGGGGACAACATACATACCCGCCTCAGACTGTTTCAGCTCATCGGATGGAGGCAATCTTCCGGAAGGGAGACATAGAGTGGGCAGTGGAGCTACGTGCATCAGAGGCAGGGACTACAGGGCAGATGGTGCACCCAGAGATACAGGCCATCCTTCACTAGTATGCCGCAGTGTTTGGAGAGATTCCACCAGGACAGCCACCGGACCGGGGGTTTGAGCACACCATTGAGCTTGAGCAGGGCATACAGGCAGTGATTACTACCACCTATAGGCATCCTAAGGCCTATCGGAATGAGATTGACTGGTCCATTCAGGAGTTGCTGGCTCTTGGGCACATTCGGCAGAGCACGAGTCCTTTTGCTTCTTTCGTGGTGTTGGTGAAGAAGAAGGACGACACATTGAGGATGTGCATTGACTACAGGGCCGTGAATAAGAAGACCCTGAAGAATAGATACCCCACACCCAGGCTCGATGAGTTGATGAATTAGTTAAGAGGAGCATGGTTCTTCTCAAAGGTTGATTTGAGATCTGGGTACCATCAGATTCGCGTGAGGGAGCAGGACATTCCCAAGACCGCCTTCAGGTGTCACTATGGGCACTTTGAGTTTTTGGTGATGCCCTTCGGGCTAACCAATTCCCCGGCTACATTTCAGTCTTGCATGAATCACATCTTCCACAGTCACTTAAGGAAGTTTGTGTTGGTGTTCTTTGATGATATCCTCATTTACAGCAAGACTTGGGAGGAGCATCTCCAACACATTGAGACAGTATTGCGCATCTTGGAGGAGCAACAGTTCTATGCCAAGCTCTCCAAATGTGAGTTCGGGTTGACGGAGATGTTATACTTGGCACACATCATAGGAGTGGACGGGGCGAGGGTCCATGAGGAGAAGATCAAGGCCATCAGAGATTGGCCGGAGCCGAGAAACGTGACAGAGGTTTGAGGATTCATTGGCATTTGTACTTACTACCGGAAGTTCGTCAAGGGTTTCTCACAGCTTGCTGCACCCCTGACGGATTTGAAGAGGAAGGGGGCATTCAATTGGTCGGATACAGTGTAGCGAGCCTTTGACAGGCTCAAGGAGGTTATGAACAGTTGTCCAGTGCTTGCGTTGCCAGATTTTACGCAGCCATTTGTTTTGGAGTGTGATGCATCGGGAGAGGGTATTGGCGTAGTGTTGATGCAGGGAGGTCACCCTATAGCCTTTAAGAGCCGGAAGCTCCTTCTGTACGAGAGGTTGTATTCTATATACAACAATGAGATGCTGGCCATCATGCATGCTTTGGCTAAGTACCAGCAGTATTTGGTGGGTAACAGATTCAGGGTGAGGACTGATCACAACAACCTCAAGTTCTTTTTGGAGTAGAAGCAGCTACAGGAGAGGCAGCAGAAGTGGATTAGCAAGATCCAAGCATATGACTTTGATATTGAGTATGTTAAGGTAAGAACAACGTGGTAGCATATGCCCTTTCACGAAGGCCAGCCACGTTGTCTCTTATGAGCTTGGAAGCAGACTGGAAGGCTCGACTCTTAGTGGAGTACTCCTAAGACAGATTTGCATGTGAGGTTTTGGATGGGCAGGTGGTGGATGACAGGTACAAGATGGTTGATGAGATCATCTACTATAGGGACAAGATCTTCTTGACTGAGGGGTCTCAACTCAAGAAGAAGATACTTCAGGCGTCACATGATTCACCATTGGCAGGTCATCAGGGGTTTACCAAAACCTAAAGGGCCATTAGAGAGAGGTTCTCATGGAAGGGCCTCAAGGAGGACATACTCCAGCGTGTCCAGGAGTGCGATGTTTGCCAAAGGAACAAGGGGGAGATGAACCATCCAGCAGGACTATTGCAGTCTCTTTCCATTCCGGAGGGGAAATGGGAGTGTATTTCGATGGACTTCATCACAGGGTTGCCCATGGTACAAGGCAAGGATTGCATCTTTGTTGTCGTTGATCGGCTGACAAAGTACTCACACTTTTTTGCCATATCCGCACACTACACATCAGTGCAGGTGGCTAAGCTGTTCTTCAGAGAGATTTTCAGGTTACATAGTCTTCCCAAGACCATCACCAGTGACAGGGACAGTTGTTTCATGGGCGGATTTTGGCAGGAGCTTTTCTGGTTGGTGGGGACGGAATCGACACTGAGTACCAGTTATCACCCACAGACGGACGGGCAGACAGAGATAGTTAACAAGTGGCTGGAGGGCTACTTGTGTAACTATGTCAGTGGGCAACAGCGAGCATGGCTGAAGTGGCTGCATCTGGGGGAGTACTACTACAACAGTACATATGATATGTCCATCGGTATGTCACCATCTATGCTTTGTATGGATATCATCCTTTATCTTTTGCTGACGTGATGTTTGGTACTAGCAAGGCTCCAAGAGCTAAGATTTGGATCCAAGAGAGTCAGGATATTCTCCGAGCTCTCAAGGATAACATGGCTACAGCACAGAACCAGCAGAAGCTGTATGCTGACAAGGGTCGGGTGGAGAGACAGTTTGAGGTAGGAGACTTGGTCTACCTACGACTATAGCCATACCGACAGTCTTCATTGAAGCAGAAGGGGGCTGAAAATCTCAAGCCCCGCTTTTATGGGCCATATAGTGTGATACGAAGGATTGGGCAGGTAGCATATGAGTTGGAGCTACCCCAAGGCAGCAAGATTC